>JBBDGP010000550.1:7932500-8527500 GCA_037952835.1 Lithobates septentrionalis | reverse complement strand
GTAAGAAATAGGCAAAAAGAGCTGGCCATGATTCCAAACGTGTTCTCCACCACTCTTCTGGCTCTGGCCAGCCAGTAATTAAAAACCCTCTGGTCCGGGGTGAGGGCCCTCATCGGGAATGGCCGCATAAGATGGTCCCCCAGCGCAAATGCTTCATCCGCAACGAAGACGAATGGGAGTCCTTCCACATTGTCTTCTGGAGGTGGCAAGTCCAAGCTGCCATTCTCAAGACACCTGTAAAACTCTGTCTGGGCGATGACTCCACCATCGGACATCCGGCCATTCTTCCCCACGTCCACATACAGGAACTCATAATTAGCCGACACCACCGCCAACATCACAATACTATTGAACCCCTTGTAGTTGTAATAGTACAACCCCGAGTTGGGTAGTGGGACGATGTGGACGTGTTTCCCATCAATTTCCCCTCTGCAATTAGGAAAGTCCCACCGCTGGGCAAAGTGAGAGGCCACAGTCTGCCATTCCTGTGGCGTGGAAGGAAACTGTGGAGTCAAAACAAAATCAAAAATTAGTCATTTTGCACATAAACATGGAAAGCAGATTAGACACAAACATTCTTGCCCAACATCAAGCTAACATTTTTATGAGGGAATTTTTTAAGACCAAAGTATAAGGTACACCTATCAGATTCCCCCCCCCCCCTCTCCTGGGCCATTTCTAACATTATGGGGGGGGGGGGGGACTCTGGGACAGGTAACCCTCTCCACTTTATTGAGATATAAATGCCTAAATAAATGCCTAAATAATGGGTATTACTTTGAACAGCCCCTCCTTAGTTACACTATTGGCAGCCCACTGGACAGGTAAGAAGTGTCATAATACAAAGATATAAATACACACTGTACACATTTTAGCACATTTGGACATTCTGCTATTACCTATCAAGATAATAATAGTATACAAAAACTTGAAACAGTACCATTTGAAAGTATACAGGCAGGCCCTTGCACTACATGCTTTGGGGAATTCCTCCCTAAATCTGAGCACAAAAGAGGTGGGTATAGTGTGTATGGGTTTGGCAAAGTCAGCAGATAGATGATTGAGGATAGATAGAGAATTGGTATCAGCTGACTTAGCAGTTGGGGGGAGGGAGGGTTCCAAATGATTTGGGGACACCCAAAAAAAGCCTCTGGCACTCTGCCTGAATTTAAAGCACAAATCACATTTCTAAACATTTTAGGGGGTGTTTGGGGTAAAGCACTACTATGGAGCTGATAAAATATATTGTTAAGTGAATACATGAGGTGAATGTAGGGGCAGGAGACCATGCTGGGGAGGTAAGTGAAGGCAAATATGTATGAAGGACAAAAAAAATAATTACATAAAAATCCAGCATGCATGAGGACAAAGGTCACATTCACAGCATATTACAATCATGGTAATTAGGGAATGAGGAAAGAAATTCAAATTCATTAGCAAACATTAAATAAAATAAAATGTGATATTAAAGGATAAAAATCTTACCTTAATATACTCCTTCTGCAGGACCTGGATGATGGCAGAACAGGTCTCCGGGATAATGATCCCAGAGCCTGGGGGGAGATGCCTGTCGAGAACTTGAGGTCCTGCAGGCTTCTCCCTGTCACCAAGTACCGCAGGGTGGCGACGAGCCTCTGCTCCGCAGTGATGGCTTGCCTCATGCAGGTATCCTGCCTGCTGATATAGGGGGTCAGCAAAGCCAACAAACGGTGAAATACGGGGTCCGTCATCTGGAGAAAGTTCCTGAAATCATCAGGATTATTCTCACGGATCTCACGGAGCAAAGGCATATGACAGAACTGGTCACGCTGAAGCAACCAATTCTTGGTCCATGAACTCCTCCCCACCCTGTTCATGGACTGGACTTGTGTCAAGGTCAGGACCCCAACACCAAGCCCCCGCACAGCACGAACTCTACAAGGAGTACGTGTACGCAACATGGCTAGAAAACGGTCGGCTGCTCAGAACGAAGTAACAGAACGCACTGAAGAACAGCAAGGCCTGTGAAGAGCGACCTGAAAAACAGCAACGAGGGGACAAGAATGCAATGAATAATCAAATACGAACTCACTGCACGCACTGAAGAGCAGATACAAACCCACAAGCACAAACTGAACAGCAGAAAACGATCTGAAAACCACGAGTCTGAAAAAGCGCGAATCGTCTCTCACCAAACTTTTACTAACACGAGATTATCAAAAGGAGCCCAAAGGGTGCCGCGCTTGGTTCTGAAATGGCCTTTTATAGTCTTGTCGTACGTGGTGTACGTGACCGCGTTCTTGGCGATTGGAAATTCCGACAACTTTGTGCGACCGTGTGTAGGCAAAACAAGTTTGAGCCAACATCCGTCGGAAAAAATCCTAGGATTTTGTTGTCGGAATGTCCGATCAATGTCCGACCGTGTGTACGGGGCATTAGAAACATATACAAAAAAGACTTTTCCCCGGTACCAGTGATAAAATGGAGCAGTGTGGGAGAATATGCAGCTGGGGAAGAAGGGTGTTAAACTCCCCTTTAACTTCGCCATGCAATGGTTAAGGATTTGGTCAGTGTTTTTTTTTTTTTTTCATTTATTGTTTGGTTAACTCTTTAAGTAAAACGATTTGCAAAAATGAAGTGTAACTGTACATCTTCCAAGAAAGAATATCAAATTGTGAAATTCACCAGCAGGTGTCACTAGCCGTAGAGAAAAAGATTTTTTCTCAGGGTGTTGGTTCAGTGCTGGTGCCTTGGATGCCTAAGTTATCACAGTGCATGATTTGGCACAATTTTAATTGGTGAATGTTTTCATAAATTCCCTATTAAGTAATGTTCGCTAAATGACTAAAACTATTTTTTTTCATGTTGTCAGTTAAATTATTTAAATTTATTTGCCAACCATAAAAAATTGCAAGTGTTAATAATAAAATAAAATGTATTGTAAGGTCATCAGCCTGCTTCAGACTGTATTCTTCAGTGTATGTAAAACCCTAACAATAAACTTCTCATTTATTCTTTTTTGGTCTGTTAAATATATTATGGAAAGCATTTTAATATAACTGTTCAAAAAGTTTTGATCCTGCCAGAATTGTAATGAGCTGCTCTCTCAGTCTTCTTAGTTAGCATTGTTCCGAGTTCTCTCTGTGGACTACAGAACACCTCACCCCTAAACATGTAGATGAGGAAAGGAGTAGATGTTCTTTAGTGCTAGCATAGTGCTAACACGCTTGCTGTCTAGACAATGACAGTGGCAATGCTGCTCATCTATAGATAAAGCACAGTAAGTGGGTATCATCCTAGGACAGGAAGTGTGTTACTTGCGGGTTCACCAAGTAAAAATACATTTTAAAAATGCATTAAAAGAGAAAACTAATAAAGTCAACACATCTAAGGTTTGTTTAGCTGTAATATATTACATTTTTGTTCTTAGATTTAAAGAAAAAACATTGAGGCTTTTGTATAAAAAGTATGATAACCAGAATGTTTTCTGTTTACCCTAGCAACCTATCAGAACCATTACATCTTCAATTCTGCACTGCAGAAATGACAGTTCTTATCAGTTTTCTTTTTATTCATAACACAAAAGTGAGCAATGCTTCTGTGATATTTAGCCAGAGGAGACAGTGCTGCATCTTTTCAAAAGAACTGCTCCACTCTTCTATTGGTCTAATGGGGAGAGCATTTCCTTATCTTTGCCCATAACAAAGGAAAGTCTTATTTCCACTGCATTATACTAGGAAGCTGCTTGGCACTGAACTCATATAAAAGTTTAGTGTGAAAAAAAAAATTAATTCCATTTCTAAACTTGGTGAATTCATATTGAGGCATTATATACAGAAGCACACATTGATTAACCTATTCCTTGAATCAATTATGAAACATAAAAAGTAGCAAAAACTTTAGATCTAATTAAATATTATACATGATTTTATATCTAGTAAAAAATATAATATATATAATATAAAATATATATATATACAGTACCTTACCAAAGTGAGGTAACTTTTCATGTGACAACACTGAAGAAATGATACTTTGCTACAAAGTAAAGTAGTGAGTGTACAGCTTGTATAACAGTGTAAATTTGCTGTCCCCTCAAAATAAGACCCCTTTCACACAAGGGCGTAACTAGAAATCACAGGGCCCCATAGCAAAATGTTGTATGGCCCCCCCCCCTGCAAACAGCCGCCCCCCCACACACAAATAAAATTAACTAATGCCATTGAAAAACAGATTACCACACCCATGTGGCACAGTACCCAGGCAACAGCTTATATTAATTTTGAACAACAAAATATGCAGTATACTGTATGTAGCCCCTGAAGGACACATATTGCTGACCTCCAGCCTTCTAACCAATTTCTGTTCTGTTATATAAAATTAAATAGTTCAACTCACCATAATGCAGAATCAGTGGGAGCCCTGAGCGTGTCACTTGCCACCGTCGCCTGCCACCAGATGCAACTTGTCACGGAATGTCACTTGCCACATCATCTGCCACACGTTGCGTATTGTCCACTTGCCATGTCGCCTGCCACCAGATGCAGATTGTCACTTGTCACACGTTGTAGAATGTCACCTGCCACATGTTGCCGATTGTCCACTTGCCACATCCCAGATTGTCACTTGCAACGTCACCTGCCACACATTACGGATTGTCACTTGCCACGTCCCAGATTGTCACTTGCCATGTCACCTGCCACACATTACGGATTGTCACTTGTCACGTCACCTGCCACACATTACGGATTGTCACTTTCCACGTCACGGATTGTCACTTGCCACACATTACGGATTGTCCCTTGCCACGTCCCAGCTTGCCACGTCACCTGCCACACATTACGGACTGTCACTTTCCACGTCACAGATTGTCACTTGCCACACATTACAGATTGTCACTTTCCACGTCACAGATTGTCACTTGCCACACATTACGGATTGTCACTTGCCACGTCCCAGATTGTCACTTGCCACGTCACCTGCCACCCATTACGGATTGTCACTTTCCACGTCACAGATTGTCACTTTCCACGTCACAGATTGTCACTTGCCACACATTACGGATTGTCACTTGCCATGTCGCCTGCCACATGTTACGGATTGTCACTTGCCACACATTACGGATTGTCACTTGCCACACATTACGGATTGTTACTTGCCACTTCACCTGTCACACATTACGGATTGTCACTTGCTGTGTCACTTTCCTGCTGTGTCAGGCAGCAGAATATCAGTCAGGCAGCAGAGAGATAATGTCATCTCTCTGCTTCCCGAGGCTGCCTGCACAGTGAAGGGGGAACTGCACTGCAGGGATGCAGGGAGGGCGCCGGGCGGTGAGAGATGATGTCATCTCTATGTGCCCCCGCCTGCCAGCTTCCTGATTGGCCAGCCCACTCACACACGAGCCGCCCAGCTGTCTCAACAAGCGAGCCGCCTGACAGCCCTCGGAGCTCCGACGCCGAGCCGCCCACTCTCATCCACGGAGCCGCCTGCTCTCACCCACGGGCCCGCCCACTCTCACCGGTGGAGCCGCCTGTCCCCACCAGGCCCCACTTGGCTGCGGGCCCCATAGCGCCCGCGTGTGTCGCTATGGCGGTAGTTCCGCCACAGCTTTCACACTGGGGCGCTTTGCAGGCACTACAGCGCTAAAAATAGCGCTTACAAAGCGCCCTGAAAGAGCCGCTCCTGTCTCTTCAGTGTGAAAGGGGCCTAAATCAACACACAGCCATTAATGTCTAAACCGCTAGCAACAAAAGTGAGTACACCCCTAAGTGAAAATGTACAAATTGGGCTCAATTAGCCATTTTCCCTCCCAGTGTCATGTGACTTATTAGTGTTACAAGGTCTCAGGTGTGAATGGGGAGCAGGTGTGTTAAATTTGGTGTTATCACTCTCACTCTCTCATACTGGTCACTGGAAGTTCAACATGGCAACTCATGGCAAAGGACTCTCTGGGGATCTATTTTTTTTTTTTATAAATCTTTTTATTTAATTTCTTAGACAAACAAACAAAACATGACAACACATCATACACATTGAATCTGAAATATATTAGTAGAATAACACAATCCCATCACATTACATAGCAAAAAAGGAAAAAAGGAAACAAAGATTAAGGTAATTACCAAAGAGAATATTTTATATTTTTTCTAGGCCATCCCATGTATCCATTCAAACGTCAAGCCTCACCCCATATACTACGGGAACAGGAGGAAGCAAACATTGGTCCCCTCTATCACCAATAGCCCCAGGTATCCCCTATGGGGAACACCCATACTATGAATTATTACCCCCATCTATATTAGATGCCATGTACGATTTGTCCAACCACTTTGCCCAGACTTTATCGTACTTACTAGGGCAACCCCTATTCCTATAGGTGTCTCTATACAATTGAAGATTATTATTTATCAATTGTTTCCAATATAAAAGCGTAGGAGGACAGGGTTTCTTGCAATGTAATGCAATGGCTTTTCTTGCATATAATAACCTTGTATTAATAAATAGTCACTATAGGGGTAATAGCCTCTACCAAACCCAGCAAACAAACAGACATTGAAATCAGTAAAGGAGCAGAGGTGATAGAGTTTAATAAATTCACCACATCCACCCAATGTGTGTGAAACCCCCCCCCCCCCCCCCCCGAGATGCTCTGCACCTCCAGCACTTAGAAGAGCAACCAGGATTTATCTTTTGAAGTCTATAGGGCATGATATATGCTCTGTGTACCTGTTTAAATTGGATCATGATGTCCCTCAAGGAAACCAGAGATCTCAGAGGGAAATCCCACACACAACTCCAATCCTCCATACCCAGATCTGGTATATCTCGCATCCACCTAGCTCGAAGACCCTCTAGTGGCATAATAGAAATTAAAATAAGATGAGCATACAGTCTTGAGATAGGCTTATCCAGACACTCAGACCTAAGTACTAATTCCAGAGTGGATTGTATCATCATTAAACTATCCTGTGGAAACTGTGCATGAAAAGTGTGTAGAAGCTGGTAGTATCTAAATAGATAGGAACTAGGTAGATTAAAAGTTGAGGTAAGTGTGGAGAAAGTAAATAATTTCTGATCAGTAACCACTTGAGCAAATAATTTAGTATTATATTTGGTCCATGCAATAGACTCTGGTGTTTTAAAAAAATGAGGGAGAGTAGTGTTAAACCATAAAGGGACATTTGGAGAAATCGCACCCTTTGGCAGACACTCGCATCTAAGACCAGCCTCCCAGGCTCGAATAGTATTAAGCATAAGAATAGTCACCTGATAAGGTGCCCGACGGCCCCTAAATAAAAGTACCTTAAGAGCTTCTGTGGAACCTGCCACTGTTGCTTCCAGTCGAGTGAAGGGGTTATATAAATCTAGGCTTAGCCACCATGTGGCCATAACCAGTTGAGTGGCCAAAAAAATATTTGTATAAATAAAGAAAAGCTAATCCTCCCTGTTGACAAGGGTGCATCAGGGTACTTAATTTATACCTGGGATTTTTTCGACCCCCATAAAAAGATGAAAACCGCTGATTTAATCTTGTGAAAAAGGATACAGGGAGCCATTGTGGAGAATGTCTAAATAAATACATAAATTTGGGTATAATTTCCATTTTTAAAAGATTAGATTAATGCGTCCCAATAGGGACAATGGTAGAGACTTCCATGATTTCAATTTTGACCCAATATCTCCCAGAATTGGGGTCAGATTCAAGGACATAATTTTAAAAGCTTGACAGGAAATTACAACTCCTAAATACTTGAAATTATCTACCCACTGCAGTGGAATATCCTTCAAAGCCATACTATGGGCCTTCATAGCTATTGGAAACAACAATGGCTTGGTCCAATTTACCTTCAGCTCTGTAACCGTTGAAAATTAATCCAGTATATCTAGGGCCTCTTCAGCGAGGGGCCAGCATCATTTGAAAAATATAGGATATCGTCTGCATACAAAGCTACCCTCTCCTCCAACCAACCGATCCGCAATCCCTTAATATTGCGGGAAGTGGATAGAGCCTCCACCACCGACTCCATAGCAATCGCAAAAAGGGCTGGAGAGAGAGGGCAACCTCCCTAAATAATGAAAAGGGAGATGACAACCCTCCTCCCATTTTTACTGCAGATGTGGGATTCCTATATAAGACCTGTAACCATTTTATAAATACCATTGGAAAACCCATTCTGCAGAGTACTTCCCACAAGAAGGGCCACTCCAGGGTATCAAAAGCCTTCTCGATATCCAAGGAAGCAATGACCCTAGATCCTATATTAAGATGTAAAGCATAAATATTAGTATATAATCTTCTCAAATTCATATCAGTAGCCCTGCCAGGCATAAAACCCGTCTGATCTGAGTCGATAATATTCTACATCAAAGGTTGTAGTCGTCGGGAGATTAACGTAGTCAAAATCTTGAAATCTACATTCAAAGGAGCAATAGGCCTATATGAATCACAAGAGGATGGATCTTTTTGATGCTTGTAGATTAAAACTATATGAGCATGACTCATTGAGTCCGGCAAGGCTCCCTCCTTCAGACAATCAGGGTAAAGAGAGGCCAGTACAGGAGCTAAGAGCTCTCCATGAGCTTTATAAAATTCAATAGGAAGGCCATCCGGTCCCGGTAACTTCCCCAATGTAAAGGAGCCAAAGACAGAAAAGACTTCCTCCGATGTTATAGGACGTACTAGCATCTCCCTCTCAACCAGGCCAGTGCGACAGAATCCAGCCACTCCGCCAAGTCAGTCGGCTGGAAACCAGAAGGCAACTGAGATGTATATAATGTCTGATAAAATTGAAAAGTCTCCAGAATATTGAGCTGTGTACAGGCCATACCTCCAGAGGAGGTGTGCATTTCCGAAATCGGAATACTAGGTTGTTCATGTTTAGCCATTGTGGCCAAAAAAACGACCATTACGGTCTCCCTGCTCAAAACATTTCTGTTTATTTTTATATAGGTTTATCCTTGTGGCCTCAGCCATATGCAAATGTAAGGCCCGTTTGCTATGGAGTAAAGCATTACAATTTAATTCTGAAAGATCTGCAGTATATTGGGCTGTTTTTTCCTCTACTATAAATTTCAAAGCATCATTCTTTACTCGTTGAGACTTATTTAACAAGTAAAAGGCTCAATGTTCAGATACCTCAGTATTGCTTGTATACAGTGCATAATAGTCCAAAGAGGGGCAAATCAGCTTTTGACAAAGGAATCATCAAAAAAATAGAGGCTTCCTTTTTCCATAAAGATTTTTACCAGGTCCCATATTTTTACCATTTACCAAAGATCCATAAAAACTTGACATCTTCCCCAGGCAGACCAATTGTGGTAGCTATGGACTACCAGTTTTAGCCAATATATTGACCAATATTTACAACCTCTGGTTCATCAAATGCAATCTTATATTAGATATGGCTCACACCTTTTAGAACTTCTTTCACCATGTAGATATATGGTTATATATGGTTATCATTAGAAGTAAACTCCCTCTATACGTCCATCCCCCACCATTTTGGCCTACTAGCATTAGAATGTTTCCTTGCCCAAGATCCACTTATCAATCCCAGACAAGCTGCCTTCATTCTGGAAGCCATGCATTTTTGTCTCACCCACAATTATTTTGGTTTTGGTGGCAATTTCTACCTGCAGGTGCAGGGAACTGCCATGGGAGCCAACTTTGCAGTCTTATTCCCACCTCTCTATGGGCTATTGGGAAAACAACTACATTTGGCAACACAATCCCTTTTCTGAAAATATTGTTTTTTTCGGACGATATATTGATGGCATAATTGTCATCTGCGATGGCCCCTCTGAACTCATCTCTTCATTTGTGGATCACTGCAATCTCAACCCCTATGGTTTATCATTTACCCACATTTTTGACCCCACCAAACTTGCTTTTCTAGATCTAGAATTAGGACATGCAGGGGATACCATTATTGCCAAAAATTACACAAAACCGACTGTTGGTAATCCTATCCTGCACCACAAAAGCTGTCACTACCCAAAATGGATACAAAATATACCCAAGGGACAGTTTTGCCGATTGCGACAGAACTGCACACTGAATACAGACTATGCCCTACAAAGCATCCCCCTCAAAAAGAAATTTATGGATAAACAATATCCAGAATATCTGTTAAATAAAACATGTGATCTCTACTCCAAGGGAAAGCCTGCCAAAAACAGCTAAAGACCAGATAGACCATTCAGCTAGATTTATCACTACTTTCCATTTTCAATACAAAAAAATTGAAAGAATACTTTCAAAAGCAAACATTGGAATATCTTGCAACCTCAAAACCATCTTGCCACCAGTACCTAGGGTCGCTTACCAAAAGGCACCTAACCTCAAAAATAAAATCGCCCCTAGTAAACTAAAAACCATTCAAACTAGTCCTAGTCCTATTACCCTCATACCCCTTGTAGGTATGTATCAGTGCAAAAAAGCCAGGTGCAAAACATGTGCTTTTGTTTAACACGGCAAGAAATCCTTCTGCACCAAAGGAAAAACCTATCAGCTTGCCAATTTTTACAATTGTTTATCTGACTTCATAGTCTATGGCCTAACATGCCCCTGTGGACTCATCTATGTTGGCCGTACTATCTGCCCTCTTAGACAGCGGTTCGACGAACATAGAAGACTCATTGAGGGTGGAAAAGACGTCCCACGGCATTTTGCTGAGTTCCATAAAAAATCAACTATTGGCCTAACAGTCTGGGTAATTGAACAAATCTCAAAATTATTGACAGCAGCTGAATCTTTCAAAAAATTATGCGCCAGAGAAACCTTCTGGATTTATAATCTCGATGTACTCTCGCCTAGAGGCCTCAATGAGGGCATCGAGATTGCAACCATACTTTGACTTTTTTAATATAAGGACATCCAAATGATATTATTATTTTGATTTACTTTTTAACCCTGTTTTAATATTATCACAGGTTCCCCTATCCTTCTTTATCTTATATGGGGGTGGCGGGTTCGTATTACAGTGAGTATATGGTAATATGGCCTTGACATAGAGATGGTATAAATTCTTGTCTATTGTCTCCCCCCTATCTCTAATTTAACTTTAAGCAATTGTTATTATTATCATTACATATGACCCCCTCTTTTATGAATCATCACTGTCATTATTTTACTGCATTACATTGTATTGTATCCCTGTCCGATCCCTGCACCATGTCTCCGCCCCCCGCCACACTATATAACCCCCTCCTTTCACCTGTCCATCATGCTTGACAAAGGAGTGCGGCTACCATACCACTCGTAGCTCGCACACTCAGAAACGCGTCGCATTATTGTGATGTCATCACCCTGTGCCACGCTGTTTGCGATCCAAGCCCCGTTCTGATTTCAACACTGCACGGCAGTCCTCCATCTTTAGCGGTGACCAGACAAGAGGTCTGACGCTACAGCGGCGAACTTCCGCCAGGATTTGATGACTGCCCTCCACATCCCTGGGATTGGACATGCTGCTTCCTGTCAGCGAAAAGGACCTTCTGCTACCTGTAGTTCCTCCTGTTCATCCCAGTGATGCTCCAAAAGTCCCTTATTTCCATGTGAGTGGATATTGTTCAATTTAATAAAGTGTTTTAATATATTCAGAGGCGCCCCTTTCCTTGTTCTCCTCGTTGAGACTTATTGACCTCTTTAACAGCAGATATATCATCCTCTTGCATAGGCCTTAAAAGCATCCTAGTATTGCCAAAGTGGATGACCCTGTATTAAACTCCCAATACTCTACTAGAAGGGGCGGGATTTTATAAGCTATATCTGGATGTGAAATCCGTGTGCCTAATCTCCACAGTGCTGCATCACGAAAGTGATGCAGGCGAGGTGTAAGCATAAGAGGAGCATGGTCAGATAACCCACTTAGTAAATATTTAACATCTACCATATCTGCTAGTGTCGCTGAATTAGCAAAAGCTAAATCTATGCGGGAGACGATCTTATAAGAGGTTGAAAAACGTGAATATGATCTAATTAAGGGATTTTTCCATCGCCAAGCTTCTACCAAATCTACCATCTGGGCCCAATTAGAGAGCTCTACAGAGAATTTTTTAGGAGGAATTGGTCTATCCAAAACAGGATCAAGTATAGCAAAGTCACCCATTATCAGTAGCTTAGCTGGACCGTACAAATACATTTTTTCCACAAGACTATATAGGGGGTCCCCACAAAGGAGGTGGTATATACACACTGACAATTATATATCTCTGGCCCCACAGAAGTAACATAGCCAAAGCATATTACCCTGGGGTCAGAGAATACATCTTTCACCGTGCAGAGTAAGGATCTACTAATCAATATCGAAACCCCTCTAGAAAACTTGGCATATGTAGCATGGTAAGCCTTCTATACCCAAGGCTTCTTAAGAACAAAAGCTTGCTCCCCATCAAAAGGAAGGTGGGGCTTTGAATTGAAGCGGTTGAAATGCAGAGGTGATGGTATATATATAAAGTTTTATTAGTATCAAATTATTAAATTTCGTTTATTACATATATGTACAAGATGTGGGCACGATAATACAAAGGTGTAAAAAACATAGCTGAATAAAATAAGTTCAAGACAATCAAGTAGGTAGTATGCGACAGCAAAACGGCCTAAACAAGCCAAACACAGCATGCCCGGCACCTGTATAGATGATCACATGGTAAAAATCTAAGATAGCTGGGTTCATATAGGTAACATCATGGGCCATAATAAGTGTGTCTGTAGCATCATGTAGCTCTACGCGTTTCGTGGATTCATTTCCACTCGTCAGGAGCAGATGCGACAGATCCCTGTACATATAATAATTGAGGTAAACCACACTCTGTTTAGAAGTGAAAAATGTAAATTAAAATTTAAGAAATTTAACCCAGTGCACTCACTGTCACGGTATCTAATTGACCAGACTGTGTGGACTACACAGAGGAAACCCAAAACATATATATGTGAAATAATGGTGTTTATTAACAAGTGATAAGGAATATAAACAGTGAAAACCCACACAACCACCCACTACAAACAACAATATATATATGGTAAAAGGAGATACCGTAATCGTAATCAAAGCCAAGCCAAGGTCATACACAGGGAAGTCAGCAGAAGGGTAAGGACGGGAAACTGAACAGGACAAGGAGAGGATGGATGGATGGGGTTCAGGGCAGAGATCCAAGGGAGCCAGGAACAGAAGGGACAGGACTAGGAAGGCCTCAGGATAGGGATGGGATCAGATCAGGACAAGGCAGATAGCAGGCTCAAGGTCAAACAGGCAGCAAGGTCAGAACGCAGGGGGAGAGAGAGAGAGAGATACCAAGGCAAGCCTATGAGGGCTTGCCGGGTATTTGTAAGGCTGTGGTAATTGACCTCATGTCACAGCTGAGCGCAGTGTGAGCTGTTTGCTCCACACTGCCAGAGTGCACCCGCTGGTTGACGCCGGTACTACGGCCCGAGGATGCAACAGTGCCACCAGCAGGAAAGACCTCTTACTGCAGGTCCTAGGTGTTGGAAGACACCTGCTGATGGACACTGGTACTGCGATCCAAGGGACCCATAGCGCCACCAACGGGTAGACCTTCTCATGACAGTACCCCCCCCTAAAGGAGCGGCCTCCGGACGCTCCAACAAGGTGCATCTGTTCAAAGTTCATGGCCTCCAACTGAACAGATGAGGGCACATCAGGCCGGGCATCGGGTACATCAACCTGAACAGTGGGTACTGCTGGCATGTCAGAGTCATTAAGCTGGGCAACAGACGACAGGAACCACTTGAGCTGGGCAGCAAACGACAGGAACCACTTGAGCTGGGCAGCAAACGACAGGAACCACTTGAGCTGGGCAGCAAACGACAGGAACCACTTGAGCTGGGCAGCAAACGACAGGAACCACTTGAGCTGGGCAGCAAACGACAGGAACCACTTGAGCTGGGCAGCAAACGACAGGAACCACTTGAGCTGGGCAGCAAACGACAGGAAACACTTGAGCTGGGCAGCAGACGACAGGAAACACTTGAGCTGGGCAGCAGACGACAGGAAACACTTGAGCTGGGCAGCAGACGACAGGAAACACTTGAGCTGGGCAGCAGACGACAGGAAACACTTGAGCTGGGCAGCAGACGACAGGAAACACTTGAGCTGGGCAGCAGACGACAGGAAACACTTGAGCTGGGCAGCAGACGACAGGAAACACTTGAGCTGGGCAGCAGACGACAGGAAACACTTGAGCTGGGCAGCAGACGACAGGAAACACTTGAGCTGGGCAGCAGACGGCAGGAAACACTTGAGCTGGGCAGCAGACGGCAGGAACCACTTGAGCTGGGCAGCAGACGACAGGAACCACTTGAGCTGGGCAGCAGACGACAGGAACCACTTGAGCTGGGCAGCAAACTGGGAAGCTGGCACATCAATCTGGGAAGCTAGCACATCAATCTGGGAAGCTGGCACATCAATCTGGGAAGCTGGCACATCAGACTGGGAAGCTGGCACATCAGACTGGGAAGCTGGCACATCAGACTGGGAAGCTGGCACATCAGACTGGGAAGCTGGCACATCAGACTGGTAGGTAGGCATCAAAACATCAGGCTGGAAGACAAGCTGCAAGGCATCAGGCTGGGAAACTGGTACAGTAAACTGGGAAGCTGGCACATCAATCTGGGAAGCTGGCACATCAATCTGGGAAGCTGGCACATCAATCTGGGAAGCTGGCACATCAATCTGGGAAGCTGGCACATCAATCTGGGAAGCTGGCACATCAGACTGGGAAGCTGGCACATCAGACTGGGAAGCTGGCACATCAGACTGGGAAGCTGGCACATCAGACTGGTAGGTAGGCATCAAGACATCAGGCTGGAAGACAAGCTGCAAGACATCAGGCTGGGAAGCTGGCACATCAATCTGAGAAGCTGGCACATCAGACTGGTAGGTAGGCATCAAAACATCAGGCTGGAAGACAAGCTGCAAGGCATCAGGCTGGGAAACTGGTACAGTAAACTGGGAAGCTGGCACATCAATCTGGGAAGCTGGCACATCAATCTGGGAAGCTGGCACATCAATCTGGGAAGCTGGCACATCAATCTGGGAAGCTGGCACATCAGACTGGGAAGCTGGCACATCAGACTGGGAAGCTGGCACATCAGACTGGGAAGCTGGCACATCAGACTGGTAGGTAGGCATCAAGACATCAGGCTGGAAGACAAGCTGCAAGACATCAGGCTGGGAAGCTGGCACATCAATCTGAGAAGCTGGCACATCAATCTGGGAAGCTGGCACATCAATCTGGGAAGCTGGCACATCAGACTGGTAAGCTGGAACATCAGACTGGAAGGCTGGAACAGCAGACTGGAAGGCTGGAACAGCAGACTGGAAGGCTGGAACAGCAGACTGGAAGGCTGGGACAGCAGACTGGAAGGCTGGAACATCAGACTGGCGAGCTGGAACGTCAGACTGCAAAGCTGGAACATCAGACTGCAAGGCTGGAACAGCAGACTGGAAGGCTGGAACAGCAGACTGGAAGGCTGGAACAGCAGACTGCAAAGCTGGAACAGCAGACTGGAAGGCTGGAACAGCAGACTGGAAGGCTGGAACAGCAGACTGCAAAGCTGGAACACCAGACTGGAAGGCTGGAACATCAGACTGGAAGGCTGGAACAGCAGACTGCAAAGCTGGAACAGCAGACTGGAAGGCTGGAACAGCAGACTGGAAGGCTGGAACACCAGACTGGAAGGCTGGAACATCAGACTGCAAAGCTGGGACCTCAGACTGCAAAGCTGGAACATCAGACTGCAAAGCTGGAACATCAGACTGCAAAGCTGGAACATCAGACTGCAAAGCTGGGACCTCAGACTGCAAAGCCGGGACTTCAGACTGCAAAGCCGGGACTTCAGACTGCAAAGCCGGGACTTCAGACTGCAAAGCCGGGACTTCAGACTGCAAAGCCGGGACTTCAGACTGCAAAGCTGGGACTTCAGACTGCAAAGCTGGGACTTCAGACTGCAAAGCTGGGACTTCAGACTGCAAAGCTGGGACTTCAGACTGCAAGGCTGGGACTTCAGACTGCAAGGCTGGGACTTCAGACTGCAAAGCTGGGACTTCAGACTGCAAAGCTGGAACAGGTTGGGTTACTGGCAGGATGGTATGGGTCGGGAAGAATTTTTGCTTCTTCTTTGGTTTAGCCCGTGCAGTTTTGTATGTAGGTGCAGGGCTGTAAGCAAAGAAAGTAGCTGGATCGAAGGAAGACCAAGGAACTGTAGCTAGAGAAGGGTTTTGTGGGACTGTTACAGGTGGAGGAGAAGAGACAGGTGGATTGAAGGCAGGATAGGTGCAGGAAGTAGAAACAGGGCATTGATACTTGGTGGGGAGCAGGGTATATTGGACTGCAGCTGAGGTTGCCAGGGGTGATGGGAGAAAGGACGTCTGGGCAGGCAGGTATTTAGTAGCAGGTCTGGTTTGTGGAGAGCTGACAGAAGCTGGGCATAACAGGTCTGACCATGCCTGAAGTACAGGTAGCACAAAAGTGGCCTCACATTTCCCCTGTCTGACCAGCGACTGCACTTCATCTATACAATCCTTCAACAACTGTTTGGGACAAACCGAAAAATGCTCAAAAAAGGATGCAGAGTCATCCTCCAACAGCCATACTAAGGACGCAATCTGGTTAATGCTGAAGGGGGGAGAAAAGTCATCATGGCCCTCTGGAATACAAGGCAGAGCCAGCTCTGTACACATTCCAATCAAAGGCTGAACATCCTCAAACCGTATACTGCCCTGATCGACCACAGAGTGAGCTAAACGGATAATCTCCAGCAGCTGATCACTGGACCACCCTTCCAATGTCTGGCGGAGATATTCAGAACTCTCTGTTGCCAGCAGAGCATAATAAGCAATTATGTCTGAATTCATCCCAGTAATGTGCAACAGAACCGAGATGGTTCCCTTGTGCAGCCACTTCTGGTCAGAGATGGCCTTGGTATACTGTCACGGTATCTAATTGACCAGACTGTGTGGACTACACAGAGGAAACCCAAAACATATATATGTGAAATAATGGTGTTTATTAACAAGTGATAAGGAATATAAACAGTGAAAACCCACACAACCACCCACTACAAACAACAATATATATATGGTAAAAGGAGATACCGTAATCGTAATCAAAGCCAAGCCAAGGTCATACACAGGGAAGTCAGCAGAAGGGTAAGGACGGGAAACTGAACAGGACAAGGAGAGGATGGATGGATGGGGTTCAGGGCAGAGATCCAAGGGAGCCAGGAACAGAAGGGACAGGACTAGGAAGGCCTCAGGATAGGGATGGGATCAGATCAGGACAAGGCAGATAGCAGGCTCAAGGTCAAACAGGCAGCAAGGTCAGAACGCAGGGGGAGAGAGAGAGAGAGATACCAAGGCAAGCCTATGAGGGCTTGCCGGGTATTTGTAAGGCTGTGGTAATTGACCTCATGTCACAGCTGAGCGCAGTGTGAGCTGTTTGCTCCACACTGCCAGAGTGCACCCGCTGGTTGACGCCGGTACTACGGCCCGAGGATGCAACAGTGCCACCAGCAGGAAAGACCTCTTACTGCAGGTCCTAGGTGTTGGAAGACACCTGCTGATGGACACTGGTACTGCGATCCAAGGGACCCATAGCGCCACCAACGGGTAGACCTTCTCATGACACTCACCAACCACAGTAGTGGGCGCAGTAGGGGGCAAGCGAGACACGGCGAATCGGGAGCATGGACCACATCACGGGAGCTGAGGCGGCGTAGTGGTACACAACTAGCTTGGGGAGATGTAGGGGTGCCTGTGAGGATGTCCATGTGCAAAAGTACGGGCATGTGATTCTGCAATTGGAGATGTCTGAAAACAAATGAAAAATTGTATTATGAGATGAAAGGTGTGTGGAATTAAAAAATGAAAGTGTGAAAAACAATTGGAGTGTGTGTGGGATGAGGTGGTGAATTGGGTGATATATATATACACCCAATATATCCACATGTGTAGGTGGTGGCAAAGAAGAATGTGGTAAGTGTATGAAAATGGTTATATGTGTATAAAGTGAGCTAACCTAGATATAAGTGTGACTGTGAAAAAACTAAATCATGCATGAAACACAAAAACCTGGGAGTAAAGGTGGAAATATGTGTAAACACAAATGTGCAGGGGCATTACAAGTGAACAAAAGTGGACCTGACTCAAAGGACCCTTACCCAAGTAGCATGCCGTGCAGCACCAAGCGATGGAGTGGCTGGTGTGCAGGAGCCCCAGGCGGAGACCAGCCAAATGAATAGCCGGCTCCGACTGAAGGTGTAGGGTATATACGCCGCCAACGCCACGTGCGTGAACATGGGGGGGGCGAGAGGCAGCATCCGCACCCGAGCCGGAACGCTCGGTGATTGGCGCCGAGACGCCCCCACATGAGTCACGCAGGTGGTGCTCTCAGCGGCAGCGTAATGACGTCATGACTGACGCCAAGCGCTTGACGTGAGGACCGTGGCGCCAATGCGCGAAGGGGCGTCCACCCGATCCTCAAGACATGACTGTGCAGGGAGAAAGGGGAGGACCCACGAGGCGCATCGCAGCTCCCGCAAATGTGGAAACCCCCCACACACCATGAACAGGCTCAGGAACCCCAAACCCGCACACACCACCAGTGCGGCAAGAACACATGGATGTTAAAATCAGAAGTTATATAAGCGTAAACAGTATTAGCTTGTATGAGCGTAAACAAAGTGGAAAAAGGTTTAAACCAATTAGGTTTGTGCCGGGAATGCCATAATATTGCTGTCACTGGTAAGGCAAATACGTACACCAATGTATCCAATATTACTTGGCTGGACCAAAAGTGCGAATCCCTGTACGGGGAATACAAACATCTGAAAGTACATCTCACGCGTGGATAGCAGGGGAACACTGCTGATCCAACTTTTCAACCGCTTCCATCCCTATATATACTGGAGAAAAAAAGGGGGAATGTGGGACTTTATATGAGGTACACATGCGTGCCTCCATCCCTATATTTGGATGCATCAAAAGGAAGGTGGGACTTTGAATTGAAGCGGTTGAAATGCAGAGGTGATGGTATATATATAAAGTTTTATTAGTATCAAATTATTAAATTTCGTTTATTACATATATGTACAAGATGTGGGCACGATAATACAAAGGTGTAAAAAACATAGCTGAATAAAATAAGTTCAAGACAATCAAGTAGGTAGTATGCGACAGCAAAACGGCCTAAACAAGCCAAACACAGCATGCCCGGCACCTGTATAGATGATCACATGGTAAAAATCTAAGATAGCTGGGTTCATATAGGTAACATCATGGGCCATAATAAGTGTGTCTGTAGCATCATGTAGCTCTACGCGTTTCGTGGATTCATTTCCACTCGTCAGGAGCAGATGCGACAGATCCCTGTACATATAATAATTGAGGTGAACCACACTCTGTTTAGAAGTGAAAAATGTAAATTAAAATGTAAGAAATTTAACCCAGTGCACTCACCAACCACAGTAGTGGGCGCAGTAGGGGGCAAGCGAGACACGGCGAATCGGGAGCATGGACCACATCACGGGAGCTGAGGCGGCGTAGTGGTACACAACTAGCTTGGGGAGATGTAGGGGTGCTTGTGAGGGTGTCCATGTGCAAAAGTACGGGCATGTGATTCTGCAATTGGAGATGTCTGAAAACAAATGAAAAATTGTTTTATGAGATGAAAGGTGTGTGGAATTAAAAAATGAAAGTGTGAAAAACAATTGGAGTGTGTGTGGGATGAGGTGGTGAATTGGGTGATATATATTCACCCAATATATCCGCATGTGTAGGTGGTGGCAAAGAAGAATGTGGTAAGTGTATGAAAATGGTTATATGTGTATAAAGTGAGCTAACCTAGATATAAGTCTGACTGTGAAAAAACTAAATCATGGATGAAACACAAAAACCTGGGAGTAAAGGTGGAAATATGTGTAAACACTAGGGATGAGCTTCGAGTTCGAGTCGAACTCATGTTCTATTTGAACATTGGCTGTTCGCAAGTTCGCCGAACAGCGAACAATTTGGGGTGTTCGCGGCAAATTCGAATGCCGCGGAACACCCTTTAAAAGTCTATGGGAGAAATCAAAAGTGCAAATTTTAAAGGCTTATATGCAAGTTATTGTCATAAAAAGTGTTTGGGGACCTGGGTCCTGCCCCAGGGGACATGGATCAATGCAAAAAAAAGTTTTAAAAACGGACGTTTTTTCAGGAGCAGTGATTTTAATAATGCTTAAAGTCAAACAATAAAAGTGTAATATCCCTTTAAATTTCGTACCTGGGGGGTGTCTATAGTATGCCTGTAAATGGGGCGCATGTTTCCTGTGTTTAGAACAGTCTGACAGCAAAATGACATTTTGAAGAAAAAAACACATTTAAAACTACCCGCGGCTATTGCATTGCCGACAATACACATAGAAGTTCATTGATAAAAACGGCATGGGAATTCCCCACAGGGCAACCCCGAACCAAAAAAAAAAAAAAAATGATGTGGGAGTCCCCCTAAATTCCATACAAGGCCCTTCAGGTCTGGTATGGATATTAAGGGGAACCCCAGCCAAAATTTAAAAAAAAAAATGACGTGGGGTTCCCCCTAAATTCCATACCAGACCCTTTTGTCCTACAAAAAGAGGGAAAGAGGGAGAGAGAAATAAAAAAAGGGGGGGTGGGGGGGCAGCAGAGGTGCGGGGGAAGGCAAGAAGAGGTGCCCCCACGAAACAGTTCACTCCCACCGCCCCAGAGCTATGCTCCAAGCCAGGAGGGGAGAACTGTAGTTGATTCTGGGGGTGTCTAGGAGAGGTCCACAAAGCGCTGATTGGAGCTCCTGATGAAGGATTATTAATTCACTTATCTTCCATCTAGCCAGACGAAAGCAGCAGCTCGGGTGTCAAAGAAAAATGTCTGTCCGCCATCTATAATGCGCAATCTGCTAGGAAAAAGAAGGCTGAACTGTACACTCTTTCTCTTAGTTTCTTATTTATCTACATATAGGACTTACGGCGTTGCTGAACTTCTTGAGAATAATCCGGAAAAAGAGTTTTTTTAGCGTGGAGACCTTATTTTCCACCTCAGAGACCCTGGTTTTAAACCCATCTAAGTCCCGGCAAACATCTGAAGCTATAGGATCCATTTTCCCTTTAAGAGTCTCTTTACACTCCATAATAGGTGCCAAAATAGCTGCGGCTGAGGAGGAGTCCTCCAAGTAGATGGCTGTGAGGAATACACAGAGGAATATAGTCGCTCCACAGCACCAGGCAGCACTAGGTAGTTGAGAAATAGCAGTCATTCTTGCTTTTACTGTCTTTGCTTTCTTTGTAGGAATAATTACTGCTGAAGAAGTTGTATCTGGCTTACTTGATGTCACTAACTTGCTTGATGTTGCTGAGCGAGTCTGCGTTTGAGACATCTATTTCCAGCAAAAGGGACCCTCTTTATATCGGAAGATATAATTAGTATAATTAATATTTAGAGCCCTATTAGTGTGGAAATTGACTGAGGTTAGCTATAGGTCAAGATATAGGAGAGATATAGAAGAAATCCCCATCCTTTCCTCAGCAAACTGTGAATAACAGTATATAGCAGCAGTTTATAGTAATATGATATATATAATATGATATACAGTATATAGCAATAAATAGCAATATGATATATATAAGCAGGAGGGTATAGCAAGATGGCTGCAGCACATGCTCTAAGCCTGGGTCAAGGGTCACAGCACAGCAACAAATGAAAATACCCCTATTTTCCTTTCTTTTTTTCCCCCCTGCTTTTTATCTTCTGCAGCAAAGTCTTATGCCGCGTACACACAAGCAGACTTTACGGCAGACTTTGCCCGGCGGACTTTTCGACAGACTTTATGACAGACTTTCCGAATGAACGGACATGCCTACACACAATCCACCAAAGTCCGTCTAATTCGTACGTGATGACGTACGACCGGACTAAAACAAGGAAGTTCATAGCCAGTAGCCAATAGCTGCCCTAGCGTGGCTTTTTGTCCGTCGAACTAGCATACAGACGAGCGGACTTTTCGACCGGACTTGAGTTCGACGGATAGATTTAAAACATGTTTCAAATCTAAGTCCGTACAACTTTTGAGAAAACAAAGTCCGCTGGAGCCCACACACGATCGAATTGTCCGACGAAATTCCGTCCGCCGAGCAAAGTCTGCCGTAAAGTCCACTCGTGTGTACGCGGCATAAGTCCTCATTGTGTAGCAAAATGGCCACTACTCACATTACAGCTTATTCCATCGGGTAATGGGCCTGGATCTGGGACTGGAACTTCAGCTGGTCTGAGTCTGGGACTTCAACCGATCGACCACCAAAGAGGAATACACAGAGGAATATAGTTGCTCAACAGCACCAGGCAGCAAGCAGCAACAGACAGTGACAGTAGACAGTGGCAGCAGCAGGGACCCACCCGCAACTAACAATTAACAACTAACAATTAGCTTACAGCCAGCAGACAGAAGGGCTCGGAGTCGGAGGGAACATAGAGCTGACCAGACTGCAGCAAAGTCCAGGGGTCCAGAGAACAGCAGTTGGTAGTGATAGTGTTCGTTAATTCAAGTTAATTCAGGTTCGTGTTACAGCTGTGACTAGCACAGATTGTGGCAGAGGAAAGACCAGAGGCATGGGGGGAGGGGGGCAGCAGGTTCAGTCAGGATGCAATGTCCCACAGTGTCTCACCACACTGACGCCGCAATCTCCTTATTCTCCTTCAATCCACAATCCTCCTCTTTCCGCTCACTTTCCTCTCTCCTCCACACCAGAAATCTACCATCCTCCCTCTGTCCACAGACGAAGCAGCAGGAGAATCTACCGACCGTCCGACCCTCCTCAGATAAGCAGCAGCCAGCCAGCAGCCTCTGTGCATCTTTATGCATCTCTGGCTATCTCCGGCAACGGGCGTCACGGGAGCAGATCAGGATAGCAGGAGCTCCTCATCGCACACCACTCAGACCCTCACCTCATCCGGTCACGCTCCCCCTGTGTGAACACTTTACTGAGCATTTTCTAACATAGCTGGCAGCAGCTTTCTAAAGATCTGAAAAAAATAATTGTTGCTCTACATAAAGATGGCCTAGGCTATAAGAAGATTTCCAAGACCAGTGGCGGCTGGTGACGTTTTAGGATCAGGGGGTGCCAGACCCCGCCCTTCCTTTTTGACCCCTCTCACTTGGTCAAAATGGGCTCGGTTTCAGCTAAATAGTGGGCGTGGCTCTAAGGGGTTGTGGTAAGCATCTGAGATGAACGAGGGATGGAGGGAGAAGGAGGGAGAGAGGGAGGGACAGCAGGCCCAGATCCTACACAACAATAGAAATATGTGTATTCTAGAAATTTTAACAATCAACAGATAAAGATACTCCAAACACCTGGTGTTGGCGCTTCATTCATCCCGGCACCATGGTTGTTATGGTGTCAGGATGATTGAAGCGCATTATTTCTATTATTACATTGTAATATAAAATGAAATCATTCAACTCACCATAATGCAGAATCAGTGGGAGCCCTACGCGTATCACCTGCCATGTCGCCTGCCACCAGATGCCATCAGGTGTCCCCAGAGGAGTCCGTCCTTACATCAGATGCCCACAACGGAATCCGTCCTTACATCAGGTGGCCCCAGCAAAGTCCGTCCTTACATCAAGTGCCCCCAGTGGAGTCCGTCCTTACATCAGGTGACCCCAGCGGTGTCCGTCCTTACATGAGGCGCCCCAGCAGAATTCGTCCTTACATCAGGTGCCCCCTGCAGAGTCCGTCCTTACATCAGGTGCCCCCAGCAGAGTCCCTCCTTACATCAGGTGCCCCCAGCAGAGTCCCTCCTTACATCAGGTGCCCCCAGCAGAGTCCCTCCTTACATCAGATGTTCCCAGTGGAGTCCCTCCTTACATCTGTGTCCCCATCAGCGGGGCCCCTCCTTACATCTGTGTCCCTGTCATCAGAGTCCCTCCTTACATCTGTGTCCCCGTAAGCGGAGTCCCTCCTTACATCTGTGTCTCCGCCAGCGGAGTCCCTCCTTACATCTGTGTCCCCGTCAGCAGAGCCCCTCCTTACATCTGTGTCCTCATCTACGGAGTCCCTCCTTACATCTGTGTCCCCGTCAGCAGAGTCCTTCTTACATCTGTGTCCCCATCAGCGGAGCCCCTCCTTACATCTGTGTCCTCATCTACGGAGTCCCTCCTTACATCTGTGTCCCCGTCAGTGGAGCCCCTCCTTACATCTGTGTCCCTGTCAGCGGAGAACCTGCTTACATCTGTGTCCCCGTCAGCGGAGCCCCTCCTTACATCTGTGTCCCCATTAGCGGAGTCCTCCTTACATCTGTGTCCCCGTCAGCGGAGTCCTCCTTACATCTGTGTCCCCATCAGCAGAGTCCCTCTTTACATCTGTGTCCCCGGCAGCACAGCACTCCTTCATGCCTGTATAATAATGTACAATCCTGTATAATAATGCCTCGTCTGTCTCTCCCCTTCAGCGGCAGCTATTCAGTTCCTGGCTTTCTCCATGTGTTCGGTGGAGAGGGGAGGGGCCTCCCCTCTCCACTGAACACAAGGGGATTAGTCTTCATGGCGGCCATCTTTTTGTAGCCTGGCGGAAGTGACTTTGTTCTCACACTGAGAACAAAGCACACGGCCGTAGTGATATACTACGGGTGTCGGGCGGACGCTGTTCGGCGCAATGGATTGCGCCGCAAAGAAACAGAAATACAAGTAGATACTTATCCATCATGCCATACCATCAGGGAGGTGTGCGATTGGCCCCAAATTTATTCTGCCACAGGACAATTACCCCAAACATGCAACCAATGTCATTAAGAACTATTGTCTGTGTAAAGAAGAACCTGGGAGTCCTGAAAGTGATGGCTTGGCCCCCCACAGATCCCTGATCTTAACATCGTTGAGTCTGTCTGAGATTCCAAATAGGATTTGAGGCAGCCTACATCGTCAAAAGATCTGTGGTAATGTTGTAAAGCGCTGCACAAACTGTTGGCGCGATATAAATCCTGTATAATAATAATAATAATAATAATTCTCCAAGATATTTGTAACAACCTTCCTGCTGAGTTCCTTCAAAAACTGTGTGCAAGTGTACCTAGAAGAATTGATGCTGCTTTGAAGGCAAAAGGTGGTCACACCAAATATTAGGTGACCTCTGAAGGCAATTGGTTTCACTAGATTTTAGTTTGGGGTATCAGAGGGAGGCTCTGTCACTGTAAGAATTCAGGAAAATGTGACACAGGATCTGCATTTAAGGTTAATACGAGGTTCACAACAATCATTTCTGAGTGGAGAAAGGCTTTCTCCAGATTCTGTAGTCCTGGATCAGGACATTCCATCCTATGGCTAGGTTTTTCTAAATGCCTGCAACTTGGCTGACTACACAGGTGTGCAGGGTCATTCTATACTTACTTTTGAGGATAGCTCAGAGCTCCCAGTTTGGAGACAGCTTCCAGTGTGGGAGATGGGAGGTCTCACTCTGGGTCAGGGGGCCCCACCCAGAAGCCAAGAGACAGAGGGTCTCATTGAGGGGTCAGGGGGCCCAGCCAGAAGCCACGAGGCAGAAGTCTCATTGAGGGTTCAGAGGGCCCAGCCAGAAGCCAGAAGACAGTAGGTCTTGCTTCCAGGAGTCAGGTTGGCTCCTATCAGGTGTGTCAGGAAAACCCCAATCCTTAAGCTAGAGGTGGGCTGTGCTGTGGGGTGCTGTGACTGACTGAAGGCTAGAGAGCCAAGTGTTTCAAGAGAACAGGACAACACAGTCAAAGGGACTCATAAGAGGAGCAGGAGTGTTGCCAACAAGTAAGCCAGGTGGCTCCGTATTTTCATTTATGCATGTTATCTGGAAGAAACCTCTGTGTGGGCAACTAATGTACATATTAACTTTTCCATTTATTGAATAAAAGTGGGCTTCCATGCCCTAAAATACAGTATTGGACTGGTGCAATTCATTGTAAACACACCTATTGCTTGAGTTTAATCACCCGAATTCCACAATATATACTGTATAACAAATCAAAGGATGTGTAGTCCATCTGCAAAAATGTTTTTTTTTACTTATAAAGTCGAGTGCAAATCACAAATCCCATTTCATCAGTAAAGCACCCATTTCAAATGATCACATTCTTTGTCAAGCTAAATTTATTAGTAAATCAAAATGATTTTGGATGACCATGTTCTTTGTCATTTAGCTTGACAAAGAATGTGGTCTTTCGAAAACCATTGCTTTACTGATAAAATGTGATTTGTATATTTGCACTTGGGTATACAAGAAAAAAAGTATTTTCACAGATTTAAGGACTACACATCCTTCGATTTATTACACAGTCACAGTGAGTATAGAGCCTATTTGATGTGGTGGCCTGTTTGTTTGACTTTGCTGTCAATTGTAAAACCTCGTACACACGATTACACTTTCAGATGACCGTTCGTCTGTTTTTTATTGCATGCTACTCTTATGTCAAAAGTGAAGAGTTTACTCACCGTAATAATATTCTAATACGACAGAATTCAACTTCAGAAGTGAAGTAATGTGTTGAATAGTTTTGTATGTATTCCATAGTTTCTGAGCATACGTAGTCTGGCTCTTACGATTTTTTTTCTGACAAAAACCACACTAATTGAACGAAAATCGGACAGTGAGGACACCAAAAATTTTATAGTCTGCACATTCAGCTTTTGTCAGATGAAAAACCGGAATCAGCTGTCTAAAGCACCATATTAACGATCCGAAAGTTGGCCGATCGTTCATCAGACAAAGTTTTACTTCCAATTTTCGACCCGTGTGTATGGGCCTTAATGCGGAGTTCCACACAAATATGGAACTTCCGCTTTTTGGAACCCTCCCCCCCTCCGGTGTCACATTTGGCACCTTTCAGGGGGGAGGGGGGGCAGATACCTGTCTAAGACAGGTATTTGCACCCACTTCCGGCATAGACTCCCATGGGAGTCTATGCCTCTTCCTGTCCCTCCGCGCTGTCTCCTGGGAAACACACAGCTCCCAGGAGATAGCGGGGACCAGTTACGATGCGCAGCGCGACTCGCGCATGCGCAGTAGGGAACCGGGAAGTGAAGCTGCAACGCTTCACTTCCTGATTCCCTCACCTAGGATGGCGGCGGCAGCTGCCGAGAACCGAGCGGGTTCTCTGCGTCGCCTGCCGACATCGCTGGACCCTGGGACAGGTAAGTGGCCATTTATTAAAAGTCAGCAGCTGCAGTATTTGTAGCTGCTGGCTTTTAATATTTTTTTTTTTTGGCGGTTTAGGTGGACCCCCTAAATAAATATATACTGTATATCCTGTTGCAGACTCTGGCCGTACTAGACACTCCCAAAAACATGTCATTATTGTACACAAGGCGTGTCTAGTACGTCCAGTCTTTCTGCTCTGCTGCCGGGATTTCCCCTGTCCCAGTACCCTGCAATTCAGCTCTGATTAATCACAGCTGCATTGAAGAGTACACAGAGAAGGTTGGCAGCAGGAGCTTAAAAAAAAAAAAAAAGCAGTCTTATCAACAATCAACAACATTGCTCAAACAGGAATACAGAAAGTTTTTTTTTTCCTTTTTTTATTATTATTATTTCACAAGTAACAAAAGCAGTGAAAAAATGCAACATTTTAAAATAACATACAGTATCTTACAGAACATAAATGTATTTTTTTTTTTACCCTCCCTCTCCCTCCCTACCTTCCCTGTCCCTCCCTGCTGCCACCCTCCCCACCTCACACACACCACCCTAAAGTGGAGTTCCACCCAAAAATGGACCTTCCACTTTTTGGATTCCTCCCCCCTCTGGTGTCACATTTGGCACCTTTCAGGGGGGAGGAGCGAGCAGATACCTGTCTAATACAGGTATTTGCTCCCACTTCCTGGCATAGATCACCGTGGTAATTGCGGTGACCTACGCCACTTCCGCCGCCTACCCCGTCCTCCCCCGCTGTATTCTGTGAGACACAGAATACAGCAGGGACCTGAGAGGAGGCGCATGCGCAGTAGGGAACCAGGAAGTGAAGCCGCACGGCTTCACTTCCTTATTCCCTTACCGAGGATGGCGGCGGCAGCAGCCGAGAGCCGAAGGATGGATCGGCTTTGGCTGCCGACACCACGGGCTCCCTGGACAGGTAAGTGTCCATATATTAAAAGTCAGCAGCTGCAGTATTTGTAGCTGCTGGCTTTTAATATTTTTTTTTCAGCAAACCTCCGCTTTAACATTATTTGTGCGTGTGATTCTGTTAGTTACAGAGCCTTAGGGGGTGACAAAAGAGCAACACTCAAAGGGAAAGAGAGCAGTGCAGTAGGCTAGATCGTCTATTGTCCCCCATGGAGGAAGAAGAAAAAGAAATTCACTCCTTACCATCCTCCTATAGGGGACACCCCATCTCGTCCAGCCAAGGTTTCCATATTCTCTCAAACTTCCTGTAGTTACTTTGCCTAACAAGTACCACTTTCTCGCTCCAAACTATAGAGTTAATGGTCTCAGCCCAGTTCTTCACAGTCGGGGGAGTCTGTGCTTGCCATTTCTGTGCGATTAATTTTCTCGCTTGAAATAGGCATCTCAGCACTACTTCGGTGGTACCAGTTGGGATTCTACCTTCCTCCAAACTCCCTAATAGGCATGTCTTGGCTATGGTTCCAATGTGGTCTTAAAGGTTTTATTTATCCTGTCTATTATCTACACCCAGTATCTAAATAGCTCAAGGCATTTCCATACCATGTGGATAAAATCCCCTGCCGCCTTACACCTAGGACACTCATCGTTTTGTCTCCACCCAAGTTTAAACATTTTTTTAGGAGTATAATAGACTCTGTATATCAAAAATAAATGAGATATTTTCTGTGAAGAAGAGATCGAGACCAGTGATCACTGTTTCAGGATCCCGTCCCGCTCTTCCATAGTCATTACCCCCACATCTCTCTCCCACTTCGCTCACTTACTCTTTGAAGGCCCTGCTCTACTTATTATTCTAGCCGCCAACCTAGCATACAGTTCGGAGATTAGTCCTTTGGATGTATCTGGCCTAATTATTTCTAGGAGAGTGTGGACCTGGGACCATTCAATTATCTGTGACCTAAACTGGACTTGAATGGCATGCCTAATTTGAAGATATTTAAAAAAACGATTTATTTGATATATTAAATTCCCTTTTCAAGTCTAAGAAGGTTTTCATAAGATTACCCTCGTACAGTATAGTTGGATTAGTCGGTTGATGCCCTGTCTCTCCCATTCTTTAGACCTCTATACTCTTTACTTCCACTAGATTTCTATTGTTCCATAGGGGGGTATATTCAGTTACCCCTCTATATCCCATTAGTACCTTTGTTTCCTGCCAAACTTTACTGACAAGTTTTATCGTCAGGCATTTGTGAATAAATGAGTCTGCCTCTAGTACCTCCGCTAGTATATTATGTGGGGCCCCCATTATCATCATTCTATCACTGGACTTCCCCCTCCTATGACTCCACAATCTGCTAGATGTGGTAGCTGAGATGCCAAAAAGTATGACCTCGGGTGCGGAACCGCCATACCGCCTTCTTTAATCGGTAACTGCATAGTTTGCAGGCCAATCCTAGATTGGCCCTTTTTACAAATTAATTCCCTAAAAAGGGATTCTATTTTTTTTTAACCACTTTTGACCAATCCAAGTCGGGGAGTTGTGGAGCAGGTATAGTATCTGTGGTAGCCATATCATCTTTATTACATTGCAGCGTCCTGCCACAGATAGAGGGAGTCGACTCCAGATGTCCCCTTTTTGCTTTAATTTAAATAGTAATGGGGCTAATTTATTATTGACATACTGGTTTATATCGCTCGTGATCCAAACACCCAGATATTTTAGTTTTGCCACTATTTTTAGGTGTGGAGTTCCCGACGATATCTGGTTAGCAAGTGGGTCGACTGGTAGCAGGGCCGATTTCTCCCAATTGATAAGCAGGCCAGAAAATTGTCCGAACTCCCTCACCATTTGTATCACTGCATTTAACCACTTCAGCCCCGGACCATTATGCTGCCTAAGGACCAGAGGACTTTTCCAATTTGGCACTGCGTCGCTTTAACTGCTAATTGCGCGGTCATGCAATGCTGTACCCAAACGAAATTTGCGTCCTTTTCTTCCCACAAATAGAGCTTTCTTTTAATGGTATTTGATCACCTCTGCCATTTTTATTTTTTGCGCTATAAACGGAAAAAGACCGAAAATTTTGAAAAAAAAATGATATTTTCTACTGTTTGTTATAAAAAAAATCCAATAAACTCAATTTTAGCCAAAATGTATTCGGCCACGTGTCTTTGGTAAAAAAAAAAGTCAATAAGCGTATATTTATTGGTTTGCGCAAAAGTTATAGCGTCTACAAACTAGGGTACATTTTCTGGAATTTACACAGCTTTTAGTTTATGACTGCCTATGTCATTTCTTGAGGTGCTAAAATGGAAGGGCAGTACAAACCCCCCCAAATGACCCCATTTTGGAAAGTAGACACCCCAAGGAAATTGCTGAGAGGCATGTTGAACCCATTGAATATTTTTTTTTTTGTCCCAAGTGATTGAATAATGACAAAAAAAATAAATATTTACAAAAAGGTGTCACTAAATGATATATTGCTCACACAGGCCATGGGCCTATGTGGAATTGCACCCCAAAATACATTCAGCTGCTTCTCCTGAGTATGGGGATACCACATGTGTGGAACTTTTTGGGAGCCTAGCCGCGTACGGGGCCCCGAAAACCAATCACCGCCTTCAGAATTTCTAAGGGCGTAAATTTTTTATTTCACTCCTCACTACCTATCACAGTTTTGAAGGCCATAAAATGCACAGATGGCACAAAACCCCCCCAAATGACCCCATTTGGAAAGTAGACACCCCAAGCTATTTGCTGAGAGGCATGTTGAGTCCATGGAATATTTTATATTTTGACACAAGTTGCGGGAAAGTGACAATTTTTTTTTTTTTGCACAAAGTTGTCACTAAATGATATATTGCTCATACAGGCCATGGGCATATGTGGAATTGCACCCCAAAATACATTTAGCTGCTTCTCCTGAGTATGGGGATACCACATGTGTGGGACTTTTTGGGAGCCTAGCCGCGTACGGGGTCCCAAAAACCAACCACGGCCTTCAGGATTTCTAAGGGTGTACATTTTTGAATGCCCAGGTGGCACAAAACCCCCAAATGACCCCATTTTGGAAAGTAGACACCCCAAGCTATTTGCTGAGAGGCATGGTGAGTATTTTGCAGCTCTCATTTGTTTTTGAAAATGAAGAAAGACAAGAAAAAACTTTTTTTTTTTCTTTTTTCAATTTTCAAAACTTTGTGACAAAAAGTGAGGTCTGCAAAATACTCACTATACCTCTCAGCAAATAGCTTGGGGTTTCTACTTTCCAAAATGGGGTCATTTGGGGGGGGGGGTTTGTGCCACCTGGGCATTCCATGGCCTCCGAAACTGTGATAGGCAGTGAAGAGTGAAATCAAAAATTTACGCCCTTAGAAAGCCTGAAGGCGGTGCTTGGTTTTCGGGGTCCCGTACGCGGCTAGGCTCCCAAAAAGTCTCACACATGTGGTATCCTCGCACTCAGGAGAAGCAACAGAATGTATTTTGGGGTGTAATTTCACATATTCCCTTGGCATGTTTGAGCAATATATCATTTAGTGACAACTTTGTGCAAAAAAAAAAACAATTTGTCTCTTTCCCGCAACTTGTGTCACAATATAAAATATTCCATGGACTCGACATGACTCTTAGCAAATAGCTTGGGGTGTCTACTTTCCAAAATGGGGTCATTTGGGGGGTTTTGAACTGTCCTGGCATTTTATGCACAACATTTAGAAGCTTATGTCACACATCACCCACTCTTCTAACCACTTGAAGACAAAGCCTTTTCTGACACTTTTTTTTTTTACATGAAAAAAATATTTTTTTTTGCAAGAAAATTACTTTGAACCCCCAAACATTATATATTTTTTTAAAGCAAATGCTCTACAGATTAAAATGGTGGGTGTTTAATTTTTTTTTTTTCACACAGTATTTGCGCAGCAATTTTTCAAACGCATTTTTTGGGGAAAAAACACACTTTTTTAAATTTTAATGCACTAAAACACACTATATTGCCCAAATGTTTGATGAAATAAAAAAGATGATCTTAGGCCAAGTACATGAATACCAAACATGACATGCTTTAAAATTGCGCACAAACGTGCAGTGGCGACAAACTAAATACCGTTTTAAAAGCCTTTAAAAGCCTTTACAGGTTACCACTTTAGATTTACAGAGGAGGTCTACTGCTAAAATTACTGCTCTCGATCTGATGTTTGCGGTGACACCTCACATGCATGGTGCAATTGCTGTTTACATTTGACGCCAGACCGACGCTTGCGTTCGCCTTTGCGCGAGAGCAGAGGGGGGACAGGGGTGCTTTTTTTTTTCTTTATTATTTTTTTGCTTTTTTATCTTATTTTTAAACTGTTCCTTTCATTTTTTTTTTTTATCATTTTTATTGTTATCTCAGGGAATGTAAATATCCCCTATGATCACAATAGGTAGTGACAGGTACTTTTTTTTGAAAAAATTGGGGTCTAGACCCTAGATCTCTCCTCTGCCCTCAGAGCATCTGACCACACCAAGATCGGTGTGATAAAATGCTTTCCCAATTTCCCAATGTCGCTGTTTACATCCGGCGAAATCTAAGTCATGAAATGCTCGTAGCTTCCGGCTTTTCAGGCCATAGAGATGTTTGGAGCCACTCTGGTCTCTGATCAGCTCTATGGTCAGCTGGCTGAATCACCGGCTCCATTCTCAGGTTCCCTGATGAGACAGGAGAGCCAGAGAAAAACACGGAAGACGGTGGGGGGGGATTCCCTCCCACTGCTTGTAAAAGCAGTCTAGAGGCTAATTAGCCGCTAGGATTGCTTTTACATGAAAGCCGACTGCTGGCTGAAAAGAATGATGCCAAGATGATACCTAAACCTGCAGGCATCATTCTGGTATAACCACTCAAATTCATCTCAAAATGCGATGGCATCTTGGGAGACCCTGTGAAAGTGTGCCTAGTCTGTGCAATGCTGTACCCTACGCTAATACTCAACTAGTGAATGGTAGCGTTCAAAACATTCACCAATGCAAAGACCAGGATTGTCAGGATAGGAGGGACAATAATAGCGGGGGTCACGCCTATATCCGCGCTTGCTGCAGACACGACAACTTTTTTGGGGGGGTTCATTGGGTAGGGGTACTCGGGAGGACATAAAGAAAATGCCTCTAATGCAGCCGACTGCATTTGGTTGGGGATGTGAATGGGGGAAGTACGGGCGCTGCAGAAGTGGTGGGTTCCCAATTAAAATTGGCGAATGCAGCAGGAAGGGCATTATGGGCCTGTCTTTGTCTTTTTCTTGGTGGCAGCGGGACACTACTTGTGCTTGCCACCTCGCCAGCTTGAACTGCACTTATGGGACTCGCCACGTCACCAAGTGTTACTGCAGTGCTGGTTTGACTACGACCGGGGTGTACTAGGCCGCTGGTGCTTACCAGTTCACCAAAACGCTACCAAAAAAACTGTTAGCGATCGCAGGGATCAGGCCTGACTCAGCGAACGCTGCAGTTATGCGTTTAGTGTTTTGTAAGTGAGAGTGATCAATCGATACTGCACTTGGGTGGGCTGGGCTGGGCTGGGCGGAGGGGCAAAACGCAGGTTCTAGCAGGTATCTGGGCTGATCCTGCTAACACTGCGTTTTTGGGAACCCTAAACTGCTGGGGACGCTAGTATAGATCTGATCGGATCAGATATTGATCCGTTCAGATACTATACCACTAAGGGAGGTGTATGCTGCGTGCGTGGGTGTTAGCGGTACTGGCGCTAACCTGACGCTGCCTGGGGCTGGTGCTTGCCAGTTCACCAAAACGCTACCAAAAAAACTGTTAGCGATCGCCGGGATCCGGCCTGACTCTGCGAATGCTGCAGTTATGTGTTTAGTGTTTTGTAAGTGACAGTGATCGATCGATACTGCACTTGGGTGGGCTGGGCGGAGGGGCAAAACGCAGGTGCTAGCAGGTATCTGGGCTGATCCCGCTAACACTGCGTTTTTGGGAACCCTAAACTGCTGGGGACGCTAGTATAGATCTGATCGCATCAGATATTGATCCGATCAGATACTATACCACTAAGGGAGGTGTATGGTGCGTGGGTGTTAGCGGTACTGGTGCTAACCTGACACTGCCTGAGGCTGGTGCTTGCCAGTTCACCAAAATGCTACAAAAAAAACTGTTAGCGATCGCAGGGATCAGGCTGACTCTGCGAACACTGCAGTTATGCGTTTAGTGTTTTGTAAGTGACAGTGATCGATCGATACTGCACTTGGGTGGGCTGGGCTGGGCCGGGCGGAGGGGCAAAACGCAGGTGCTAGCAGGTATCTGGGCTGATCCCGCTAACACTGCGTTTTTGGGAACCCTAAACTGCTGGGGACGCTAGTATAGATCTGATCGGATCAGATATTGATCTGTTCAGATACTATACCACTAAGGGAGGCGTATGCTGTGTGCGTGGGTGTTGGCGGTACTGGCGCTAATCTGACGCTGCCTGGGGCGACGCATATCACCGCCGGGCGATCAGGGGGCTAAACCTTTATTCGGTAATAAACGACGGGTGCCCTGACACTATAAAAAATAAACGAACTAACCAGCGTCACCCGTAAAAGTTATACGGTGATCAGTGGTGAAAGGGTTAACTAGGGGGCAATCAAGGGGTTAAAAATATATGTATAAATTATTCCTGCGCTACCTTGGAAAACAATGGTGCACATGGACAGCTGCAAACACTGAGTGGGATCAAACAAAGCCCATGGGTAATGTAAAAAATGAAAATCAATAGTGCTGCGCTGGTCCAGTAAAGTGTAACTATATGATAGTGTGCGGTAAAAGCAAAATGTAAAGAAAAAAAAAATATATATATATAATTGGAGGGGTGTGCAGGTAGTATGTCTGTCTGCACAGTATCCTGTGAAACAATCCAGCAATGTAAAAGGGTGAATATCTATCCTGTAACAGTGTAGCGTGTGCAGGGAACCAATAAATATAATCCTCTTGCACACCTAGTGCTGGTAAAACCTGTGCAGATGAACTTTAAAGTGCTATAGTGTCACTGTGCAACCCGTATCAATAAAATGTAATCGTAAAGCATGTGTAACAAATAATAAATATCACAGAAATAGCATATACACAAAATAGAAATAAAATATGTGGATAAAAAAGTGCAAATCCTGCAGGGTGAATATATATGGAAAGTGAAAAACTATACAGAATAAATATTGTGCAGAAAACTGTGCAAAAAACGCATCAGTGCAACATAAGTGTATGGCATCACTCTATATGGCCCAAATAGAAAATGCCATTAGAAATATAGCTGCGTGATGTCCAGAACAAATTATTTTGCAAGTCCAGTAAAGCATATGTGCCAGTGCAGACTCAAAGAAAATATTCAGTGATCCTTTTAAAATCCAAATGTGCAATAAATAATCGGTGGGGTGCCGAAAGAGAGAGGGTGTTTATCCTCTTCGTGCTTAAACACACGCAGATAGGTAGTGGCCCCTTACCTTGCGGCAATGGGACAACCGCATAAAGTGTAAATGGAGGAGATGGTCTCTCTTTGGGGTCCCCGGGGCCGGAGCCGATGGTCCCTGTGCTTTAATCCCTCAGTACCAGCATCGACAATAGCAGAGTCAGCATATGGAGGAACAAAAAAGGGGATGCCAGATAGTGTAGTATTTTGAGCAAGATGATGCTTTTATTAAAGTCAACAGCATGTACTCACATGGAGCAGATGTACATCACATGTATATCCTACGAGCGGCGAGCTCGTCAAACCCGGTCTGTATCAGTGCCTATCCCGTCCCTACGCGTGACGTCACCCAATCACGTGACTTCATCAGGGGATGATCCCCTGATGAAGTCACGTGATTGGGTGACGTCACGCGTAGGGACGGGATAGGCACTGACACAGACCGGGTTTGACGAGCTCGCCGCTCGTAGGATATACATGTGATGTACATCTGCTCCATGTGAGTACATGCTGTTGACTTTAATAAAAGCATCATCTTGCTCAAAATACTACACTATCTGGCATCCCCTTTTTTGTTCCTCCATATGCTGACTCTGCTATTGTCGATGCTGGTACTGAGGGATTAAAGCACAGGGACCATCGGCTCGGGCCCCGGGGACCCCAAAGAGAGACCATCTCCTCCATTTACACTTTATGCGGTTGTCCCATTGCCGCAAGGTAAGGGGCCACTACCTATCTGCGTGTGTTTAAGCACGAAGAGGATAAACACCCTCTCTCTTTCGGCACCCCACCGATTATTTATTGCACATTTGGATTTTAAAAGGATCACTGAATATTTTCTTTGAGTCTGCACTGGCACATATGCTTTACTGGACTTGCAAAATAATTTGTTCTGGACTTCACGCAGCTATATTTCTAATGGCATTTTCTATTTGGGCCATATAGAGTGATGCCATACACTTATGTTGCACTGATGCGTTTTTTGCACAGTTTTCTGCACAATATTTATTCTGTATAGTTTTTCACTTTCCATATATATTCACCCTGCAGGATTTGCACTTTTTTATCCACATATTTTATTTCTATTTTGTGTATATGCTATTTCTGTGATATTTATTATTTGTTACACATGCTTTACGATTACATTTTATTGATACGGGTTGCACAGTGACACTATAGCACTTTAAAGTTCATCTGCACAAGTTTTACCAGCACTAGGTGTGCAAGAGGATTATATTTATTGGTTCCCTGCACACGCTACACTGTTACAGGATAGATATTCACCCTTTTACATTGCTGGATTGTTTCACAGGATACTGTGCAGACAGACATACTACCTGCACACCCCTCCAATTATATATATATATTTTTTTTCTTTACATTTTGCTTTTACCGCACACTATCATATAGTTACACTTTACTGGACCAGCGCAGCACTATTGATAATCAAGGGGTTAAAACCTTTATTAGATAGTATATGGGGGTCCCTGTCGCTATAAAACGCTGACGGCGAACCTAAATATTTACCTCCTTAACTATCGTCACTAGTGACACTAATACAGCGATCAAAAAAAAGATCGCTTAGCGACACTGGCGATGGGGGGTGATCAAGGGGTTAAAACTTTATTAGGGGGGTTAGGGGGTACCCTAGACCTAAAGGGGGCTATCCCTAACTGCCCTAACACACTAACTGTCACAAACTGACACCATGCAGTAATCAGAAAAAAAAAAAAAACTGCTTGGTGTCAGTGTGACAGGGGGGGAGTGGGGATTAGGGGGTGATCGGGGGGGATCGGGAGGTAAAGGGGGGTGTTTTGTGTGCCTGGCATGTTCTACTGTGTGTGTGTAGTGTTACACTCACATTGCAGTCTTCTCTCCTCTGCGCCGGAACGGAAAATACTGAGCTGAGGAGAGATGACATCATTTCCTTTGCTGCTGTTTAGCATACAGCAGCAGAGGAATGATTTGATTGGCCGGCGGCGATCGCGAGGTGGAGGCCATGAACGGATGGTCTCTCCCTCATCTCCGATCGCTGCTGGACAAAAACGGACCGCCTCAGGCACCGGGGGGGTCCGATCGGACCCCCCGCCCGCGGGAGGCAAATCACGTATATGTACGTGATTCTGCCTGCCCGTGCCATTCTGCCGATGTACATCGGCGTGAGGCGGTCCTTAAGTGGTTAATGAAGTTTCAACATCTCCAAGAAAAAACAGGACGTCATCCGCAAACAGTGCTATCCTGTCCTCTTCTGTCTTTCTCCGAAACCCCTGAATATCTAGCATAGATCTAGTCATAATTGCTAGTGGTTCCATTGCGAGAGCAAACAATAAAGGGGACAGAGGACAACCCTGTCCCGTCCCTCTCCCCAATCGGAATAATTCAGAGTATACATTATTAATTTTAATTTTTGCTTTTGGTTTGCTATAAAGTATTTTCACCCATCTAATAAAGGAGGGGCCAAATCCGAATCGCTCCAACACCCTCCAAAGGTAATCCCATTCTAGGCTACCAAAAGCCTTAGCGGCGTCCAAGGCCAATATGCCCCTGGAGCCCATATTGTTGTAATCTGCATGTTTAAAAAAACACTTCTGATATTGATACTTGTTGACCTATTGGGAATAAAACCTGACTGGTCAGGATGTATAAGATTTTGAATACATACGTTTAAACTGGTTGCTAGCACTTTAGCCAGAACTTTTACATCCATACATAATAAAGAAATTGGACGATAAGAAGAGACGTCAAATTGATCTTTCCCCTCCTTATGTATTACAATAATAGTGGCTTCCGACATTGAGGTGGGGAGTCTCCCATTGACTAAGGCCCATCCCAATGTCCCAATGTCTTCAGCAATTCTGAGAGCAGGACCTCTCCATACCATTTATATATTTCTATTGGGAGCCCATTTGGGCCTGGTGACTTTTGATTGGACATCCCGGCCACTGCTCGCTGTAATTCCTCGAGGGTCACCGGTGCCTTTATATCCATTTTGTCCTTCTCTGACAAAGTTGGAATTGTTATTCCCTGGAAGAAACCATCCATTTTTTCACTCTCAGCTCCCCTGCTAGACTTATAAAGGGACTTATAATATTCACCAAAAGTTTGTTTTATCTCTATCCCTTCTGTGGAAATCTCGCCACTTAGTGTCTTAATCGCAGAAACAGTGGAGGGGGGGGGGTATTAGATCTAATCAACAGGGAGAACATACAACCCACTCTCTCCCCTTCTCCAAACTGACACTGTCTCTGAAATATTTGTCTGTTCTCTGACCTTCTTGTAATAGACATTCTATAGATTTTTTGCTTATCTAGCCATTCCTTCTGCCTACCTGAGGTTGGGTCCTCGACATATCGCCTCTCTGCCAGTATCACCTCGTTCCTGATGTCTCTTTCCCACTCCCTTGATTTTCCCTGAGTTCTTGCCACTTTTTGGATCAAAAGACCTCTAAGATAGGCCTTCAAGGAGTCCCAAACCACTCCAGGTGATGCCGTACCTGCATTGATTTGTACAAATTCATGCAGTCTGGTTACCACCTCTCCAGGGTTGCCAATCAATTCCAGCCAACAAGGGCTGATTTTCCATTCTCTTGGATTGGATGGATTTTACCTCCTGTATTTATTGTCAACACAAGTGGGGAGTGGTCTGATACTCCTCTTGGACCATACTCTATGTTCCCTACCAACAATGTTGCTTCCCTATTATCTAGGGCCATGTCGATTCTTGAGAGAGTGAGGTAGGAACCTGAAAAGCAGGAGTATTGTTGTTCCTGCGGATAACGCATTCTCCATATATCGCTCAACCCCATTTCCTCCAGGAATCGAGACAACCGATTCTCTCCTGCTGTATTGGACCTATTTCCAGGGGGAAATCTATCTAGGCTCTTATCGAGGACTTCATTGAAATCTCCTTCCGCTATTACTGGAGTTCCCAGCACATATGGTTTATTCTCAATCAAGCAAAACAAAAAAAAAATACCGGCCCTGTTCATCAATGCAACTTTCTCTGCAGGAGAACATCACTCTTCTTCCAATCATTCTGCCCCCCCCCCCCTTGAATAGGAGGAGTGGACCGAATGATATTGAGCTTGGAATTTCTGGTTACCAAGTTGTGCCACCATGGCACTGGTCAAATGGGTCTCCTGCAGGCAGAGTAGTCCGGGCCCGCTCCCCTCCAATGCAGACAGAACCGTGGCTCTCTTAATTGGGTCCCCTAGACCTCGGACATTCCAAGAATTTATACTACATATCTTATTTTGCATGAAACAAATATCAAAAATAAATCAAGAATATATAAAAAAAAGAAAAAAAAAAGCAAAAGGGTGAAAAAAACAAAAAAAACAAGAAGATAGACCATCTAACAGTCCCGTTCTCACCCCTCCACCCTATATTCTTTCTCCAATCTATGTGTTATTCCCCCTCTATGTGTATTTCACATTTCTCTCTATTTGTGCCATCTGTCCTATAGATTTTTGTGGTGTGTGCTTCTTTCCCCCCACTCTACCCTTGTCCCACCCTCCAACCACCTCCCTCCCTCCCCCTTCCTGCCTAACTAACTAACCAACTAACTGGGCTTACCCTAAGGGCTTCACCTGTGACCTTTCCGTACCTCCCCCACCATTCCCTCCTTACATTCCAAGCCAGTGATATTGACAATTTTTGTGCAAAATGTAACCAATGTGGGAGCCTCATTTGCTCTCTTGCTCCCATTCTAACATACATCTATAACATTCAATCAAAAGTGCACAGCCCCTCCTCCACTCCATCAAATTTGATCAACTAAAAATATTACAGTAGTGTTACAGTGATATTATAGTGAAAGAAAAAAAAATATACATTTGCAGGAGCAAAAAGAAGAAGAAAAAAAAAAAGAAGGGAAGAGGTGGGGTGGGGGGAAAAAAAGGGAAGAGGGGGGTGGGGGAAAAAAGAGAAAAAAAAAGAAAAAAAGAAAAAGAAAAAAGAAAGGTAAAAGGAATGAGTCTTCACCAATTTACCCCCCCCCCCAAATAATACATAATAGATAATCAAAGCAATTCCATGATTATTACATGTCCATTATATTTTACACTTCTATAGGTCCTTCTTATTTTCCTCCAACCACTGCGCCACATCAACAACAAAGCATATACAACCTTATATTTCTGCAAAGTACGCTTAATTGGTATAAATTCGGCTCTACGCTTCTGAAGGTCTGGCGAAAAATCAGGGTACAGTGAAACCCTAACCCCATTATATTTAATATCTCCTGCCTCTCTAGCCTTCTGTAGGAGGGTAACCTTATCATTATAATTGAGAAGTTTCAGGAGTAACGGTCTGGGGTGGTCGCCCGCCTGCCGGGCTTTAAAAGGGACTCAGTGGGCTCCTTCGATCGCCACCAAGTGTGTAAAGGTAGTAGGCCCAAAAATTTCCCTGAACCATCCCTCTAAGAATGTTATGGGGTTGGGGCCCTCACTCAGCTCCAGCAGGCCTATTACTCTCACGTTGTTTCTACGGCTTCTATTTTCCATTTCATCAAGTTTAGTCGCCTGTATCTCCATTTGCTCCTTCAGCCCTTTAATTTCTCGCTTTAGTGGGTATATATCATCCTCAACTGTGCTTAGTCTCTCTTCTAAAGCGGTAATCCTTACCACGGTCTTACTCAGCTCGTGGCTCATTGAGAATATTTCCCCCTTAATACTCTCCCACTGACCATCAAGATTAGCAATTGAGTCTTTACAGGCAGTAATAGCATTTAATACATCTCTTAGTGTAAGTTTGTCAGGAAAGGTCTCCTCCGCTGGTAATATTGATCATTTGGCATGCAGTACTGAGGTCCACCAGCAGGTGTCTCCTGGCAGTTTGGAGCTGTCAGAAGAGCTTTTTCCTGCTGGTATTCTGTCACCTTTGGGCCGCAGTACTGGCTTCCACCAGACAAGGAATCCTGGCAGTATGGAGCAGGTGTTCCCCTCTGCAGACAGGTGTCACCTGACCTTAATTAGCAGCTGCAGTATAAATACCCGGCAATTGCACACTCATGTTGCCCTGGTATTGTCCTTGAGCCCTGACCTGCATGCTGTTATTCTGATCCTGATTCCTGAACCTGAAGCCTGAACTTGAAGCCTGATTCCTGGAACCTGTTGATCCTGTTTCTTGTCTGTTACCTGAACCCTGGACCCTGAGCCTTGTACCTGACCCGTCCCTCCTGTGATCCATCCATCCTCTCTTGTCGTCTATGGTTCCCTTCCCAGCAACTGATCTCCTGTTTAGGACGCTGGCCTGGCTTGACTACGATTCTGGTACTCCCTTTTGCTACAAATGCTGGTTGTGTGTTATCACTGTTTGGTTGTTTGGTTTGTTCACTCTGTATTGGTGGTGTGTTCACATGTATATGCATTTACTTTAATAAACTTACTTTCACCTATTTATGTCTGCTTCACTCTGTTGCAGTCCACACAGTTCTGGCCATCCCTGACCGGAAGTGACTGCACAGGGGAACCATTTTGATTCAGTTTGGTTACAAACATGAATGCCAATGAGGTTATTTATTTTTCTCTGCTGGCATCTGAAAGTGGTAATTATTGCCGCCAGGCTTTGAAAGGATGGTCTAGTGACCAGTTGTTTGCAACTATACGTTTGGCTCACTCCCTGGTCGATCAGGGTTATATATTGTTTGGGGAGGTGCAGCCTTTGATCAAGATATGTACTGAGCTGGCCTTGCCCTGTATTCCAGAGGGCCGTGATGATTTCACTCCACCTTTTGATATGAATCAGGTTGTATCCCTAGTATGGCTTTTTGAAGATCATCCAGCCGATTTTTGTGAGCACTACTCAGCCTGTTCCCCACAGGTAAATGCTGAGTGCATTGTGTCTGCTCAGTCTTTTGTTAGACAGGGAGATTTAAAAGCACAGTTTGTACAACCTATACTTTCAGCATGGTCTGACATGGTGCAAGCAGCTCCAGCCAAACAAACCACCTCTGCCACCAAACACCAGCCTACCTAAATGTATGTTTCCCCATCACCCATGTCAACCTCAGTTGCAGCACAGTATATGCTGCTGCCAACCAAATACTCATATCCGGTCTCTGCTCCCTGTACCTATCCTGCATTCAACCCACCTGCCTCTTCTCAGCTGCCTACAAACCCACAGGAACTTCCCCCAGCTACTGTTACCTCTTCTCTACCATATCCCAATCCTTCTTTCCAGTCTGCTGCACCCCTCACCTACAGAGCTTCAGTGGCTAAGCCAAAGAAAAAACAAAAAAATTTTCCAACCAAGACGATCCTGCCAGTAACCCAACCTGCCTCCGCACCAGCTAATCCAATCCAGCCTGAAGTCCCAGTGCTTGCAATGCAGTCTGACGTCCCAGTGCTTGCTACCCAGTCTGACGTCCCAGTGCTTGCTACCCAGTCTGACGTCCCAGTGCTTGCTACCCAGTCTGACATCCCAATGCTTGCTATCCAGTCTGACGTCCCAGTGCCTGTTATCCAGTTCGATGTCCTGATGTCCGCTTTCCAGCCTGATGTCCTGGTACCCGCCTTCCAGCCTGAAGCGCCAGAGTTCCAGCCTGAAGCGCCAGAATTCCAGCCTGAGGCATCAGTGTTCCAGCCTGAGGGGCCAGTGTTCCAGCCTGAGGTGCCAGTGTTCCAGCCTGAGGTGCCAGTGTTCCTGCCTGAGGTGCAAGTGTTCCAGCCGGAGAGGCCAGTGTTCCAGCTGGAGGGGTCAGTGTTCCAGCCGGAGGGGCCAGTGTTCCAGGCGGAGGGGCCAGTGTTCCAGCCGGAGGAGCCAGTGTTCCAGCCGGAGGTGCCAGTGCCTACTTTCCAGCTTGATGTCCCCGCTCTCCAGCCTGATGTGCCCGCTCTCCAGCCTGATGTGCCCGCTCTCCAGCCTGATGAGCCCGCCTTCCAGCCTGATGAGCACGCCTTCCAGCCTGATGTGCCCGCCTTCCAGCCTAATGAGCCCACTTTCCAGCCTGATGAGCCCGCTTTCCAGCCTGAAGTGCCCGCTGCCCAGCTTGAAGTGCCCGTGCCCACTGCCCCGCTTGATGTGCCTGCTACCCCACTTGATGTGCCTGCTGCGCAGCTTGAAGTGCCTGTGCCTGCTGCCCAGCTTGAAGTGTCCGTGCCTGCTGCCCAGCTTGATGTGCCAGCTGCCCAGCTTGAAGTGCCTGCTGCCCAGCTTGAAGTGCCTGTGCCTGCTGCCCTGCTTGATGTGCCTGCTGCCCAGATTGAAGTAGAAAAAAAGTTAAAACTGCGCTATAACCAAGTGAGCAATAAATAATCAAAGAGCTGCACTCCCGACAATAAACATCAATTGTGGAAAGAAATATATATAAAAAAATGGGAGTTGCGCTAGTGCATGGGTAATCATAAATATGTAACCAAAAATGAACAAAATATAATAATACGTGCAGACACAAGTGAAAACAAATAACAATTGAATGTGATCCACCAAAATGTCCCATCAAGATAAAAAGTTCAATGTAAATGGTAATGACTCCAGATAGCCCACAGATAGTGTAGAAAAAGTCCAGGTGATGATTAGTGCTTATTCCGTGACTACAAAGGAGGATCCACCACCGAAAAATGGAAGGGGTTAATGCTTACCAAATGGCCATGACCCCCCACCACAGAGGATCACAGCTAGCAGAAAAACTTAAACGGACAATGGGAGCTCCTATCGACATGCACTAGAGGTCGTCACAGCGTCAGCCACACCAGCAGAACTCATAGCGGGGATATACCATAGAATACAAAAGGGGAGCTCACATAGTGTAAAACTGTAGGTTTATTTTAAAATAGGGTACATGAATGGACACTTACAAACGTGCGGAAATAAATAGCCTAAAGTCCGGTTCCTTGGCCACAGGAGCGCGGACAAGCCCGTCCTCTTAGGAAGCAACACTGTTTGGGGGTGACGTCAGCACGTCGTCTGGCTCTGCCCTATGCGTTTCGTGACTGGAAGTGCCCCTGGAAGACGTGATGATGTCACGAAACGCGTACTGCGGAGCCAGACGATGCGCTGACGTCACCCCCAAACAGTGTTGCTTCCTAAGAGGATGGGCTTGCCCGCGCTCCTGTGGCCAAGGAACCGGACTTTAGGCTATTTATTTCCGCACGTTTGTAAGTGTCCATTCATGTACCCTATTTTAAAATAAACCTACAGTTTTACACTATGTGAGCTCCCCTTTTGTATTCTATGGTATATCCCCGCTATGAGTTCTGCTGGTGTGGCTGACGCTGTGACGACCTCTAGTGGATGTCGATAGGAGCTCCCATTGTCCGTTTAAAGTTTTTCTGCTAGCTGTGATCCTCTGTGGTGGGGGGTCATGGCCATTTGGTAAGCATTAACCCCTTCCATTTTTCGGTGGTGGATCCTCCTTTTTAGTCACGGAATAAGCACTAATCATCACCTGGACTTTTTCTACACTATCTGTGGGCTATCTGGAGTCATTACCATTTACATTGAACTTTTTATCTTGATGGGACATTTTGGTGGATCACATTCAATTGTTATTTGTTTTCACTTGTGTCTGCACGTATTATTATATTTTGTTCATTTTTGGTTACATATTTATGATTGCCCAGATTGAAGTGCCCGTGCCTGCTGCCCAGCTTGAAGTGCCCGTGCTTGCTGCCCAGCTTGAAGTGCCCATGCCTGCTGCCCAGCTTGAAGTGCCCATGCCTGCTGCCCAGCTTGAAGTGCCCGTGCCTGCTGCCCAGCTTGAAGTGCCCGTGCCTGCTGCCAAGCTTGAAGTGCCTGCTGCCCAGCTTGAAGTGCCTGCTGCCCAGCCTGGTGTGTTCCTGCCTGCTGCCCAGCCTGGTGTATTCCTGCCTGCTGCCCAGCCAGGTGTATTCCTGTCCGCTGCCCAGCCCGGTATGTTCCTGTCCGCTGCCCAGCCCGGTGTGTTCCTGTCCGCTGCCCAGCCCGGTGTGTTCCTGTCCGCTGCCCAGCCCGGTGTGTTCCTGTCCGCTGCCCAGCCCGGTGTGTTCCTGTCCGCTGCCCAGCCTGGTGTGTTCCTGCCCGCTGCCCAGCCTGGTGTGTTCCTGCCCGCTGTCCAGCCTGGTGTGTTCCTGTCCGCTGCCCAGCCTGGTGTGTTCCTGCCCGCTGCCCAGCCTGGTGTGTTCCTGTCTGCTGCCCAGCCTGGTGTGTTCCTGCCCGCTGCCCAACCTGATGTGCCACTGCTTGCTGCCCAGCTTGAGGTGCTCGCTGCCCGGCTGGACACCATGGACTTTCCCCAGCAATGGCTAGTTGGAGCGTCCGGAGGTCGCTCCTTCGAGGGGGGGGTACTGTCAGGAAAGGTCTCCTCCGCTGGTAATATTCATCATTTGGCTTGCTGTACTGAGGTCCACCAGCAGGTGTCTCCTGGCAGTTTGGAGCTGTCAGAAGAGCTTTTTCCTGCTGGTATTCTGTCACCTTTGGGCTGCAGTACTGGCGTCCACCAGCGGAGGAATCCTGGCAGTATGGAGCAGGTGTTCCCCTCTGCAGACAGGTGTCACCTGACCTTAATTAGCAGCTGCATTATAAATACCCGGCAAGTACACACTCATGTTGCCCTGGTATTGTATTGTCCTTGAGCCCTGACCTGCATCCTGTTATTCTGATCCTGATTCCTGAACCTGAAGCCTGAACCTGTTGATCCTGTTTCCTGTCTGTTACCTGAACCCTGGACCCTATGCCTTGTACCTGACCCGTCCCTCCTGTGATCCATCTATCCTCTCTTGTCCTGTTTGGTTCCCTTCCCAGCTACTGATCTCCTGTTTATGACCTTGGCCTGGCTTGACTACGATTCTGGTACTCCCTTTTGCTACAAATGCTGGTTGTGTGTTATCACTGTTTGGTTGTTTGGTTTGTTCACTCTGTATTGGTGGTGTGTTCACCTGTATATGCATTTACCTTAATAAACTTACTTTCATCTATTTATGTCTGGTTCACTCTGTTGCAGTCCACACAGTTCTGGTCTTATCTGGTATATGACAAGGTTCCTCCTCCTCCGATATAGGACCAGCCATAGTGGTTGCCCCCAATACCACAGTAGGTGTTATAGATGCAGTTCCTGGTTTTCCTCCCCCCCAGTCCCTTAGTACTCACTGTTTTGGCACTTGCTGGAGAGGTAGGATTTGAAGATGCTTGTCCTTGGCTCTTTCTACCCGCTTGGGGTTTAACCTGCATTGTTACCTGTTGATTACCCCCTTTGGCAGGTGACAAGGAGGGCGCATGGGCGTAACGCTCTAGCTTGGGTGCTGCCGCCACGGCGGCCTGATTCCCCTTTTCCTTCACGGCACGTGTCATCTGAACCCCATCCTGGGGTAACTGTTCCTCTAGCCCGCGTTTTCTGGACATAATTTAGATGCTCAAGGGTTGTTGCTGTTGTTGTTGGAGAAGGGGGAGGAATTGAGGGAAGAATTTGAGGGATTGGGAGTGCAACGCTCCCGTTCTATCCACCTCTATCCCTCTGCATAGCGGCGTCAGCTGAGCGTGTCAGCTGCACCAGCAAGTCTGGTAGTGAGGTCTCAGTCCCGCAGAATCTCGCAAGATTACAAGCGTCTCCGAGCCCAGCGCAGCTCCTGCTCCAACAATCTGCTTCAGCCTCCTCATGTTCGGGAGAGGCAATACCGACTTCAGCGTTACACAGTCCAAGCGCTGACCCTCTATACAATGCAAAGGCCCCCCAAGAGGGGACCGGAGGGGGTCAGGCAGCTCCAACAGCAAGCACAGCAATGACTCCAAACTGCCAACCGCTCCACACTAGGCGTTTTCCCTCCAGAGTCGGTATGGAGCGGAGAAGAGGCACCTCACACACTCACTCTCTCACACTCACTCTGTCCTGCATCTGGTCAAGCCCCCGGAATACAGAAAGTTACATTGAAACATTGGGGGTTATTTACGAAAGGCAAATCCACTTTGCAATACAAGTGCACTTGGAAGTGCAGTCGCTTTAAATCTGAGGGGTAGATCTTAAATGAGGGGAAGCTCTGCTGATTTTATCATCCAGTCATGTGCAAGCTAAAATGCTGTTTTTTATTTTCCTTGCATGTCCCCATAAGATCTACAGCGACTGCCCTCCCAAGTGCACTTGTAGTGCAAAGTGTATTTGTCTTTAGTAAATAACCCCCATTGCATCATTTGTAACTTTCTGTGTTTCTCATCTACGTATCAAAGGGATGAATTTCGATCTGCAGATGAAGAGCGTTAAAGCAACCCTACAATATTGAACATGTGAGAATAAACATATAAGGTGAACACCTTTGCAGATGTGAAAAATATCAAATATAGATGAAATATCTTATGTGAACACCTATTGCAGATGTGAGAAAATATCAAAAATCAAATATTAATGAAATATCTTATGTGAAATATGGAACAGCAAAAAGAAGTATATGAAAAAAGTCCATATGAGGAATAATGTCTCTACAAAAAATGAAAATAAAATTGTGAAAGATTAAGCATAAAATAATGTCCTATGTAAATATGGAACAGCAAGGTAAAAAACAGTGAAAGCAGAGGTTCATGTAGAAATAATGGAGGAATATCTCTTCAAATTGGAAGATGCCGATGAACATCTAGAGACGTACGAGTATTAAATAGGAATTAGGGGGTACCCTTACCAGATCCTTAGGACGCACGTACCATATGGCAGTACGTCAGAAAGGCATGGGGAGATTCTCCCATAATATCCAGACCGGATGGTGTCTCCCGTGGTGTCCAAACCAGGTGGTATCTTGTAGGTCATAAACCCAAACCGATGATGGTAGGCACGAACAGGAGTGGAACGACTAACCCTCAAGTTCCCGGTTACCAAGGGGGGACAGTCCAGGAGTGATGGTTTAGCATGGAAGAGAAAAGAGGGGGCTCCACATGGTGTAGGTCAAAACAAATGGGATTTTATTGGAACAAATCACCATACAAGGATAAAAGTGATCACTAAAAGATAAAAATGGCAATGTGGGAAGCTAAAAGTGCTAGCCCTATGTGTTTTGACTTAATAGTCTTCAACAGGGGCATAAATCAGCCTCCCCACATGTGGGGAGGCTGATTTATGCCCCTGTTGAAGACTATTAAGTCAAAACACATAGGGCTAGCATTTTTAGCTTCCAACATTGCCATTTTTATCTGGATATTACGGGAGAATCTCCCCATGCCTTTCTGACGTACTGCCATATGGTACGTGCATCCTACGGATCTGGTAAGGGTACCCCCTCATTCCTATTGAATACTCGTACGTCTCTAGATATTCATCACCATCTTCCAATTTGAAGAGATATTCCTCCATTATTTCTACATGAACCTCTGCTTTCACTGTTTTTTTTACCTTGCTCTTCCATATTTACATAGGACATTATTTTATGCTTAATTTTTCACAATTTTATTTTCATTTTTTGTAGAGACATTATTCCCCATATGGACTTTTTTCATATACTTCTTTTTGCTGTTCCATATTTCACATAAGATATTTCATTAATATTTGATTTTTGGTATTTTCTCACATCTGCAATAGGTGTTCACATAAGATATTTCATCTATATTTGATATTTTTCACATCTGCAAAGGTGTTCACCTTATATGCTTATTCTCACATGTTCAATATTGTAGCGCTGCACTTGTTCGCTGTTTTGTCCTATTGAACTTGGTTTGTTTGTGTGCTAGCTGCTTTTGTTTTTGTTTTAGTTTTGGGTTTAGCGCAGCATTTTAACTTTCTATAGTTAAAGCAACCTTGACAAGCAAAAAAAAATTTTTTTGTTTTTTACATTTACCTCTGTTGAACCCCTTTGTTTACTGTAATCAGCACTAAGTAACTATGTATTCTCCTTCTCCATTCAATTGCAATTTTCCTAGTGATTTTTTTTTTCTATTTTATTAACTAATAGGTAAACTTTTTTTCTGTTTTTGTTTCCTTTTTTCAATAATATTTTTACACATTTTTTTACACATATATTTACACGTATCACACAAAAAAATCCCGCAAAATTGAAATAAAAACACTTTACTTCAATTATAAATTACTTTGCAAGGCTTTGTACCAAAATCATCATTTTAGTGTTGTTTTAAACAGGACAAATTACAGAATAAAATTCACACTTTTTTATGTCCAATAACACTATTTATGTTTAAACTAACACTGCTCAAAAAAAGAAAAAATGCCTTTTGTTTAATTTGATTACGTTTAGTTGTCTAAGAATTGTGAAAAAATATTATGGTTTCGGGACAATATTCACAAAAAGAAAGATTGTTTTGTCCTTAACACTTAGAAATTAGAAAATTGCTCTCGTCCATAAGGGGTAAACAGGTGTGAGAGCAAAAGAGGTTAAAAACATATATATAGCGCCCTCTAGTGCAATGTTTTTCAACCTTTTTCCAGTCGGGGCACCCTGAAAAAATATTTTCAGTCTTGAGGCACCCCTGTCCAAGGCTTGGTTCACGTTACTGTGTGTCGCGCAACATGCGCAAAATTGAGCTTGTTCCTGACACACAGACAATTGCTTTGCTCTTTAGGTGTGCCATTAATTCTAAATGGTACCCCACATATTGGCAAACATGGGGTGCTTTTGGTGCGGTGCAATTTTTAAAAAAGGGTTGGGGACTTCTTTCCCTGCATTTCTCCGGGTAGGGAAGCCCATTGAAATGAATGGGCTGCCCTACACGCAGCACGCAGCCACACAGATGTGAGCCAAGGGCTTGCTCACATGTCAGGTTGGAGGGGCGGTAAAACCACATGGTTGAGCTGTTTTTACCACCCACAACTTCTCCCCCTCTAGCAGCAGCTGGGGGTGTACACATGCTGTGGCTGCAGCTGGAGGTATACCCAGGGTGAATGGGGCTGCACTGCAACTATCACGCAACTGTGTGCATTGCACGGTTGCGGTGTGGTAATGCTGCATTTACAGGCTTAAAACAGGTGGTGAGGAGGCAACATATTGCCTCATTACCGCCTACCAAATGCCTCTTAAAAGCAATCTGAGCATGGATTGCTTTTCAGAGGAGAAACAGTCCTTGCTGCTATCACAAACAAGCTCTACAAAAGCAGTTCTGATGGTACAGGAATGGGGGGGGGGGCAGGATTAAAAGTAACATACATACACACACACACATACATATACACACACACACACACAAACACATGTACAAACACACAAAAACACATGTACAAACACACACACACACACACACACATACACATGTATATATGCACACATACAGACACAGGACAGACACGTGTACACACACACATACAAACACATGTTCACACATATACAGACACACATGTACACACACACACAGACACAGGTATAAAGCCCTTTTAAAATGTTCTAGCCTGGTACTGCACTGTAGGGGCAAGCAGAGAGCACAGCACACTTCCCCTCCCTTTACATTCACTTTGCTGAAGCTGATGGAGCTCCCTCACAGTGCCGATGTACAGTTTAGCAGGGAATGGGGAGATCAGACTCATCTGACAGCCCTTCTCTACCATGATCCCACATCGCACCTAAGGACCTCTGGCAGGCACAACAGTGTGCCACAGCACACTGGTTGAGAAAGGCTGCTCCAGTGTGTGCTACTAGTAGTGAGAGTATGTAAAAGCATTTTTTGGCCCAGGAATAAACCATTGAATTGAGTCATTGAATTTGGGTCAGGGTTATTAAAGGCCAGGGCTGGAGGACTCATCCTGGCAGCTCTTCTAGAATGTTGGAGAATGTTCTGGATCTAGTGGGTGGAGGTGAGAAGCCGTCTTGAATATTTATGGGCCCTCAGCTAATCCCCAGGTGTGGGCCTGGCAGGGGACTGAGACGCCCATAAGTAGACATGAGCCATCCCAGTGGGGGAAGTCGGGTGGAAGATGGAGAAACAGTGCTGTGGGGAGGCTGTCGGTGGCCCTTGAGGGACCCCCTGCCAGCGAGGAGTTTTACCTTGGGCTTGAGCTTGGGAGGCTGGCCTGAAAGGATTCTACCACAGGAGGCAGTCGGAGGGATTTATGATGGAAAGACAGCAGGAGAGACAGGGAGTAGATCAGCACAGTGCAGGGACAAGACAAGGGGGGATGATGAAAACCACGGTGTGCCAAGTCTTCATCTAACCTTGGGGAAGATATCAAAAAAACACTGCTCTAACTGGTGAAAAAAGCAGCTACATACAGTGTGACAAACAACAATATAAACTGTATAAAAAATGTAGCGCATAAGAAAACGGTGATAAAATGTGGTCACAAACACCACAGGTCTATCGACCGGGTGGGGTGAATACAGCAAATATTATTAAGGAGTCCATGTGTCATAGGAAAAAATGAAGAAAAACAAAAATCTCCAAATGATAATGCACATGAAAAGAGTCACAGGCAGTGAAGAATGTTCCAAATGTAAACAGAAGACTGGGTAAGTCGATACATGGAACCCACATCAACCAACAACGGCAAATTTCCCACTTACATCAGGGTCTGCAGCATTGCCCTTTACATCAGAGTTCCCCTTTACATCATGTCTGCAGAGTTCCCCCTTGCATTGTAAGGGGGAATCCTACAGTCTCTGATGTAAAGGGGAATGCCGTGAACTCTGATGTGGGGGGGGGGGGGGCTCTGGTGACCATAGATCACATTCCGTAGAGGGAATACACTAAGATAAGGGGGAGGGGGTTACTGATATAAGGGGGAACCTTTAAATGCATGCCCTCCTTGCATTATTGTATTCACTCCCCCCTTACATCAGTGACATCCCCTCGGACTGGCAGCGCTGTCACTGATCTCCTCTCAGGTGCACAGTGCAGGGCACAGTCAGACGGTCCTCTCTAGGCTCCAGCTTGGCAGCTCTGGTTTTATACTATAGTCTCCTCTCCACAGTCCACACATGTCTGACTCCCCCCATGATGCCCATCCTGGCGGTGCTCTCAATCTTGACTCTGCTCCATGGCTCTCCCTCAGAGACTGCAGACATGATACAAGACAAGAGATGGTCAGAGATTTGGGGATACAAGAGATAGTTAGACACAGACATTATACAAGGAGATAGTCAGAGATTTCAGACATGATACAAGAAATGGTTCAAGGCTGTGGACATGATGCAGGAGGTGGTTAGAGGCTGCGGACAAGATACAGGAGGTGGTTAGAGGCTGCGGACAGGATAAAGGAGAGCCAGAGATTGAGAACTATGATTCTTTAAAATCTTACCACTGCCATTCTTGTATGGTAACTGCTGTGCCTCCTGGACATCACATCGATGGATGGATGTTGCAGGGGTCCGATCTCCAGGACTGGAGTGTGATCCATCCACGGCTGCTGGAGAGAGACTCCCACCACGCCATGGATGGTGCAGGGCAGGGGTCCAGTCTCCCTGTGGCCATGCTTACAGTGATGTGGTGGTGTGAGTGCCCACAGGCTCCAGCCATGGTGCTAGTTGGCCGGGGTCCGGTTCCTGGGTCGGGAGGCATGTCCACTGATATGCCGCTGAGGCCCTCTACAGGGGTTCAGGGTGTGTTCAAGGATGAGGAGTATGTAATGCAGAGAGGACTGTAGTCAGTGCCAGGTTTAGAAATACATGACACACAGAAAGCAGGCTCCAGGAGTACATAATGCACAAAATGCAGGGAACAAGAGTGTTATCCACAGAATGCAGGGGATAGGAGTGTGTAATGCATAGTAAGAGTCAGGAGTACATAGCTAAAAGAGTGCAGGAGTCAGGGGTGTGTAACACATAGTAGGGTAAGGAGAGTGAAAAATTCCACCCACAGACAATACTCTTCCTCACTTTACCATTTCAGCAAAAAATCCCACTCCCTCCCCTCCAAAAAACAAAGCAGCAATTCGCACACCTACCCCCCACCCCCCACCCAGTAGACCTCTCACAAATGCCTCCCAGCTCTCACAAATGCCCCCCAGCTCTCTCACCTATCACAAATGCCCCCCTCAGCTCTCACAAATGAACCAAGCTTTTTCACCTCTCACCAATGCCCCCCAGCTCTTTCACCTCTCACAAATGCCCCCCCCCCCCCCCCCCCAGCTCTAACAAATGCCACCAGCTCTCTCACCTTCTCCCAAATGCACCCAGAGCTCACGTCTTACAAATGCACCCCCCAGCTCCCACAAATGCCCCCAACTCTCTCTCCTCTTACAAATGCCTCCCAGCTCTTACAAATGCCGCCCAGGTCTCTAACCAAAGCCCCCCCCCCCCAGCTTATGAGCTTATGAGCTAGTGATAGGACCACAGATACCAGGGTGCATACTGTTAGGTTGATTCGGTTGTCAGCGGGCTGGCCGAAGTGAATGCCCAACCTCCATCATATGCAGTACATCCCAGCCGGCAGAATCCCGTCTGGATCCACCGGGAACGCCCATCCGATGACCCTGTGAGTTCCTGTGAAGTCCTTATCTGTGAGGTCTGATGGTCTGGATATCGTTCTACACGCCCTGGGTGGCACAATGTCTTCATGACTCCATGTCGCTGACAGGGGAGTCCACTGGATCCGGTAAGAGTTTATGCCTACCATTCCCTGACTTGATGCCGTTGTTGGTTGATGTGGGTTCCATGTATCGAATCGTTACATTTACTGACAGAACCACATATTTTAATGACACAGCAAAAGGGGATATAAGGTGGTCTCTGGTCACCAGAGCCGTCCCCCCCCCCCCCCCTTACATCAGAGTTCCTCCTTAGATCATGATCTGCAGTTTTCCCCTTTACATAAGAGTTCCCCTGCACTGTAAGGGGGGATCCTGCAGACTATGATGCATGGTGAAACTCTGTGCTGGCTGGGTTATTTTAACCTGACCCTCATGTAAATGGAGAAATATGTTTTTTGAATTTAGTTTAACTTAAACACATTGCTAATAGCACTAGCTACATGTCTATAGTTTAAATATTGATATTTTTTGCACTGAAAATTGCCATTTTATGTATTTTTTTGCTGTGTCAATAAAATATGTGGTTCTGTCAGTAAATGTAATGATTCTTGCCAGTAAAAATGTGGTGTTGTTTGTAAATGTTGGCGTCCTGTCAGTAAATTTCACTTTGAGGGGTTGGCAACACTGCTGCTACACACACACAGCTGTGCCCAGTATGCATGACCATTACAGGAGCCCTTGCATGAAGTTGGGGAGTGCTAAATCTTTTTTTTTTTTAATTCTATTTATTATTTTTAGACTGCTATATCTTTGCAATAAAAAAAATCTCGATATAACATTTCAGCTGAGAAATAAAAATACATTTAAATAAAATTTTAAAATATATCTCTTCTTTAAAGCATGTGAGAAAGGAAAAACAATTTATATTAGTGCCTATTTGCAGACTGTAAAACTACAGACTATGATGTCATTATTTAAACAATGATAATAATAACGCAGCATCTCTCATTAGTATGAGACTCGCTTTACTGAGATGCCAAAATAAGAAGATCTGCTTCCGTAGTTTTAAAACAGTGTATTTATCTTAACAGACTGCCAACACTTTGCCAGTAACAAAGCAAACAACCTATTAGATTTAGCCAGCCTTGCAATGCAATAAATAGCCTCTCAATCTTGTTCTACAGGTCCTGCAAAAAGCTATACCACCACTTCATAGATAGGGAGAATGTGTATGAACCATTAATCCTGCACTGCAAAAATGACAGTCCATACATGTGCAACACTGCATTTACCATCTGTAAACAATTACAGAATATAAATAATTCATAATAATAATGCAGCATATGTAGTGTAATAAACACTAAACTGAGATTTTAAAAATAACTAACTAATACATTTACTAATTATTGGATCTTTATATGCAATATGCAAATGCTACAATATAATAATTAGTTGCAAAAATGCAGAATTAAACATTCATATATTTGAGGGATACATGATACCTCCTTATTATTAATAATACAGCATACTGTATGTAGTGTAACAAACACAAAAATGAGATTTTAAAAATAATCAGATAACACATTTTCTTAAAGTGTCTTAGTAAATTGTTGGATCTACAGTATATGGAACAAATGCTACAGTGCAATAATTAGCAAAAAATGCCTAAAGTATACAGTATGCTAACAAGCAGGGCTGATCCTGGGCAGGTGCACAAGGTGCACCACGCCCCAGCGCTGTAATGTGCATGCAGAAGAGGGGCGCCGCCGCCGAAGCTGACTGCACTGGTTGCTCACTTGGTTTGCTAGAATCGCCGGCCGCCCGGCCGGCATCTAGCTAGCAAACAGTGACATCAGTGAGAGATCGTGGCTGCCCCAGCATTCATTGCACGCTGCCTCCGCGGCTAGTGAGCAAGCTCCGCCCACCTCTGCCATGTTCTTCAGACAGCGTGGCTAAGAGGGAGCGGAGAAGACGGAGCCGGAGTGTGTCTGAAGAGAGAGAGCTGCTGCTGCTGTGCCTTGCTGTGAGTGTCTCCAGTCCCTGCACTGCACCAGGCTGGTCAAGGAAGTAGGTGACACAGTTGTGCCCATTAAAAGCAGCCACTGTGCCCATCAAACGCCCACTGTATCCATCAAGTGCCCACTGTGCCCATCAATAGCTGCAACTGCGCCCATCAAAAGCTGCCACTGTGCCCATCAAAAGCTGCCACTGTGCCCATCAAATGCCCGCTGCGCCCATCAAATGCCCACTGTGCCCATCAAAAGCAGTGCCACTGTGCCCATCAAATGCCCAATGTGCCCATCAAAAGCTGCCACTGTGCCCATCCAACACAGCCACTGTGCCCATCAAAAGCTGCCACTGTGCCCATCAACCACAGCCACTGTGCCATAAAACGCAGCCACTGTGCCATCAGACGCTGCCACTGTGCCCATCAAACGCAGTCACTGTGCCCATCAAATGCAGCCACTGTGCCCATCAAACACTACCACTGTGCCATAAAACACAGCCACTTTGCCCATCAAACACAGCCACTGTTCCCATCAAACGCAGTCACTGTGCCATGAAACGTAGCCACTGTGCCCATCAAACGCTGCCACTGTGCCCATCAAAAGCAGCCACTGTGCCATAAAACGCAGCCACTGTGCCATCAAATGCTGCCATCAAATGCAGCCACTGTGCCATCAAACACTGCCACTGTGCCCATCAAATGCAGCCACTGTGCCATCAAACACTGCCACTGTGCTCATCAAACTTTGCTACTGTGCCCATCAAACACAGCCACTGTGCCATCAAACGCAGCCACTGTGCCCATCAAACGCAGCCACTGTGCCCATTAAAAGCAGCTACTGTGCCCATCAAACATAGCCACTGTGCCCATCAAACGCAGCCACTGTGCCCATAAAACGCTGCCACTGTGCCATAAAATGCAGCCACTGTGCCCATCAAACGCAGCCACTGTGCCATCAAACGCTGCCACTGTGCCCATCAAACGCAGTCACTGTGCCAAACGCTACCACTGTCCCCATCAAACACAGCCACTGTGCCGCCATCAAACGCAGCCACTGTGCCCATCAAACGCAGCCACTGTGCCATCAAACGCTGCCACTGTCCCCATCAAACGCAGCCACTGTGCCCATTAAAAGCAGCTACTGTGCCCATCAAAGGTAGCCACTGTGCCCATCAAACGCAGCCACTGTGCCCTGCCTAAAAGCAGCCACTGTGCCCATCAAACGCAGCCATCAAACGCAGCCACTGTGCCCATCAAACGCAGCCACTGTGCCCATCAAATGCAGCCACTGTGCCCATTAAAAGCAGCTACTGTGCCCATCAAACACAGCCACTGTTCCCATCAAACGCAGTCACTGTGCCCATCAAACGTTGCCACTATGCCCATCAAACGCTGCCACTGTGCCCATCAAATGCAGCCACTGTGCCCATCAAATGCAGCCAGTCTCTGACCATTTCTTGTATCATGTCTGCAGTCTTTGACCATCTCCTGTAGTATGTTTGCAGTCTCTGACAATTTCTTGTATCATGTCTGCAGTCAAACGCAGCCACTGTGCCCATAAAATGCTGCCACTGTGCCATAAAACGCAGCCACTGTGCTACTATGTATGCAATCTCTGATCAACTCCTGTACTATGTATGCAGCCTCTGACCATCTCTTGTACTATGTATGCAGGCTCTGACCATCTCTTGTACTATGTATGCAGTCTCTGACCATTTCTTGTACTATGTATGCAGTCTCTGACCATCTCTTGTACTATGTATGCAATCTCTGACCATTTCTTGTACTATGTATGCAGTCTCTGACCATCTCTTGTACTATGTCTGCAGGCTCTGACCATCGCTTGTACTATGTATGCAGGCTCTGACCATCTCTTGTACTATGTATGCAGGCTCTGACCATCTCTTGTACTATGTCTGCAGTCTTTGACCTTCTCCTGTACTATGTCTGCAGTCTCTGACCATCTCTCGTATCATAACTGCAGCCTCTGACCATCTTCTGTAGCATGTTTGCTGTCCCTGACCATTTCTTGTATCATGTCTGCAGTCTCTGACCATCTTATGTATCATGTCTGCAGTCTCTGACCATCTTATGTATCATGTCTGCAGTCTCTGACCATCTCTTGTATCATGTCTGCAGTCTCTGACCATCTTCTCTAGTATGTCTGCAGTCTCTGACCATCTCTTGTATCATGTCTGCAGTCTCTGACCATCTCTTGTACTATGTGTGCAGTCTCTGACCATCTCTTGTACTATGTCTGCAGTCTCTGACCATCTCTTGTACTATGTCTGCAGTCTCTGACCATCTTTTGTTGTATGTCTGCAGTCTCTGACCATATCTTGTACTATGTCTGCAGTCTCTGACCATCTCTTGTGTCATGTCTGCAGTCTCCGACCATTTCTTGTATCATAACTGCAGCCTCTGACCATCTTCTGTAGCATGTTTGCAGTCTCTGACCATTTCTTGTATCATGTCTGCAGTCTTTGACCATCTTATGTATCATGTCTGCAGTCTCTGACCATCTCCTGTATCATGTCGGCATTCTCTGACCATCTTATGTATCATGTCTGCCGTCTCTGACCATCTCTTGTATCATGCCTGCAGTCTCTGACCATCTCTTGTACTATGTATGCAGTCTCTGATCATCTCTTGTACTATGTCTGCAGTCTCTGACCATTTCTTGTATCATATCTGCAGTCTCTAACCATCTTATGTAGTATGTTTGCAGTCTCTGACCATTTTTTGTATCATGTTTGCAGTCTCTGACCATTTCTTGTATCATATCTGCAGCCTCTGACCATCTTCTGTAGTATGTCTGCAGTCTCTGACCAGCTCTTGTATCATGTTTGCAGTCTCTGACCATCTCTTGTATCATGTTTGCAGTCTCTGACCATCTCTTGTATCATGCCTGCAGTCTCTGACCATCACTTGTATCATGTTTGCAGTCTTTGACCATCTTCTGTACTATGTATGCAGTCTCTGACCATCTCTTGTAATATGTCTGCAGTCTCTGACCATCTCTTGTACTATGTCTGCAGTCTCTGACCATCTCTTGTACTATGTCTACAGTCTCTGACCATCTCTTGTACTATGTCTGCAGTCTCTGACCATCACTTGTATTATGTCTGCAGTCTCTGACCATTTCTTGTATCATGTCTGCAGTCTCTGACCATCTCTTGTACTATGTCTGCAGTCTCTGACCATTTCTTGTATCATGTCTGCAGTCTCTGACCATCTCTTGAACTATGTTTGCAGTCTCTGACCATCTCCTATAGTATGTTTGCAGTCTCTGACCATCTCGTTCTCTTTATTATTAAGAAATCATGGGAGGATCCCAGGTTAACAAAGACTCTTTAGGGGAGCATATCTGTGTTTGAGAAACATTTGCAAAGGGGAGGTATTAGTAGTATTAGTAGTAGATGACCACACCCTCGTGGTGGCGCCCAAAATAATTCTGCACCCAGGCGTCTGTGATCCTAGGATCGGCCCTGCTAACAAGGTAAGATATTTGAGAGATATATCATACCTCCAACTTTCCTGGATCCCAAAGGACTGTCCTGCTATTTACTAACTGAATTCCAGTCTCACTGGTCCAGGTGTCAGCTAGGCTAAGTGGTCTACCATAGAAATTAATTGGTGGCCACTGAGCCAAGCTGTCTGCTGATTCATTTCAATGACAGGAAGTTTGGCCCAGCAACTGTGTATTCACTTCTAGGGCATACGGTTTTGCTGCTGTACTGGGGTATATGCTGATGTTATTGTAAACACGAGTACAGCATACAGGCATATGCATAACAAAATAATAAAGACTTTTACCTGTGTTGAAAATATACAGTACATGAGTACAACAGAGCACAGCCATTCATGTCTATGAACCCGGTGAAGCTTTATGCTGCACCTGAGCTTCCTGGGTAGCGGGAAAGACATCGGCATTTACATTGAATGGGCTGTGTCACCCATGTGTAAGAGCTTTAACTATGCCTCTTTAAGCCAATATTCAGTGCAATACCCATACCCATTATTTGCCATCAACATGTGTCCTTCTTGAGGGTGTATTTATAAAAAATTTGCAAAGCTATTAATCCTGTGATATTGTCTGTACATATTTACTCTGTGTGAATAGGGACACGTCAAATGTTATCAGGCTACCTTCTCTCCAGGTCAAATGCTTTTCTTCATACAGAATAGAGTGAATCAGAGAAATACAGCGGTATGGCCACTAGATGGAGCTTATGATCATAGTAAACAATTATTTATAGCCTATGGTCATCAGCTCCATCTAGTGGCCATAATGCAATATTTTTCCAGATTCTCTCTATTATGTATGAATAGAGCCTATTCATAGCCTAATAATAGCCTAAGAACATTTGATTTGTCCCAAAATGTAAATAGGTTTTTTTATTATTAAATAAATAAATAATAATAGGTGTCCCTTTTAAGTTGTAAAGTTGGTATATATGTGTATATATATATGTAACAATCAAGTTTTTTACTTGGATAACACTGAAAGTCCTTAAAAGAAGTCACAAAGGGGTTTCCCACAGCTCTGTGACTTATCTCAGAAATCAGGTACTTTCATAAAAGAGGTTTCTCTTCTGATTCGTTAGCTTTTATTGAATGTGGGTGCTAATGTATTACAATGGACATATTTATAAACTGACAAGGGATCAATTCTCTTATTGTTCACTCCTGTATAATTTGTCACATTTATAAACATCCCCTGTACAGATTTTTCGTGTGCATTCTTCCAGTCCAGTAGTGTTCACTAAACTATTGATTTCCCCTTCTTCAATGGGAAATTGAGGTAGCAGTACTATTAGCTGTGTAAGTAATGTAGCCCATGTTACATTTGCCAGTATCTATCACATTTAACCACTTTAGCTCTTTATAACTCTTCTAAACTCCTGTATCTTTAAAACCCTTTTGGACCACAGCTATTTTTTTAACTTCAGCCATTAGCCTGTTTATTTGGTGATAACGTAAGCGCTTGCTGCCCAGAGGCCATATATACATGGCGTCAGCAGAAAGTGGTTATACCAGGATCGTGGCTGCAGCTACTTTCCAGTAAAAGTAAGTGGCTTTACAGCCACCCAATAATTTTTTCAGCTCAGAATGTACCTCCCAAGTAGAGCCTGGGATAACTGTAAGCAGATGGGCCAGCTGTGCACAGAGGAGATGGAGGATCATCTGTTCCGCAACCTTTTCTGTGACAAATGAAGCCATTTGAGGATTTTGTCACTAATGCCTAGTACACCTGATCAGAAAACTGGATGAAAAATAGTGCTTTTTAAGCAATCGCATGATATTCTGATCATTAGTACACAGCTTTCAAGAGCCGTTCACAACAGTTCATGTGAAATTATCTAAATGGGACAAGCATGAAAAATTTTTTCGTACGATACCAGAGACCACGTATGCTCAGAAATGAAAGAATACATTACAATACAATTCAACATATTACATTACTTCTGAAGTTATATTCTGTCGTTATAGAAATTTTCATAGTTTTAGTATCCTCTTCACTTTCGATATGAGACTAGCATGCAAAAAAAAAAAAAAACTGGACGATCATTCGTTCGATATTCTCATCATGTGTACATAACTCATGTTTTATTCTAAACTGATAACCTGTAAAGGCTTTGAAAGCATCACCTATGGACAATTTTCCGTACCGTAGTGTGTCACCATTTAACAGGCATGCACAATTCTTGACAGGTTTAGTATCTATTTACTCAACATTGTCTTATATTTTACCCAAAAACTTTTTAAACATGCATCTTCTTTTTAAAGTGGTAGTAAACCTGTACTTTGATTTTCTGTTTAAAAAAACCTGTACTTTGACCTTGTACCTACAGGTTACCCTATAAAAAGGCTTACCTGTGGGTACAGTGGGATATCTCCTAAACTTACACAGTTTAGGAGATATTCACACGGGATGCAGCCGGTGACATCCTTGGCGCATGCGCCCTGAAGGGTATCGTGCCGTCCCTACAGACGTCTGTGCCATGAACATGCGTCACGTCGTCACGGCAGTTCGGCCATTTAAGCGGCCGCAGCCGGCGAGCCCGGAAGGAAGACCGAGTGAAGATGGAAGCCCTGTCAGCGATGACAGCACACTGCTGGAGGGCTTCGTTTTTAGGTAAGTATGCCATAATGTGCTAGTATGCGGTTCACACTAGCACATAATAGCTTAAACCACTGCGTGCCCAAGATTTTTTTCTTTTTAAATAGCAAGTTTACTACCGCTTTAATACTTTGACCAGTGTTAGTAAAAAAAGGTAGCTCTACTGTAAATAAAAAGTATACATTCTATAATTTGTCCCATTTCAATTAACACTAAAATTATGTTTCTGGTACAGAGCATGGCACCGTTATTTTCAAAGAAAAAGGCACATTTTTTTTTTAAATTCTGTGCTTCTTCATGCACCACTGATAACCATAACAAGCAAACAAAGTAAATAGTAATGGTAATATCTACTTTGTAAATATTAATGGTAAAAAATAAAAATAAAATAAATCAGTGCTAAAAATAAAATAAGAGCAAAGGGGAGGAAGGAGTTATTTAGGACTCATTAAGGTTAGTTAAGGTTAATACGGGTTAAATAGAATACATTTAATTGTATTTTTTTTTTTATCTTAAAAAAATTGTCATATGTTGGTCAAAGATTACACCTATGATCTATATATGAATGAAATAGTAACTATAATGTAACAATACATAGTCACACTGTATTACTCAGTGACACTTACAGACTATCTGAAAGTCTCATTATACATAGAAATAGCTGCCATTTGACATTTGCCAGTAATAGCTGCATGGGTTTGGCCACGAAGGTAAAGGAGCTGAATGTTAATGTTTTTTGGTGTATATCCTATGTGTAAAACCCTCATATGGTTAAAGCAGTAATAAACCCCAAAGCAAATGTTTATTATATTGCAGCTTACCAATTCTGAGATGTGATGGCTGCTTTAGCTTTCGTACTTCTCTTTTCATCTGGTGATCCAGCCAATTAGTCTTTTGTTTTTCAAAAGAATACACAATCCTTAAAATCTTCAGCACATTGCTTGGAGCAATCAAACACTATATGGTATGACCACTAGGTGGCGCCATGGGTGGTGCCCATAGAACACCAGCCCTGACCAATGTGTGATATAAATGTGGATGGTTCCCAAATTGTGTAGTCTGCAAGAAGCTGTATGAGTTCCAACCAGAATGTGGAAAACATTTAAAGCGGATCTCCACCCGATTTTACAACACTAGCTGCAGAGGATTACCGCAATGTCCTAATGACAAAACGGCACTTTTTTTTTTTTTTTTTTATACTGTACCTTTGTTGTTGATAGTATCTGTGTCTTCCAGGATGTACAGGCTGCGGATAGGGGCGTGTTTCCTGCGGCTAAATCGTCAATTCCTCTTAGCCGCACTGGCTCCTGGGAGCTTGTGTCATTGTTCCTAGGAGTCAGTGCGGCGGCCTGTTGTGAGAGTTATCTCGAGATTTCAATCCTGGCAGTGATGTCATTGCCATCACAACGGGGCGGGACTTCCTATGACGCCGCTCGTTGTGATGGCAACCGGAGCTGTTGACGGCGCTGCGATGTCAATCTACTGCGCATGCGCGAGATCGGGAACAGAACGGGCGGTGCATGCTGGTTGATCAGCAGCACCATATCCCGGAAGAGGATGCCTGTGGCCCACAGGCAAGATGAGAACCGTCTGGATAGTAATTTATAAGTTTCTTTATTAGGAGAAAACGGACAGCACTCATCTCTAAAAACCGAAAAAGTGAGTTCTATATTCATAGAGCATATTCATTGTCATTTTGCCAAAAAAAAAAAAAATCTCAGAGATAGTGGAACCCCGCTTTAAGAGCTAGTCCACATGTATACCAGGAAGTACAAAGAGATGGGAAGGTAATAATAGTTTTCTTTATTAAACAAATAAAAGTGCCACTTACATCCAAAACATCATCACACTCCTCCCTCCAAAGTGTATCTTAGAGAGCTGTGTCAAAAGAAGTTCCATCTATATTGCCTGTGGCCACCAGGTAGGCAAGAACCGAACAATGGGCAAAGTGAACAGGGGTTAGGAGAAACTTAGGGACCACCAGGAGGTAAGTAAGAAGACTGTAAGGAAAAAGAGTGCTTATTTTTCATGAGTATGGCCTTTTTTTTTTCAAGAAAATCCAACCAGTCGTCAGTTTAGCATGACAGATCGTTGGAGGACAGTGACTCATACAGTCCAAGCAAGACTTGCCTGAGATACCACAAAAGCTTTCATAAACACAAGCACATATATTCTCCTGAAGGGTCACAGTGACCCAAAGAGAAGAAGTGCTGAGCCTGTGGTACGGACCCGATGCTAGACAAACTTGTCTGTGAGAATTGCCTCTGGGACCTCTCCACGGACAGGGACTTTGAGAGCCAGCAGGTCGCAACCCTGCTCAGAAAAGTAGTACAGGACTCACTGTCCGAATTCGTTAGCCATTTTATGCAGGTGGAGCTGGGATGCAGTGTTAAAGACACAGCCCTCTCAGCAACAGTGAGGCAGCATGGTCAGTCCTCCCTAAATAGGGGGGCTCCAGCACCTCTCAGTTATATGTGACACCAGCACAAGGGGCTACTTGGCACTATTCCCCTCCAGGAACACCAATGATGGGGCACTATTCCTCCCAAGAACACCCTCCCAGGAACACCAATGATGGGGCACTATTCCTCCCAGGAACACCCTCCCAGGAACACCAATGATGGGGCACTATTCCCCCCAAGAACACCAATGGTGGGGCACTATTCCCCCCAGGAACACCAATGATGGGGTGGGAAATGGTTAATACCTCACGCCAATTAATAATAAGAAAGCTGCTGCTCCCCTAACTAAGGTAGATGGATACTATAGATAGCAATAGGTTTAGTGTGAGGGGGCGCTATTATCCATCCTCCAATGGTAAAGTGCAAATGCTAGTGCAAATATAAATAAATAAAGTGTTGTTGGTGTGCTGTATACAAATGATAAAAATAACACTATAACAGTGTTAATGTGCAATGGGCCGTAATATAGAATACATCTTCAATATATGTTAAACATCTTGTAGTGAATTCAGAAAAAAAAATAACTGTGAATCAATAAAAAAAGTCCTTTTAAATAAACTTCTTCAGTGCTTGTTATCTTCAATGTGACATCAAATATAAATAATCCGTCACCAACTGAGCACCCAAAGTGCTCCATAAGTTGATTCCGCTTACCAGATGGATATGACCTCTTTAATTAAAAAGAAGGTCATATAGCGCTTTTAGCAAAGTGTAAACTTGCTCAATACTGTAGACTTGTTCTTGATATGAGTCCATCCTCTGCAAGCTCATGAGAGAGGTATATAAAAGATGGAAAGGGAACCAAATAGCGTAATCCCGTTTTATTCAAATAAATATTATAATACAAAGCAAAATGCCTGCTTACATGAATAAGTGCCTTAACCTGGCACTGAGGTTACTCGCGTGCTGACTGGAGCAATGGTGCCCTGATTTGTCTGTGTGCGTTCTACCGTACAGCATGGGGCACTAACCCCCCCACGAACACCAATGATGGGGCACTATTCCCCCAGAAATACCTTTGATGGGACACTACACCCCCCCCCTGGAATACAAATGATGCGGCACTATCCCCCCCCAGGAACACCAATGATGGGGCACTATCCCCCCCAGGAACACCAATGATGGGGCACTATTCCCCTCCCAGGAACACCAATAATGGGGCATTATCCCCCCCCCCCAGGAACACCAATGATGGGGCACTATGCCCCCCGGAACACCAATGATGGGGCACTGTTCCCCCCCAAAACACCAATGATGGGGCATTATCCCCCCAGAAATACTTATGATGGGGCACTTGGCAAAACATTCATTTTGGTATTTCTGTGAGGACAAGTTCACTCACTCACTGTATTTTAAAACTAAGCCGCTACCTTATTATATCACAGCTCGACGCTCAAGTGACCAGCTGCTTCTCTCCTCTCTCTCTCTCTATCTCTCATCTCTTAAGGGAGCAAAGCGGGCGGGGCTGAGAATAACCCACTGACGTCAGCAGAGAGGAGAGGAGGAGAGAGGCGGACGTGACAGTCACATGGGTGCTGCTATGAGAAAGGTCAGGGCCGATCCTAGGGTCATAGATGCCTGGGTGCAGAAATGTTTCTGGCGCCCCTACATGGGCGTGGTCATCTTACTCCTCCCCCTTTACAAACGTTTCTATGGAAATGACTCAAACACAGAGATGCTCCCCTAAGGAGTCTTCGTTACCTTGGGATCCTCCCACGATCTCTTAACAATAAACAAAATACAGGAAGAGAAGCAGAGTGCTCTAATTGGACCTGGAGGGGTTCTCTCTAATGGACAGAGAGAGGGCCTCTGTTAGAGAGTCTGTTTAGAAAGAGCCCCCAGACATACTACGGGAGGTGGTCAGAGACTGCAGACATGATCCGCCTCCTAGACCAGCTCACGGCTCCTATGGTACAAGTCACACTGATTCAATTTCACGGCATTGGATCAGTGTTCCGTCTATCACATGAGCCGATCTAGGAGACGGGACTTTGTTACAGCGCCGCCGGGCATTTCAGACCAAAGCTCATGCGGTGTGTGTGACATACACACGGAGAGAAGGAGGGAGAGGAGCACTCAGGGCTGGTGCAAGGATTTTTGACTACATAGTCATAGTCATAAGATGCATTTTGCCACCCCTCCCCCCCAACCCATACGCACCATCCTCTTGCTACTCTCTGTCTAAAACTGAGCTGGTACCTCCTTCACAGTGCACCTGTAATGTGATGGGGTGCGACGTGAAGGACGTCACATACCATTGAAAATAGAACTTCCACTAAACAGCAGTGTGTATTGAGGGGGTGGGACTATGCATTTCTTGCTTCCCCTCACTGGCCACAGGCAGCTGAAGCCAACTAAAACTTCCAATGGTTGGGTTACCCTCATAAGCAACTCCCAGGTCACACCCCCCAAATACTCCCACTTTGATCACACCTCCCCAGATTCCCCCACCCTAATTATACCACCATATACCCCCCCCCCCACCCTGATCACACCTCCCCAGAAAGCCCTACCCTGATTACATCCCTAGATACCCCCCACTCTGATCACACCCCCAGATAACCCACCCCACCCTGATCACACTTCCCCAGATACCAGTACCCTGATTACACCCCTAGATACCCCTCTACACACTGCAGAGCACTCCATCTCTACTAGAGATGAGAGGACTGAGAGAGAGGGGGCTGACAGAGAGTGCAGGCTCAGAGAGAGAGGGTGGCTGAGAGAGAGAGAGGGGGTCTCAGAGAGAGAGATGGGGCTGAGAGAGTGAGGTGGGGCTGAGAGAGTGAGGGACTGAGAGAGAGGGGCTTGGAGAGAGAGTGGTGGACAGAGAAGGGGCTGAGAGAGAGGGGGGCTGACAGGGGGGGGCTGACAGAGAGAGCAGGCTCAGAGAGAGGGTGTCTGAAAGAGAGAAAGAGAGAAAGAGGGGGGTCTCGGAGAGAAAGGTGGGGCTGAGAGAGGGAGGGGCTGAGAGAGAGGGAGGGGTTGAGAGAGAGGAGCTCAGAAAGAGGGCGGTGGCTAGAGACGGGGGCTGAGAGAGGTGAGGCTGAGAGAGAGGTGGGGCTGAGAGAGCGGGAGGCTGAGAGAGAGGAGGGGCTGAGAGAGAGAAGGAGGCTGAAGGAGAGGGGCTCAGAGAGAGGGTGGTGGACAGAGAGGAGGCTTAGATAGAGAGGTGGGGCTAAGAGAGAGGGAGAGGCTGAGAGAGAAGGGGCTGAGAGGGGGACTTAGAAAGGAGGGGCTGAGAAAGAGAGAAAGAGGGTGGTGGGCAGAGAGGGTGGCTGAGAGTGGGGGGGTTGACAGAGAGACCACTAGCCCTGTCCCAGTCTGTATCTGCAGGTAGGTCTGTGTCAGTGTATGATGCCCAGTACCTTCTTAATGTGGGAGGTGCTCTGCTGCTTCTTCCAGCAGCTCCCTGGCAGCTTGTGTCTCTTCCTCTCGTCCTTGTCCTCCTGGCCTCACTGCTGATGCTGGAGCAGAGAGGAGGTTGGAGGAGACGAAGTCCAGGCTTTGAGACTCGGGGCATGCTTCTCCGCGCAACCTCGGGGGTCAAGGAAGCTGTGAAGCTCTTCTCTCTCCTGGGCTCCCACCTGACATTACAACAGGGCTGGTGCAAGGATTTTTTGACACCCTAGGCAAAAGCTTATTTTGCCACTATGGCACATGGAAGGCAGGAATGAAGGATCACTATGGCACATGGAAGGCAGGAAGACTATGGCGTATGGAAGGCTGGAAGACTATGGCGCATGGAAGGCAGGAAGACTATGGCGCATGAAAGGCAGGAAGACTATGGCACATGGAAGGCTGGAAGACTATGGCGCATGGAAGGCTGGAAGACTATGGCGCATGGAAGGCAGGAAGACTATGGCACATTTAAGGAAGAGAGAGAGGGGAGAGATTACTCGCCCAGGCTGCATTGTCTTAGGAAGCACAGGCAGCGACATCAGGACAGTATCACTGGTCTGGCTTCTTTGAAATCTCCCGCCCACACCCCCTTCCGGGCACAGATTGGCTGCACAAAGACGTTCTTGGTGGGCACAGCGGGACATGAGAAGGAGGTGGGGTAGACCTAACTTACCTCCTCTTCCCTCCTTGTATGGATACAGCGGGCAGAGAATGCGTACATTGCAGCAGGTGCGCCGGTGGGCGGGCCAGTGGGCGGTGGAGGTGAGGGGCAATGAACGAGGCCACGGTGCCCTTGCTGACATGCGCTCTAGGATGATACACCGGCACCCAGCCCTGATTACAACAAGGGGCAGCTGCTGCGGGCTGTACAATGCTGACTGGGCTCGAGGCAGCACACATGGGACCAACGGCGCCCTTGCATTTTGGCGCCTCCTCCTCTCCAGCGCTCGGGTGCGGTGCACCCCGCGCACCCACCCAGGATTGGCTCTGAGAAAGTTATACACCGGCGCCGGCTTGTACACAGGGGATTGAAATGGGGATTGTAACACTCGGACGGAGGCGGGACTGACAGGCAGGGAGGAAGGTGCATGCCAACTAATCGATAATGAAATTCATTGACAACGATTTTCATTATCGATTATTATTGATTTTGTTGATTAATCGTTTCAGCCCTAGTTCCATTCCTTACCTTCGCATGCATGCGACTCCAGTTTATATTGTCTAGTCAGCTCATTCCATTTCTCCTTGTGGCTTAGACTAGCAGGGGTGACTCAGAGTGCATAAGTAATTTCCTGAAATAATGAATAAACACATTAAAACGAATATAGACAATCTTCCAAAACGAACATACTAATCCGAATATTCGAAATAAATTCCAAAAACAAATTATTCTAACATAATGAATATGACAAAACAACAAAATTGTTTGCTTACGGAATGAATACGGAACAAAACAAATGTTTCCATTGTGCATATCTTTATACAGGGCAGTTGGAGTTTCCAAACAGAAGGCATAGTCTCCAATGTGCTTGAAGTCCATGCAGCATTCATTGCACTAACCGCACTGTTGCCGCATATTCGGGGTTGCCCAGTCAGTCTGCACATGGACAACACAGCGGCATTGTCTTACATACAGAGAGAAGGGGGAACGCACAACATTTAGAGCCTATTATGATCTTGACCGAACAGGACCTTTATGCAGTTTATTTTTCAGGGCCTCCGAATATTGAGGCAGACCGTGTTTCCAGGTCTTTTTCAGATCACAATGAGTGGTCACACCATCCATCAGTCTTTGCCCATATCACTCAGGTTTTGGGCTCTCCATTACTGGATTTGTTTTCATCCCCAGCCTACTTTAAAGTGCCCAGATTCCTCTCTCGCTACCTTCAATCAAAAGTGAAGGCAGTGGACGCTCTCACATATCCTCTGAGCTGCTGTCTGATATATGCATTTCCTCCTCTTCTGCTAATTATAAAGGTTCCTGAGGAGTCTGCTGCTCAAGAATTGTACAGTCCTTACAATTATTCCTTACTGGCCCCTCAGACTGTGGTTTGCCCTTGCAATGGATCTCAGTGTATGCCCACCTTTTTAGCTGCCACTGACTCCTCATATGTTATTTCCAGAGGAAAACACTCCATCTGCATCCTATTCATCTGGCCTTGGTGGCCTGGAAGTTGAAAGGCAAGGAGCTAGGCTTTCCCTCCGGAAGTGATAAGAACACTGCAAGTTTCCCAGAAATTGTCAGCTAAATATATTTTTTCCAAAATCTGGGAAAAGGTCAGAGCCTTCGCAACAGAGTGAGATTTTGACCCTCGCAGCTTTCAACCAGAAGAAGTAGGCATCTGAGCATTTTTAGTAGAATGCTTCAGGAGGGGTGTCATAAGACTTTGTCACCCAGGAAGGAACACGTTTCTCCTGTGGGAATTAACAGTGGTCCTGGATTTCCTCACCCAGGCTCCATTTGCACCAACAGAAAACTGTTCGTTGTGGGACATCACGCAGAAAGCAGTATTTTTAGTGCCCATAATGTCAGGAGTCAGAGTGTCAAAACTGCAATGCTGGGGTCAACAGAACATTGTCTGTCTTGTTCTTTGCAGACAAAGTTGTGCTTTGCCCCTCTTTCAAGAGCCCCGGATGCCTACCTTCAGGCCACTGCCTCGTTTAGATCATTCAAGAAGCTGTTTGTACTACTATCAAGAAAATCCAGAGCAAAGGAAGCCACATGTAGAATCTTGTCATCGTGGATAGTCAAGACCATCTAGAGAGCTTACAGAGCAGCTGGGCGAGAGCGTCCAGAAGCGGTAAAGGTTCATTCCATTAGAGCCATCTCTATTTCCTGGGCAGCACATGCGAGAGTATCTATGGAGACCATTTGCAAGGCTGCAGGTTGGTGGATGCAAAATACCTTTCTGAGACTAATGCTGGCCATACGCTATATGAAAAATCTATTTTCCAAAAACCAACATTTGGCCATGAGAGCAAACGATAGTGTCATCATGTAATGACCGATAAATCGTTCAGTGGACATAAATTAATCCATTTTTTGTTTGTTTTTTTACATATACCTAGTGCAAACAGTTCAGACGGGAAGCACATTAACCTTTTAATTTATCGTTCATTCGGCAGAAAATTTCCAAACTTGTCTTTTGTTTTTTTCGGCTCAAAAATGTCCCAACGATTTTCTATCTTGTGCCCATTAACTGGCCGAAAAACGAACGAACTGGCCAAATGACCAAATTCCGGCCGATTTTTCGTATAGTGTATGGCCAGCATTACTCCACAAAAACACTCTAGCTCTTAATACAAGGTGCTCCCAAGTATATTTAAGTGTATAATGCTTCCTCAGGTACAGTCCTCCACAGATCGGGGAATTTTCAGTCAACAGCAAAAAAACACACACAACAGGGTGCAAGCGCCTCATGCATTACCACTAAACAATTTATTATACAACCAAAGACAAATGAACAATCATAAACCTATTAAAGCAGCAGGCATATAACATGGATACTTTAGCCATGGATGGTATGTCCCATTATTGGACCATCTGATTGGAAAGCTAATGCGTTTCGAGACTATCTGCCATGTTCAGAGTTGAGAAGCTGACCATATTATATGCCTGCTGTTTTTATATGTTTGTGAGTATTGATTTGTTTTTGAGGATTTAATAAATTGTTTGGTGGTTATACACAAGGATGTTGCGCTCTCTTGTGTGTGTCATTTGCAGTTGACTGACAATACCTTTCTGAGACATACAGTATCTCACAAAAGTGAGTACACCCCTCACATTTATGTAAATATTTTATTATACCTTTTCATGTGACAACACTGAAGAAATGACACTTTGCTACAATAGTGAGTGTACAGCTTGTATAACAGTGTAAATTTGCTGTCCCCTCAAAATAACTAAACACACAGCCATTAATGTCTAAACCGCTGGCAACAAAAGTGAGTACACCTCTAAGTGAAAATATCCAAATTGGGCCCAATTAGCCAGTTTCCCTCCCCGGTGTCATGTGACTCATTAGTGTTACAAGGTCTCAGGTGTGAATGGGGAGCAGGTGTGTTAAATTTGGTGTTATCGCTCTAAGTGCCGGTTCACACAGGGGCGGCACGACTTGCAGGTCGCCTCACCGAGGCACATGACTTCAGCAACGACTTGCAAAACGACTTCTGTATAGAAGTCAATGCAAGTCGCCTGAAGTCGCCCCAAAAATACTACAGGAACCTTTTTCTAAGTCGGAGCGACTTGCGTCGCTCCTATTAGAAAGGTTCCGTAGTACAGAACAGGAGGCGACTTGTCAAGCGGCTAGGTCGCCTGACAAGTCGCCCCTGTGTGAACCGACACTAACTCTCTCATACTGGTCACTAGAAGTTCAACATGGCACCTCATGGCAAAGAACTCTCTGAGGATCTGAAAAAAAGAATTGTTGCTCTAAAGATGGCCTAGGCTATAAGAAGATTGCCAAGACCCTGAAACTGAGCTGCAGCATGGTGGCCAAGACCATGCAGTGGTTTAACTAGACAGGTTCCACTCAGAACAGGCCTCACCATGGTCGACCAAAGAAGGTGAGTGCACGTGCTCAGCGTCATATCCAGGGGTTGTCTTTGTGAAATAGACGTATAAGTGCTGCCAGCATTGCTGCAGAGATTGAAGGGGTGGGGGGTCAGCCTGTCAGTGCTCAGACCATCTGCCGCACACTGCATCAAATTGGTCTGCATGGCTGTCGTCCCAGAAGGAAGCCTCTTCTAAAGATGATGCACAAGAAAGTCCGCAAACAGTTTGCTGAAGACAAGCAGACTAAGGACATGGATTACTGGACCTGGACATGTCCTGTGGTCTGTGAGACCAAGATAAACTTATTTGGTTCAGATGGTGTCAAGCGTGTGTGGCAGCAACCAGGTGAGGAGTACAAACACAAGTATGTCTTGCCTACAGTCAAGCATGGTGGTGGGAGTGTCGTGGTCTGGGGCTGCATGAGTGCTGCTGACACTGGGGAACTACAGTTCATTGAGGGAACCATGAATGCCAACATGTACTGTGACATACTGAAGCAGAGCATGATCCCCCTCCCTTCAGAGACTGGGCCGCAGGGTAGTATTCCAACATGATAACGACCCCAAACACACCTCCAAGACGACCGCTGCCTTGCTAAAGAAGCTGAGGGTAAAGGTGATGGACTGGCCAAGCATGTCTCAAGACCTAAAGCCTATTGAGCATCTGTGGGGCATCCTCAGGCAGAAGGTGGAGAAGCGCAAGGTCTATAACATCCACCAGCTCCGTGATGTCATCATGGAGGAGTGGAAGAGGACTCCAGTGGCAACCTGTGAAGCTCTGGTGAACTCAATGCCCAAGAGGGTTAAGGCAGTGCTGGAAAATAATGGTGGCCACACAAAATATTGACACTTTGGGCCCAATTTGGACATTTTCACTTAGGGGTGTACTCACTTTTGTTGCCAGAAGTTTAGACATTATTGGCTGTGTGTTGAGTTATTTTGAGGGGACAGCAAATTTACACTGTTGTACAAGCTGTACACTCACTACTTTACATTGTAGCAAAGTGTCATTTCTTCGGTGTTGTCACATGAAAAGATATAATAAAATATTTACAAAAATGTGAGGGGTGTACTCACTTTTGTGAGATACTGTATATGCTGCCACAGATTGGAATCAGGAAAGGAAAATTACAGTAAGTATTTGATACATATTTCCATTTTTGGTTTTGGGTTTGATACCATTTTAAATGCATTTTGTTTCATTGCTTCTCAAAATAATTTACTATGAATCTGTCATGATTGATACTATTCACCACACATTCAATGCACTGCAAATTTTTACTTTTTCACTACATGTCAGCATTTGCTACAGAAAGATATTATATATCAGAGTGAATGCGAGCAAACTGTTTTTTATAACTATGCCTTGTGTAATACAAAATTACAAAAACAAAGAGCATATTAAACATAAAAGATATGGATGGACAAGTGTCCATCCAACCTTGTCCCATTGAGTGGCTCAATATCAGATGATTTTAATCAGAAGGCAGATGCCAAGTTGCTTTGATCATTTTGGAGAAAGTCATTTTGAAGGATTTGTAAAGTGATTGTTTCTCTTTCCCTTTCTCTTGTTAACTTGTATCTTTATTCACGCTTTCCTGTCTCGCCCAGTGCATGGGCTGCTGGGAAATGAGAGCAAACCAGAAAAACCAGTCAGATGGTATTTGCTTAGTCTTGTTACTCTTTAACCATTTAGAGAAGCGATGGCCACTCCTTAAAACCCTGTAACTTCATCAGCTTTGAGAGCAGACTGAAATGCTTTCAGTATCCTGTAATCTAGGACTTCCTTCCAACATGGAATCAGAGCAGAATAACCACATAGCTCAGCTGGAGACTCTCATGCCAGAAAATGTGGTAAGTCTTTGTGTAGCCTTACGTAGAGTGTGTGCTTTATTTGATTATTGATTTTTTTTTATTTGCGTTTACATTGTGTAAAACCGTATGAGCTGAAACTACAATCTATCAAATATACGTAAACTTCACATAACTAAAGTTGTCCGAAAGGTGACAGCGTGATTCCTGCAAGGATCACATAGACATCATATTAGACCAATGTATGTTTAACTGTTTGTTCTCTTTATCTGTTTTTGTTTCTCTTTTTAAAAACCAATAAAAAGATTTTGGAAGGAAAAAAAAAAAAAAGTTGTCCGAACATAGAGATACCTTTCATTACTTAACCACTTACAGACCAGAACACTTTCCCCCTTAATGACCAGGCTATTTTTTGACAATTGACAACTGACAATTGCGCGGTCGTGCAACGTTGTACCCAAACAAAATTTATGTCCTTTTTTTTTTTTCTCCCCACAAATAGCGCTTTCTTTTAGTGGTATTTGATCACCTCTGTGGTTTTTATTTATTGCTCTATAAACAAAAAAAAAGCGACAATTTTGAAAAAGAAACAATATTTTTTTTTTACTTTTTGCAATAATAAATATCCCAAAAAAATGTCTTCATCAGTATAGGCCAATATGTATTCTTCTATTCCTTCGTCTACATATTTTTGTTTTAAAAAAATCGCAAAAAAAAAAAAAAATATTGGCTGGTTTGCGCAAAATTTATTGCGTCTACAAACTAGGGGATAGATTTATGGCATTTTTATTATTTTATTTCTTTTACTAGTAATGGCGGTGATCTGTGTTTTTTTTAGCGGGACTGCGACATTGTGGCAGGACAGATCAAACACTTTTTTGGGACCATTTATATTTATACAGCGATCAGAGCTATAAAAATCCACTGATTACTGTGTAAATGTCACTGGCAGGGGAGGGGTTAACACTAAGGGGCGATCAAGGGGTTAAATGTACTACTATGGTACTACTATGCCCCCATACTATCTACTATTGAAGGCTTTTTATGATGTGTGTATTTGTGTATAATAAATGTGTATATATTTTTTTTAAATTGACTGTTGTAAGTTTTTTATACCGTACCACGAGAGTCCATGTTGCCTCCACAACTGTCCAAATTTCTAATTAGTAATAGGACGTAGGTACAAGTAGCGTTTCCAAGGGCTTAAATGTGTTCCCTGGGAGGTGTTTCTTGCTGTGGGGGGATGGGACTGACTGGAGGAGGAGAGAGTTCACTGTTCCTAATCACTACAAACAGCAGATCTCTCTCTCCTCCCCTGTCAGAACAGGGATCTGTCTGTTTACATTGAAAGATCCTCGTTCTGGCTCTTTCTCACAATCGCGGGTGGCCGGCGGACATCGCGGTCGCCGACCACACGCATTGGGTCCCCCGCCATGCAGCAGGCGCGCACCTGCTATGGCTCTTAAAGGAGCTGAGGTACACCTACGGCAATTTGCGGGAACGAGCAGACCTGCCGCTGTATGATGGTGGCGGCTGATCCGCAAGTAATTAAGGTCCATACATACATTAGATAACACTCACCTAATCCCGTCAGATTGAAGACTGTTTGTACCCCCTCATCATGACACTTGCACTCCCCCCTTTTACCTTCAGAGGCAAGTCTGATGAGAATTTGAAAGTCTATTGAATGTTGTTGTATGCACAGCTGGATGCTATGTCTAGTAGCTTTTGGCTAATGTCAGATCACCTACATAGTGTGGTCAGAGTTGCTAGTGAAAGCGTAGTCCTGTCTCAATGGGGTTGATTTACCAAAACTGGAGAGTTCAGAATCTGGCGCAGCTGTGCATGGTAAACAATCAGCTTCTAACCCCAATGAGACAAATGGATATTTTCCCATTCGTGTAAACAAAACCAAAGAGCTTACTACGAAAATACTTTGTAGAATGCTAGAAGATACTGCATGCAGTACTATTTGTAGTATGTGTTCTGTTTGCATGCTTATCCAACAACATGCCATGCTTTGCCTTGCAACCAATGTAAATACAAATATTACAGTTAAAGCAATTGCTATGAGTTTTAGTTTATGTTAAAGGACGTGACAACCAGATGTTTTTACAGTGATTACATTTTTCTCTTTTTGGCTCACACATGGCACTATGGAAAAATGAAAAATGCCCAGCAGTCTGGAAGATAAATGTAATCAATGCTATTGATTGTCATTGCACTCCTTAATTTTTTTCAATTGATGCTAACATTTGTTGCTGGTAAAAGTCATTTAGTGCATGGTCATTAAATGAGCCCTACATCTTTGTGTGTGCTTCATCCAACAGATTGAAATGGCAAACACAGGGGTTACATCTTTCTTTCGGCCTCTGTAGACCACCAGATCATTAGGGTGTGTGTGGCCAGGTGCTTGGCTAAGAATGGAGAAAACAATAGCTGCAGGTGCTCTCTGTGGCTGCTGCCCTGTTGTGCTGAACTGGTTAACAGCTATATCAGCAATAGGAGGGAGCTGCTGAGTTCAATAGACTGAGTCAGGCAGCCCTAGACTGTGGGAACTGTAGTCCAGGGGAGAGAGACTCAACTGTAATCAAGAGTTTTTGAACTGCATTTCCCAGAAAGATTGCCAGGAGGAGGGTAAAGAGCTGCATTTTATCAGGCTGTAGAGGACACGGCTTCCTTTTCGCCTTGAGCGAGACTGGATAGTGCACATCACTGTCCAGTGTGCCCCACCACTGCTGCATATTGGCGGCCTGAGCAGGATTCAGAGTGCGGTGTCCAGGTGGGTCAACTACCAGTCACCTAGGAGCAGAGAGTGGACTTATTGCTGTGTGTGTGTGACCATGTGGTGAGCTACAGAGGCGTAACTAGAGCCTTCAGGGCCCCGGTGCAAGAAACCATGAAGAGTCCCCCCGAACCCTCCTGAGGCCCTTTCCTCTGAGCCTACGGCCCTTTACTCCTGTTGCATGGCCCTTTTATTATAGTCCCACAGTAAATCCCTTTCACAAGTTCTGCAGTGGACCCCCTTCCTGCCATCTTGGGGCAGAACGCCAGGGCCCGATCACAAGTGCGACCTTTGCAACCCTGGTAGTTCCGCCACTGGTGTCGGTAGGACTGTGAATAGTGTCAGTCAGTAGAGCAATGGACAGTGTCAATATGGCAGTGGACTTTGTTAGTAATGCATTGGATGTGGTCAGTAGGCAGTGGACGGGGTTAGTTAGTAGTTTTTCATTTTTGTTATTTTATTTTTTATTTTATTTCTGGGAGTTAACCCTTCATCCAATGCCTCCCTCACTTGCTCCTTACCTTTTTATCTAATATTGCTATCCCTTGATCCACACCCCCTAACTGACACTGCTGTCCCATATTCCTCATCCCTGCATTAAAAACCACCATCCCTTGCTCCTCGCCTCCCGGCCATTCAGTACCATTTTCTCTCACTCCCTACCTCATTACCTTAGACTGTTGACCCTCATTTCTCAACCTCACCTAATACAACTGTCTTCTGTTGCTCAATCCCCCCCCCCCCCCTTTGCCCATCCAATGTTGCTGTCCCAACCTTTATCCCTGATCTGATGCTGCTATTCGCCATTCCTCATTCCCAATCTCATGCAGCTGTCCTCCACTCCTCTTCCTGATTTGACCCTGTTTTCGGCAGCCGTCTCCCTATCCCACGCTGCTTTCCCTAATTTCTCACCCCTTGATCTTATGCTGTTGTCCCCCACTCCTCACTCCTGATGATCTGGCCCCGCCAACTTGCACTGTGCTGGCGCCAATCGAACTTAAAAATGTCACTGTGTGACATTTCAATAAAGTTTGTTTTAAAAGTATATATTGTGATGCGCTTAGATCAGTGCATCGGCAATACTTTAATTCTACTGCACACCAGTGTCTACATTTTAACGCAGCTACTGATGTGAGCCAGCCCTATACACTACACTCTGCTCCACTATACAAACTTGCCCATTCTGGAATGGGCACACTTTTGCTAGAATAGTTTCCCTTTCCAGCAGTTTTGATATAAATATATTTATATCTCTTCTGTTTTTAATTACATTTTAAATAATTTATTATTTAGAGGAAGCGATGTTTAGTGAACCATTTTGTATTCTACTGTGATAAAACATACACAGAAGCAGACAGTGACTAGGGATGAGCCGAACACCCCCCGGTTCGGTTCGCACCAGAACCTGCGAACGGACCGAAAATTCGCACAAACGTTAGAACCCCATTGACCTCTATGGGACTCGAATGTTCGAAATCAAAAGTGCTCATTTTTAAGGCTAATTTGCATGGTATTGTCCTAAAAAGGGTTTGGGGACCCGGGTCCTGCCCCAGGGGACATGTCATCAATGCAAAAAAAACTTTTAAAAACGTCAGTTTTTTCGGGAGCAGTGATTTTAATGATGCTTAAAGTAAAAAAAAAAAGTGAAATATTCCTTTAAATATCATACCTGGGGGGTGTCTATAGTGTGCCTGTAAAGTGGCGTGTGTTTCCCGTGCTTAGAACAGTCCCTGCACAAAATGTCATTTTTAAAGGAAAAAAAGTCATTTAAAACTGCTTGCGGCTTTAATGTAATGTCGGGTCCTGGCAATATGGATGAAAATCAGTGAGACAAACAGCATGGGTACCCCCCAGTCCATTACCAGGCCCTTTGGGTCTTGTATGGATATTAAGGGGAACCCCACACCTAAATTAAAAAAAGTAAAGGCGTGGGGCCACCAGGCCCTATATACTCTGAACAGCAGTATACAGGCGGTGCAAACAAGACAGGGACTGTAGGTTTGTTGTTAAGTAGAATCTGTTTTGAACTGGTACATTTTTAACATGTTTAGCTCCAGCCAAAAAATCTATTTTAAGCTTTTTGGAAAGGGAAAGGGAAGGGTTATCACCCCTGTGACATTTGTTTTGCTGTCTGTGCTCCTCTTCAGAAGATTTCACCTCATTTTTTGTCCCAATGACAAATGTTTTTTGAAAATTTGGGTTTTTTTGTGAAACAAGGATTGGTGATAAAGCATCAGTGGAAAGGAGAAACGTTTTTCCCATATTAACTCTTACAGGAGAGAATTTCCCTTCCTAGGGTAGATTTCATCTCACTTCCTGTTGTCTCCTTCCGCTTGCAAGTAGGAGTCGTTTGCAAGTTGGATGTTTGAAAGTAGGGGCCTGCCCTATATACTCGGCAGAAATTTGGGCCTTAGGTGTTGTTGTGGCCACAACACTGTAAGCCCTCACAGGGCCCTGCTGTGAAATATTAGATCAAGAATTGTAATTACACGCCCCTGTTAAACACTGTGCAGAGGTCGCACTACACTAACTTGTAGTTTTAGCTGAACACTGTGCAGAGGTTGCACTACACTAACTTGTAGTTTTAGCTGAACACTGTGAGCAGGACGCACTACACTAACTTGTAGCTTTAACTGAACACTGTGAGGAGGACGCACTACACTAACTGTAAATAGTCTAGCTGCCTGACTGTGGTACTAATAGGATCAAAAGAACACCAGCAATTTTCTTCAGGTAGCTGTAAATACTGTAACAAGACGAGCCTGCCTGTCAGTAGGAAGATAACAGGAACGGATCTAGCTAAACTGAATACAGTGTGTCTCTCTCTCTCCCTCTCTCCCTCTCTCCCTCTCTCCCTCTCTCCCTCTCTCCCTCTCTCCCTCTCTCCCTCTCTCTCTCTCTCCCTCCACGCCGGAACACACTACACAGGGCCGCCGTGCAGGCGGCCTTATATAGTGTGGGGCGTGTTCTAAACCCCCTGAGCCATAATTGGCCAAAGCCACCCTGGCTTTGGCCAATTACAGCTCTCTCTACCGACGGCGCTGTGATTGGCCAAGCATGCGGGTCATAGTGCATGCTTGGCCAATCATCAGCCAGCAATGCACTGCGATGCCGCAGTGAATTATGGGCCGTGACGCGCCACACGAATTTAGAGCAAACGGCCCATATCGTTCGCAATTCGGCGAACGATCGAACAGCCGATGTTCGAGTCGAACATGGGTTTGACTGGAACACGAAGCTCATCCCTAACAGTGACTGACTTGGTCTATGCTTTGCAAACAATAAGACTGCAGGAACTGTATTTAGTGTGTACATGTCAAGTGCCATTCCTAGAATTGTTAGAACACCTTCAGCACACCAATCCTGGATATCATTCAGCTGTTCTACAGAGGAAGGTGTTAAGCTGTTCATATATCAGTCCTATTTTTTTTTTTTCTTGTTTTGAGTGATACCTCTGAGATTCAAGCTTTGGTCTTAGAAAGTTATTTAAATTATTTGAATAGCAAAATATGAAAAATTAAAATTTCAAAGAAGGAAAATCAGAGAAAACCTGTTCAAGGGATCATTGGAATGGCCTAAGCTAGCACAATGTTCCTCTTCTATATATTGTAGACAGTTAATTGAAAGTGAAATACCAACTCCTTCTTCTGAGGCACAATCCCTTCCATACTAAAACTGCAAAGTAGTACTGTAGTCAGGTGCTTGGCTAGAGACAGCGAGTGATTTAGGACATTGTGCCCTCTGTGTTCCCAATGGACTTCAGCTGAATTGGTTAACACTACCTTGCCTCCATCCAGCAGAGGGAGCTGACAAGCAGAAGGAGCTCCAGAGACTTGGTGGTTGGCAGCATTGAATTATGGAAGATGAAGAAACTTTACTATGGCAGTTAATGGACTACAATTCCCAATGTGAACTGGGTATGGGAAGAAAAAGCTGTATTTTCACAGGCTGAATACCAAGGAATTTCCTCTTTGCTGCGAGGAGACCGAGGTGTGCACATCAACCTGCTACAAGCCTGTCATGAGGATCAGAGTCACTCATGGCAGACCCAGAAGAGAGCTAATCTCTAAACAGCGGGACCCCTGTTTCTGTATCCCTAGGACTGATGAGAGGACCCTACTGCTATTAACCTGTTGCTGCTAGCAGAAACTGAAAACATAATGACATGCCATCTAACTGTCTGCATTATTTACTGTATGCAGACTGTCCTACAACTGTACTCAAGTGCACCACTGTGAAGACTGGGCCCCAATGCTAGCTGAAGAACTAGGGCTAAAGACTGCTCACTCAGTTGCTTCACAATAACTTTGCCGATTGTCCATTAGGGGGTACCTCTTTAGGTAGTCTTTTCTATTTCATCACTTCCATTAATATAGATTACTGTTCACTGAAGTGGATAATACTGTTTACAGAGGTGTTATTGCTGTATTGATTCTGCTTGCTGTTACTGTTTCTAATGCAATTACTTATTGCTATTCTTTCCTTATTACCAGGTTTACTGTAATTTAGCTGCACAGAACTCCATTCTATGTTGCTATAGCCTAGTGAACATACAGTATTGTATATAGAGCTGTGATTGAACTAATCCTTTACTTACCCATTTATGTGCATACTGCTATTTATTGCAATAATCTATGATGATATGTTGGGTTAATTTACCACTAACCAATGTGATGTTTGGTTTTTGAAACTGAACCTTGTTGTGTGCACAGTAAATGGTAAAGAGTGACCTAGATGTCTCAGGAGCCGCACATCGTCAAGACCTGCTGTGTAATAGTGAATGGTAGTCTCAGCCTAGGCCCTTGCCAGTACACCACCCCCCACCCTCCGCCCCCACCCCCATTGTGCAGCTCCCAGGACACCTAGTCACTCTCTACCATTGCCTGGAGCATGGACAAGCTCCCTTTCTGGCCAGCACTCACAGCGGTGGGCACAGGACTTTATTCCCACACAGCCTGAGTGACTCACATACATATCCTTAGTTTGTTGTGTGCAGTATCCATTTGTTTAATCTGGTGTGTCAGATGGGCTGAGGCTGTTCTCAGAATTGAGTAAGAAGAACAGAGAACCAAATCAGCCAAGTGGCTCCTATGGGGGTAGAGCTGAACTACATACTGCAGGACTGTCTGGAAAGTTGAATGGATTCCTGTAGATGCAGGCAGAGTCTCAAAGCCTGGCACGCTCTGCTGTTTGTAAAATTCTTTGCTGTTTGTAGTGGGCTGCTTTGCTTCATAGCTATTGGCTGAAGCTCAAAGCTGTTTTGTTTTCCTGTAATTGGCCACTCTGTGTGCTGTGGGGGGGTCGCAGCTACTAACTTTTGGGCAGGAGTCAGAGCAGCTTTGAAATGGAGAACTCAGGATAGGTGGCGAGTGTCAGCCTGGGAGGAAATGCTCTTTAATCCAGTGTGCAATGTCCAGGGCTGAATGTTGCTATAGGATAACCATATCGCCCCTCTATAATACACAGGGGTAAGGCACATATTTTGGATATTTTTTTTATATGTTTTTGAATGGAATCTCTTTCCCAGTCTCTCTTATATTCCACATATGAGGTATTTGATTTGTTATGGATTTATTTGTAATGCATATTTTATGTTTCCCTAGAGTTATTTTTGCAGGTATTAAGTGCAAACCTTTTATCCCGAAATAATTACTATTGATCTTGATGGAGCAGGGGATCCTGCAAAACGTGTAGACCTATCGATCTACTGGAATGTACATGCCACAGCATTGGGAATGATCCATTTTCTATTGTAATCATTACTGTTTTACATTTCATAACGGTCATATGTTTGACTTTTTGAAATTCTTTTTTTTTTAATAGAAGAGTGTTGAGGAGGGGGCAGGAAAGCACTGTATTTCAGTGGATCAGCTATGCTCTCAACAAGTGCACATCAGTGGCTGCTTTATAATGCAGCTGCTATTGTTAATGGGCCCTAGGTGTTTATGCACTCTGCAGATACCCCTGATGCCAGGCTTATGTTTACGCTAGGTTTATGCTAGCCTGCATAGGAACACGCAGTGTTTTACCATGCAGGCTAGTGTAAGTGTTTGCTTTGGCAGGGAGTGATGTGTTGCACATTTCAACTCCCCACACTGTTTGTTTTTTTTTTTTTTTTTTTTTTACTTTTCTTACTGATGTCTTTGCACAGCCGTACAGTGCATTGTACTGCAATGCGATGACCTGTGGTTCCATCCAGTGGGCTGCGTGTCTACAGGAGGTACTCATAAACATACACATAGGTTTCTCAGTACAACTGTAATCAGTCAGGTTACATTCTTCTTTGAACTAGATAGATTGAGATTTACACATACACGCGCGCGCACACACACGTAAATCTGTCTGTATTAGTGCTCTGCAATCTCCTGCTAGGAGGAATACAATGATTTTCATACCTTAGAACTTTTGCAGGTTATGGCTTTTAACTACTTTCTAGACTGAACCTCCTTCCTGCCAAGGCCATTTTTCAGATTTCAGAGCTGTGACACTTTGAGGCTCGGTTCACACCTAAACCGGCCGCGGATCGCACAGCAACACTGTCCGTCCCTGTTCTCCGTTTCAGGGATGAATCAGGGCAGAATCTTTGCCTGAATTTGGCCCTGAAATGGAGCCAAAGACGCAGCCACAACGGAGATATGTGAACTGGCTACATAGGGAGCCAGTCACATTCTCCTGCTATGCGAATTAGATGTGGGATCTAATTCACATAGATGTGAACCTGGCCTGAATCACAATTACTCAGTCATGCAACATTGTACCCAAATTTAATAAAAAAAAAAATATATATAAAATTTATTGTGGTGGGGCGACCCCAGGTCACGGTGTGTATTAGCACCTTCAGCCTGGTTTTTGCAATGGCAGGCATGATGATTGCACACCTGTGGGCTGGGTTTGGAAGAGAGCTCAGGGCTCACACTTGGGAACAGCTCCACCCTACAGGCAGGTGGCCTGGTGTAGGAGTTGGGAGGGCTTTCAGGTGGAGACGGCTCCACGAAAGACAGGCGGTCTCTAGGAGTCTGAGCATGTATGTCTGCAGGAGGCGACCAAGCACCACGCAGCTTAGGGTTGCCCCCATATTCCTTTAAACCCGAACACATATGAATTACACAGGTTCTGAGGCTAATTTAATGCAGATAAGGCACCAAGTGAATTTAATTACCACCTTGATCAGCCACAGAACCTGTGTAATTCATATGTGTTTGGTTTTAAAGGGATGAGGTGGCAACCCTAACGCAGCTGAGCAAGTAAGCTCCAGGAGGGAGTTTGACTAGATAAGAGTGAGTAAGCCAGGAGGCTGAAGTTTTCTGTTATACAATGATGGTGGAACCCCCTGCGAGGGAAGACTTTCTGTGAAGTTTGTTTTGTTTGAATAAAATTGGGCTGCCACACCCTTAAAAAATACAGTCTGTACTGACCGGTGTTCCTGAAAACGCATACACCACTTGAGCAATCAGTACACATGGAAAATACTGACCAGGAATTGTATTATTTATTTATTTTACAGCTCTGAATGCAGTGGTAGGAGTTGGAGATCTACACAGAAAATCTTTTCAAATTAGCAAGCACGTAGTCACCTGCTTGTTAATATGATCCAGATCTGCAACTCCTCTGGCCCCTGCCCTGCTGATAGAATGACCGCGCCAGGGGGCGGAAAAGGACACCCAGGCTGACTCCTTACTTTGCTCTTCAGAAGATAGGATTGTGCAGGGGAGGCAGAGAATAAAAGGGGGCACTGTGAGTAGAGAGAATAGGGGAGGGGGGCATGACAGCAAGAGTCACTGTGATGGGGGGTTGTGATTGCTAGGGGCACCGTGATATAAAGGGCACTGCACTGTAAAGGGGCATGTAATCATTGCAGTGCAGTCCCCTTTATATCGCAGTGCCCCTTTACATTACAATGCCAGACAGAGGGCCGACTCCCCTCTATCCCGTCACCAGCTATCCCCACAAACGCCCGACCAACCCCCCTTGGTCCCTGGGAAAATTGGCTGCTCAATCTAAAATGCCCAGGCCTAATTTTTGTCCCAGTCTGGGCCTGCACACACCACACAAGCTTTGATACAGTGCTGCCAGTCATTTCAGACCAAAGTCCCACATGTGTCTACTGTGAGGGTTATTATTGTATGCTAAAACTGCACATATATTAAAGCTGATACTCTGAACTACATTCCAGTAATCTTTGTATGTATTATTTATCGTTTGTGACTTTCTTGGTTTTTAACCCCTTACATTCTGTATTCTTCATGTTTTGTATTATATCCTTTTGCTATTTAAATGTATATTTATTTACTTTGTATATTTTTATTTGATTTGCAAGTACGGTAGTTTATTGCACTTTTTTTTTTTTTTGTTTTTTTTTTGGGTGTTTGTAGTCAACCAGTTTATCTGGTGTCCGTAGCAGCAACTACCTGTAAAAAGATTACATTACAAAGCTTATTGTGCGTTGTGGTTTTAACTACGCTATATAGGATTTAACAGACATACTATTTATGTCCCTAAAAATTGCAGTGATCATTTATGATTTGACCATGCCTCTTAGACCACAACCATAAGGCCTTAAGGGATAAAAGCTGCCGACTTGGTATTCCTTTACACAAGCGCGAGTTTTGGAAAATATTTCACCAAAGATGACACTCCTAATCCTGTGGATTGCTGTAATTTGATTTAAAGGTCTGTGTAGATGTCTGGGAAATGGATAAAATCACAAGAATGGGAGTGCAAGCATGGGAATACTAGAGTTGTAACATACCTTGTACCAAATCCTTATGCTAAAAAAATACTATGCACATGAAATAGTAATATAAATTCGTCATTAATCTACTACTACGTTGATAATTTTAGTTTTCCATGACCATCAAATTATGGTCTGTAGAAGTCCTTGCATACATATTACAGTATAATGCATTTTTTGTTATCATTATTTTTATTTCTTTTTTATTAGGAAAATGCTCCGAACAGGCACAAGAAGAAATTTTTTAAGAGACCTATATTCTGGATAGCCTTCATATTTGTACTGTTTCTACTTGTAATAATTATCAGTCTTGTAGTTTATTCACGTAAGTAAACATGCAATTTATTTTTATGTTTTTTTTTTTTTATGCCATATGTCTTTCTTAAACTGGCCACACATCAATTAGATTTTCCTTGAAAGTAGTCTTTTTAGATCAGGAAAAATTAACACTACCTGTCTATCTAATTTATATCCAGTCAGGTAGTATCTCACACTACCTATTGGTAAATTTAGCTAATCTACTGATGTGAAGAAAATCTGTTTTAAGGTAGTGAGATGTTACAAAAACACACTGCAGCTCTCTGTAGAATCTAATTTAGAGTCATCACATGTTTGTAATGGAAAGGGACAACCTAAAGAACCCATTCAATTTATATCCAGTTAGGCAGTCCCATAAACTATGTAGTTGTCGATCGGTCGTTATATTGAGCTTTGTCCATCCTGAAAACAGTTACTTGAGGCTACAATTAAACAAGACTGGTGTCTGTTAAGCTGGCTATTTAATAGTAGAATTTTCATTTTAAGGACCTTTAATTTCAATTTTCTAATTGTTAGTGGGGTCAAATCAATGTTTTGTTTTTGACCATAATGACTAGAAATGTTAAATGAGCAAGATGAAAATGTTTTTTTCTAAACAAATTTTTAACAGTGAATGGTTTCTGTTCTAAAATCGTATTAGTATTTTTGAATGACATCTAGTCCTTGAATCTGCAAACAATGTTTGTACAATTGTGATGTATAATTAATACCAGGTTGGATACTACTGATCTATTCTCATTGTACCTGTCACCTTTATAAAGAGTGGCATTGGATCCGTCTACAGTTAGCACCCATTGGGGTAGACGGATCAAAGGATACTATACAAACTTATTTCACTGCAAGATCTTGTACCATACGACGGTTTACTATTTTACTTCTAAATTTACGGTTGTTTGTTGTTAAGTAATGTTAACCAGAACATACTTACTGTAACTAAGAATGTTCACACTCCTTGGATTGCTCTATATAAAGCTAATAAAAATGTAAAGTTAAAAAAAAAAGAATGTTTGTACGATTGCATGAATATTCATACAGATATTTGTGCAAGAATCTACTAGTGTTTTAGCCAGCTTTGCTCATTTTTTAAAATTAAATTAAGATAAATGTTAGTCTTGTTTATAATAAAATATTGAATATATGCTTTTTGACAGCTTTTTATAAAGTTTTTTTTTTTTATATACAGTAACAAACAAAAAAAACTGTATGGCTGAAATCACATCTCATTCGCACCAAAATGGTGCAGGACCCTCTTTTTGGTCCACACTGGAATCAGATCGCATGGGTATTCACACCTATGCGATCCAATTCCTGCACCCTTTTACAATTTTCACTGCGATCTGCGAACCGATCTGGGGGTGTCGTTAACTTCACATTGACACCCGCAGCGGTTCACAGATATCAATGTGAACCACTGTGCGATGCGGGATCCAGCACTGAATTCGCAGGGTTCTCGCATCACACTAGTGTGAACCGGCACTCAATGTTGATATACTCCAAAATACCTCTGATCACTATATGAATTGCAGCGCTAACAATAAAATAAAGTTGTTTTTATATATATATATATATATATATATATATATATATATATATATATATATATATATATATATATATATATATATATATATATATAAAAGCTATAATGTAAATAAAGCAAATAGTCCACAAATGTGAAGGATCACACACTAACATTGGTGCACGGTTATGGATTCATTCTGGTAAAGGAACTTCACACATATTTGGATGGGACTGTATTCTAAAACATTTTGTATGCTCATTTTTTATAATGTTTTTCAAGCAGTTCATACCGGCTTTGCTGGGAAAAAGCCAGATGCTTGAACAGCTAATAAGCTTGAGTTGAAACATAATAGTTAAGTTTTAATTAGGGAATGTATAAAAGTAAACAGTTCTAGATATGCGGTCTTTAAGAAATTTGCAATGCTCTGTGAATTCTGTGTGCTCTTTATTAAATAGTTACTTTATAATTAAAAACATTTTATATACATAGTAGAAAAGAAGATAACAAAAAACAATCTATTAACATTAGAACAAAATCCATAAAATGTACTTGCAAAACAATTGCTTGCAGGCAGGTAACCAGTCCAATTATTAGGCAAATCTATCAACTGATATATGTGCAGACTAATAAACCATTTCTCCAATTTTACTGTACAGTACATTTTTATTTATCTATGTTTTGTATTCTATTTAGTAATCATTTGCAGTGCTACTTTTAATATGGTTAAAGTTTTTAGAGTATTTTGCCAAAATGTATGCAATTCACAGTGATATCCTCTTACTTTAATAGTTTGCTATGATAATTCCTATAGTAGTGAAGCTGCCATGGGCACAAAGACTGCTGCTACATTAAAAAAAAAAAAACACAATCATTTAATTGAATGATTTATTAAAGTAAAACTGAACAATATCCTTATTCTTCATGCGTATGCAATGCATACTTGTGCATTATGACTTTACCTTGCAGGAAAAAAAAACGCTTTAAGGTAAAAAAAAAAAAAAAGCTTCTGCCCTTAGAACCACTTTAAATTCCTGTATCCATGCACCAAAAAATATACATTCCTTAGACAGGATCAAGTTCAGCTAATGAAAAGTCTGAAGAAATAACTGTCTCTTTAATAAGAACAAAACCCTCCTCTCCTTTATAGCCAATGAAACTGCCATCTTACCTCTGCTTGATTTACAGTTACCATGGGGCTGAAAATGTGATCAGTTTCTAAACCAGCTATTTAATAAGTGCTAGTTCACACCAGACACAGTTCCGTGTGCTTTTTTTCTGCACTAATAATGTATGCGCAGTGTTTTCTATGTATTCCAATGGTTCTAGTTCACACCATGCAGTGACACCAGAAACTGACTGCATGGTGTGAACTAGAGCCATTGGAATACATGGAAAACACTGTGCATGCATTATTAGTGCAGAAAAAAAGCGCACGGAACTGCATCTGATGTGAACTGGCCCTTATGCCGCGTACACACAGTCGGACTTTCTATCCTACTTGGTCCGGCACACTTTCCGACGGACTTTGTCCGCCAGGTGCGCCGGACTTTAAAACGGACGGACTTGCCCACACACTTTCCGGTGGGCTAAGTCCGCCCGTCTTTCCGACGGACTTTCGCCGGAGTTCCGGCGGACTTTCAGAATGAACGGACTTGCCCACACACGGCCAAGTCCGTTCATTTTGAACGTGACTCAGGTGCGACGGGACTAGAAAAGGATGTCAATCTTGCCGCTTTTATCGGCGAGATTGACACCTTGCGAGCCCCGTCGCGGGACATACCAGGCCCTTAGGTCTGGTATGGATTATAAAGGGGAACCCCCTACGCCGAAAAAACGGCGTGGGGTCCCCCCTAAAATCCATACCAGACCCCGATCCGAGCACGCAGCCTGGCCGGTCAGGAAAGGGGGTGGGGACGAGCGAGCGCCCCCCCTCCTCAACCGTACCAGGCCGCATGCCCTCAACATGGGGGGTGGGTGCTTTGGGGGAGGGGGGGCCCTGCGGGCCCCCCCCCCCCCAAAGCACCTTGTCCCCATGTTGATGAGGACAAGGGCCTCTTCCCGACAACCCTGGCCGTTGGTTGTCGGGGTCTGCGGGCGGGGGCTTATCGGAATCTGGGAGCCCCCTTTAATAAGGGGGCCCCCAGATCCCGGCCCCCCACCCTATGTGAATGAGTATGGGGTACATGGTAACCCTACCCATTCACCTAGGGAAAAAGTGTAAGTAATAAAACACACTACACAGGTTTTTAAAATATTTTATTAAACAGCTCGGGGGGGGGGGGATCTTCCTCCGGCTTCGGGGGTCTTCTTCCGGCTTCAGGGGTCCCTCCGCTTCATCTTCTCCCGGCGTCCGGTTGGTTCTTCTCCGCTCTCTTCTCCCGGTGTTCCAGTTCTTCGGCCGGCTCCTCTGCTGTCTTCAGGTAGCTCTCTTGCCAGCAGAGGTCCGGACTTCTGGGCTTCTTCTCTTCCCCAGATGTTGACACGACGCTCTCTCCGGCTGGACTGCTCTCCGAGGGCTGCGTTGTGACTTATATAGGCGGAGACCCCGCCCCCTTTTGATGTCACAGTCCCTGGGCATGCTGGGACTGTGACGTTTTAGGGGGCATGGTCAACATCACCCAGTGACCACTAGTGTGTTTTATTACTTACACTTTTTCCCTAGGTGAATGGGTAGGGGTACCATGTACCCCATACTCATTCACATAGGGTGGGGGGGCCGGGATCTGGGGGCCCCCTTATTAAAAGGGGCTCCCAGATTCCGATAAGCCCGCAGACCCCGACAACCAACGGCCAGGTTTGTCGGGAAGAGGCCCTTGTCCTCATCAACATTGGGACAAGGTGCTTTGGGGGGGGGGGGCCCGCAGGGCGCCCCCCTCCCCCAAAGCACCCACCCCCCATGTTGAGGGCATGCGGTCTGGTACGGTTCAGGAGGGGGGGGCGCTCGCTCGTCCCCACCCCCTTTCCTGACCGGCCAGGCTGCGTGCTCGTATCGGGGTCTGGTATGGATTTTAGGGGGGACCCCACGCCGTTTTTTCGGCGTAGCGGGGTTCCCTTTTATAATCCATACCAGACCTAAGGGCCTGGTATGACCCGCGCTCGCCGCAATAGGAAGATTTGTTTTCCTATTGCAGCGAGCGCGAGATGCAATACCCTGCCCTCGTGTCGTATCTGGTCCGTTGGACCAGCCTACACACGAGCGGGCTTTCCGTCGGACCAGCACACACACGAGCGGACTTTCTGCCCGAAACGGAGTCCGACGAAATGATTTAAAACTTTTTTCAAATCTAGGTCCGGCGGGCTTTTGGGAAGAAGTCCGCCGCAAAAGTCCGCCGCCGCCCACACACGGGCGGATTGTCCGGCACACTCTGGTCCGCCGGACCAAGTATGCCGGAAAGTCCGACCGTGTGTACGCGGCATTACAGTTTGGTTGGAAGCAGAAACAATTGTGACAGGTATCATTCATGGTATGCTTTGAATGTAACTGTTTTGGGAAACTGTTAAATAATGGGTTTAGTTCTGCTTAACCACTTACAGACCGGAAGATTTGGCTGCTTAATGACCAGGCCATTTTTTTGCGATACGGCACTGCGTCACCTTTAACTGACAATTGTGCGGTCGTGCGACGCTGTACCCAAACAAAATTGACGTCCTTTTTTTTTTTTCCCCACAAATAGAGCTTTCTTTTGGTGGTTTTTTGGTCACCTCTGCGGTTTTTATTTTTTGCGCTATAAACAAAACAAGAGACAATTTAATAAAAACAAACAATATTTTTGACTTTTTGCTATAATAAATATCCCCCAAAATGTTTTTAAAAAAACACATTTCTTCATCAGTTTAGGCCGATATATATTCTTCTACATATTTTTGGTAAAAAAATTCACAATAAGCGTATATTGATTGGTTTGCGCAAAAGTTATAGAGTGTACAAACTATGGGAAAGATTAATGGCATTTTTATTTAATTTTTATTTTTTTACTAGTTATGGCGGTGATCTGCGATTTTTAGCAGTACTGCGACATTGCAGCGGACAGATCGGACACTTTTAACACATTTTTGGGACCATTGACATTTATACAGCGATCAGAGCTATAAAAATGCACTGATTACTGTGTAAATGTCACTGCCAGGGAAGGGGTTAACACTAGGGGCGATCAAGGGGTTAAACGTGTTCCCTAGTTAGTGTTTCTAACTGTATGGGGATAGGACTGACTGGGGGAGGAGACATATCGTTGTTCCTACTTACTAGGAACAAACGTTATGTCCCCTTTCCCCTGACAGAACAGGGATTTGTGTGTTTACACACACAAATCTCCATTCTAGCTCTCGTTCTCGCAATCGCAGGTAGCCGGCGGCAATCGCGCCTGCCAGCTACATGCATAGGGTCCCCCGCCGAGCCGCGTGCTCCGGCGGCTTTTAAAGGGGAGGACGTACCCGTATGGGGTTTCGCGGGAACGTGCCACTTTGCCGACTTATATCAGCGTGAGCCAGTCGGCAAGTGGTTAAAGCAGAACTTTACCCATAAAACATTGTTAAAAAATATTTTTCTTCAGCAAGAAGCATTCATTCCACATTAATAATTTATGTTACCAAAATTAGTGTGCACTGTAAATTGCCTCCAGCATTGCTCCTGTTTCTTCTTGCTGGAGGCTGCAATTTTGCTGAAGCCCAGAGCCCCTGAACAGCAGTAAATCATAAAGCGGAACTAAACCCATCAATTTTTAGCGGTTTCAAAAAAGTTACATTCTTGTAATGCTGAGATTGCTAACTGTCCCATTTGCTTGTGTCCTCAACCAAACTGTCAAACCATCAAATCATTGGTGTCATAACTGATCTCATGTGCGGTACCATGGCAGTTGAAGATCAAACAGATGCAGCTTCCTTGGCTAAAAAGGATAGGAGGATGTGCTTCCGCTTTAAGTAATATTGCAAAAATTGGTACTGAGGTACACAATGTTATAAATAAAAAAATTTTTTATTACAAATTGATTAAAAAAAGAACAACCAGACAAACTCTATTTAAAAAAACTTTGAAAAGTAGAGATTATCTATATGCTGTTACAGCACACAACCCATACACCAAGGGATATATTCCTGAATGATCATGACGATGTCCTTGTTGAGGCAACAGTAAATGTTCTATCAAGTATGGTGTGAGTTGATCATAATGTGCAGTAGCTCGGCTCAACATGTTACGCGTATATACGCTTCGTCAGGAGTTTAGGCATACATTCTATATAAAATAGAAAAAGCAACAATAAATCTTAAAACAAAAGGCTGGTATGCATCAATAATCAATCTATAGTATATAATAAAGTAACACATGCTGACCGTCCATCAACCCATATAGAGGAAGCGAAAAAACACACAGACCCAGTGCAAAGGAGGCAGAGGTCAGCTATGGGGACAGATGAAATGATGTCTTGCAGTATATATACCATCAAAGAGACAGTGTAACCCTATATACAACAGATCAGAGAAGTCTTGCATGCATTTATTTATAACATTGGGGGTTATTTACGAAAGACAAATCCACTTTGTATTATTTATAACATTGGGGGTTATTTACGAAGGGCAAATCCACTTTGTATTGAAAGTGCACTTAGAAGTGCAGTTGCTCTAAATCTAAGGGGTAGATCTGAAATGAGTGGCCTAGTGCAAATAAGCCAAAGTCGTTTTGCAGATACAACCATGCACTGTGCCGGCAATTTCAGTCCTGATAAAAGTGTAACATTTATTTCACTAGAACATCTCTAAGATAATCATTATTATTTTTTTAATTTTTTTTTTTTTTTTTTGTAGATGTCTATGAAGACGAGGATGAAAAGCATTTACAAATTTCACCAACAAATCAAACCTGTACTTTCACAGGATTTCTGAATTTAACTGATCCCTGTCTTTGGGATTTCTGTAAACATAAACAAACATTTCAGGAGAGGGTAAGAGTCACAAATAATAATTTTAATTTGGTTGCCATGATGTACGTGTTTCCTACGCATAGTAAATACACTATATTACCAAAAGTATTGGGACTGCCTTTCCACGCACATGGACTTTAATGGCATTCCAGTCTTAGCTTGTAGGGTTCAATATTGAGTTGGCCCACCCTTTGCAGTTATAACAGCTTCAACTCTTCTGGAAAGGCTGTCCTCAAGGTTTAGAAGTGTGTCTATGGGAATGTTTGACCATTCTTCCAGAAGCGCATTAGTGAGGTCAGGCACTGATGTTGGACAAGAAGGCCTGGCTCGCAGTCTCCACTCTAATTCATCCCAAAGGTGTTCTATCAGGTTGAGGTCAGTCATGTTCCTCCACCCCAAACTTGCTCATCCATGTCTTTCTGGACTTTGTTTGCGCACTCATGTTGGACCAGGAAGGAGCCATCCCATAACTGTTCCCAAAAAGTTGGGTGCATGAAATGACCAAAATGTCTTGGTATGCTGATGCCTTAGAAAATCCCTTCACTGGAGCTAAGGGGCCAAGCCCAATCTCTGAAAAACAACCCCACACCATAATCCCCCCTCCACCAAATGATTTGGACCGGTGCACAAAACCAAGGTCCATAAAGACACAGATGTGCAAGCTTGGGGTAGAGGAACTTGACTGGCCTTCACAGAGTCCTGACCTCAACCTGATAGAAAACCTTTTGGGATGAATTTGAGTGGAGACTGCGAGCCAAGCCTTCTCGTCCACATCAGTGCCTGATCTCACACATGCGCTTCTGGAAGAATGGTCAAACCTTACCATAGACACACTCCTAAACCTTGTGGACAGCCTTCCCAGAAGAGTTGAAGCTGTTCCAGCTGCAAAGGTTGGGGCATCTCAATATTGAACCCTACGGACTAAGACTGGGATGCCATTAAAGTTCATGTGCGTGTAAAGGCAAGTGTCCCAATACTTTTGGTAATATAGTGTATGTAAACCCAACACTGCGAATAATAATCAAAAGTAAAGGCACAGCTTTAATGTCTCATGCACACTGGATGTTTTTGCCAAACCTCCTAAATACGTTTCCTTCTGACAGCAGCAGTGTTTTGGCAGAAAAAAAACGCTTGCCGCTTGTAAACTTGTGTAATGAATTTAGGCGCATCAAGCGCTCGGGCGATAATTCATATCATTGGCCAGAATAATAATTTACTCTGACATTTGAAATTAATTAATGCTCAGACACTAAACGCACCTAGCGTTAACACGCATGAAGATCCGCAACAAAAGTGTGCATGAGGCCTAAAGCTGCACTGTTACCTGTGCAGAAGATAATTGTTTACTTGTAGACACACATGGCAAAAGGTGGTGCCTGCTACAGTGCCTTGAAAAAGTATTCATACCCCTTGACATTTTTCACATTTTGTCATGTTACAACCAAAAATGTAAATGTAATTCTATTGGGATTTTATGTGATAGATCAACACAAAGTGGCACATAATTGTGAAAGGGGAAGGAAAATGAAAAATGGTTTTCAAATTTTTTTTTACAAATAAATGTGTGAAAAGTGTGGCATACATTTGTATTCAACATCCCTGAGTCAATATTTTGTAGAACCACCTTTCGCTCCAATTACAGCTACAAGTCTTTTTGGGGATGTCTCTACCAGTTTAAACATCTAGAGAGTGACATTTTTGCCCATTCTTCTTTGAAAATAGCTCAAGCTCTGTCAGATTGAGAGAACGTCTGTGAACAGCAATTTTCAAGTCTTGCCACAGATTTTCAATTGGATTTAGGTCTGGACTTTGACTGGGCCATTGTAACACATGAATATGCTTTGATCTAAATCATTCCATTGCAGCTCTGGCTATATGTTTAGGGTTGTTGTCATAGGCGTGCGCACAGGGTGTGCCCAGGTACACCCTAACCCCCCCCCCCCCCATGCGCATTAGTGTTCTCGTTCTGTGTAGCAACAGGAACATGGGAAAGATCTCCCTCTTACCGGCTTTGCCAAAAGAAAAGTGTTTATCCTTTTCTCTTTCACTGTGCCAGCAGGGAGATCAATGTGCCAGGGTCATATATATGTAGATACATACACATGCATGTGTGTTTGAGCTTAAGGGTGCACACCCTAATGCATTAGGCTGCGCACACCTATGGTTGTTGTCCTGCTGAAAGGTGAACCTCTGCCCCAGTCTCAAGTCTTTTGCAGACTCTAATAGGTTTTCTTCTAATGCCGCGTACACACGACCGGACTTTACGGCATACTTGGTTCCACTGACTTTTCTACGGACTTTACAACGGACTTTCCAAATGAACGGACTTGCCTACACACGATCAACCAAAGTCCGACGGATTCGTACGTGATGACGTAGGACTGGACTAAAACAAGGAAGTTGATAGCCAGTAGCCAATAGCTGCCCTAGCGTCGGTTTTTGTCCATCGGACTAGCATACAGACGAGCGGACTTTTCGACCGGACTCAAGTCCGTCGAAAAGATTTGAAACATGTTTCATTTCTAGGTCCGTCGAACTTTTGGGGGAAAAAAGCCCGCTGGAGCCCACACACGATCGAATTGTCCAATGGACTCCGGTCCACCGAACCAAGTATGCCGTAAAGTCCGCTCGTGTGTACGCGGCATAAGATTTCCCTGTATTTGGCTCCATCCATCTTCCCATCAACTCTGACCAGCTTTCCTGTCCCTGCTGAAGAAAAGTATCCCCACAATATGATGTTGCCACCACCATGTTTCACAGTGGGGATGGTGTGTTCAGGGTGATGTGCATTGTTCGTTTTCTACCACACATAGCATTTGCTTTTTGGCCAAAAAGTTAAATTTTGGTCTCATTTGACCAGAGCACCTTCTTCCACATGTTTGCTGTGTCCCCCACATGGCTTCTCGCAAACTGCGAACAGGACTTCTTATGGCTTTCTTTCAACAACGGCTTTCTTCTTGCCACTCTTCCATAAAGGCCAGATTTGTAAAGTGCACGACTAATAGTTGTCCTGTGGACAGATTCTCCCACCTAAGCTGTGGATCTCTGCAGCTCCTCCAGAGTTACCATGGGCCTCTTGGCTGCTTCTCTGATTAATGCTCTCCCTGCCGGCCTGTCAGTTTAGGTGGACAGCCATGTCTTGGTAAGTTTGCAGTTGTGCCATACTCTTTCCAACTTCTCCAACTTTATCCCTGACCTGTCTGGTGTGTTCCTTGGTCTTCATGATGCTGTTTGTTCACTAAGGTTCTCTAACAAACCTCCGAGGGCTTCACAGAACAGCTGCATTTATACTGAGATTAAATTACACACAGGGGGACTCTACTAATTAGGGTAGTACCCTTCCGAGGATAATGGTTCCACTAGATTTTACTACCCAGCATTCTGGTTCCTGTAGTTTTTGGGATGTCCAAATAAAAAGATTTTGATCTACAGTGGTGTGTGTGGTCATTTCTTCTAAATCCACTAGATTTTAGTTAGGGGTATCAGAGTAAAGGGGGCTGAATACAAATGCACACCAAATTTTTCACATATTTATTTGTAAATAATTTGAAATACCATTTATCATTTCCCTTCCACTTCACAATTTTTGTGCCACTTTGTGTTGGTCTATTATATAAAATCTCAATAAATATATTTACATTTTTGGTTGTAACATGACAAATGTGGAACATTTCAAGGGGTATGAATACTTTTTCAAGGCACTATATGTGTTCTTTACCCCTGCTGAGCATTCTTTGCAATGGTTCCCATGCAAGGTAACCTGTGGGGGGGATTTGGAAATCACATGCACCAGTACAAAGATAAATGGGACTTTTTTTATTAACCACTTCAGCCCCGGAACATTTTACCCCCTTCCTGACCAGAGCACTTTTTACAATTCGGCACTGCGTCGCTTTAACTGCTAATTGCGCGGTCATGCAATGCTGTACCCAAATGAAATTTGCGTCCTTTTCTTCCCACAAATAGAGCTTTCTTTTGATGGTATTTGATCACCTCTGCCGTTTTTATTTTTTGCGCTATAAACGGAAAAAGACCGAAAATTTTGAAAAAAAATGATATTTTCTACTTTTTGTTATAAAAAAAATCCAATAAACTAAATTTTAGTCATACATTTAGGCCAAAATGTATTCAGCCACATTTCTTTGGTAAAAAAAATGTCAATAAGCGTATATTTATTGGTTTGCGCAAAAGTTATAGCGTCTACAAACTAGGGTACATTTTCTGTAATTTACACAGCTTTTAGTTTATGACTGCCTATGTCATTTCTTGAGGTGCTAAAATGGCAGGGCAGTACAAACCCCCCCCCAAATGACCCCATTTTGGAAGTAGACATCCCAAGGAAATTGCTGAGAGGCATGTTGAACCCATTGAATATTTATTTTTTTTGTCCCAAGTGATTGAATAATGACAAAAAAAAAAAAAAATTTACAAAAAGTTGTCACTAAATGATATATTGCTCACACAGGCCATGGGCATATGTGGAATTGCACCCCAAAATACATTTAGCTGCTTCTCCTGAGTATGGGGATACCACATGTGTGGGACTTTTTGGGAGCCTAGCCGCGTACGGGGCCCCGAAAACCAAGCACCGCCTTCAGGATTTCTAAGGGCATAAATTTTTGATTTCACGCCTCACTACCTATCACAGTTTTGAAGGCCATAAAATGCCCAGGTGGCACAAAACCCCCCCAAATGACCCCATTTTGGAAAGTAGACACCCCAAGCTATTTGCTGAGAGGCATGGTGAGTATTTTGCAGCTCTCATTTGTTTTTGAAAATGAAGAAAGACCAGGAAAAAAAAAAATTTTTTTTTCAATTTTCAAAACTTTGTGACAAAAAGTGAGGTCTGCAAAATACTTACTATACCTCTCAGCAAATAGCTTGGGGTGTCTACTTTCCAAAATGGGGTCATTTTGGGGGGTTTTGTGCCACCTGGGCATTCCATGGCCTCCGAAACTGTGATAGGCAGTGAAGAGTGAAATCAAAAATTTACGCCCTTAGAAAGCCTGAAGGCGGTGCTTGGTTTTCGGGGTCCCGTGCGCAGCTAGGCTCCCAAAAAGTCCCACACATGTGGTATCCCCGTACTCAGGAGAAGCAGCAGAATGTATTTTGGGGTGTAATTTCACATATCCCCATGGCATGTTTGAGCAATATATCATTTAGTGACAACTTTGTGCAAAAAAAAAAAAAAAAAAAAAAAAAAAATTTATCTCTTTCCCGCAACTTGTGTCGCAATATAAAATATTCCATGGACTCGACATGCCTCTCAGGAAATAGCTTGGGGTGTCTACTTTCCAAAATGGGGTCATTTGGGGGGGTTTTGAACTGTCCTGGCATTTTATGCACAACATTTAGAAGCTTATGTCACACATCACCTACTCTTCTAACCACTTGAAGGCAAAACCCTTTCTGACACTTTTTGATTACGTGAAAAAATTATTTTTTTTTTGCAAGAAAATTACTTTGAACCCCCAAACATTATATATTTTTTTAAAGCAAATGCCCTACAGATTAAAATGGTGAGTTTCATTTTTTTTTTTTTTCACACGGTATTTGCGCAGCGATTTTTCAAACGCATTTTTTGTGGAAAAAACACACTTTTTTAAATTTTAATGCACTAAAACACACTATATTGCCCAAATGTTTGATGAAATAAAAAAGATGATCTTAAGCCGAGTACATGGATACCAAACATGACATGCTTTAAAATTGCGCACAAACGTGCAGTGGCAACAAAATTAATACATTTTTAAAAGCCTTTACAGGTTACCACTTTAGATTTACAGAGGAGGTCTACTGCTAAAAATACTGCCCTCGATCTGACCTTTGCGGTGATACCTCACATGCATGGTGCAATTGCTGTTTACATTTGACGCCAGACCGACGCTTTTTTTTTTTTTTTTTTCTTTATTATTTTTTTGCTTTTTTTATCTTATTTTTAAACTGTTCCTTTCATTTTTTTTTTTTTAAATCATTTTTATTGTTATCTCAGGGAATGTAAATATCCCCTATGATAGCAATAGGTAGTGACAGGTACTCTTTTTTTGAAAAAATTGGGGTCTATTAGACCCTAGATCTCTCCTCTGCCCTCAACGCATCTGACCACACCAAGATCGGTGTGATAAAATGCTTCCCCAATTTCCCAATGGCGCTGTTTACATCCGGCGAAATCTAAGTCATAAAATGCTCGTAGCTTCCGGTTTCTTAGGCCATAGAGATGTTTGGAGCCACTCTGGTCTCTGATCAGCTCTATGGTCAGCTGGCTGAATCACCGGCTGCATTCTCAGGTTCCCTGTTGAGACAGGAGAGCCAGAGAAAAACACGGAAGACGGTGGGGGGGGGGGGGCATTCCCTCCCACTGCTTGTAAAAGCAGTCTAGAGGCTAATTAGCCGCTAGGATTGCTTTTACATGAAAGCCGACCGCTGGCTGAAAAGAATGATACCAAGATGATACCTAAACCTGCAGGCATCATTCTGGTATAACCACTCAAAGTCGTGAATGGTGTACCTGAAGACCAAAAAATGGTTAACAATAAAGCACAGTAAACGGTAAAGTATAAAAAATTGCATACCTGAAAAGCAAACATGATAAAACATAATAACAATAAAACATTGCAGAATAGAATACAGTAAAAAAGAGCAGAACAATAGAGAGAGAATAGAGAGAGAGAATAAAACAACAACTATTTTTTTTTATTTTTGTTTGTGTTTTTTTTGCAAACTTGTAACTTTTATAACTGTAACCGGTTCCAGGTTCGGGTCTCTCAAAATGCGATGGCATCTTGGGAGACCCTGTGAAAGTGCGCCTAGTCTGTGGAATGCTGTATCCTACGCTAATACTCAACTAGTGAATGGTAGCGTTCAAAACATTCACCAATGCAAAGACCAGGATTGTCAGGACAGGAGGGACAATAATAGCGGGTGTCATGCCTATATCCGCGCTTGCTGCAGACACAACATCTTTTTGGGGGCGTTCGCTGGGTAGGGGTACTCGGGAGGACATAAAAATGCCTCTCATGCAGCCGACTGCATTTGGTTGGGGATGTGAATGGGGGAAGTACGGGCGCTGCAGAAGCGGTGGGTTCCCAATTAGGATTGGTGAATGCAGCAGGAAGGGTATTATGGGCACGACGGGCCTGTGTTTGTCTTTTTGGTGGCAGCGGGACACTACTTGTGCTTGCCACCTCACCAGCTTGAACTGCACTTATGGGACTCGCCACGTCACCAAGTGTTACTGCAGTGCTGGTTTGACTACGACCGGGGTGTACTAGGCCACTGGTGCTTGCCAGTTCACCAAAACGCTACCAAAAAAACTGTTAGCGATCGCAGGGATCAGGCCTGACTCTGCGAACGCTGCAGTTATGCGTTTAGTGTTCTGTAAGTGACAGTGATCGATCGATACTGCACTTGGGTGGGCTGGGCTGGGCCGGGCGGAGGGGCAAAACGCAGGTGCTAGCAGGTATCTGGGCTGATCCCGCTAACACTGCATTTTTGGGAACCCTAAACTGCTGGGGACGCCAGTATAGATCTGATCGGATCAGGTATTGATCCGTTCAGATACTATACCACTAAGGGAGGTGTACGGTGCGTGCGTGGGTGTTAGCGGTACTGGCGCTAACCTGACGCTGCCTGGGGCTGGTGCTTACCAGTTCACCAAAACGCTACCAAAAAAACTGTTAGCGATCGCAGGGATCAGGCCTGACTCTGTGAACGCTGCAGTTATGCGTTTAGTGTTCTGTAAGTGACAGTGATCGATCGATACTGCACTTGGGTGGGCTGGGCTGGGCCGGGCGGAGGGGAAAAACGCAGGTGCTAGCAGGTATCTGGGCTGATCCCGCTAACAGTGCGTTTTTGGGAACCCTAAATTGCTGGGGACGCTAGTATAGATCTGATCAGATATTGATCCGTACAGATACTATACCACTAAGGGAGGCGTATGCCACGTGCGTGGGTGTTAGCGGTACTGGCGCTAATCTGACGCTGCCTGGGGCGAAGCATATCACCGCCGGGCGATCAGGGGGCTAAACCTTTATTCGGTAATAAACGGCGGGTGCCCTGACACTATAAAAAATAAACGAACTAACCAGCGTCACCCGTAACAGTTATACGGTGATCAGTGGTGAAAGGGTTAACTAGGGGGCAATCAAGGGGTTAAAACATTTATTCGGTAGTATATGGGGGTCCCTGACGCTATAAAACGCTGACGGCGAACCTAAATATTTACCTCCCTAACTAGCGGAACCAGCGACACTAATACAGCGATCAGAAAAATGATCGCTTAGTGACACTGGTGACGGGGGGTGATCAAGGGGTTAAAACTTTATTAGGGTGGGGTTAGGGGGGTACCCTAGACCTACAGGGGGCTAACCCTAATTGTCCTAACACTGTAACTGTCACAAACTGACACTATGCAGCAATCAGAAAAAACAAAACAAAAAAAAAAAACCTGCTTGGTGTCAGTTTGTGACGGGGGGGGGGGGGGGATCGGGGGGCGATCGGGGGGGGGGATCGGGGTGTTTAGTGTGCCTGGCATGTTCTACTGTGTTGTGTGTGTGTGTGTGTGTGTGTTGTGCACTTACTTACATGTCATCTCTCCTCGGGCCGGAACGGAAACTCCCGAGCCGAGGAGAGATGACATCACATCCTCTGCCTCTGTGTACTATACAGAGGCAGAGGATGTTTCTCATTGGCTGGGAGCGATCGCGAGGGGGGGGCCACGATCGGATGGCCTCCCCCTCGTCTCTCACTTCTCCCAGCCAAAAGCCGACCGCCGCTGGCACCGGGGGGGGGTCCGATCGGACCCCCCGCCCGCGGGAAGGCAATCACGTACCAGGTACGTGATTTTGCCTGCCCGTGCCATTCTGCTCACGTATATAGGCGTGAGGCAGTCGGCAAGTGGTTAAAAGCTCTATTAGACCTAAAACTAAAAAATGTAACATATTGCAGCTTACCAATCCATGCGCTGGCTGCATTTTTTTTTTCTTTGTTAGCTCCCCCCCCCCCTGTTTTCACCTGATGATCTGTGCAGTAACACACCTTCTGTATTAGAGTGCCCCTACTCTGGATGAAGGAGCAACAAAGACCGATTTTTGTACAGCAGCATTATCAGTCTGAAGGGAGGGGAGTGTTAGGTGCACTAGCAGATCTAGATACACTAACAAATTGAAGCCAAACTCCAGCTAACCCTTTTTAAGCAGTTACAGCAACATTTGTTGTTTTTTTTAAATTGGAATAAAGGAATTACATCAATAAAAGCTGATCATTGTACGCACCCGTCAGTGGTAAATGGTTTCTCTCAAGCGCTATCTGCATGTCAGCTTGTTCTGTTGAAAAACAGACTTACTGGCCAGATTGCCAGGTGAAAAAAATGAAGAGAGAGCAAGAATTTGTAAGCTGCAATAAATGTTTGCTTTTGGGCCTAAAACCATTTTTAATTCAATTTAAAATTTTCAGAAAGAAGGTGGTCATTTGTTTGCATGTTTTGCTGGAAAAGCAAAAAGTTTTTATAGAGCTAAATACACATTGTAGTGCCAGAAGAAACTTGCATTCACACGTGAGTTCAATCAATGCCTCATCCACATCCCTTTAGACCACTTTATACAACCTATAGCCTAATGCTGGCCATACACTATACGAAAAATCGGCCGAAAAATCGTTCGTATGGACACTTCGTTCGTTTTTCCGCAAGTTAGTGGGTACAAATCGATAATCGTTTGTGACGTTTTTGTGGGAAAAAAAACGAACGGCATGTTTGGAAAATTTCTGCCGAACGTACGATAAATTGCAAGGTTAATGTGTTTCCCGTCCGAACTGCCTGCACTAGGTATATGTAAAAAAACGAACACAAAATTATTTATTCATGTCCACTGAACAGATTATCGTTCATTATATGATGGCACGATCGTTTGCGGTCACGGTCGAACGTTCGTTTTTCGAAAAGGGGTTCGGCCGATTTTCTGTATAGTGTATGGCCAGCATAAGTTTAGACAAAAATTATTTTGTGGCTTGGTATGGGTTTGGGGAGGGTTATAACCCCTGTCATCTCCTAAAAGCTGTTATACTACCCATAAAAAAGACACGGGGGAGAAATCACCCAGCTGGAGACATGGACGATAAAAAGCAGGTATGAGCTATAATTTTCTTTAGGATTTTACAATTTATTAGACAAGAAGCCCTTTTTCCCACAAATTAATACAGAGCTAAACTTCAAGGCCTCTTGCACACAGCAGCTTGAAAAATCCCAGTACAGCTTTTTTTTTTTTTTTTTTACTGAGCTAAAATACAGCCCATTAATTGTAATGTGCCTATGTACACAGGCGTGTAAACAAGCACTGTGCATTCTTCAGTAAAAAAAAAAAAAAAAATAAAATTATTTATATATATATATATATATATATATATATATATATATATATATATATATATATATATATATATATATATATATATATATATATATATATATATATATATATATATATATATATATATATATATATATACACACACACACACACACACACACACACACACACACACACACACACACACACACACACACACACACACACACACACACACACACACACACACACACACACACACACACACACATACATACACAGTGGCTTGCGAAAGTATTCGGCCCCCTTGAACTTTTCAACCTTTTGCCACATTTCAGGCTTCAAACATAAAGATATAAAATTTTAATTTTTTGTGAAGAATCACCAACAAGTGGGACACAATTGTGAAGTGGAACGAAATCTATTGGATATTTTAAACTTTTTTAGCAATTAAAAAACTGAAAAGTGGTGCGTGCAAAATTATTCGTCCCCTTTACTTTCAGTGCAGCAAACTTACTCCAGAAGTTCAGGGAGGATCTCTGAATGATCCAATGTTGTCCTAAATGACTGATGGTGATAAATAGAATCCACCTGTGTGTAATCAAGTCTCTGTATAAATGCACCTGCTCTGTGATAGTCTCAGGGTTCTGTTGAAAGCGCAGAGAGCATCATGAAGACCAAGGAACACACCAGGCAGGTCCGTAATACTGTTGTGGAGAAGTTTAAAGCCGGATTTGGATACAAAAAGATTTCCCAAGCTTTAAACATCCCAAGGAGCACTGTGCAAGCGATCATTTTGAAATGGAAGGAGTATCGGACCACTGCAAATCTACCAAGACCTGGCTGTCCCTCTAAACTTTCAGCTCAGACAAGGAGAAGACTGATCAGAGATGCAGCCAAGAGGCCCATGATCACTCTGGATGAACTGCAGAGAACTACAGCTGAGGTGAGAGAGTCTGTCCATAGGACAACAATCAGTCGTACACTGCACAAATCTGGCCTTTATGGAAGAGTGGCAAGAAGAAAGCCATTTCTCAAAGATATCCATAAAAAGTCTCGTCTAAAGTTTGCCACAAGCCACCTTGGAGACACACCAAACATGTGGAAGAAGGTGCTCTGGTCCGATGAAACCAAAATCAAACTTTTTGGCCACAATGCAAAACGATATGTTTGGCGTAAAAGCAACACAGCTCATCACCCTCAACACACCATCCCCACTGTCAAACATGGTGGTGGCAGCATCATGGTTTGGGCCTGCTTTTCTTCAGCAGGGACAGGGAAGATGGTTGAAATTGAGGGGAAGATGGATGCAGCCAAATACAGGACCATTCTGGATGAAAACCTGTTGGAGTCTGCAAAAGACCTGAAACTGGGACGGAGATTTATCTTCCAACAAGACAATGATCCCAAACATACAGCAAGATCTACAAAGGAATGGTTCACAAATAAACGTATCCAGGTGTTATGCTGGCCATACACTATACGAAAAATCGGCCGAAAAATCGTTCGAATGGACACTTCGTTCGTTTTTCGGCAAGTTAGTGGGTACAAATCGATAATCGTTTGTGACGTTTTTGTGGAAAAAAAACGAACGGCATGTTTGGAAAATTTCTGCCGAACGTACGATAAATTGCAAGGTTAATGTGTTTCCCGTCCGAACTTTCTGCACTAGGTATATGTAAAAAAACAAACACAAAATTATTTATTCATGTCCACTGAACAGATTATCGGTCATTATATGATGGCACGATCGTTTGCGGTCACGGTCGAACGTTCGTTTTTCGAAAAGGGGTTCGGCCGATTTTCTGTATAGTGTATGGCCAGCATTAGAATGGCCAAGTCAAAGTCCAGACCTGAATCCAATCGAGAATCTGTGGAAAGAGCTGAAAACTGCTGTTCACAAACGCTCTCCATCCAACCTCACTGAGCTCGAGCTGTTTTGCAAGGAAGAATGGGCAAGAATTTCAGTCTCTCGATGTGCAAAACTGATAGAGACATACCCCAAGCGACTTGCAGCTGTAATCGCAGCAAAAGGTGGCTCTACAAAGTATTAAACGCAAGGGGGCCGAATAATTTTTCACGCCCCACTTTTCATTTTTTTATTAGTTAAAAAAGTTTCAAAAATCCAAAAGATTTCGTTCCACTTCACAATTGTGTCCCACTTGTTGGTGATTCTTCACAAAAAATTAAAATGTTATATCTTTATGTTTGAAGCCTGAAATGTGGCAAAAGGTTGAAAAGTTCAAGGGGGCCGAATACTGTCGCAAGGCACTATATATATATATATATATATATATATATATATATATATATATATATATATATATATATATATAATCTGCATTTTTGGTCAGTAACCGCATTTGTGCAGTTGCGCACAAAGTCCTATTTACATATTGTGCAGAACAAAAACGCAAGAATACGTTTTTTGCGGACGCGAATTTGCGCAAATGCATATCCACGAAAATGCACGCAAATACGTACAAGAAAAAAGGTCTGAAAAAGTAGATGCTCAAACAGGAGTATCATGTGCAATTTGATATTCAAAGCAAAATAACCCATCCAACCATGTCTCCCAGGCTTTATTTTGCTGAGCAATCACTTTGAAAAACACCCCCCCCCCCCCCCCCCCCCAGCATTTCTGGCCACAGCCACATTGAATAAGGGCAAATGATTTAAATAGCATTTTCTTCCTGGAATCCATCTGCCCTCAGCTCAGGCATGCAGACACGATGAAAGAAAGTGCCCATGAATACTGCTGGGATGTATGACATTAAAAAAAAGGTTAAAACAAATACATATAACATACCTTTCTATCCTATACTGACCTGTTGATAGACAGTTTAGTTCTGCTTTAAGCCATAATCGTAATGCACGGTAATAATTAACCCCCCTACAAGCTCTACATTACACCTTTTTAAAAAGAACTATAGTTTTCATTTTTAGTTTTTATTTTCGAGTAACTGTCCTTATGCTTTTTCTAATGATCTATATATTTTGTCTTGCAGATCAACAATTTGTATGAAAAATCTCCTTCGCTTCAATACTATTTTCGTGATGCCAACATAGACTATAATTCAATGTAAGCCAACATTTCATTTTGTTGTATGTTGACAGCTGTGAAAAAATAATTACATACATCTTTTATATGGAGCCATATGGAGAGATACATGTCATAAATGTTAATAATAACAGATGTTCACGCTCTTTCATGTTTTCAAACTATGCGTAGTTATTCTGTATAAATGATGAATAATAATAATATACATTCTCATCAGAACAGTAGGCACAGTTGTATGCATGAGAGCTCAGGATCAATCCAGGAAAGGGAATATTTACTAAATGTGGGAATTTTGTACAAGAAAGCATTGGTTTATATTTGTATCATCAATCTGTCTGTGCCAGGAACAGCATCCAAAGCTTTTCATACGTCTGCTGTGTGGACCTGAGAGCTCAAGTGCTTTCATTCTGCAAGCGCAAATGAAAACTCGCTTGTCGTAAGAAAAGTACTGCTGGCCTATCTTGATAATGTTAGTTGCCTGGCTGTGCACGGCTTTAGTACTTCTAAAGCATTGGCTTGACAGGCAAGGAAGTAACATTAGTTAAATAACAATGCTACACGATTTTCTCATGGCAGGTAATCAAAATCCATATTATGGACCCATAAGCTTTAAGGATCCCATAGATCAGCCCTCAAAAATTCCACTCGCCTGCTCACATTTTGCGAGTGGATTTTGAGAGCTGGCGAGGAAGGGCTGCCTGGGAGCCGCGCGTCGTCACATACAGCCCTTCCTCTTTGTCTGGACACTTTGATAGACAGATCACCCGTCCAATCCTGGGACGGGCGATCTGTCTATCAAAGTTCCCTGGACAAGGGGGAGGGGCTGTATGTGACGGCACGCGACGGGGAATACACAGCTATTGAAATGAAAGCTGTTATGTTCCCTGCGCTTTGATCATCCGGGTGGAGACTCTCCTCTCTTCCCCTGCACAGGTAGGCTGCATTGATGGTCACAGGCTGCATTGGTGGCAACAAGCTGCATTGGTGGGCACAGGCTGCATTGATGGACACAGGCTGCATTGGTGGACACAGGCTGCATTGGTGGACACAGGCTGCATTGGTGGACACGGGCAGGCTGCTTTGATGGGCACAGATAAAGTTGTTGTTAATATTAAATGTTTTATGCAGAATTAAGTTATAAAATTAAAGTGTCATTTCATGAGATAATTTTATGAGGGCGTGTTTAGGGACGGGGCAGGGTAGGGGTTGGGCGGGGCAACTAGTGGCGAGTAACCCTTGAGGCCTGGCTAGTAGTTCAGGACTTGAAATTTTGAGCCCTGCCATAGATGACTCAAATTTCAGACGATTCCTGCTGAACTGGATGAAATTCAAGCTGTGGCAACCTTCTGTCCTATCTAAAAATCAAAGGATCTTGGTGGAAAATTGTCTTCAGAGTAGTGACTGCTTTCAGTCAGATGCAGGCACTGTTCAGGTATTTTGACAGCCACCAGTGCTGACTTTCAGACAATTCTTCAATTCACACCGTTTAGTGTGGATGGGGGAATCTACTGGATTTATTTTGTCCTATGGGCTGAGTGAGAAAAATCTGCACATTTTATAGCTAACCTTAGTTTACCACCAAAAATTACATCTGGAATATAGTTGGAGAAGGATATTTTCGAAACCACGGACAAAGCCACTGAGATTAGCACCACATTCCTAAATTGGAGAGGTATTCGAGTATGGTATGGGATTTTTAAGGTGTGTATACTAGGTAAAAGAAAAGTATTAAAAGACATTTTATTTTAACATAGGATAAAAATCATATACAAACAGTATCACAGCAAGTACATATGGTATGGTCCTTATGGATACAGCAAATATGATGTAGTTCCCAACATGTTTCGCCCTGCTTCTTCAGGGGATTCTGTCTACTTAGACCATAAGTCTTCCCAGGATCTAAACAAGTGTATAAAAGCTACAACAAGGACTGCAGGTGACCATAGGAGGCAATTAAAGACCAAAAAGTACAATTTGCAGAAACTTAAAACGCCACAGGGACTCCAATTCCAGGACAGGCCACTCATATAAAGAACTGAAGTCCTGTAATGTATGTGCATCCCCCTGTGGTTCTGGCACCACAGGGACACACACATACGTTACAGGACTTCAGTTCTTTATACGAGTGGCCTGCCCGGGAAATTTGGAGTCCCTGTGGTGTTTTAAGTTTCTGCAAATTGTACTTTTTGGTCCTTAATTGCCCCCTGTGATCACCTGCAGTCCTTGGCTTGTTGTGGCATTTGTAGAACCCTTGAATCCCCATTGATTGCAGCTTTTATAGACTTGTCCTAGATCTGGGAAAGGCTTATGCTCTAAGTCAAGGGTGTCCAAACTTTTTTCAAAGAGGACCAGATTTGATGAAGTGAACATGCGTGAGGGCCCACCATTTTGCCTGACATTCTTTAAACCATTAAAATTTGGTCTAAGTGTGTTTGTTCGAGCACTAATGCACTGCCCAACAAGAATTCTCTTGCCTTTGTGGCTGTGTGTGAGTAAAGAGATGAGCTTGGGCATGTTATTTGGATATACTGTATTTATTGGCGTATAACACGCACCTTCACTTTAAGAGGGAAGTTTCAGAAAAAAATACTTAAGTTTTAAATGGAGAACTGTGAAGCAAAATAAGAGTTAGTGCCCATCTGCAGCCACACAAGTGCCATGAATGCAGCACCACCATTGCCATGAATGCAGCACCCCCATTTCCATCAGTGCAGCACCCATCATTGCCAGGAACGCAGCACCCACCGTTGCCAGGAACGCAGCACCCACCGTTGCCAGGAACGCAGCACCCACCGTTGCCAGGAACGCAGCACCCACCATTGCCAGGAATGCAGCCCTTTTGATGCCCATCTATCTGCAGCCTTGGAGGGGGCAGGACGAGCACCAAAAGATTACATACAGAAAAAACTCCTGTTTTCTTGGTGGCCTCTTTAATAGAAAGTTCTGCCACCTTTGATGGACCGAACAGCCGTCCAATGGCAGCGCCCGAGACGGGACTTCCTATTACAGAGGCTGCCATGTATACAGGAAATACTCCTGTGTGTACGCCACTCATCTCGCCTCCTCCCGGTCCCCTCCAAGGTGGCCAGCATATATATCTTTTGTGGCCCCAGCACTGTGAGATCGTTGGGGGCCACAAAAGATATGTCCAGATAACCAAGCGAGCCGTTTAAAACCGGAACGAGGGTCGGGCTTTGGACATGCCTGCTTTAAGTGGACAGCATACCCTGAAGAAGCCCAGATTGAGGGCGAAACATTTTGGGAACTACATCATATTTGCTGTATCCATAAGGACCGTACTATATGTACTTGCTGTGATACTGTTTTTTATATAATTTTTAACAAATGTAAAAAGAAAATGTATTTTTTTTAAATACTTTTCTTGGATCTATTTCCTAGTATACTCACCTTAAAAATCCCATATAATACTTGAATACTTCCTAGTTGGAGAAGGGCGATAAGGAGGTGAAACTCTCTTCCACAATTGGTGGTGTCAGCTGGGAGTATTGATATTTTTCAAAAGACTCTGGGACGTGCATCTTAATAAACAGCCTGTATACTTTATGCTAAAAGATATCCCTCTCCTTATTTCAGAAAGTTGGGATGTATGCCAATTTTTCTGTGAGGATAGCAGTTATCAGGTTCAGAGATTAAAGGGGCATGCTTCACATGATTTCACACTGCAGATTATGCAGATCAGTAACTTTGAGTCAGCACTTGTACTGCTATATTTGACAAGGAATTCCAGGGAAAAGATAAAATTTCCAGGGCACTGCTTGGCCACAGTGAAAGCAGAACTTAACTATTACCACAACCTGTTCTTTTTTAGGTTCCTCTCTTACTCGGTTAAAAAACTGTGGAAAAGTTTCACGATTATCTGCAGACTACAGTACTTTTTTGGGCTGCAAAGCAGCACTTCCTGCTTTCTGGCCTAAGCCAGAAGCTGCAGGTGATGTGCACTGATGCCACGGGTCACTACAATGCCCATATACCAGAAACTTAAAGCGATCGTGCTCATGTGCAAAAATCCTTTGCAGATGCATCAAAGGTCTCCACCATGTCCCAAATACCTTGCTGAAACCTGCGGCCCATCTGCGCATGCAATGGATTTTTGAAGATGGTGACACAGAAGAGAATTGGATTCACGTGGGTTGAAGTTCTGCCTTAGGTTGTCTAGATGTTCCCTAAACAATGGTAAATTTGATTTCGGAGTATAGGTCCACTTTTTAATAGGTGGAATCAGCATGCTAGTGGAAAGTCCAATGATCCCTTGGTAAAGTAATAGAGTACAGTTAGATCTGCTAAAATTATGTGGATTCTTCCATACAACATGCATTTACATGTTAGAAATACAAGCTAATCTTGCCTCTGACAGGGAAGCGGAACAATGGCACTCCTCTGTTCACTTGGCATATAAAGGCATATTGAATGTGTCTCTGGTAGAGGCCAATGTCAAGGTTATGACTAAATGGTTCATGGTTTCCCTCTGTTTGTTGAGGCTATATCCATCTTCCTCAGCCCTATGCTTTCGAGAATGTAATTCAATTGGTAGTTGGTACCATGTATCGTATATGGTGGGAATGCCTGAGGTTGAGGGGTTTCTGGAACAAGGTTTTTGATTGGATACAGAAAATTTCAAGGATTTCGGTCCCCCAACTACCTCGAATTGCTCTATTAAAAGAACCTGTTGAAAACCTACCTTGATGTAATCAACTCATTTTTCCCCTTTCGTCTTTCAGGACAGCCACCATGAGAGATAGTCTCCTCCTCTTCCTCTTAGGAAACACTGCGCCAGCCCATAAATTCTCACTTCCCCCTGCCAGACCTCAGTATTAGTGTTTCCTCCGGTGGGGAGACACTGTGCAAGGAACCAGGCTTTTCAGTCAGGGGACTGTGGCTGTTATTTGTTTTGAGCCTGTAAATGGGAGCAGGGGCTTCCTATGGGCATGGGGGGGACTTACCCCTCGTTCGGTGGCCACCACTTCCTAGCTGAGCGCAGCTTCAGGCTGTGGGGGTTCCCTATCGCGGTCACAGGGCTGCAGCAGGCTGGCGTCCGCCCTTCCTGTATACTTTACAGGCCGCTCTCTTTTTGGAACTAGGCGGGCCGGACGACGGGCGACGTCATTTCCGGCGGAAGGGCGGGGGCTTGCCTTTGACCCGCGGCTTCCGGTTCCGGGTCGCAGGGCTGATAGGGAAGCCAGGCACAGGCTGGAGACGAGTCTGGGACGCGCACAGGCAGCGTTGGACTCGGTAGTAGCAACCACCTGCAAGTCATGTCGGAAGCGGATGCTCAACCAACGGACACTACCTCCAGCCTTCCTAAGGTAAGAGTGCCTTGGGGAAAAGTACTCCTTACCTAGGATTGTCCCTCCATGTATGGTTCCTGTCATGGGGGGGCAGATCCCCTGGGTGGTCAGGGGAGGGAGGCTCAGATCCCCATAGATTAAGGAGGGTCTAGTGCACTCCCAGGGTTGTATCCTTGTTTTTTAAAAAAAAAAAAAAAAAAAAAAAAAGAAAGAAGTGACAAAATTTTTGTTTTTTCCTCTCTTGTATTTCAGAAAGCTACAGAAAAATCTAAGTCTACCCATAGCTCTAAGAGGAGGTGTGCCTCTTGCAGGGACACATTAGGGGAGGCATGGACAAAGGTCTTGTGTAGGGAGTGCATAGACTCCCTTGTTAAGGAGAGGGACTCTGAACAGGAGTCAGGACTTGCAGCCTCAGTAAAGGAGCTCTCGTCCACCTTTTCTTCATTTAAAGCCTTATTTGAAAGGTTTCAACCTCCCATTAGTCCAGCTCCCCAGGATACAACCCCGCCTCAGGCGCAGGGCTCTGCTCCTGCCCAACCTGCAACTTCAGTTAGGGCAGAGGAAGCTCCAGGGCCTTCCGGAGTGGAACTAAGACAGCCAGATAGTTCCTCCTCCGATTCCCAGGATGGTTCAGAGGGGGAGGATCAGGACGGGGAGTCCAAGAGATCCTCCAGATATAAATTATCCCTAGAGGAGGTAGAGGACCTCTTAGGGGCTATTTATACAACCCTCGGTATTCAGGAGGACAGGAAACCCCTGACCCTTCATGACCAGATGTACAGAGGCTTGGGGGAACAAAAGAGAAAGGTTTTTCCAGTTCATGAAGTACTGGTTGAAACTATCAAAAAGGAGTGGCAGGATCCTGAAAGGAAACCCTTTTTTTCTAGATCCTTAAAAAGGAGATTTCCGTTTTCGGATGATCCTACATCTATCTGGAATAAAAATCCCAAGTTAGATGCTGCTTTCTCCCAGGTTTCCAGACACACTGACCTGGCATTTGAGGACATGGGGGCCCTGGTGGATGTCATGGATAAGAGAATAGACTCTCTCCTTAAAAAGACGTGGGATTCAACAATTGGTAACTTGAAACCTGAGTTGGCTGTCACAGTAGTGGCTCGCAATCTGGAGCACTGGCTCTCTAAGATTCAAGAGCATATTGAGGCTGGAACGGCAAAAGAAACCATTCTGTCTTCTTTCCCTACGATTCTGCGGGGTATCGCCTACATAGCTGATGCCTCGGCAGAGTCAGTACGTATGACGGCCAGATCAGCGGCTCTGGCCAATTCGGCCAGGAGAGCCCTCTGGCTAAAAACCTGGCCGGGCGATAGCGCCTCTAAGGTCAAATTGTGCGGCATACCGTTAACGGGAGACCTTCTCTTCGGCCCAGGCTTAGAGACTGTCTTAGACCGCACAGCAGACAGGAAGAAATCCTTCCCGGTTAAGCGGAAAACCCCTGCACCTACAAAGAAGGGGTTTCGTCCGCAAAAGCGTAAAGAGACTCCAAAGCCGGAAGGGCAAAGGAAGCTCTGGGGTCAGAAAGGCAAGGGCAGAGGAGGGGCGATTTTTCGCCCTCCTGAACAGCCCCGTAAAAGTCAATGACTCCCCAACCATGGTGGGGGGAAGATTGGGGGCCTTCCTCCCACAGTGGGAAGCAATATCCCCCAATCGCTTTATCCTAGGGATTATAAGAAAGGGGTACCATATCGATTTCACAAATCTTCCTCCTCGGAGATTTTTGGTCACGCACCTACCCAGGTGTACGGCAAAAGCCGAGGCTCTGTTGGAAGCACTAAGAGATCTGGTAGATCAGAATGTGGTTCTAAGAGTTCCAAAAGCCGAGGAGGGAGAGGGGTTTTATTCACACATCTTCGTAGTGAAGAAACCCACAGGGAAATTCAGACTAATTCTGAATCTAAAGCCCCTGAACAAGTCAGTGACATACAGGAGATTCCGTATGGAAACAATTTTCACGGTGAGAACACTGTTGCCCCGCAACTGCTTTATGGTATCCCTGGACCTAAAGGACGCGTATCTACACGTTCCCATAGCAGAAGCCTCACAGAGGTTTCTCCGGCTAGCGGTAGATCTAGGTGGAACAAAGGTACATCTACAGTTTCAGGCGCTGCCTTTCGGGCTATCCTCCTCGCCCCGCATCTTCACCAAGGTCTTGGCGGAGGTGATGGCCTTTCTTCGGCTCCAGGGAGTATCAGTGATAGCATACCTGGACGACCTGCTCCTGTTTGCAGCGTGTCCACTGCAGTTAGTCAGGGATCTAGAACTTACAAAAAGAGTTCTTACAGGTCTAGGGTGGCTAATGAACTTGGAGAAATCCAGTTTGATTCCCTCCCAGCGCATTACCTACTTGGGGTACCAGTTGGACTCAACACTACTGAGAGTGTTTCTTCCAACAGAAAAAATACTAAAGCTGGACAGGGCGGTGGCTTGTCTCCAGTGCAGCAGTCGGGTCTCCATAAGAGTTCTGATGTCGGCCCTGGGTCTTTTGACCGCGACCCTCCCAGCAGTGCAATGGGCAGGTCTGCACTTTCGTCCCTTACAGTCCTTTGTCCTAAGGGTGTGGGATCACAGCCAGAGAAATCTGGATGCCTTGGTTCAGGTCCCATCCCAAGTAAAGAGATCCCTCTGGTGGTGGAGGAGGGTCTCAAACTTGTCGCAGGGTCGTCTGTGGTTCATCCCAGTCTCTCAGGTGGTAACCACAGACGCAAGCGGCAGAGGTTGGGGGGGCGCATCTGGGTTCCCTTGTAGCACAGGACACCTGGGAGGGAGACGAACTCAGAAGGTCGTCCAATTGGAAGGAGCTGAAGGCAATTGGGCTAGCACTCAGGTTCTTCAAAAAGGAGCTACAGGGCCACCATGTTCAGGTGCAGTCGGACAACTCGTCCGCCGTAGCCTATGTGAACAAGCAGGGAGGCACAAGGAGCGGAGTACTGTTGGCATTGGCATCAGACATTCTGAGCTGGGCCGAGACTCACACTCTCTCACTTTCAGCAGTCTACCTGAGAGGAGAAAAGAATGTGAAAGCAGACTTTCTCAGCCGAACCAAGCTGAGAGAGGGCGACTGGATCCTCAACCAGGAGGTTTTCAGTCTCATCTCAGAGAAGTGGGGTCCTCCGGAGGTAGATCTGTTCGCGTCAAGAAGCAACGCGAAAGCCCCTTGTTTTTTCTCCCTAAACAGAGGGGAGGGAGCGCGAGGGGTCGACGCATTGATCCAGGACTGGCATTTCAGAATCTGCTATGCCTTCCCGCCCCCAGCGTTATTACCAGCAGTTCTCAGGAAGTTTCAGATGGAAAACACGTCCCTGATTCTGGTAGCACCACATTGGCCAAAGAGGGCTTGGTTCTCAGTACTCAAGCAGCTAGCGGTCGAACCTCCCTTATTCCTGCCACCTCGAGAGGATCTCCTCTCACAGGGCCCAGTCCTCTGTCCACAGGTTCACCAATGGCAGTTAGCGGCCTGGCTACTGAGGAGGGTATGCTGAGAGCTAGGGGTTTTTCTGAGAAATTAATCTCCACCCTCCTCAATAGCAGGAAGAAGGAAACACGCCAGATATATAAAAAAATCTGGGTACGTTTCAATAAATGGTGTGCAGAAGGCTCCTTTGCGGTACATAGTCCCACAGCTGTGTTGGAATTCCTTCAGTGCGGGGCAGACAGGGGTTTATCCATAAGTACCCTTAAAGGTCAGGTGTCAGCACTCAGTGCTTATTTAGAGAAACATCTGGCCACCAACCCCTGGGTGGTCAGATTCTTTAAGGCTCTGTCTAGACAAAGACCGGTTCAAGGTCCTCCCTTTCCCAAGTGGGACCTATCGTTAGTTTTGCAGGGCCTGACGGGAATCCCCTTTGAACCTTTAGAGGAATGTCTACTAAAGGATCTTACGTTAAAAACAGTTTTTTTGGTAGCAGTGACAACTGCCAGGAGAGTCAGCGAGATTGAGGCCTTATCTGTTAGACCTCCCTTTTGCGTTATTTTTCCAGATCGGATCATCTTTAAGACCGATCCAGCATTTTTACCTAAGGTTGCTTCTGGTTTCCACAGAAGTCAGGAGGTAATTTTACCCTCATTTTGTCCCAACCCCTCGGGGGAAAGGGAATTAAAATTTCATTCTTTGGATGTAAGGAGATGTATCCTTAGATACCTAGAGCTGACCAAGATGTTTAGAAAGTCAGACTCTTTATTTGTTTTGTTTTCTGGGGCCAGAAAAGGATGCAAAGCGTCTCGACGCACTATTGCCAGATGGCTCAGAGTAGCCATTGGCCAGGCCTATACATTAGCAGGGAAAGAAATCCCAATGGGTATAAGAGCACACTCTACTAGAGCTATGGCAGCTTCGCAGGCAGAAAGGGCTGGAGCAACGCCAGAGCAAATATGCAGGGCTGCAACATGGTCCAGCTACTCCACTTTTGTAAAGCACTACAGAGTGGACCTGGTGTCGGCTAGTGAGCAAGCCTTTGGGCGAAAGGTATTGCAAGCTGTAGTCCCACCCTAAACTGGTAAGTGCTCGTTTATCCTCTCATGGTGGCTGTCCTGAAAGACGAAAGGGGAAAATTAGAGTTACGTACCGGTAACGTCTTTTCCAGTAGTCTTTCAGGACAGCCCTAGTTACCCACCCGAAATTTTTGGGGGGTCTTACAAAAGACCAGAACGCAGCATGATAATGATATGGAATAGTATGTTATTAATGTGTTCTTGTGTCTCCCCAGCTGACCGGAGGTAATCTCGGAATATACTGAGGTCTGGCAGGGGGAAGTGAGAATTTATGGGCTGGCGCAGTGTTTCCTAAGAGGAAGAGGAGGAGACTATCTCTCATGGTGGCTGTCCTGAAAGACTACTGGAAAAGACGTTACCGGTACGTAACTCTAATTTTTTTTATGTTAGCAGCAAAACTCACTATAGCCTGCTCATGGAAGAAGACTTTTGTGTGTATGTTATTTATACAGAGGAAAGGTATCTGGGATTATGCTCAATGAACAAAATACTAGTGTGGTCAATGACACTACTAAGCATTTTGAAGCTATCTGGAACCCTTGGGCTGACTAAGTACATGTGAAGCTCTAGGGGAGGTGGTTAGCTTGGGGTCACTCCCTTGCGCTTTATGCTGTACCCCTCTCTCCGGCTTTCTGTCTCTTTTTTTTTTTTCCCTTTTTCATCTCTCTCTTGTTCTTTCTTTTGTTTTCCATTGTATTTAATGACTTGTCATGACTAATTGCCTTCTCAGATGGTCATATAGACATTCCATATGGTTCTCTTCTACAATATAATTTTGGAGGGATACAGTCTGAGATTACTTAGTCTTCCTTATTATATGGCTTTGCAATTTTGAAGAAAGTTTACTTTTTTGTTGTTGTTTGTGAAAGCTTGTACCAGGGCTCTGGTTGTCGAAATGACTAATGTGCGTTTTTCTCTCTCTCATTTAAAGTTTTCAATAAATATCATTGAAAGTAGAAATACAAGCTATTTATTTATTTTACAGCAGTGAGAACAAATCCGCAGTTATAAAACTGGTGTTTTCAAGTCCCTCAAAATCATCAGAATACTTCATCAGTACAGAATTGGTGGAGGGTATACTAATGCAAGATATCCATGATTCTGCATGTCAGCATTCTAATAAATTGTTGGATGCATTTCAAGTCACTTTGCTGAGTAAGTATATTCTGTAAAGAGAAGCTAAAATGTTTCATATAGAACATGGTTGTTGGTATGCAGGGCACTAAATAATCACTACGGGGGTCACATTTTTTTTAAGTATGTATCTGTCTGTCAGATGCATTCTTTTAGCTATGCTGGTATACATGTTTTTTTTTCTGCAAGAAGGGTTAGATCTTGCTTCAGGCACAAGATACACAAAAGCAATCCATATCATAAGTATGACATGACCAGTACTGGTGCCACATCCATTGAGTGTTCTTATCTCTACTATTATTAAATGTGATGGTGAAAGTTATACTATAGTGTACAAAACACAGAATATATAGCTTTTAAATGCTATAAATTCTATACATTATTTCATACACATTATATATTCTATCTTAAGCATCAGGTTTACTACAGAGTGAAATGTTTGCTTCAAACACCGAATCATGTGCAGGACATGTTCATATATTTATTTTATTTGGTGCACAAAATGACATAATAAAATTAAAGAATATAAAGTAACAAAATAAGCAGCACACAGGTTTAGTTGACTTCACACATTTGTAAAATGGGCCATAATACTCCTTGAGCGTGTGCCCTTGGATTCATCTTTACAGTAGTACGACCTCTGCTTTAACTAATCTGCCAAAACCAAATTTTCTTGGAAAATAAACGTTTTATTGGGAGGGATAATGTTCATAAATTGGGACTGTCTTGTAGAAATAGTAAGAATTAATGTTTATGAGATTGTAGATCTGTTTACTCAGAAAGCCCAGTAAAACATCCACAGCTCTTATTGACTGCTCAGATGTGTGTGTGTGGGTATTTTTTTCCCCCCATACATATAGCATGTATGATACTGTTTATATACACCAATCAACCATAACATTATGTCGAGGCATGGACTCCACTAGACCTCTGAAGGTATGCTGTGGTATCTGGCACCAAGTTGTCAGTAGCAGATCCTTTAAGTCCTGAAAGCTGCGACATGGATCCTCCATGGATCAGACTTGTTTTTCCACCACATCCCACAAATTCTTGATTGGTTCGAGAGCTGGAGAATTTGGAGGCCAAGTCAACACCTCAAACTCAAGGTGGAGTTCCTCAAGCCATTCTTAAATTTATCAGACCATGCCAACTTCTTTCATTGCTCCGTGGTCCAGCTCTGATACTCACATGCCCACTATAGGCACAATTGGCCATGGACACGAGTCAGTTTGGGCATCCTGAGTGACCTGTGGCTACGCAGACCCATATGTAACAAACGGATGTCGTGCAGATCCCTGATGGATCCCGCTGATTTGTCCCAGTTTCCTTTCCCAACTGGATCCACAGGCAGCCAAGCACACAACACTTGAACAGTCTCTCTCACAATAACCAGGCTGTGGATGTATTTTCAGGCTGTATTGCTGATTAAACTTAGATGGGGTGTGGGGAAGCTTTGGGATACTCCAGAATTTAGTGCACAAAGTATTTGGAAGGCTCTTGCTCTCTTGTCTACTCTCTTCAGGGGTATCCCCCCTCTTGGCAGAAACTAGAGACACAAGCACTTTTTGGACTCTCTACAGGGCAAATCCTGCTTTAGCAACACTAGCACTGTCACACTAGGGGTTAAGCGGCATACAGTCACTAGGATACTATTTCCAGGCCTCTACTCACTGTGTCTCCAGATACATGGATACCCTCTGTCCCATATTGACTAGACACTGCATCCTGGGTCTCCAGACTGGATCCTAAGTGCACCCACTTGTCTTGGCTCAAAAACTGCTTCCAGAAACAATAGCCCCCCCCCCCCCCCCCCAGCTCCTCCTGAGCTGGGACCTGACTGAACTCTATGCAATAGCCCCCCCAGCTCCCACTGAGCTGAGACAATGGTGAGATCTCTGCAGGTTTCTGCTAGCCTGCTCAGAAGGGCATCAGCCCTTTTGGGCTGGGATCTCCTCCTCCGCCCCAGGCCTCAGACTATTTCCTTCTCAGCCACCTACTGGGCACTCTCCTCCAGGGATTAGCCAAGACCACTTACATATTCAGGCCCAGTTATGCCTCCTCCAAACCACTACATTCTAGAACCTACTAGAAGGCAGGGAGAAGCGGTTGAGCCCACAGCCTGTGAGACCCAGAACAGCCAAAAATAATCACACATTGCTCCAATGTTTTTTTTCAGCAATTTGAACTACAGTAGCTCTTCTATTGGATCGCACTACATGGGTCAGCCTCAGGGCTGGATTTACATCTCAAGAGCCCATAGGCAGAGAATTCTGAAGCGCCCCCCCCCCCCCACAAATTCTTGATAAATTACTGCAAATTTCAGTAAAAAACACATTAAAGTGAATTTTAGAGCAAACAAATGCAATAAACTACACAGAGTAAATAGATACCCAACATGTCAAACCTTAAATTTGTGTGTGCATGTGAAATGGCGACAGCCACCCATATGCTTCCAAGTGATAGGCAGGAGTCTGCTTGTCATTTTGCACACAATCCCGGTGGCTGCAAGTCCAAATGACGTACAGAACTGGCAGTGAAAGGGTTAAAAAAATAAACTCATACAGTCGGTCGCCCTTCTAGCAAGCGTACCTGTAGGCACATGCCTACAGTGTCTAGTGGGAAATCCGGCCCTGGTCAGCCTTTGCTCACCATGGGCATCAATGAGCCTTGGCCATCCATGACCCTGTCACTGGTTTGCCGATTTTGCTTCCTTGGACCATTTTTGGTAAGTCCTGGCCACTGCAGACCAGGAACATCCCACAAATGCTGCAGTTTTGGAGATGCTCTGACCCAGATGTCTAGCCATTACAATTTGGTTCTTGTCATAGTCCCTTAAATTCTTACGCTTGCACATATTTTTTTTTTCTGCTTTCAACACATTCAACTTCAGGGACAACATGTTCATTGCTGCCTAATATATCCCACCCACTTCAGGTGACATTGTAACAAGATAATCAATGTTATTCAGTTTGCCTGTCAGTGGTCATAATGTAAGAAAAAAATAATACAGTATATATAATTATATATTTTTTTCTCTCCTACATATATGTGATAGATTATAAATAATAACAGTATGTATATATAACAGCTTTGTTTATCCTTTACAATCTGTTACAGGTCTGTAAGCAGCACTCTGACTACATCAGTTCAAATGCCACCACAGTTCAGACACTTCCGCAGTGATGATGCTTCAGTACTGTCATTTGCCTGTTGTGGTTTCAGTAAACATATCAAACTTTTATAAGTCAAAAAGTGTGCTACCTTTCATACAGCAAACACCCCTAGCTACTGCATATGTTGTTGGCTGAATATGAATTTCGTGGTACTACGACCCTTCCAGCTATGCTGCACTTACAGACAAACATACTTTTTTGCTATGTGTATGAAGACAATGATAATGTGATACTGCATACTGTTTAGTGAGTTAGCAGATTCATCCATATAGTTGATCTGTGCAATTTAACCTATAATTTCACATCTTTTGTACTTTTTTTTTTTGTTTGTTTTTTGTTTTTATGTTTTGTAGACTAATGGGGAAGAAAATGTCTCCTAACATCTATGCTTTATGTAAACCAGAATATGATGTAGTGACTGATTCAATGTGACAACGTAATTTTTTGTTTTCAATTACATAACTTAAACCAGAATGGCATACTGTAACTATGTCTGTCAAATAAATTAGTTTATATTTTTATACAATTGTGGACTTTATGGTGTGTTTTCTGGTCATCAGATTGTGGCATTATACATCAGTAACACACATAGGGTAGAAGGAAGTTCAGTGAAGGTACAGATGATACTTGGGTCCAATGCTAAAGTCTTGGTGTATATAAGAACAGCAATTTTTAGAGCCTACTCAAATCCTGCCCCAATATAGTATACATTATATTACCAAAAGTATCGGAATGCCTGCCTTTACACGCACATGAACTTTAATGGCATTCCAAAGGTGTTCTATTAGACTGAGGCCAGGACTCTGCGAAGGCCAGTCAAGTTCCTCCACCCCAAACTCGCTCATCCATGTCTTTATGGGCCTTGCTTTGTGTACTGGTCCAACTTGTTTGGTAGAGGGGGATTATGGTGTGGGTTTTTTTAGGGGTTGGGCTTGGCCCCTTAGTTCCAATGAAGGGAGCTTCTGAGGTGTCAGCATACTTATGCCCCGTACACACGGTCGGACTTTGTTCGGACATTCCGACAACAAAATCCTAGTTTTTTTTCCGACGGATGTTGGCACAAACTTGTCTTGCATACACACGGTCACACAAAGTTGTCGGAAAATCCGATCATTCTGAACGCAGTGACGTAAAACACGTACGTCGGGACTATAAACGGGGCAGTGGCCAATAGCTTTTATCTCTATTTATTCTGAGCATGCGTGGCACTTTGTCCGTCGGATTTGTGTACACACGATCGGAATTTCCAACAACGGATTTTGTTGTCGGAAAATTTTATATCCTGCTCTCAAACTTTGTGTGTCAGAAAATCCGATGGAAAATGTGTGATGGAGCCTACACACGGTCAGAATTTCTGGCAACAAGGTCCTATCACACATTTTCCTTCGGAAAATCCGACCGTGTGTACGGGGCATAAGACATTTTGGGCAATTTCATTCTCCCAACTTTGTGGGAACAGTTTGGGGATGGCCACTTCATGTTCCAACATGACTGCGCACCAGTGCACAAACAAGGTCCATAAGAACATGGATGAGCAAGTTTGGGGTGGGGGAAATTGACTGACTGGCCTTCGCAGAATCCTGGCCTCAACCCAATAGAACACATTTGGAATGAATTAGAGCGGAGACTGCGAGCCAGGCCTTCTCTTCCACATCAGTGCCTGATCTCACAAATGCGCTTCTGGAAGAATGGTCAAACATTCCCATAGACACACTCCTAAACCTTGTGGACAGCCTTCCCAGAAGAGTTGAAGCTGTTATAGCTGCAAAGGGTGAGCCAACTCAATATGGGATGCCATTAAAGTTCATGTGCGTGTTAAGGCAGGCGTCTCAATACTTTTGGTAATACAGTGTATATGTTGTTGTTTGGTGTGGAAAACTCAGTTGTCATTACCTATGAAGCCAAACACTTTCACAATCGAACCTCTTTATAGTGACCATTTACAAAGTGTATTGAGTAATGCTGGTAATTGGTTAGACTTAAAAGCTGATTTCCGAGCAAATTGAAAATTAAAATCCTTTACATGAAACATCCCTATATAAGCAGTGGTTCGGTTACTACCTCAGTCCACAGTCACAAATAAATGAAACTCTAAAAACATACATGCCATGTTTCAAGACTACAATGGACTAGATTACTGTTTATTATATATGGTAAAAACATTTGACATTGATATATAATAAATTATAAACTGTATCTTTAAAAGCAGTACCTCCTATTGTGCACTGCAAAAAACACATAAAGCATTTGCTAAGCCACAATTTAAAAGTACTCCATGTCCCCTTCATCAATCATAGCTAAGTAAAAGATATTTATCAGTGGTGTTCAGTAATGAATTGTAAATACTGGAGCATAAGGACTCAAAAGATTTCAAAACTTTAAAGCTTTTCATTATTCCACAATGCATATACATGGTTACATATGCCTGTATATAGTTGGTTGCATATGCCTATATACGGTTAGGAATTGATCCCCATTCATATTCTTTTTCTATATTCTCCATAACTTTGTCTACAGTGTTCACGCTGGACTGACTCAGTTGCAGATCCATGGTTAGGTGATGGTGGGGGTGGGTTGGAACAGTTTTCTTACAATGCTTTCTTCCCAACTAAAAAGGGAGGAGGTTCTCTTGTTAAAAAAAAAAAAAAAAAAAAGGGAGGAGGTAGTGAGCCCTTTTTTGGCGGCTTGGGTTGCTGCTTCTGGGTTCATCCTTGATTTCGTTTCCACATGTACTAGTAGAGGACAAGGTAGGTAAAAAGGGAGCTCCCGATATCCAATGAAATGCAACTTGAAAGGTAAATTTGTGGTAGTTCATTGAAAGTAGCAACACGTCATCAAGCCAATGCGTTTCAGGGGAAAAGTGACTCCCCTTTCCTCAGGGTTTCTGCTGATTTTGCAGCAGCAGCATAGAGCTTTATGCTGCCACTGCAAACACAACAGACACCTATCATTCCAATCTTGGTGTCACAGACACACCCGTTTGGGATTCTTCCCCATCAGCAAACAGCAGCAGCCTAGAGAAAGAGGAAGTCTCTTTTTTTTCACCCAAAACACGTTGGTTTGATCACTTGTTGCTACTTTCAAAAAACGACTAAAAATTCACCGTTGAACTTGCATTTCATTGGATATCAGGTGCTCCCTTATTTACCTACCTCTACTCTATATTCTCTATGGCACACAGAAGTACATCTCTCGCAAAAGCACAATCCCAATGTTTTAATATTCAGTTCAACAGGATCTTTTGTTCCATTGTATATTCTGCATAATATATCCACAATAATTGCAAACTTGTCTCCCCACTATTGTGGCAGAATCTGGTATAATATTGCATTTGGTCCCAGCAAGTGACTATTCTTAATTTTGAGTGATGCCAGCAGGGAAGTCGGGTGGAAGGTGGAGGTCTGAAGAGACTGTCATGGCCTAGGAGGGGTCTCTTAGGTCTAGGGAAGACCCCAGCTCCAGGCTGGGCTTGGGCTGGCTCAGGGGGATCCATTCAGCAGAGTGGTTGTACATGGAATCTTGCCTGAAAAGCAGTGGGAGCAAGGAGGACAATGTGACTACAGCAGCACACCCAGGGACATTCAAGGGGAGATACTGCCACATGTAGCAAGCTTTCTATAAGGAGATCTTCAGAGCAGCCAGGAGGGCTGGTAGGGCCTGCAAGCGGTGTAGCTGGGAGCAGATCTTTACAAATAGAGGATACACTCCTGTATGCAGCTTGCCTCAAGTTTTTGTGTGATTTTCCAAAAGGGGCTGAGAGCTCCTAGCCTGTAATGGACTTTTGCTACTGAATCCACTAATGACTGTGTGTATATACAGGAAGGAAAGTGGTCCGGGATCTTTTGTACAGAGGAAAGAAATTGTCCCTGTTGTTTTAAATTCAGATTTGGTATCCCATAGATCCCTTCACCCATCTAAGTTTTTCCCTTAATAAAACATAAAAACAAAGCCAAGGGACTAATTTCTTGTGTCTGGATGTAAGTGGAGAATGCGTTTTGCCTGGCTGTGCAGGAGTAGAAGATCCAGTTACCAGCGGCCCCTGCAGGGGTGGGGCTACATGTATAAGAGTGTTGTATCCGTAAAACAGATGTATCAACTGTATCGCTCCTAGCAATTGGGATGATCAAATGTCTCAATTTTTATTTATAAATCTTGTCTAGATTTTCAGGCCATGTGATGCACAGGGTCCCGATCCTCTTTAGATCTTCTCCCGGCAAAGAGCCACAATTTGCATCATTAAAATGTTAGTCCATAATGCAATGGTGACATCCTTTCAGGGGGTGGGTCCAGTATGCCTTGCACTCACATTATGTCCCCAGTCTTCTGAGTTACATTATGCTAGGCAACCATCACCCCAGAAGACTGAGGATATCTAGTGGCCGTCTGGAAGTACAGATCCTTTTTAAGAAACCTGTTTCAGCAGTGAAATCTTTTAAATCGGCTATAAGAATATTACCACTGCATGACTGAGACCCACACTGACTGACATTGCGAACATACCCTGTTTCCCCCAAAATAAGACCTAGCGTGATTGTCAGTGATGGCTGCAATATAAGTCCTACCCATCAAATAAGCCCTAGTTAAAGTCCTTGTAGGTCTTATTTTCAGGGTAGGGCTTATTTTCGGGGAAACAGGGTAGGGCTTATTTGGGAGGTAGGGCTTATATTGCAGCCATCACTGACAATCACGCTAGGTCTTATTTTGGGGGAAACAGGGTAGCATGATGTCATGACTACAAAATGCCCTGAGACCTTTTTGTCTCCTTATGACAATTGAGGAGAATCATTAATGGACATAGAGAAGCATGCCATTAGTTTTGTTGTGACTAGCAGGTAAAAGGCCATGTTTCCCAATTGCAACCTCTTCACCTGGATTTGGTGTTCTTCATGCACATGTACACATCTATATGGAAGATTTACAACATATAATGACCCATCAAATGTATGAATTTAAGCTTTTAAAGTAAGACACATTTCATCTCTTTAACCACATATAGGTCAAGTCAAGACCTATATATAGGTCAAGTAATTACTGCATTCCAAAATTCTGAGAATTTTATTACAGAGAACTTTAACGTGCAATGGAGTAAGAAGCCATTTAAATTAAAGATACTGTATATTCACACAACCCATGTGTTAATAAACCACATGTCCCACACATTCATTTAAATAATTGAAAGTCAGAAGAGCAAGTTATGATGCTCTCCTTTAGAAATGAATAGCACAGTTGTTTTCTTATTTACAGAGCTGATCTGTTCATTGCTGTATTTCTAAAAATCCCATGGCTTTAATATTGAGTAACAGAGCCAGAACAAGCATGAATCCACTGAGATCAGAACTCTAGATTAGTGACTCAGAGAGTAGATGCATAGATCTAGATCAGTATAGATTTTGTTTGGTAACACACATTCCCAAAACGCCCCAGATTCCGCAGGACTGTCCCAGGATTTCACCACTACCCCAGTACTTTACAGCAGTGGTTCTCAACTCTGTCCTCAATTACCCCCAACAGGCCATGTTTGCAGGTTTTCCTTTATCTTGCAAAGGTGCTTTAACCAGTTCCTGACCAGCCGCCACAGTTGTACTGCGGCAGGTTGGCTCTCCTGTGCGAATCAAAGTCAATGTACGTCATGCGCGTACATAGCGATCTGTGGGTGCGTGCATACCACCGGAGGTGCGAGCGCATGCCCATTCGCTAGCAGGGGAGTCAATCAGTGGGTCCAGCAGACTCGATGTCAGCCGGCCACCTGCGATCGCTCCACAGAAAGCAGAATGGGGATCTGCCAATGTAAACAAACAGATCCCCGTTCTGTCAGGGGAGTAGAGTGAGATTATCTGTTCCTAGTTATTAGAAACAGCGATCTCTCTCCACTCCCTGTCAGTCCACTCCCCCCACAGCACCTCCCTAGGGAACATTTAACCCTTTGATCGCCCCTTGTGTTAACCCCTTCCCTGCCAGTGTCATTTGTACAGTAATCAGTGCATTTTTATAGCACTGAACGCTGTATAAATGTCGCTGGTCCCAAAAAAGTGTCAAAAGTGTCCAATCTGTCCGCCGCAATGTCGCAGTCCCGCTAAACATTGCAGATCACCGCCATTACTAGTAAAAAAAAATTTAATATTAAAAATGCCATAAATCAATCCATTATTTTGTAGATGTGATAACTTTTGCGTAAACCAATCAATATACGCTAATTGGGATTTTTGTTACCAAAAATATTTAGAAGAATACATATCGGCTAAACTGAGAAAGAAATGATTTTTTTTTTACATTTTTGGGGGATATTTATTATAGCAAAATGTAAAAAACATTGTTCTTTTTTTTTTTTAAATTGTCGCTCTTTTTTTTGTTTATAGCGCAAAAAAAAAACCAGAGGTGATCAAATACCACCAAAAGAAAGCTCTATTTGTAGGAAAAAAAGGACATCAATTTTGTTTGGGTACAATGTTGCACGACCGCAAAATTGTCAGTTAAAGCAGCGCAGTGCCGTATCGCAAAAAATGACCTGGTCAGAAAGTGGGTAAATCCTTCCGGGGCTGAAGTGGTTAAATCAAGGTCAATGGCTTGGGATTTTGGACAGCTATTTTATCTAAGAGACATTCCCAAAACATGGCCTGTTGGGGGTACTTGAGGACAGAGTTGAGAACCACTGCTTTACAGGAACGAAGTCATCTCCTGCTTGACAGTCTGTATAGTTTGATATATAAAAAACACTTACGCCATGCTGCTGTCCCAAACCAATTATGTCATATAATCCTCAGAAGTAACCTACAAGAGTGTTGGCTGTGTGTGTTAAAACAGTGCTTGCAAAATTAAAGAATTCACTATAATACAACATTAAAGTGGATGTAAACCCAATGTCATCCTTTCTAAACTACTGTCATAGGGGTTATCTATAAGGATATGCATGCCTCCTGCATGTATCTTTACCTGTCAAATGTCTCCCCTCTGTCTGTTATGAGAGCTGAAAAACTGCAGATTCTGTGGGTGGGTCTGCTGTCTGGAGCTCGGTGGGTGGAGTCGTGATGTCAGTAGACTCCCCGCCCACCTCTACACTCCCCTTGTCAATATGCATTTTCTCCTGTGTATTTCTTACACTGAACTTCTGCTATGATCTCCAACATCCAGTGAAAAGACAGGAAAGTAACCACATGACTTCAGCATGCCAAATCATGCTGAGGTGTGGAACAGCCAATCCTTGCAGAGCTGCTGAAGAAAGGCGTGGGGGAGGAAATTAAAAAATAATCCCTGTGTCTTAGGCTGTCACTCACAGCAAGGGGGAGTATTTGACAAAGTTTTTCTCAGTTTGTCAAGATTTTTCTCACTGAACAATAAAAGAGGATTGCTCAGAGATGGGGTAACTCTGTGTGGCAAGACTGGGCTCAAATGATAGGAAATATTATACTCTACAGTATGGTAAAAAAAAAATTTAGGGTTTACATCCACTTTAACTACTTCCATACAGGGCATTTTCACCCCCTTCCTGCCCAAGCCAATTTTCAGCTTTCAGCGCTGTCGCACTTTGAATAACAATTGCGCGGTCATACTACACTGTACCCAACTGAAATTTTTATCATTTTTTCCCCACTAATAGAGCTTTCTTTTGGTGGCATTTGATCACCTCTGCGGTTTTTATTTCTTGTGCTATAAACAAAACAAGAGTGACAAGTTTAAAAAAATATATATATTTTTTACTTTTTGCTATAATAAGTATCCAAATTTTTTTTAAAAAAAAACAAATTTTTTCCTCATTTTAGGCCAATACGTATTCTTCTACATATTTTTGGTAAAAAATATCGCAATAAGCGTATATTTATTGGTTTGCGCAAAAGTTATAGCGTCTACAAAATAAAGGGATAGATTTATAGCATTTTTATTATTATTTTTTTTTTACTAGTAATGGCGGCGATCTGCGATTTTTATTGTGACTGCAATATTGCGGCGGACACTTTGGACAATTTTGACACATTTTTGGGACCATTCACATTTATACAGCGATCCGTGCTATAAGAATGCATTGATTACTGTATAAATGTGACTGGCAATGAAGGGGTTAACCAGGAGGGGGAGCTGTAGGGGTTAATGTGTTGCTAGGGAGTGATTCTAACTGTGTGGGGAGGGGTTTCACAAGGGGAGGAGACCGATCGGTGTTCCTCTGTACAAGGAACACACCATCGGTCTCCTCCCATCTGACAGGACGTAGATCTGTGTGTTTACACACACAGATCCACGGTCCTGCTCGGTTACCGGGAAATCGCGGGTGCCCGGCGGACATCGCGGCCGCCGGGCATGCGCACGGGGACCCGAGCGATGCGGCGCGCGCGCGCCCCCTGGGCTGCCTGGAAGGCTGCGCCGTCATATGACGGCGGCCCAGGATAACAGCTGCACCATCCCGCCGTCATATGACGGCGGGCGGGCAGCAAGTGGTTAAGATCTAAAGTGAGAAAACAATTTTCCAAATTATATGGTGCTCAGTCCTGAATAGATTAATAATAACATCCAGTATGAAGATCCTTTCACCATACAGTGGGGACGGAAAGTATTCAGACCCCCTTAAATTTTTCACTCTTTGTTATATTGCAGCCATTTGCTAAAATCATTTAAGTTCATTTTTTTCCTCATTAATGTACACACAGCACCCCATATTGACAGAAAAACACAGAATTGTTGACATTTTTGCAGATTTATTAAAAAAGAAAAACTAAAATATCACATGGTCCTAACTATTCAGAAAAATAAAAAAGAAAGAAGGACGGCACCCTCTAAGTGCAGCATGTATGTTAAAAATATTTGTTACAATAGATAAAAACACTCACATTTGAGTTGCTATAAACCCGCATGTAAAGTAGTTTCATCCGCGTGCTCTCGGGGGATGTGGGTGTCACGGGCCAGTGGAGGGGTTCCTGGGATGTGAGTCCTGTGACCTGGGTCCTGGTAGCTGTTCCAGGGGTGCCGAGGGTCCTCAGAGCCTCCGGGCGGCCAGGATGTCGGTCATGGATCCTCCGTAGAGCGCCGTGCTGACCTGCGTCTTCACTTCTAGAAACGGGAGGAGGCGGGCGGTGCTTCGCGTTCGGAGCATGCGTGCTCCTTCATCAGGCTATGCTGGTGGCCTTATTCAGTGTGGGAGTTTATACCATAGGCAATGGGAGGGGTGGAGAGGTAATTGAGAGGAGGGCGGGACTATGTATAATGATTGGGCGTGTAGGTAACCATGGAGATGGGGTGTACACAATGTGGAAGGGGAGTGAAGGGAGACAGGGCGGGGCGGGGAGTGAGGGGGGGGAGATATGCAAATGAGTATGTTGTGATAAGAACATATATGTGTGTATATGGATCGTGGGGTAAGGAGAAGGCGGTATGACGAGGAATGTTGTATTGATCATAGTGGGCGGGAACAAAAAATATATATATATATATATATATATATATATATACACACACATATCTATATATATATATACATATATATATATACACGTAAACATATATGGGAAGGGAATACAAAAATGCAGAAAATGGTATATAATTAAATAGGTATATAATTATAGGGAGAGATTGGTGGTATATATGAGAAGAAATGATGCAATGATGGAAAAAGGAATAAAACATGTACAATGTATATACGTGTGTAAACACAAAGAACCTTTTATAAAGGATCCTTTCACACACACATATATACACATTTAAATGATGCGTAAGATTGGGACAAAAGGAGGGGGGGAGTGTGTTTCCAGACCGGTATTTGGGAATGAGAGGAATGTTATGGGAAATACTGGGAAATAAATAAAAGTAAAAATAATAAAAATATATAGAAATATAAATAAAAATAAAGATAAATATAAATATATATATATATATATATATATATATATATATATATATATAAATAAAAATAAAAAAATAATAAAAATAAAAATAAAAATACAAGTACAAATAAATAAATATAAAAATAAAAAAATTTAAAATTTAAATTTAAATAATAATAATAAAAATAAAAATGAAAATGGTATGTGTTATACACTAGGGCTATGTGGATAGGGGTAAAGGGTGGGAGACAGGTATATACTCACACTAGTGTACGGGTATACCCATACACGTGTTCCACGTAGACTGTAAGTTAATGGGGTAGTGACTAGATGATGGATAAAATAATGAATGAGACAACAGGTAGGACAATGGATGAAACAATACGTGTTGAATTGAGACGAGATGATGTGATGAGGCAGGGATGTGGTTGGGGTCACAGCAAAATGTTAATTTCAATGCCTTCATTGAGGCCTCCTGGCGATAAAGTGTCCAGTGTGTATATTCAGTAGTTTTCTCTTTCACACAACCTTTTGTAGCGTTCAGCGGTAGGGAGGGTGGGTGGAATAGACTCAATAACCCACACGCGTAGCCCTGAAGATGTTTGTCCATTATGTTCTTTGAAATGTCTCGGTACACTATGCTTGTCAATGCCCTTCTCTACAAGGTTACGATGCTCACCAAACCTTTTGCGGAGCGGGCATATAGTGCGGCCTACGTATAGTAGGCCGCAGGGGCATGTGGAGGCAATAGACCACATAATCCGAACCACAATTGAAGAAATCGGGGATGACATATAGTTTACCCTTATGATGGAAGTCTTTTTGCCTATGTGTAACATGGGCGCATGTGAGGCAGAGGGGCTTCCTACATTGATACATGCCTTTGATGTTAAAGAAGTTAAACGGGGCACTGGCGGTGGGGCGTGCTGTTTTCACTTTGCTTGGTGCTAATTGGGCCTTTATATTCTTAGCCCGTCTGTAGGTGACCAGTGGTTTATCACTTATGGTGGGTTTTAGATGCGGATCCTCACGCAGAATGGACCAGTGTTTGGTGAAGATCTTTTCCATTTGCTTAAATCTGTTGTGGTATTGTGTGACAAATCTGACGGGTTGGGTAGTGTCGTCTGTACTGGTTTGTCTCTTGTCCTTCGCGTTTTCACTGAGATAGTATTGGAAGGCATCTTCTATGATGTGGTCTGGGTAACCCTTGTCTTTGAAACACACAGCCTACTACTCAAAGCCAAATTCATAGTCCTGTAGGCGCATGCAATTATGTTTTAGGCAGCAGAACTGGCTTTTTGGGATGTTTTTAACCCATCGTGGTTGATGGCAACTGTTAAAGTGTAGGTAAGAATTCCCTGAGGTGGATTTTGTATAATTCTGGGCGCAGATGGTGTTTTCATAGTGGAAGAGTTCCAGATCCAAAAAGGCCAGTTTGTTATTGTCTGTGACTGATGTAAATGATAGACCCATGGAGTTGTTGCAGTGTTGGACGAAGGGTAGGATAGAGGTTTCTGGACCATCCCAGATAATGACCACGTCATCCATGTAGTGCCCGTAATAGACTATGTGGGGCGCATATGGGTTATTTTTGTGTATATATTGTAGCTCCTAGTAACCCTTGGTAAGGTTCGCGTAGCTGGGGGCAAAATTGGCTCCCATGGCAGTTCCTTGTGTTTGAATGTAGAAGTCTCCGTGGGATTCGAAATAATTGTGGGTTAGGCAGAATTATAATATTTCCAGTAAGAATTGGTTCTGACGTGGGTTGAGTGATGGATCATTGTTGAGGTAGTGTCGTACAGCTTGTAAACCAATGTTATGGGGAATGGACGTGTATAGTGAGACCACATCTAGCGAGAGCCAACGGTATGTGGGTTCCCAGGAGTAGTATCGTAGCATGTTCAGAAGGTGGATGCTGTCTTTAATGTAGGAAGGTAGGTTCTGTACTATACCTTGTAGAAAATGATCAATGTAGATAGAGAAGTAGCTGGTTACGCTTTCCATGGCCGCCACTATTGGTCTACCAGGAGGGTGTGTGGGGTCTTTGTGCACCTTCGGAAGGTGGTAAAAGTAGGGCCTTTTGTAAAAGTCATGTTAAAGAAATGAGGCTTCGGATGCAGTAACTATACCATCTGCTTATGCTCAATCAATTAGGTTGTGAGCTTCAATAGAGAATTTGGGTAAGGGATCTCCGGAAAGTTTTTTGTATGTGGATGTGTCAGATAGGAGTCTAGTTGTTTCCAGCATGTAGTCTGCACAGTTCTGGACTACAATACCACATCCTTTATCTGCGGTCTTAATAACCAGTTGCCTGTTGTTGGTGAGTGATTTAAGAGCCGTGCATTCTGCTGGGGTTAAGTTAGATGGTGGATTGGAACGTGAGTTGGACATTTGACACATTTGTAAGTATTCAGACCCTTTGCTCAGTATTTAGTAGAAGCACCCTTTTGATCTAATACAGTCATGAGTCTTTTTGGGAAAGATGCAACAAGTTTTTCACACCTGGATTTGGGGATCCTCTGCCATTCCTCCTTGCAGATCCTCTCCAGTTCTGTCAGGTTGGATGGTAAACGTTGGTGGACAGCCATTTTTAGGTCTCTCCAGAGATGCTCAATTGGGTTTAAGTCAGGGCTCTGGCTGGGCCATTCAAGAACAGTCATGAAGTTGTTGTGTAGCCACTCCTTCGTAATTTTCGCTGCGTGCTTAGGGTCATTGTCTTGTTGGAAGGTAAACCTTCGGCCCAGTCTGAGGTCCTGAGCACTCTGGAGAAGGTTTTCATCCAGGATATCCCTGTACTTGGCCGCATTCATCTTTCCCTCGATTGCAACCAGTCATCCTGTCCCTGCAGCTGAAAAACACCTCCATAGCATGATGCTGCCACCACCATGCTTCACTGTTGGGACTGTATTGGACAGGTGATGAGCAGTGCCTGGTTTTCTCCACACATACCGCTTAGAATTAAGGCCAGAAAGTTCTATCTTGGTCTCATCAGACCAGAGAATCTTATTTCTCACCATCTTGGAGTCCTTCAGGTGTTTTTTAGCAAACTCATGTGGGCTTTCATGTGTCTTGCACTGAGGAGAGGCTTCTGTCGGGCCACTCTGTCATAGAGCCCCGACTGGTGGAGGGCTGAAGTGATGTTGACTTTCTAAAACTTTCTCCCATCTCCCGACTGCATCTCTGGAGCTTAGCCACAGTGATCTTTGGGTTCTTCTTTACCGCTCTCACCAAGGCTCTTCTCCCCCGATAGCTCAGTTTGGCGAGACGGCCAGCTCTAGGAAGGGTTCTGGTCGTCCCAAACGTCTTCCATGTAAGGATTATGTAAGCCACTGTGCTCTTAGGAACCTTAAGTGCAGCAGAATTTTTTTTGTAACCTTGGCCAGATCTGTGCCTTGCCACAATTCTGTCTTTAAGCTCTTCAGGCAGTTCCTTTGACCTCATGATTCTCATTTGCTCTGACATGCACTGTGAGCTGTAAGGTCTTATATAGACAGGTGTGTGGCTTTCCTAATCAAGTCCAATCAGTATAATCAAGCACAGCTGGACTCAAATGAAGGCGTAGAACCATCTCAAGGATGATCAGAAGAAATGGACAGCACCTGAGTAAAATATATGAGTGTAACCTCAAAGGGTCTGAATACTTAGGACCATGTGATATTTCATTTTTTCTTTTTTAATAAATCTGCAAAAATGTCAACAATCCTATGTTTTTCTGTCAATATAGGGTGCTGTGTGTACAATAATGAGGAAAAAAAATGAACTTAAATGATTTTAGCAAATGGCTGCAATATAACAAAGCGTGAAAAATTTAAGGGAGTCTGAATACTTTCCGTCCCCACTGTATATAGAAGTGACGTGCTCTATTTGCAACAACAATATTCTCTCGGTGTCACCAAATCACGTGTTAAGTAAAGATCTCCCCTCACCGGATGGAGTTGACCCTTTTGTTATATAACAAAAGGAGTCACAAATGCTTGGTGGTCACCCAGGGACAGGGGGTATCCCTCGGCCGCTCTCTAGTATCCTCTCCTCGTGGTGGTATTACTGATAACTGTAATCTGCCATTTCAGGTTCATTAAAGCCCACTTGCAGGGCCCTTCAAGAAGATTACTGAAGTTGTCTGGATCTCAGAAAATATTACCTTTCAGGGTCAGATCTTATATTACGGAAGATCATGAAACCAGAACTGATGATAAAGATCTGTTCTTGGGCAGCCACAGATGACTTTCTATCTGGTCCCAGTGTGAAAAACTTCAGAGGACCTTTAGTTTGCCTTTTAGAACCAATGTAGAAATATGGGCAGTACAACGTTGTCACCTCCTTTCCTGGCTCTGAAATCCCAAATGTCCAAGATAAGTGTTGTGACCTGTGGGTGTTCCTCCCACCCCTCACTGTTTATTAATGTTCCCCCACCCATCGGGCACTATTGTTACCCACCACTGAGATTGATTATTTCTCCCCGTCCACGCCGCACACTATTTTCACTCCTGGCTAAGCCCTATGTTCACCCAGTTGTCCCCCCTTCCCACCACCCTCACTTGCTGAATACAATTGTTTCCTGCCACTCCCTGCTGAGCACAAATGTATTCACAGCCCCTAAACATCAATATTGCCCTTAAAACCCTCCCCAACACAAATGCTGATTTTTTCCCCCACTGACCAAAAAATGTCAGGGCATTCTTCCTCTTATGTGCACTAATACCAGCCATTTTTTTCCTCCATCAACTACCAACTCCAAGCATTTTTTCCTTCCACCAAACATTTTTCTATTTCAACTGACTACAAAAACACAAATATTTTTTTTCTCTTGCTGTCCACCAACACCAGGTATTATGCCCTCCCACTGCACCAGACAATTTTCTCCCAGTGACTGCAGGGCATTTTTTTAAAGGACACGTTGTTTAAGGATGTTGTGCATTGCATTGTCCAGAATGCTGCACCCTATATGCTGTGTAGTACAAATCTGACCCTGCATACCTGTCCCTATACACTGTTTTTTTTGTTTCGTTTTGTTTTTTTAGGCTCAGATAAACGTTATCTCTATGTGTATATTCAGTTTTATTTTTTATTTTGTTATTGATCCTTTATGTGCGATAGACTCTCACTCATAGCTTGATAGTTATGGAGTATTTTGTGGGTACGAGGACTGTGGATTGTGTACAGTGTATACAATATGTATGCTCAGACCCTTTTGCTAGACTTCCAAGGTTGGGATGTTACCCATGCACTTTCATTATTGCAAAGATGTGAAAAGATGCTACTTGAAAAAAAACAAGACCTTGTTTTAGTGAAATTTTATATTTACATAGTTAGGTTTAGAAAAGTCCATCTAGTGCAACCAAAAGAAAAAAATAAACAAATAGATTAAATAGAAAACCTCCATATACAGAACCCTATATACTGTACATACAGTTGATCCAGAGGAAGGCAACCTATAAAGCAGTGTTCTCCAAACTGCAACCCAAGAGCTGGTTGTTGCCCTTTGCTTGCCTTTATCTTGGGGCAATATCCCTCTATTGATATGAGACACTATTCTGCCAACTGACACCAACAATAGGGCACTATTCCTTCCAAAGGTACCAACATTGGAACACTATTCACCCCCTAATACCAAATGTAGCTAATGCCAGGAAAATGTTCACTCTCGCTAGTCACTGTCTGGCCCCCCTTAAGTCTGAAGGACCATAAACCCTTTGTTTAGAAAGTTTGGAGACCCCTGCTATAAACATGATCCAATTTGCTCCAACGGGGAAAAAATAAATTCCTTCCTGATCCCCTGAATGCAAACAGATACTGCCTGGATCAATAATCTCTAGTGTTATTACCTATAAGGATGTTCTCTGTGCATTTAGGAATGCACCCAACTCTTTTTTTAAAAACAATCTACTGAGTTACTAGTTCTTGAGGGAGTCTATTCTACATTTTCCACAGCTCTTATAGGGCGTACACACAGTCGGACTTTGTTCGGACATTCCGACAACAAAATCCTAGGATTTTTTCCGACGGATGTTGGCTCAAACTTGTTTTGTCTACACGCGGTCGCACAAAGTTGTCGGAAAATCCGATCGTTTTAAACGCGGTGACGTAAAACACGTACGTCGGGACTATAAACGGGGCAGTGACCAATAGCTTTCATCTCTTTATTTATTCTGAGCATGCGTGGCACTTTGTCCGTCGGATTTGTGTACACACGATCGGAATTTCCGACAACGGATTTTGTTGTCGGAAAATTTTATCTCCTGCTCTCCAACTTTGTGTGTCGGAAATTCCGATGGAAAATGTCCGATGGAGCCCACACACGGTCGGAATTTCCGACAACACGCTCCGATCGGACATTTTCCATCGGAAAATCCGACCGTGTGTACGGGGCATTACTGTGCATATGTATATGAATAATAGAACCTGGGATTAAAATATACACAGTTAGAGTTCACATATATTTACCTTTAAAAAATTTATAAATATATATATATATATATATATATATATACCGTATATATATACAGTGGGGACGGAAAGTATTCAGACCCCCTTAAATTTTTTACTCTTTGTTATATTGCAGCCATTTGCTAAAATCATTTAAGTTCATTTTTTTCCTCATTAATGTACACACACCACCCCATATTGACAGAAAAACACAGAATTGTTGACATTTTTGCAGATTTATTAAAAAAGAAAAACTGAAATATCACATGGTCCTAAGTATTCAGACCCTTTGCTCAGTATTTAGTAGAAGCACCCTTTTGATCTAATACAGCCATGAGTCTTTTTGGGAAAGATGCAACAAGTTTTTCACACCTGGATTTGGGGATCCTCTGCCATTCCTCCTTGCAGATCCTCTCCAGTTCTGTCAGGTTGGATGGTAAACGTTGGTGGACAGCCATTTTTAGGTCTCTCCAGAGATGGGGTTTAAGTCAGGGCTCTGGCTGGGCCATTCAAGAACAGTCATGGAGTTGTTGTGAAGCCACTCCTTCGTTATTCTCGCTGTGTGCTTAGGGTCATTGTCTTGTTGGAAGGTAAACCTTCGGCCCAGTCTGAGGTCCTGAGCACTCTGGAGAAGGTTTTCGTCCAAGATATCCCTGTACTTGGCCGCATTCATCTTTCCCTCGATTGCAACCAGTCGTCCTGTCCCTGCAGCTGAAAAACACCCCCACAGCATGATGCTGCCACCACCATGCTTCACTGTTGGGACTGTATTGGACAGGTGATGAGCAGTGCCTGGTTTTCTCCACACATACCGCTTAGAATTAAGGCCAGAAAGTTCTATCTTGGTCTCATCAGACCAGAGAATCTTATTTCTCACCATCTTGGAGTCCTTCAGGTGTTTTTTAGCAAACTCATGTGGGCTTTCATGTGTCTTGCACTGAGGAGAGGCTTCTGTCGGGCCACTCTGTCATAGAGCCCCGACTGGTGGAGGGCTGAAGTGATGTTGACTTTCTAAAACTTTCTCCCATCTCCCGACTGCATCTCTGGAGCTTAGCCACAGTGATCTTTGGGTTCTTCTTTACCGCTCTCACCAAGGCTCTTCTCCCCCGATAGCTCAGTTTGGCGAGACGGCCAGCTCTAGGAAGGGTTCTGGTCGTCCCAAACGTCTTCCATGTAAGGATTATGTAAGCCACTGTGCTCTTAGGAACCTTAAGTGCAGCAGAATTTTTTTTGTAACCTTGGCCAGATCTGTGCCTTGCCACAATTCTGTCTTTAAGCTCTTCAGGCAGTTCCTTTGACCTCATGATTCTCATTTGCTCTGACATGCACTGTGAGCTGTAAGGTCTTATATAGACAGGTGTGTGGCTTTCCTAATCAAGTCCAATCAGTATAATCAAGCACAGCTGGACTCAAATGAAGGCGTAGAACCATCTCAAGGATGATCAGAAGAAATGGACAGCACCTGAGTAAAATATATGAGTGTAACCGCAAAGGGTCTGAATACTTAGGACCATGTGATATTTCATTTTTTCTTTTTTAATAAATCTGCAAAAATGTCAACAATCCTATGTTTTTCTGTCAATATAGGGTGCTGTGTGTATAATAATGAGGAAAAAAAATGAACTTAAATGATTTTAGCAAATGGCTGCAATATAACAAAGCGTGAAAAATTTAAGGGAGTCTGAATACTTTCCGTCCCCACTGTATATAGAAGTGACGTGCTCTATTTGCAACAACAATATTCTCTCGGTGTCACCAAATCACGTGTTAAGTAAAGATCTCCCCTCACCGGATGGAGTTGACCCTTTTGTTATATAACAAAAGGAGTCACAAATGCTTGGTGGTCACCCAGGGACAGGGGGTATCCCTCGGCCGCTCTCTAGTATCCTCTCCTCGTGGTGGTATTACTGATAACTGTAATCTGCCATTTCAGGTTCATTAAAGCCCACTTGCAGGGCCCTTCAAGAAGATTACTGAAGTTGTCTGGATCTCAGAATATATTACCTTTCAGGGTCAGATCTTATATTACGGAAGATCATGAAACCAGAACTGATGATAAAGATCTGTTCTTGGGCAGCCACAGATGACTTTCTATCTGGTCCCAGTGTGAAAAACTTCAGAGGACCTTTAGTTTGCCTTTTAGAACCAATGTAGAAATATGGGCAGTACAACGTTGTCACCTCCTTTCCTGGCTCTGAAATCCCAAATGTCCAAGATAAGTGTTGTGACCTGTGGGTGTTCCTCCCACCCCTCACTGTTTATTAATGTTCCCCCACCCATCGGGCACTATTGTTACCCACCACTGAGATTGATTATTTCTCCCCGTCCACGCCGCACACTATTTTCACTCCTGGCTAAGCCCTATGTTCACCCAGTTGTCCCCCCTTCCCACCACCCTCACTTGCTGAATACAATTGTTTCCTGCCACTCCCTGCTGAGCACAAATGTATTCACAGCCCCTAAACATCAATATTGCCCTTAAAACCCTCCCCAACACAAATGCTGATTTTTTCCCCCACTGACCAAAAAATGTCAGGGCATTCTTCCTCTTATGTGCACTAATACCAGCCATTTTTTTCCTCCATCAACTACCAACTCCAAGCATTTTTTCCTCCCACCAAACATTTTTCTATTTCAACTGACTACAAAAACACAAATATTTTTTTTCTCTTGCTGTCCACCAACACCAGGTATTATGCCCTCCCACTGCACCAGACAATTTTCTCCCAGTGACTGCAGGGCATTTTTTTAAAGGACACGTTGTTTAAGGATGTTGTGCATTGCATTGTCCAGAATGCTGCACCCTATATGCTGTGTAGTACAAATCTGACCCTGCATACCTGTCCCTATACACTGTTTTTTTTGTTTCGTTTTGTTTTTTTAGGCTCAGATAAACGTTATCTCTATGTGTATATTCAGTTTTATTTTTTTATTTTGTTATTGATCCTTTATGTGCGATAGACTCTCACTCATAGCTTGATAATTATGGAGTATTTTGTGGGTACGAGGACTGTGGATTGTGTACAGTGTATACAATATGTATGCTCAGACCCTTTTGCTAGACTTCCAAGGTTGGGATGTTACCCATGCACTTTCATTATTGCAAAGATGTGAAAAGATGCTACTTGAAAAAAAACAAGACCTTGTTTTAGTGAAATTTTATATTTACATAGTTAGGTTTAGAAAAGTCCATCTAGTGCAACCAAAAGAAAAAAATAAACAAATAGATTAAATAGAAAACCTCCATATACAGAACCCTATATACTGTACATACAGTTGATCCAGAGGAAGGCAACCTATAAAGCAGTGTTCTCCAAACTGCAACCCAAGAGCTGGTTGTTGCCCTTTGCTTGCCTTTATCTTGGGGCAATATCCCTCTATTGATATGAGACACTATTCTGCCAACTGACACCAACAATAGGGCACTATTCCTTCCAAAGGTACCAACATTGGAACACTATTCACCCCCTAATACCAAATGTAGCTAATGCCAGGAAAATGTTCACTCTCGCTAGTCACTGTCTGGCCCCCCTTAAGTCTGAAGGACCATAAACCCTTTGTTTAGAAAGTTTGGAGACCCCTGCTATAAACATGATCCAATTTGCTCCAACGGGGAAAAAATAAATTCCTTCCTGATCCCCTGAATGCAAACAGATACTGCCTGGATCAATAATCTCTAGTGTTATTACCTATAAGGATGTTCTCTGTGCATTTAGGAATGCACCCAACTCTTTTTTTAACCACTTCAATACCAGGCACTTAGACACCTTCCCGCCCAGCCCAATTTTCAGCTTTCAGCGCTGTCACAATTTGAATGACAATTGCGCGGTCATGCCACACTGTACCCAAACAAATTTTTTATCATTTTGTTCCCACAAATAGAGCTTTCTTTTGGTGGTATTTGATCCCCTCTGCGGTTTTTATTTTTTGCGCAACAAATAAAAAAAGACAGAAAATTTTGAAAAAAAGCACGTTTTTCTTTGTTTCTGTTAAAATTTTTTGTAAATGAGTATGTTTTCTTCTTCAATGACAGGCACTGATATGGCTGCACTGACGGGCACTGATACGGCGGCACTGATGGGCACCGATGAGGTGGCACCAATGAGGTGGCACTGATGAGGTGGCACTGACGGGCACTGATGATGGGCACTGATAGGTGGCACTGATGCGCACTGATAGGTGGCACTAATGGGCACTGATAGGTGGCACTGGTAGGTGGCACTGATGGGCACTGATAGGTGGCACCGATGGGCACTGATAGGCGGCACTGATGGGCACTTGTAGGTGGCATTAATGGGCACTCGTAGGTGGCGTTGATGGGTAGTTATGGGTGGCACTGATAGTTGGCACAGATGGGCACGGATGGGCACTGATAGGTGGGCACAGATGGGCACTGACAGGTGGCACCGATGGACACTGATGGGTGGCACTGATGATTCTGATTGATGGCAGTGATGCCCCTAAGTGTGGCATTGCTGGGCATCACTGCAACATAATTGTGCCAATCAGTGCCCATTTGTGGGCACTGATTGGCACAGATTTGGCACTGACTGGGCACATGTGGATGGCCATGGGGTACATACCTGGCCATCCACATGTTTCCCTTCCCTGGTGGTCCTAGTGGCGATCCCTGGTGGTCCAGTGTGGTGATCTGCGGGGGGGCTGCGCTGATAAACAATCAGCGCAGACCCCCCCTGCCAGGAGAGCCGCCGATCGGCTCTCCTCTACTTGCGTCTGTCAGACGCGAGTGAGGAAGAGCCGATCAACGGCTCTTCCTATTGACAGCGTGATCAGCCGTGATTGGACACGGCTGATCACGTGGTAAAGAGCCTCCGCCGGAGGCTCTTTACCAAGATCGGTGTAGCGGTGTGTCAGACTGACACACCGATCCACCGATCGCCGCGATGCGCGCCCCTGCGGGCGCGCGGCGGCATGTTATCCTGAAGGACGTCATATGACGCCCAGTCAGGATAACACAACCACCGCCCGGCCGTCAATCCGCTATAGGCCGGGCGGGAAGTGGTTAAAAACAATCTACTGAGTTACTAGTTCTTGAGGGAGTCTATTCTACATTTTCCACAGCTCTTATAGGGCGTACACACAGTCGGACTTTGTTCGGACATTCCGACAACAAAATCCTAGGATTTTTTCCGACGGATGTTGGCTCAAACTTGTTTTGTCTACACGCGGTCGCACAAAGTTGTCGGAAAATCCGATCGTTTTAAACGCGGTGACGTAAAACACGTACGTCGGGACTATAAACGGGGCAGTGGCCAATAGCTTTCATCTCTTTATTTATTCTGAGCATGCGTGGCACTTTGTCCGTCGGATTTGTGTACACACGATCGGAATTTCCGACAACGGATTTTGTTGTCGGAAAATTTTATCTCCTGCTCTCCAACTTTGTGTGTCGGAAATTCCGATGGAAAATGTCCGATGGAGCCCACACACGGTCGGAATTTCCGACAACACGCTCCGATCGGACATTTTCCATCGGAAAATCCGACCGTGTGTACGGGGCATTACTGTGCATATGTATATGAATAATAGAACCTGGGATTAAAATATACACAGTTAGAGTTCACATATATTTACCTTTAAAAAATTTATAATATATATATATATATATATATATATATATATATATATATATATATATACCGTATATATATACAGTGGGGACGGAAAGTATTTAGACCCCCTTAAATTTTTTACTCTTTGTTATATTGCAGCCATTTGCTAAAATCATTTAAGTTCATTTTTTTCCTCATTAATGTACACACACCACCCCATATTGACAGAAAAACACAGAATTGTTGACATTTTTGCAGATTTATTAAAAAAGAAAAACTGAAATATCACATGGTCCTAAGTATTCAGACCCTTTGCTCAGTATTTAGTAGAAGCACCCTTTTGATCTAATACAGCCATGAGTCTTTTTGGGAAAGATGCAACAAGTTTTTCACACCTGGATTTGGGGATCCTCTGCCATTCCTCCTTGCAGATCCTCTCCAGTTCTGTCAGGTTGGATGGTAAACGTTGGTGGACAGCCATTTTTAGGTCTCTCCAGAGATGGGGTTTAAGTCAGGGTTCTGGCTGGGCCATTCAAGAACAGTCATGGAGTTGCTGTGAAGCCACTCCTTCGTTATTCTCGCTGTGTGCTTAGGGTCATTGTCTTGTTGGAAGGTAAACCTTCGGCCCAGTCTGAGGTCCTGAGCACTCTGGAGAAGGTTTTCGTCCAAGATATCCCTGTACTTGGCCGCATTCATCTTTCCCTCGATTGCAACCAGTCGTCCTGTCCCTGCAGCTGAAAAACACCCCCACAGCATGATGCTGCCACCACCATGCTTCACTGCTGGGACTGTATTGGACAGGTGATGAGCAGTGACTGGTTTTTTCCACACATACCGCCATGGGCATCCGCAGAAATTTTTTCAAGGGGGGGCATCATTTTAAGGTCACCCATGCTCCGCTCTTTTTGTCAACATCATAGACAGGAGGGGCTTGAGTGGGCGGTGCCGCGCCAGCTGGATGTACATCTCTCTATCTCGCCCCAGTTGGTCATCATTTTAGAATTAAAATTATTGCCCTCATTCTGATGTGTGCAGTGATATATGTGTAGGGCAAACATCATTTTCCAAGCTAGGTGACCTAGCACATGTGTTTCTGTATGTGTGTGTGGAGGGAGGCCTCTAAAAAAATGTATTATTGTTTATGTGTCCATTTAAACAGTTAAAACTTTTTAAAATGTATTTATTATTTTTTTTTCATGACTTTATTGTTATCACATAGCCCCTATATGATAGTATAAAGGTGACTAGGTGGCGGGGGCGGGGGAGAGGGTTGCACATCATAGCGGTTGTGGAAGTGATCAGCCAATATTTGGATTTACAAAAGCACACACGCTTCTGGCTGCTATTGCAGCCAGGAGTGTGTTAAAAGGACATGCCTGCAGCACATTAAAAATCTGAAGCTCCAGCAAGTGGTTGGGGATTCAGGTTTTACCCCCCCATCCTGGCACCAATTGGTCTGATCGGGTCTGTTTGTCAGTTCACCAGACCCTCCATTTTCCTCTATGAAGTGATAGATGTAAACAGACTTGTGTGTTGTGTCCGTTTACACCCGCCTACATCCAATCCAATCTGCCAAAAACAAATGAAAGAAATCTGTTCCCCACTGTCTGGGCAGATGGGATTGGAGGGCAGTTGGATGTAAACACAAAAGTCTGTATACACCTCACCACCCATAGAGCAGAGTGGGTTGTGTGGGATCTGCTCAGCAGGGGATCAGCACACAGATCCCAAACTGAGCATCTGGATAGGACGCAGATTCTGTCCCTCTGTCTCCATGTAATCTTCTCTGTTTGCCCCATGTCCCTTTCTGTCCCCATTTCTCTTTTTCCCTTGCACTCTGTCCCTATGTTCCCCTCTATTCCAGATCTCTAGAGGGTCCCCATGGTGTACATGTCAGCGGGCTATCTTATGCAAAGCAAAGCAGCAAGATTTACCTTTTCATCCCTCCACTCCTTGCTGATCCCGCGCCTGTGCTTACGAACTCCTCCCCCTAGTCTCACTGGACTCCTCCCCCCGTCTCACTGGACTCCCCCCCCCTCATCTCTTGCCTCCAGTTCAGTGGCGATTGTTGACTCTGTGCTGGACTGAGGCATTTCTGCGGGAATTGTTAATCGCGGAGCTGGAGCCTGGAGAGAGAAAAGCAGTTGTTCTGCCCTTCACCCGGGACTCTGAGAGAGGAGGAGCAGTAGCAGCCGTCCTGGAGTGGAGAGCAAATAGAAACTAGTGTGACTTGGAGGCAGCGGCTGATGTTCACAGAATCACAGTGCGATGCCTGCATGTCACGGTGCGCGCTGTGTGACCTTTGCTGAGCTGGGTAAAGGTGTGAGCGGGGCCGGCGTCAGCATCAGCTTTTCTTGAGGGACCCGTAGCTTTAGTGCCCTCCCTCTCCTGGTACCTTAAGGCTTTGCTCCTTTCCACATTTCCTCCCTCATGCTGTCACCGGCTCTGCACCCACCCAGGATCAGCCTGGCCCCTGAGTGTCCATGTGCAGACACCTTGCTCCAGGGGGGGGCACTAGCCCCCCCTTGCCCCTACCTGCGGACGCCCATGCATACCGCTTAGAAGTAAGGCCAGGAAGTTCTATCTTGGTCTCATCAGACCAGAGAATCTTATTTCTCACCATCTTGGAGTCCTTAAGGTGTTTTTTAGCAAACTACATGTGGGCTTTCATGTGTCTTGCACTGAGGAGAGGCTTCCGTCGGGCCACTCTGCCATAAAGCCCCGACTGGTGGAGGGCTGCAGTGATGGTTGACTTTCTACAATTTTCTCCCATCTCCCGACTGCATCTCTGGAGCTCAGCCACAGTGATCTTTGGGTTCTTCTTTACCTCTCTCACCAAGGCTCTTCTCCCCCGATAGCTCAGTTTGGCCGGTCGGCCAGCTCTAGGAAGGGTTCTGGTCGCCTCAGACATCTTCCATTTAAGGATTATGGAGGCCACTGTTCTCTTAGGAACCTTAAGTGCAGCAGAATTTTTTGTAACCTTGGCCAGATCTGTGCCTTTGCCACAATTCTGAGCTCTTCAGGCAGTTCCTTTAACCTCATGATTCTCATTTGCTCTGACATACACTGTGAGCTGTAAGGTCTTATATAGACAGGTGTGTGCCTTCCTAATCAAGTCCAATCAGTATACTCAAACACAGCTGGACTTAAATGAAGGTGTAGAACCATCTCAAGGATGATCAGAAGAAATGGACAGCACCTGAGTTAAATATTTGAGTGTCACAGCAAAGAGTCTGAATACTTAGGACCATGTGATATTTCAGTTTTTCTTTTTTAATAAATCTGCAAAAATGTCAACAATTCTGTGTTTTTCTGTCAGCATGGGGTGCTGTGTGTATATTAATGAGGAAAAAAATGAACTTAAAGCGGAGGTTCGCTGAAAAAAAATATTAAAAGCCAGCAGCTACAAATACTGCAGCTGCTGACTTTTAATATATGGACGCTTACCTGTCCAGGGAGACCGCGATGTCGGTAGCCAAAGCCGATCCGTCCTTCGGCTCTCGGCTGCTGCCGCCGCCATCCTCAGTAAGGGAATAGGGAAGTGAAGCCGTGTGGCTTCACTTCCTGGTTCCCTACTGCGCATGCGTGAGTCGCGCTGCACGTCCTCTCTGGTCCCTGCTGTGTTCTGTGTCTCACAGAATACAGCGGTGGAGGAGAGCGTAGGCGTCGGAAGTGGCGTAGGTAACCGCAAGCGCCGCAGTGTTCTATGCCAGGAAGTGGGAGCAAATACCTGTATTAGACAGATATCTGCTCCCTTCTCCCCCATGAAAGGTGTCAAATGTGACACCGGAGGGGGGGGAGGAATACAAAAAGTGGAAGTTCCATTTTGGGTGGAAATCCACTTTAAATGATTTTAGCAAATGGCTGTAATATAACAAAGAGTGAAAAATTGAAAGGGGTCTGGATACTTTCTGTCCCCACTGTGTATATATATATATATATATATATATATATATATACAGTATCTCACAAAAGTGGGTACACCCCACACATTTTTGTAAATATTTTATTATACCTTTTCATGTGACAACACTGAAGAAATGACACTTTGCTACAATGTAAATTTGCTGTCCCCTCAAAATAACTCAACACACAGCCATTAATGTCTAAACCGCTGGCAACAAAAGTGAGTACACCTCTAAGTGAAATTGTCCAAATTGGGCCCAAAGTTTTAATATTTTGTGTGGCCACAATTAGTTTCCAGCACTGCCTTAACCCTCTTGACCATGAAGTTCACCAGAGCTTCACAGGTTGCCACTAGAGTCCCCTTCACCTCCTCCATGAAGACATCACGGAGCTGGTGGATGTTAGAGACCTTGCACTCCTCCACCTTCTGTTTGAGGATGCCCCACAGATGCTCAATAGGGTTTAGGTCTGGAGACATGCTTGGCCAGTTCATCACCTTTACCCTCAGCTTCTTTAGCAAGGCAGTGGTTGGCTTGCAGGTGTGTTTGGGGTTGTTATCATGTTGGAATACTGCCCTGCGGCCCAGTCTCTGAAGGGAGGGGTGATCATGCTCTGCTTCAGTATGTCACAGTACATGTTGGCATTCCTGGTTCCCTCAATGAACTGAAGCTCCCCAGTTCCGGCAGCACTCATGCAGCCCCTGACCATGACACTCCCAACACCATGCTTGACTGTAGACAAGACACACTTGTCTTTGTACTCCTCACCTGCATCATCTATAGAAGAGTCTTTCTTCTGGGATGACAGCCATTCAGACTAATTTGATGCAGTGTGCGCATAGTTGCCAATTGTCCCGGATTTCCCGGGACATTCCCGGGACTTAGACTCCATTCCCGAATTTGTGGTGTCCCGGGGAAATGTCCAGAGAAATTCGGTTCTTCACGACTTTCGCCGCCGCCATCGCTAGAGGTCCGCCATCTTAAAGAAGTTCAGGAAGACGGCTGGGGGGGGCTAGACGGAGCTCCTGCATCGCCGCCCACCCTCCGCCTCGCCCCGCCTACCCCCCGCCCCACTGCCAGTCTGTTATGGAAAGGGACGGGGGTTCTAGCCATGCGGCCGGCGGACACACTAGGACACCTCTGAGGTAGGGGGGTGCCCCGCTTTGGGAATCTGATGTAAGGGGGGCTCTGCCGGGGACACCTGATGTGAGAGGGGGCTCCGACGGGGACTCCTGATGTGAGGGGGAGCTCAGCTGGGGACACCTGATGTGAGGGGGGGCTCTGCCGGGGACACCTGATGTGAGGGGGGGCTCCGCTGGGGACACCTGATGTGAGGGGGGGTCCGCTGGGGACTCCTGATGTGAGGGGGGCTCCGCTGGGGACACCTGCTGTAAGGGGGGGCTCTGCCAGGGACACCTGATGTGAGGGGGGCTCCGCTGGGGACTCGTGATGTAAGGGGGGCTCCTCTGGGGACACCTGATGTGAGGGGGGGCTCTGCCGGGGACACCTGATGTGAGGGGGGGCTCTGCCGGGGACACCTGATGTGAGAGGGAGCTCCGCCGGGGACTCCTGATGTGAGGGGGAGCTCCGCTGGGGACACCTGATGTAAGGGGGGGCTCTGCCGGGGACACCTGATGTGAGGGGGGCTCTGCCAGGGACACCTGATGTGAGGGGGGCTCTGCCGGGGACACCTTATGTGAGGGGGGGCTCTGCCGGGGATACCTGATGTGAGAGGGGGCTCCGCCGGGGACTCCTGATGTGAGGGGGAGCTCCGCTGGGGACACCTGATGTGAGGGGGGGCTCTGCCGGGGACACCTGATGTGAGGGGGGGCTCCGCTGGGGACACCTGATGTGAGGGGGGGTCCGCTGGGGACTCCTGATGTGAGGGGGGCTCCGCTTGGGACACCTGATGTGAGGGGGGCTCTGCCGGGGACACCTGATGTAAGGGGTGCTCCGCTGGGGACTCCTGATGTAAGGGGGGCTCCACTGGGGACACCTGATGTGAGGGGGGGGCTCTGCAGGGGACACCTGATGTGAGGGGGGGCTCTGCCGGGGACACCTGATGTGAGGGGGGTTCTGCCGGGGACACCTGATGTGAGGGGGGGCTCCGCCAGGGACTCCTGATGTGAGGGGGAGCTCCGATGGGGACACCTGATGTGACGGGGGGCTCTGCCGGGGACACCTGATGTGAGGGGGGCTCTGCCAGGGACACCTGATGAGAGGGGGGCTCTGCCGGGAACACCTTATGTGAGGGGGGCTCTGCCGGGGACACCTGATGTGAGAGGGGGCTCCGCCGGGGACTCCTGATGTGAGGGGGAGCTCCGCTGGGGACACCTGATGTGAGGGGGGGCTCTGCCGGAGACACCTGATGTGAGGGGGGCTCCGCTGGGGACACCTGATGTGAGGGGGGTCCGCTGCGGACTCCTGATGTGAGGGGGGGCTCTGCCGGGGACACCTGATGTGAGGGGGAGCTCCGCCAGGGACTCCTGGTGTGAGGGGGAGCTCCGCTGGGGACACCTGATGTGAGGGGGGGCTCTGCCGGGGACACCTGATGTGAGGGGGGCTCCGCTGGGGAGTCCTGAAGTGAGGGGGGCTCCGCTGGGGACACCTGATGTGAGGGGGGCTCTGCCGGGGACACCTGATGTGAGGGGGGGCTCTGCCGGGGACACCTGATGTGAGGGGGGGCTCCGCCAGGGACACCTGATGTGAGGGGAGCTCCGCTGGGGACACCTAATGTGAGGGGGGGCTCTGCCGGGGACTCCTGAAGTGAGGGGGGCTCCGCTGGGGACACCTGATGTGAGGGGGGGCTCTGCCGGGGACACCTGATGTGAGGGGGGGCTCTGCCGGGGACACCTGATGTGAGGGGGGCTCTGCCAGGGACACGTGATGTGAGGGGGGGCTCTGCCGGGGACACCTTATGTGAGGGGGGGCTCTGCCGGGGATACCTGATGTGAGAGGGGGCTCCGCCGGGGACTCCTGATGTGAGGGGGATCTCCACTGGGGACACCTGATGTGAGGGGGGGCTCTGCCGGGGACACCTGATGTGAGGGGGGGCTCCGCTGGGGACACCTGATGTGAGGGGGGGTCCGCTGGGGACTCCTGATGTGAGGGGGGCTCCGCTTGGGACACCTTATGTGAGGGGGGGCTCTGCCGGGGACACCTGATGTAAGGGGTGCTCCGCTGGGGACTCCTGATGTAAGGGGGGCTCCACTGGGGACACCTGATGTGAGGGGGGCTCTGCTGGGGACACCTGATGTGAGGGGGGGATCTGCCGGGGACACCTGATGTGAGGGGGGCTCTGCCGGGAACACCTGATGTGAGGGGGGGCTCCGCCAGGGACTCCTGATGTGAGGGGGAGCTCCGCTGGGGACACGTGATGTGAGGGGGGGCTCTGCCGGGGACACCTGATGTGAGGGGGGGCTCTGCCAGGGACACCTTATGAGAGGGGGGCTCTGCCGGGGACACCTTATGTGAGGGGGGCTCTGCCGGGGACACCTGATGTGAGAGGGGGCTCCGCCGGGGAATCCTGATGTGAGGGGGAGCTCCGCTGGGAACACCTGATGTGAGGGGGGGCTCTGCCGGAGACACCTGATGTGAGGGGGGGCTCCGCTGGGGACACCTGATGTGAGGGGGGGTCCGCTGGGGACTCCTGATGTGAGGGGGGGCTCTGCCGGGGACACCTGATGTGAGGGGGGCTCTGCCAGGGACTCCTGGTGTGAGGGGAAGCTCCGCTGGGGACACCTGATGTGAGGGGGGGCTCTACCGGGGACACCTGATGTGAGGGGGGCTCCGCTGGGGACTCCTGAAGTGAGGGGGGCTCCGCTGGGGACACCTGATGTGAGGGGGGGCTCTGCCAGGGACACCTGATGTGAGAGGGGGCTCTGCCGGGGACACCTTATATGAGGGGGGCTCTGCCGGGGACACCTGATGTGAGAGGGGGCTCCGCCGGGGACTCCTGATGTAAGGGGGAGCTCCGCTGGGGACACCTGATGTGAGGGGGGGCTCTGCTGGGGACACCTGATGTGAGGGGGGGCTCCGCTGGGGACACCTGATGTGAGGGGGGGGTCCGCTGGGGACTCCTGATGTGAGGGGGGCTCCGCTGGGGACACCTGATGTAAGGGGGGGCTCTGCCGGGGACACCTGATGTGAGGGGGGCTCCGCTGGGGACTCGTGATGTAAGGGGGGCTCCGCTGGGAACACCTGATGTAAGGGGGGCTCTGCCGGGGACACCTGATGTGATGGGGCTCCGCTGGGGACACCTGATGTGAGGGGGCTCTGTCGGGGACACCTGATGTGAGGGGGGGCTCTGCCGGGGACACCTGATGTGAGGGGGGCTCTGCCAGGGACACCTGATGTGAGGGGGGGCTCTGCCGGGGACACCTTATGTGAGGGGGGGCTCTGTCGGGGATACCTGATGTGAGAGGGGGCTCCGCCGGGGACTCCTGATGTGAGGGGGAGCTCCGCTGGGGACACCTGATGTGAGGGGAGGCTCTGCCGGGACACCTGATGTGAGGGGGGGCTCCGCTGGGGACACCTGTTGTGAGGGGGGGTCCGCTGGGGACTCCTGATGTGAGGGGGGCTCCGCTTGGGACACCTGATGTGAGGGGGGGCTCTGCCGGGGAAACCTGATGTAAGGGGTGCTCCGCTGGGGACTCCTGATGTAAGGGGGGCTCCACTGGGGACACCTGATGTGAGGGGGGGCTCTGCCGGGGACACCTGATGTGAGGGGGGGCTCTGCCGGGGACACCTGATGTGAGGGGGGCTCTGCCGGGGACACCTGATGTGAGGGGGGGCTCCGCCAGGGACTCCTGATGTGAGGGGGGCTCTGCCGGGGACACCTTATGTGAGGGGTGCTCCGCTGGGGACTCCTGATGTAAGGGGGGCTCCACTGGGGACACCTGATGTGAGGGGGGGCTCTGCCGGGGACACCTGATGTGAGGGGGGGCTCTGCCGGGGACACCTGATGTGAGGGGGGCTCTGCCGGGGACACCTGATGTGAGGGGGGCTCTGCCAGGGACACCTGATGAGAGGGGGGCTCTGCCGGGGACACCTTATGTGAGGGGGGGCTCTGCCGGGGACACCTGATGTGAGAGGGGGCTCTGCCAGGGAATCCTGATGTGAGGGGGAGCTCCGCTGGGGACACCTGATGTGAGGGGGGGCTCTGCCGGAGACACCTGATGTGAGGGGGGCTCCGCTGGGGACACCTCATGTGAGGGGGGGTCCGCTGGGGACTCCTGATGTGAGGGGGGGCTCTGCCGGGGACACCTGATGTGAGGGGGGGGCTCCGCCAGGGACTCCTGGTGTGAGGGGGAGCTCCGCTGGGGACACCTGATGTGAGGGGGGGCTCTGCCGGGGACACCTGATGTGAGGGGGGCTCCGCTGGGGACTCCTGAAGTGAGGGGGGCTCCGCTGGGGACACCTGATGTGAGGGGGGGCTCTGCCAGGGACACCTGATGTGAGGGGGGGCTCTGCCGGGGACACCTTATGTGAGGGGGGCTCTGCCAGGGACACCTGATGTGAGAGGGGGCTCCGCCGGGGACTCCTGATGTAAGGGGGAGCTCCGCTGGGGACACCTGATGTGAGGGGGGGCTCTGCCAGGGACACCTGATGTGAGGGGGGCTCCGCTGGGGACACCTGATGTGAGGGGGGGTCTGCTGGGGACTCCTGATGTGAGGGGGGCTCCGCTGGGGACACCTGATGTAAGAGGGGGGCTCTGCCGGGGACACCTGATGTGAGGGGGGCTCCGCTGGGGACTCGTGATGTAAGGGGGGCTCCGCTGGGGACACCTGATGTAAGGGGGGCTTTGCCGGGGACACCTGATGTGAGGGGGTCTCTGCCAGAGACACCTGATGTGAGGGGGGCTCCGCTGGGGACACCTGATGTGAGGGGGGGTCCGCTGGGGACTCCTGATGTGAGGGGGGGCTCTGCCGGGGACACCTGATGTGAGGGGGGCCCTGCCAGGGACTCCTGGTGTGAGGGGGAGCTCCGCTGGGGACACCTGATGTGAGGGGGGGCTCTGCCGGGGACACCTGATGTTAGGGGGGCTCCGCTGGGGACTCCTGAAGTGAGGGGGGCTCCGCTGGGGACACCTGATGTGAGGGGGGGCTCTGCCAGGGACACCTGATGTGAGGGGGGGCTCTGCCGGGGACACCTTATGTGAGGGGGGCTCTGCCGGGGACACCTGATGTGAGAGGGGACTCCGCCGGGGACTCCTGATGTAAGGGGGAGCTCCGCTGGGGACACCTGATGTGAGGGAGGCTCTGCCGGGGACACCTGATGTGAGGGGGGGCTCCGCTGGGGACACCTGATGTGAGGGGGGGTCCGCTGGGGACTCCTGATGTGAGGGGGAGCTCCGCCGGGGACTCCTGATGTGAGGGGGGGCTCTACCGGGGACACCTGATGTGAGAGGGAGCTCCGCCGGGGACTCCTGATGTGAGGGGGAGCTCCGCTGGGGACACCTGATGTGAGGGGGGGCTCTGCCGGGGACACCTGATGTGAGGGGGGCTCTGCCAGGGACACCTGATGTGAGGGGGGCTCTGCCGGGGACACCTTATGTGAGGGGGGGCTCTGCCGGGGATACCTGATGTGAGAGGGGGCTCCGCCGGGGACTCCTGATGTGAGGGGGAGCTCCGCTGGGGACACCTGATGTGAGGGGGGGCTCTGCTGGGGACACCTGATGTGAGGGGGGGCTCCGCTGGGGACACCTGATGTGAGGGGGGGTCCGCTGGGGACTCCTGATGTGAGGGGGGCTCCGCTTGGGACACCTGATGTGAGGGGGGGCTCTGCCGGGGACACCTGATGTAAGGGGTGCTCCGCTGGGGACTCCTGATGTAAGGGGGGCTCCACTGGGGACACCTGATGTGAGGGGGGGGCTCTGCCGGGGACACCTGATGTGAGGGGGGGCTCTGCCGGGGACACCTGATGTGAGGGGGGCTCTGCCGGGGACACCTGATGTGAGGGGGGGCTCCGCCAGGGACTCCTGATGTGAGGGGGAGCTCCGATGGGGACACCTGATGTGACGGGGGGCTCGGCCGGGGACACCTGATGTGAGGGGGGCTCTGCCAGGGACACCTGATGAGAGGGGGGCTCTGCCGGGAACACCTTATGTGAGGGGGGCTCTGCCGGGGACACCTGATGTGAGAGGGGGCTCCGCCGGGGACTCCTGATGTGAGGGGGAGCTCCGCTGGGGACACCTGATGTGAGGGGGGGCTCTGCCGGAGACACCTGATGTGAGGGGGGCTCTGCCGGGAACACCTTATGTGAGGGGGGCTCTGCCGGGGACACCTGATGTGAGAGGGGGCTCCGCTGGGGACACCTGATGTGAGGGGGGTCCGCTGGGGACTCCTGATGTGAGGGGGGGCTCTGCCGGGGACACCTGATGTGAGGGGGGCTCCGCCAGGGACTCCTGGTGTGAGGGGGAGCTCCGCTGGGGACACCTGATGTGAGGGGGGGCTCTGCCGGGGACACCTGATGTGAGGGGGGCTCCGCTGGGGAGTCCTGAAGTGAGGGGGGCTCCGCTGGGGACACCTGATGTGAGGGGGCTCTGCCGGGGACACCTGATGTGAGGGGGGGCTCTGCCGGGGACACCTGATGTGAGGGGGGGCTCCGCCAGGGACACCTGATGTGAGGGGAGCTCCGCTGGGGACACCTAATGTGAGCGGGGGCTCTGCCGGGGACTCCTGAAGTGAGGGGGGCTCCGCTGGGGACACCTGATGTGAGGGGGGGCTCTGCCGGGGACACCTGATGTGAGGGGGGGCTCTGCCGGGGACACCTGATGTGAGGGGGGCTCTGCCAGGGACACGTGATGTGAGGGGGGGCTCTGCCGGGGACACCTTATGTGAGGGGGGGCTCTGCCGGGGATACCTGATGTGAGAGGGGGCTCCGCCGGGGACTCCTGATGTGAGGGGGATCTCCACTGGGGACACCTGATGTGAGGGGGGGCTCTGCCGGGGACACCTGATGTGAGGGGGGGCTCCGCTGGGGATACCTGATGTGAGGGGGGGTCCGCTGGGGACTCCTGATGTGAGGGGGGCTCCGCTTGGGACACCTGATGTGAGGGGGGCTCTGCCGGGGACACCTGATGTAAGGGGTGCTCCGCTGGGGACTCCTGATGTAAGGGGGGCTCTACTGGGGACACCTGATGTGAGGGGGGGCTCTGCCGGGGACACCTGATGTGAGGGGGGGCTCTGCCGGGGACACCTGATGTGAGGGGGGCTCTGCCGGGGACACCTGATGTGAGGGGGGGCTCCGCCAGGGACTCCTGATGTGAGGGTGAGCTCCCCTGGGGACACCTGATGTGAGGGGGGGCTCTGCCGGGGACACCTGATGTGAGGGGGGGCTCTGCCAGGGACACCTTATGAGAGGGGGGCTCTGCCGGGGACACCTTATGTGAGGGGGGGCTCTGCCGGGGACACCTGATGTGAGAGGGGGCTCCGCCGGGGAATCCTGATGTGAGGGGGAGCTCCGCTGGGGACACCTGATGTGAGGGGGGGCTCTGCCGGAGACACCTGATGTGAGGGGGGCTCTGCTGGGAACACCTGATGTGAGGGGGGGTCCGCTGGGGACTCCTGATGTGAGGGGGGGCTCTGCCGGGGACACCTGATGTGAGGGGGGCTCTGCCAGGGACTCCTGGTGTGAGGGGAAGCTCCGCTGGGGACACCTGATGTGAGGGGGGGCTCTGCCGGGGACACCTGATGTGAGGGGGGCTCCGCTGGGGACTCCTGAAGTGAGGGGGCTCCGCTGGGGACACCTGATGTGAGGGGGGGCTCTGCCAGGGACACCTGATGTGAGGGGGTGCTCTGCCGGGGACACCTTATGTGAGGGGGGCTCTGCCGGGGACACCTGATGTGAGAGGGGGCTCCGCCGGGGACTCCTGATGTAAGGGGGAGCTCCGCTGGGGACACCTGATGTGAGGGGGGGCTCTGCCGGGGACACCTGATGTGAGGGGGGGCTCCGCTGGGGACACCTGATGTGAGGGGGGGTCCGCTGGGGACTCCTGATGTGAGGGGGGCTCCGCTGGGGACACCTGATGTAAGGGGGGGGCTCTGCCGGGGACACCTGATGTAAGGGGGGGGCTCTGCCGGGGACACCTGATGTGAGGGGGGCTCCGCTGGGGACTCGTGATGTAAGGGGGGCTCCGCTGGGAACACCTGATGTAAGGGGGGCTCTGCCGGGGACACCTGATGTGATGGGGGCTCCGCTGGGGACACCTGATGTGAGGGGGGGCTCTGCCGGGGACACCTGATGTGAGGGGGGGCTCTGCCGGGGACACCTGATGTGAGGGGGGCTCTGCCAGGGACACCTGATGTGAGGGGGGCTCTGCCGGGGACACCTTATGTGAGGGGGGGCTCTGCCGGGGATACCTGATGTGAGAGGGGGCTCCGCCGGGGACTCCTGATGTGAGGGGGAGCTCCGCTGGGGACACCTGATGTGAGGGGGGGCTCTGCCGGGACACCTGATGTGAGGGGGGGCTCCGCTGGGGACACCTGATGTGAGGGGGGGTCCGCTGGGGACTCCTGATGTGAGGGGGGCTCCGCTTGGGACACCTGATGTGAGGGGGGGCTCTGCCGGGGACACCTGATGTAAGGGGTGCTCCGCTGGGGACTCCTGATGTAAGGGGGGCTCCACTGGGGACACCTGATGTGAGGGGGGACTCTGCCGGGGACACCTGATGTGAGGGGGGGCTCTGCCGGGGACACCTGATGTGAGGGGGGCTCTGCCGGGGACACCTGATGTGAGGGGGGGCTCCGCCAGGGACTCATGATGTGAGGGGTGCTCTGCCGGGGACACCTTATGTGAGGGGTGCTCCGCTGGGGACTCCTGATGTAAGGGGGGCTCCACTGGGGACACCTGATGTGAGGGGGGGCTCTGCCGGGGACACCTGATGTGAGGGGGGGCTCTGCCGGGGACACCTGATGTGAGGGGGGCTCTGCCGGGGACACCTGATGTGAGGGGGGCTCTGCCAGGGACACCTGATGAGAGGGGGGCTCTGCCGGGGACACCTTATGTGAGGGGGGCTCTGCCGGGGACACCTGATGTGAGAGGGGGCTCCGCCAGGGAATCCTGATGTGAGGGGGAGCTCCGCTGGGGACACCTGATGTGAGGGGGGGCTCTGCCGGAGACACCTTATGTGAGGGGGGCTCTGCCAGGGACACCTGATGTGAGAGGGGGCTCCGCCGGGGACTCCTGATGTAAGGGGGAGCTCCGCTGGGGACACCTGATGTGAGGGGGAGCTCTGCCGGGGACACCTGATGTGAGGGGGGCTCTGCTGGGGACACCTGATGTGAGGGGGGGTCCGCTGGGGACTCCTGATGTGAGGGGGGCTCCGCTGGGGACACCTGATGTAAGAGGGGGGCTCTGCCGGGGACACCTGATGTGAGGGGGGCTCCGCTGGGGACTCGTGATGTAAGGGGGGCTCCGCTGGGGACACCTGATGTAAGGGGGGCTTTGCCGGGGGCACCTGATGTGAGGGGGGCTCTGCCAGAGACACCTGATGTGAGGGGGGCTCCGCTGGGGACACCTGATGTGAGGGGGGGTCCGCTGGGGACTCCTGATGTGAGGGGGGGCTCTGCCGGGGACACCTGATGTGAGGGGGGGCTCCGCCAGGGACTCCTGGTGTGAGGGGGAGCTCCGCTGGGGACACCTGATGTGATGGGGGGCTCTGCCGGGGACACCTGATTTTAGGGGGGCTCTGCTGGGGACTCCTGAAGTGAGGGGGGCTCCGCTGGGGACACCTGATGTGAGGGGGAGCTCTGCCAGGGACACCTGATGTGAGGGGGGGCTCTGCCGGGGACACCTTATGTGAGGGGGGCTCTGCCGGGGACACCTGATGTGAGAGGGGACTCCGCCGGGGACTCCTGATGTAAGGGGGAGCTCCGCTGGGGACACCTGATGTGAGGGGGGCTCTGCCGGGGACACCTGATGTGAGGGGGGGCTCCGCTGGGGACACCTGATGTGAGGGGGGGTCCGCTGGGGACTCCTGATGTGAGGGGGCTCCGCTGGGGACACCTGATGTAAGGGGGGCTCTGCCGGGGACACCTGATGTGAGGGGGGCTCCGCTGGGGACACCTGATGTGAGGGGGGGTCCGCTGGGGACTCCTGATTTGAGGGGGGCTCCGCTTGGGACACCTGATGTGAGGGGGGGCTCTGCCATGGACACCTGATGTAAGGGGTGCTCCGCTGGGGACTCCTGATGTAAGGGGGGCTCCACTGGGGACACCTGATGTGAGGGGGGGCTCTGCCGGGGACACCTGATGTGAGGGGGGGCTCTGCCGGGGACACCTGATGTGAGGGGGGCTCTGCCGGGGACACCTGATGTGAGAGGGGGCTCCGCCAGGGAATCCTGATGTGAGGGGGAGCTCCGCTGGGGACACCTGATGTGAGGGGGGGCTCTGCCGGAGACACCTGATGTGAGGGGGGCTCTGCTGGGGACACCTGATGTGAGAGGGGGCTCCACCAGGGAATCCTGATGTGAGGGGGAGCTCCGCTGGGGACACCTGATGTGAGGGGGGGCTCTGCCGGAGACACCTGATGTGAGGGGGGGCTCCGCTGGGGACACCTGATGTGAGGGGGGGTCCGATGGGGACTCCTGATGTGAGGGGGGGCTCTGCCGGGGACACCTGATGTGAGGGGGGCTCTGCCAGGGACTCCTGGTGTGAGGGGGAGCTCCGCTGGGGACACCTGATGTGAGGGGGGGCTCTGCCGGGGACACCTGATGTGAGGGGGGCTCCGCTGGGGACTCCTGAAGTGAGGGGGGCTCCGCTGGGGACACCTGATGTGAGGGGGGGCTCTGCCAGGGACACCTGATGTGAGGGGGGGCTCTGCCGGGGACACCTTATGTGAGGGGGGGGCTCTGCCAGGGACACCTGATGTGAGAGGGGGCTCCGCCGGGGACTCCTGATGTAAGGGGGAGCTCCGCTGGGGACACCTGATGTGAGGGGGGGCTCTGCCGGGGACACCTGAAGTGAGGGGGGCTCCGCTGGGGACACCTGATGTGAGGGGGGTCCGCTGGGGACTCCTGATGTGAGGGGGGCTCCGCTGGGGACACCTGATGTAAGGGGGGGGCTCTGCCGGGGACACCTGATGTGAGGGGGGCTCCGCTGGGGACTCGTGATGTAAGGGGGGCTCCGCTGGGGACACCTGATGTAAGGGGGGCTTTGCCGGGGACACCTGATGTGAGGGGGGGCTCTGCCGGAGACACCTGATGTGAGGGGGGCTCCGCTGGGGACACCTGATGTGAGGGGGGGTCTGCTGGGGACTCCTGATGTGAGGGGGGGCTCTGCCGGGGACACCTGATGTGAGGGGGGGCTCCGCCAGGGACTCCTGGTGTGAGGGGGAGCTCCGCTGGGGACACCTGATGTGAGGGGGGGCTCTGCCGGGGACACCTGATGTTAGGGGGGCTCCGCTGGGGACTCCTGAAGTGAGGGGGGCTCCGCTGGGGACACCTGATGTGAGGGGGGGCTCTGCCAGGGACACGTGAGGGGGGGCTCTGCCGGGGACACCTTATGTGAGGGGGGCTCTGCCGGGGACACCTGATGTGAGAAGGGGCTCCGCCGGGGACTCCTGATGTAAGGGGGAGCTCCGCTGGGGACACCTGATGTGAGAGGGGCTCTGCCGGGGACACCTGATGTGAGGGGGGGCTCCGCTGGGGACACCTGATGTGAGAGGGGGTCCGCTGGGGACTCCTGATGTGAGGGGGCTCCGCTGGGGACTCGTGATGTAAGGGGGGCTCCGCTGGGGACACCTGATGTAAGGGGGGCTCTGCCGGGGACACCTGATGTGAGGGTGGCTCCGCTGGGGACTCGTGATGTAAGGGGGGCTCCGCTGGGGACACCTGATGTAAGGGGGCTCTGCCGGGGACACCTGATGTGAGGGGGGCTCTGCCGGGGACACCTGATGTGATGGCGGCTCTGCCGGGACACCTGATGTGAGGGGGGGCTCCGCCAGGGACACCTGATGTGAGGGGGAGCTCCGGTGGGGGCACCTAATGTGAGGGGGGGCTCTGCCGGGGACACCTGATGTGAGGGGGGCTCTGCCAGGGACACCTGATGTGAGGGGGGGCTCTGCCAGGGACACCTTATGTGAGGGGGGCTCTGCCGGGACACCTGATGTGAGAGGGGGCTCCGCCGGGGACTCCTGATGTGAGGGGGAGCTCCGCTGGGGACACCTGATGTGAGGGGGGGGCTCTGCCGGGGACACCTGATGTGAGGGGGGCTCCGCTGGGGACACCTGATGTGAGGGGGGGTCCGCTGGGGACTCCTGATGTGAGGGGGGCTCCGCGGGGGACACCTGATGTGAGGGGGGCTCTGCCGGGGACAACTGATGTGAGGGGGGGCTCTGCCGGGGACACCTGATGTGAGGGGGGCTCCGCTGGGGACTCCTGATGTGAGGGGGGCTCCGCTGGGGACACCTGATGTGAGGGGGGGCTCTGCCGGGGACACCTGATGTGAGGGGGGCTCTGCCGGGGACACCTGATGTGAGGGGGGGGGCTCTGCCGGGGACACCTGATGTGAGGGGGAGCTCCGCTGGGGACACCTGATGTAAGGGGGGGCTCCGCTGGGGACTCCTGATGTGAGGGGGAGCTCCACTGGGGACACCTGATGTGAGGGGGGGCTCCGCCGGGGACTCCTGGTGTGAGGGAGGGCTCCGCCGGGGACTCCTGGTGTGAGGGGGGCTCCGCCGGGGACTCCTGGTGTGAGGGGGGGCTCCTCCGGGGACTCCTGGTGTGAGGGGGGGCTCCGCCGGGGACTCCTGGTGTGAGGGGGGGCTCCGCTGGGAACATCTGATGTAAGGGGGGCTCCGCTGGGGGCACCTGATGCAAGGACGGACTCTGCTGGGACACCTGATGCAAGGACGGACTCTGCTGGGACACCTGATGCAAGGACGGACTCTGCTGGGACACCTGATGCAAAGACGGACTCTGCTGGGACATCTGACGCAAGGACGGACGGCTGGTGGCAGGCGACGTGGCTAGTGACACGCTCAGGGATACCACTGATTCTGCATTATGGTGAGTTGAATGATTTCATTTTATATTACAATGTAATAATAGTAATAATGCACTTCAATCATCCTGACACCATAACAACCATGGTGCCGGGATGATTGAAGTGCTAACACCAGGTGCTTGGAGTATCTTTATCTGCTTATTGTTAAACTTTCTAGAATACACATATTTGTATTGTGTAGGATCTGGGGCTGCTGTTCCGTCATTTCCCTCTCCCCCCTTCCCCCTCTCTCCCTCTCCCCCTCTCCCCATTTCCCCCTCTCCCCCTTTCCCTCTCCATCCCTCATTCATCTCAGACTCTAACCACACCCTCTTGAGCCACGCCCATTTAAGCCACGCCCACTATGTCGCGTAAACCACGCCCATTTTCCGTGTGCCGCACTTGTATATTTTTCCTAAACCACGCCTACAAACGTATGCCCCGCCCCCTAATTATTGTACAGCCACAAAAGTGTCCCACATTTTTTTTTACAATGTTGGCAACTATGTGTGTGGCGTATGCTCTAAAAAACTGGCAGGCTGACTCCCCACCCCTTCAACCTCTGCTGCAATGCTGGCAGCACTTATACGTCTATTTCTCAAAGATAACCTTTGGATATGACGCTGAGCACGTGCGCTCAACTGCTTTGGTCGACCATGGCGAGGCCTGTTCTGAGTGGAACCTGTCCTGTTAAACCGCTGTATGGTCTTGGCCACCGTGCTGCAGCTCAGTTTCAGGGTCTTGGCAATCTTCTTATAGCCTAGGCCATCTTTATGTAGAGCAACAATTCTTTTTTTCAGATCCTCAGAAAGTTCTTTGACATTAGGTGCCATGTTGAACTTCCACTGACCAGTATGAGAGAGTGAGAGCGATAACACCAGTTATCATAAGTACATATTTGTAAACTGCTACAATAAAACACTACATTGAAATATACATTCACTTTGCTGCAAAATTGTTTTATAAAATTCTGCCTGTTATTATTACAAAGTTCCAGTAGATGGCGATATAGCCCTATTAAAAAAACTGCTGGAGAAAGAATCAAAAAGGACAAACGCACATATGCTGGGCCTAATTTACTTGATCCACAAAAGCAGAAAGGAAATTGCTATGATGATGATTATGTTGAAAGTTTGCTTGAACACACAGACTTTTATGCATTCAATAAACACAATGTTTTAAATGATCTGGTAAAGCATATACTCTTGTTCAAAGCATATGTTGCAATCCACATTGAATGTCCAAATTAGGTTGTTTTTGTGCCTTATATGCAGACATGTTGCAATAAAATAAAAGTTAAACTTTCTCTACACTAATGCTAACGTATCCACCCCCACAAATATTGGAGATAATTCTATTTTAATTCTAGGTATGCATGCATTTCAATGCTGTAGTGTTCACTGCTTAGCCGTTTGTTACTGTTTATTAGAGCAGTGTGTGCACTGTTACGTTTTGCATATTTTCATAAGCAAACGTGAAAAAACTAGCAAGTGCTTAAAAAAAAAAAAAGACTGCAAACGTGAAAAGGAGTTCCCCCCAAATGCCAAAATCAACAATATACTGTACTAAAAAAAGAGGGGGTTGGGACTTTAAATGAAGCAATGACCTGTTAGGGCCATATGCCTCCATCCCTATCAATATGAAAAAAAAAAAGAAAGAAGGAAGTGGGACTTTAAATGAAGTACGCGGTTGCAAATGAGTGGAATGGTAAATATATGATACACTGATAAAAATGATTCTGTTGGCTTGTCATTTTAGCATAAAAATCATCTTCAACATATAAATAAATGTTAATTAATTTACTTTGATATTTTAAGTACCTTACTTAATTTTCATTAGTTCTATAAACACCCCTTTTAGATTTACAAAAATAATGTATAATATTGAGTAAACTAGACAAAACTTTTAAGGTATGTGCATTTCCAATTTCTAATAATAAAAATGTTTTATTTAAAAGTGGGTACTCACAAAATGCAACTGACAAAAGGCCATAAATAGGGTGGCACAGTGGTGTAGTGGGTAGCACTTTCGCCTAGCAGTAAGAAGGGTTGCTGGTTCGAATCCCAACCACGACACTGCCTGCCTGGAGTTTGCATGTTCGGAACCAGCGGCTGCATTCTCAGGTTCCCCGGTGGGACAGGACAGCCTGAGAAAAACATGGAAGACGGCGGGAGGGGGGGATTGCTTTTACATAAAAGCTGACCGCTGGCTGAAAAGAACAATACCAAGATGATACCTAAACCTGTAGGCATCATTCTGGTATAACCACTCAAAGTCCAGCAACATACCAGTACGGTGCTGGTTCTTGTTGGGCATATATTGTAATATTCTTTTTTTTTCATGCAGCTTGTGGACTGAACGAAAAAAGAGATTGATCGGTGGGTATGCCCACCATTAGAATACCGCCCTGCATTTACCCACTTCTAATGATGGGCATACACCATAACTGTTGTAACGGTTCCAGGTTTGGGTCTCTAAAAATGCAATGGCATCTTTGGAGACCCTGTGAAAGTGTGTCCTAGTCTGTGCAGTGCTGTACCCTACGCTAATACTCCACTAGTGTGTGGCAGCATTCAAAACATTCACCGATGCAACAACCAGGTTGGTCAGGACAAGAGGGACGACAATAGCGGGTGTCACGCCTAAATCTGTGCTTGCTACAGACACGACATCTTCTTTGGGGTGATCGATTGGTAGGGACATACTGAAAATGCCTCCCATGCAACCGGCTCACTGCATTTACATTGGGAAGTTGGGCTACAGCACCATCTGGAAACAGAAGGGCTGTGATGATCTCTACGTGGAATTTAAGGAAGGGTCCAGTTCATCCTGAAGCTTTGTATAGCACATAAGCGTTCAGCAGAGCCAATTGGAATAAGTATACAGACACTTTTGTGTACCAGTGCCTGACCTTACGGGCAATTAAGTACGGCGCCATCAACTGGTCGTTGAGGTCTGCCCCTTCCATATTAAGGTTGTATTCATGTACACAGTGGGGTTTCTCCACAACACTAGTCACCGTTTTAATTTGGACTATCGTGTCTGTGTGAAGGGAGGACAGAACGAAAACATTTTTATTATTGATATTACACTTCACATAGAGCAAATTATTATATTTTAAGCAGGCTCTCTCCCACAGCCAAAGACAGGATTCTATAAGCCGCTGGGGTAAGCGTCGGTGATTAGATCGCACGGTGCCACATGCGCCAATTCCATGATCAAAAAAGTGACTAAAAAGTGTCATGCTTGTGTAATAATTGTCCACATACAAGTGGTACCCCTTTCCGAATAAGGGTGACACCAAGTCCCACACAATCTTACCAGCGCTCCCTATGTAGTCTGGGCAGTTCTCCGGCTCTACGTAACTATCTCTTTCCTCATAAACCATAAAACTACACGTATAGCCTGTGGCCCTGTCACAGAGCTTATACATCTTGACCCCATATCTGGCACGCTTGCTGGGAAGATACTGTTTGAATGACAAGCGGCCAGAAAACGTAATCAGGGACTCATCAATGCAGACAACTTGATCGGAAGTAAACAAGGCTGCAAACTGTTGGTTGAAGTGGTTTACGAGGGGCCGAATTTTGTAGAGCCGATCATATTCAGGGTCACCCTGAGGACGACAGTGTTCATTGTCATTGAAATGCATGAACCGCAAGATCTGCTCGTATCGTGTCCTGGTCATGGAGGCAGAGAACACGGGCATATGGTAAATTGGGTCAGTGGACCAATATGACCGCAACTCACTTTTTTTAACTCTGCCCGTGAGGAGGGAAAGGCCCAGGAAGGTCTTAAATTCGGAAACCGTAATAGGTTTCCAATCTCTGGCAAGGGTCAACTGGGGATTAGCGGCGATGAATTGACCAGCATACAAATTGCTTTGGTCCACAATTGATCTATTGAGATCTTCCAAAAAAACAGCAAATAAAAATCAAGTGACGTAAAAACAACTGTTTCAACCTGAATTCTGGGTTGGCTAGTGAATGGGGGAAGTACGGGTGCTGTGGAAGTGGTGGGCTCCCAATTCAGATTGGCAAATGCAGCAGGAAGGGCACTATGGGCTCGATGGGCCTGTCTTTGTATTCTTGGTGGCAGCGGGACACTAGTTGTAGTAGCCACCTCACCAGCTTGAACTGCACTTATGGGAATTGCCACGTCATCACGTGATACTGCAGTGCTGGTTTGAACTATGACCAAGATGTACTAGGCCGCTGGTGCTTGCTAGTTCACCAAAAGGATGAGCATCACTAGTACTGGCTCTCTGCTCCATACAAGAGCCCTGCGGTTCTTGCACCACAACAACAGCAGAAGAACTGGGTCTGGTACGCCTGACCTTGGCAGGGACCACAACTCCGTTGTCAGAGCTATCTGTCAGGGTGCCGCTGCTGTCTACGGGTTCGTATTATGAGCCTGAATCTGACAGATGGGTGAGTTCCTCTTCACTCTCATCTGTCATGCTCAGAAACGTGTAGGCCTCTTCACTAGTGTACCTTCGATTGGACATTGTGGCCTCTTAACCACTTCAGCCGCGGAAGATTTTACCCCCTTCCTGACCAGAGCGTTTTTTGCGATTCGGCACTGCGTCGCTTTAACTGACAATTGCGCGGTCGTGCGACGTGGCTCCCAAACAAAATTGACGTCCTTTTTTTCCCACAAATAGAGCTTTCTTTTGGTGGTATTTGATTACCTCTGCGATTTTAATTTTTTGCGCTATAAACAAAATAAGAACGACAATTTTGAAAAAAAACGCATTATTTTTTACATTTTGCTATAATAAATATCCCCCAAAAATATATAAAAAAAAACATTTTTTTCCCCAGTTTAGGCCGATCGTATTCTCCTACATATTTTTGGTAAAAAAAATCGCAATAAGCATTTAATAATTGGTTTGCGCAAACGTTATAGCATTTACTAAATAGGGAATAGTTTTATGGCATTTTTATTAATATTTTTTTTTTTTACTAGTAATGGCGGCGATCAGCGATTTTTATTGTGACTGCGACGTTATGGCGGACATGTCGGACATTTTTGACACATTTTTGGGACCATTGTCATTTATACATTGATCAGTGCAATTAAAAATGCATTGATTACTGTGTAAATGGCACTGGCAAGGAAGGGGTTAACCACTAGGGGGCGGGGAGGGCCTAAGTGTGTCCTAGGGAGTGATTACTAACTGTAGGGGGATGGGCTGTATGTGTGACGTCACTGATCTCTGCTCCGATTACAGGGAGCAGAGATCGAGTGACACTTGTCACTAGGCAGAACGGTGAGATGCTGTTTACAACGGCATCTCCCCGTTCGTCCTCTCTGTGAGGCGATCGCGGGTATCCCCGCGGCGATCGAGTCCACGGGACCGCGACCCGACTCACCGAGCTCCTGGCCGGCGCGAGGAGCTCGGTGAGTCGGGTCGCGGTACAGGTACGCCCATTTGCCCAGCCGTGCGCCGGTCGGGAACTGGTTAATTTACTGGTACACTAGTGAGACTCACAGGAAAAAAGAGCACCGACTGTCAGCGGCTGCTTCAAGCGCTACCAAAAAAACAGTTAGCGTTCGCAGGGATCAGGCCTGACTCTGCGAATGCTGCAGTTATGTGTTTAGTGTTTTGTAATTGACGGTGATCGATTGATACTGCACTTGGGTGGACTGGGCTGGGCTGGGTTGGGCTTGGCGGAGGGGCTAAACGCAGGTTCTAGCAGGTATCTGTGCTGATCCCGCTAACACTGCATTTTTGGGAACCCCAAACTACTGGGGACAGTATAGATCTGATCTGGTCAGATATTGATCCGTTCAGACACTATACTACTAAGGGAGGTGTATGGTGCGTCCGTGGGTGTTAGCGCTACTGGTACTAATCTGACGCTGCCTGGGGCGGCACACACCCTGACTGATGATAAACCCTAACTGATATCACCCGCTGGGTGATCAGAGGGTTAAACCTTTATTTAGGTAATATACGGCGGGTACCCTGGTGCTATAAAAAAAATAACTAACCAGCGTCACCCGTAACACTTATACAGTGATCACTGGTGACAGGGGGTGATCAAGGGGTAAAACCTTTATCAGGGGGGGTTAGAGGGGGTTGGGGGTACCCTAAAGCTACCTGGGCCTACCACTAACTGCCCTAACGCTGATTAGTGTCACAAATGACACCAGTACAGTGATCAGTGAAAAATCTGACAACTGCCCTGGGTGACACTGTGACAGGGAGTGAAGCGGTTATCTGGGGGGGGGGCGATCGGGGGGTGATCAGGGGGTGACAAGTGTACCTACATGTACTGGTGTTAGTGTAGTGTTGGTGCAACTTACTGTGAGATGTTCTTTCTCCTCTCTCTGGAACGAAAAGGATTCCACGAAGGGAGATGACATTACTTCCCCTGCCTGTATTTACACTTACACAAGCAGGAGAGGATTTCATTCGCCAGAACCGATCAGCAGGTCCAGGCCATAAATCATTGGCCTGGACCTGAAGATTGATCGTTTCTGAAACAAATCCGATGGTTGCGAGCGCGGCGGGGGTGCACGGGCAGACCCCCTGGCGGCGAGAGCACTCCCCGTACAGGTACGGGATTTCACGCAGAGGTGACATTGTGCCGCAGTAAATGTACTCGACGGTCGGCAAGTGGTTAAAGTGCAAATTACTTTCCTAAAAGGCTTAAAAAAAAAGTCAATACATTCTGTATTCTACTTTCTTTACAGATATACTGTATGTTACATGTGTTTTAGTTTGATTTGTTAGCTAAGAAATAGGCATTTTTTTCCTTTCTTTTTTTTTTAATGTTGACATTTACATTTGATGCTGCTTAATAATATTACATTTGTAACACTTTATAAATAATAAATGTTAATTTCTTTTGAAAGCCTGTTTCATGAGACTATTCTTTTAAAAAAAAAAAACATATTATTGTATTATTTTTATATTAAAACCTTCAAACATATATCAAATACATTTGGAAAATAAGTTTTACCAACTTAAAAAAAGTAAGTTAAAAGTTAATATCACTTAAAACTAAGTGAATAAAAACACTTTCCTCTAGCAGCAAAAGGGTCGCTGGTTCGAATCCCGACCATTACACTACCTGCCTGGAGTTTGCATGTTCTACCCTGTACCTGTGTAGGTTTCCACGCACACTCCAAAGACATGCTGGTAGGGAAATAAGCCCTAGTATGTGTAAGTATGAATGTGAGTTAGGGATCTTAGATTGAAAGCTCCTTGAGGGCAGGGACTGATGTGAATGTACAATGTATATGTAAAGCGCTGGTGGTGATGGTGATGGTGCTATATATCCTGTTTCCCCGAAAATAAGACCTAGCGTGATTGTCGGTGATGGCTGCAATATAAGCCCTACCCCCCAAATAAGCCCTAGTTAAAGTCCTTGTAGGTCTTATTTTCAGGGTAGGGCTTATTTTCGGCAAAACAGGGTAGGGCTTATTTGGGGGGTAGGGCTTATATTGCAGCCATCACTGACAATCATGCTAGGACTTATTTTCGGGGAAACAGGGTAAGTACTTGAAATAAATAAGTTAATGTATGTGTTCCTAACTCAATCTTTTCTAGAAACTGGAAAAATGTAGTTGGCTTTACTTGAATCTATGGTCTATAAACTGGAAAAATTGAGTTGGCTTTACTTAAATCTATAGTTCCAGACAAGTTAAGGTATGTATTCCTAACTTAAAACACTATGGTCTATAAACTGAAAGAAATGTAGTTGACTTTACTTAAAACAACAAAGTTGAAAACATGAAAAGTCTAATGCGTCAGACAAAAATAAGTTTAGTTGACACCACTTAAAAAGCTGATGCAAATAGTTGCCTCAATTTTTTGATTAGACCCAGCACAATATTTTTTACAGTGTTATTGGTTCATATATATATATATATATATATATATATATATATATATATATATATATATATACATACAGTCAGGTCCATAAATATTGGGACATTGACACAATTCTAATCTTTTTGGCTCTATACACCACTGTAATGGATTTGAAATGAAACAAACAAGATGGGCTTTAACTGCACACGTTCAGCTTTAATTTGAAGGTATTTACATCCAAATCAGGTGAACGGTGTAGGAATTACAACAGTTTGTATATGTGCCTCCCACTTTTTAAGGGACCAAAAGTAATGGGACAGATTAACAATCATCCATCAAACGTTCACTTTTTAATACTTGGTTGCAAATCATTTGCAGTCAATTACAGCCTGAAGTCTGGAACGCATAGACATCACCAGATGCTGGGTTTCATCCCTAGTGATGCTCTGCCAGGCCTCTAATGCAATTGTCTTCAGTTCCTGCTTGTTCTTGGGGCATTTTCCCTTCAGTTTTGTCTTCAGCAAGTGAAATGCATGCTCAATCGGATTCAGGTCAGGTGATTGACTTGCATAACATTCCACTTCTTTCCCTTAAAAAACTCTTTGGTTGCTTTCGCAGTATGCTTCGGGTCATTGTCCATCTGCACTGTGAAGTGCTGTCCAATGAGTTCTGAAGCATTTTGCTGAATATGAGCAGATAATATTGCCCGAAACACTTCAGAATTCATCCTGCCTTTTGTCAGCAGTCACATCATCAATAAATACAAGAGAACCAGTTCCATTGGCAGCCATACATGCCCACGCCATGCTTTACTGATGAGGTGGTATGCTTTGGATCATGAGCAGTTCCTTTCCTTCTCCATACTCTTCTCTTCCCATCACTCTGGTACAAGTTGATCTTGGTCTCATCTGTCCATAGAATGTTGTTCCAGAACTGTGAAGGCTTTTTTAGATGTTGTTTGGCAAACTCTAATCTGGCCTTCCTGTTTTTGAGGCTCACCAATGGTTTACATCTTGTGGTGAACCCTCTGTATTCACTCTGGTGAAGTCTTCTCTTGATTGTTGACTTTGACACACATACACCTACCTCCTGGAGAGTGTTCTTGATCTGGTCAACTGTTGTGAAGGGTGTTTTCTTCACCAGGGAAAGAATTCTTCAGGCATCCACCACAGTTGTTTTCCGTGGTCTTCCGGGTCTTTTGGTGTTGCTGAGCTCTTTCGGTGCGTTCTTTCTTTTTAAGGATGTTCCAAACAGTTGATTTGGCCACACCTAATGTTTTTGCTTTCTCTCTGATAGGTTTGTTTTGTTTTTTCAGCCTAATGATGGCTTGCTTCACTGATAGTGACAGCTCTTTGGATCTTATATTGAGAGTTGACAGCAACAGATTCCAAATGCAAATAGCACACTTGAAATGAACTCTGGACCTTTTATCTGCTCCTTGTAAATGGGATAATAAGCGAATAACACACACCTGGCCATGAAACAGCTGAGCAGCCAATTGCCCCATTACTTTTGGTCCCTTAAAAAGTGGGAGGCACATATACAAACTGTTGTAATGCCTACACGTTCCCCTGATTTGGATGTAAATACCCTCAAATTACAGCTGAAAGTCTGCAGTTAAAGCACATCTTGTTCGTTTCATTTCAAATCCATTGTGGTGGTGTATAGAGCCAAAAAGATTAGAATTGTGTCTATGTCCCAATATTTATGGATCTGACTGTATATATATATATATATATATATATATATCTATATATAGAGAGAGAGAGAGAAAGAGAGAGAGAGATAGTTTTTGTATTGTGTATATCAGAGCACAAAACAACATTGCATAATAATAATAAATATTCCAGTAAAATTAATGTGTTCCTGTGTTCTTCACCTATAGCAGCCCCCTTTCCGTAAGGCAAGCAGACCTACCGGTACTCGGTTGTCCCCAGGTCTTTTACACAATGCTATAGTGCCTGCCCACCACACCAGAGCAGGCAAGATAGACAGGGGGTTTGATCAGGAATAACACGTGTCAATTTCTATCATAAGCACGTGAGTGAGGGTTTGACTGGCTTATACCAGGTTGTGTTTCCACCCAGAGATTGATCACATTAATCACCTTGCAGGTGGACAGACAGACAAGGAGAGTGCCATAGCCAAAACCCTGGATGCTGGAATGAGGAGCAGGAGCACTAGATGCTCCTGACAATTGCCTATTTTTGCAGACAGCTGTCCCCAAAATTACTGTAACTTAGAAATTATATTAGCAGCCTATATTATTTATATGTATTTATATGTATTTTGCAGTTATACAAATGCTTTTTTTTTCCCCATGGGGCATGCAGCCAAACCAAATGTTTACATAAATTTCCATATTTTATTAAAAAAGTAAAATAAAAAAATACACATCCTAAAAATACATCAATGCTCTGATACGTATACAGTGCCTTGCAAAAGTATTCACCCCCCTTGGCATTTTTCGTGTTTTGTTGCCTCACAACCTGGAATTAACATGGATTGTTTGAGGATTTGCATTATTTAATTTACAGAACATGCCCACAACTTTGAAGATTTTTTTTTCTTTATTGCTAAGCCAACAACAAATAGGACAAAATAACAGAAAAAGTCAATGTGCATAACTATTCACCCCCTAAAGTCAATACTTTGTAGAGCCACCTTTTTGCGACTATCACAGCTCTAAGTCGCTTTGGATAAGTCTCTATGAGCTTGCTACATCTTACCACTGGGATTTTTGCCCATTCCTCCTTGCAAAATTGCTCCAGCTCCTTCAAGTTGGATGGTTTGTGCTTGTGAACACCAATCTTTAAGTCTGACCACAGATTTTCTTTTGGATTGAGGTCTGGGCTTTGACTAGGCCATTCTAATGCCCCGTACACACGGTCGGATTTTCCGATGGAAAATGTGTGATAGGACCTTGTTGTCAGAAATTCCGACCGTGTGTTGGCTCCATCACACATTTTCCATCGGATTTTCCGACACACAAAGTTTGAGAGCAGGCTATAAAATTTTCCGACAACAAAATCTGTTGTCGGAATTTCCGATAGTGTGTAGACAAATTCGACGCACAAAGTGCCACGCATGCTCAGAATAAATAAAGAGATGAAAGCTATTGGTTACTGCCCTGTTTATAGTCCCGACGTACGTGTTTTACGTCACCGCGTTCGGAATGATCGGATTTTCCGACAACTTTGTGTGACCGTGTGTATGCAAGACAAGTTTGAGCCAACATCCGTCGGAAAAAATCCTAGGATTTTGTTGTCGGAATGTCCGAACAAAGTCCGACCGTGTGTACGCCCTATAACACATTTACATGTTTCCCCTTAAACCACTCAAGTGTTGCTTTAGCAGTATGTTTGGGGTCATTGTCCTGCTGGAAGGTGAACCTCCGTCCTAGCCTCAAATCACACACAGAGTGGTACAGGTTTTGCTCAAGAATATCCCTGTATTTAGCACCATCTATCTTTCCCTCAACCCTGACCAGTTTCCCAGTCCCGACTGCTGAAAAACATCCCCACAGCACGATGCTGCCACGACCATGTTTCACTGTGGAGATGGTGTTCTTTGGGTGATGTGATGTGTTGGGTTTGCGCCAGACATAGCGTTTTCTTTGATGGCAAAAAAGTTAAATTTTAGTCTCATCAGACCAGAGCACCTTCCTCCATACATTTTGGGAGTCTCCCACATGCCTTTTTGCAAACTCAAAACGTGCGAATTGTTTTTTGCTGAAAGTAATGGCTTTCTTCTGGCCAATCTGCCATAAAGCCCAACTCTATGCAGCGTACGGCTTATTGTCATCCTATGTACAGATACTCCAGTCTCTGCTGTGGAACTCTGCAGCTCCTCCAGGGTTACCTTAGGTCTCTGTGCTGCCTCTCTGATTAATGCCCTCCTTGCCCGGTCCGTGGATTTTGGTGTGCGGTCGTCTCTTGGCAGGTTTGCTGTTGTGCCATGTTCTTTCCATTTGGTTATGATAGATTTGATGGTGCTCCTAGGGATCATCAAAAATTTGGATATTTTTTTAAAACCTAACCCTGACTAGTACTTCTTAACAACATTGTCCCTTACTTGTTTGGAGTGTTCCTTGGTCTTCATGGCAGTGTTTGGTTAGTGGTGCCCCTTGCTTAGGTGTTGCAGCCTCTGGGGCCCTTCAGAAAGGTGTGTATATGTAATGACAGATCATGTGACACTAATGCCGCGTACACACGAGCGGACATTACGGCGGACTTTGCCCGGCGGACTTTTCGACGTACTTTCCGACGGACTTTGTGAATGAACGGACTTGCCTACACACAATCCACCAAAGTCCGTCGAATTCGTACGTGATGACGTACGACCGGACTAAAACAAGGAAGTTCATAGCCAGTAGCCAATAGCTGCCCTAGCGTGGCTTTTTGTCCGTCGAACTAGCATACAGACGGCGGACTTTTCGACCGGACTCGATTTCAACGGATAAATTTAAAACAAGTTTTAAATCTAATTCCGTCGAACTTTTGAGAAAACAAAGTCCGCTGGAGCCCACACACATCGAATTGTCCGACGAAATCCAGTCCGCCGGGCAAAGTCCGCCGTAATGTCCGCTCGTGTGTACGCGGCATTAGACTGCACACAGGTGGACATATTTTCACTAATTATGTGACTTCTGAAGGTAATTGGTTGCGCCGGAGCTTTTTATGGGCTTCATAAGAAAGGGGGTGAATACATACGCACATGCCAATTATCAGTTTTTATTTTTGAAAAATAGTTTTATGTATATATTTTTCTAATTTTACTTCACCAACTTAGACTATTGTGTTCTGATTCATCACATATAATTCAGATTAAAAAAACATTGAACCAAAGGCTGTAATGTAACAAAATAGGTAAAAAGCCAAGGGGGTGAATACTTTTGCAAGGCACTATATTAGAAAATACATATATATTGTTTTGTCCTTTAACCCCTAAAGCAGGATAATTCACCTGAATACATTTTTTTTTAGAATTTCTTCTCAAAGTGTATCCTGCCAGGTAAACCACAATATGTTTGATTAGTCTCTCAAAGAATCTTCATTAGGGAGAAAAAATTTGAAAGAAAAAGTGGATATAATAAATCCACGGACCACATATTATGCATTCAAGATTATAATACTAATGAAAATGCCCACTTACATCCAAATGTATTGATCACAGCATTTTTAAAAGGCAAATGACATTACCCCAAATCCCTGAACTTCAAAAGAAATGCACATCAATGCAATGCTTATCAATAAGCCCATGAGGAACCACTGGGACTATCTACCACAATCCAATGAAAGCCACCAATTGGGGAGGGGGGGCCTACACAAGAAATTGACAAACATAATAAGAATAAGCCCAGTCATAAAGATGAAAGTTAGCTCTTTCCATATAGGATGAACAAGACTTTGCTCCACAATAGACTCACACAATGGACATACCCACAGACATAGGGGTTTATTTACTAAAGCTGGAGCATGATAAATCAGGCTCACTTCTGCATAGAAACCAATCAGTTTCAAAGTTTTACTGCCAAAGCTTAATTGAACAAGCTGAGATGAGAAGCTGGTTGTCTAGGGGTGGAAACACTGCCCCTTGGCCAACCGGACACTACTTCCACCATAGTAGCCTAATCTTTAGTCCATCAGCTTCCTCTCTAAAGGTCTTTTAATTCAAACAATTCCACGATAGGTGGAGATATTGACTATATGGTTAGAATTGTTTCATGTCTGAGGGTGGATTTCTTTTTTTTTGATAATTTATTTATTTTTCTTTTTATAACAGGAGAAAAATGAACAATCCTTCTGTATATTACATTCCATTTCTGGACATACAGCCAGACAAGAAATAAAAAAAAAAAACATGATAATAACTTGTTACATTCCATTCCATCTGTTCATGTTTGTTTCTAATATAATATCCAATAAAGATGGATAAAAGAATGAACCCAAATAAACATAAAGAAGCCACAAAAGAGGCAAGGAAGGCAAAGAAATAAGAAGTGTAATCTTCCTCTCTCATTTCCGCCCTCCTTGTTGTTACTCCTTGCTGCGTCAGGGGGGGGGGGGCGCTTCCCCTTGACCCGGCCATAATACTCCAACTACCTCTCAGTATTCCGACTGCAGTTTCTATTTATAGTCCATTTCCCCCTCCTTTCCTTACCCCCCTCCCAAAACCAAAAAAAAAAAACCCATTTAATTTCCCTCTTTGCCCCCTCCCCTCCTCCTCCCCTCTCCCCCTCCCTCCACCACCCCTCCTCCTCTTTAATTTGTATCAATTTTTTTTTTCCCTTCCTCTGAAGAAATAAAACAGTTCCATGGTGACCACGTTTTTAAATAAATTTCCCTTTTTTTTCTAGTTGTCCAGACTAGATCTTCCATCCTGTTTACTTCCTCTACTTTCCTAAGCCACATACTCACTGTAGGAGGTTGTAAATGTTTCCACGGAATGCATACTTTAGCTGCATTCACCAAATGACACAAAATAGAGTTCCTATATATTTTCTATATAATCCTATATTATATCATCTCTGACAGGTGCAAAAGGAAAAAAGCTGGGTCTTCCTTTATTTCTACATCGCTAAATTTTTGAATTTTCTCCTGGACCTCCCTCCAAAATGTCCTCACTCTGGGGCAAGACCAAAAAACACGTAACAAAGTCCCCTGTTCTATCTGGCATCGCCAGCATCTATCTGATGCATTCAGTTAACATTTATGAAGTTTATCTGGGGTTCTGTACCATTGTGAAATGATTTTATAATTAGTTTCCTGTATTTTGGTACATATTGCTGTCTTAAATATTGAATGTATCATATTAGTTTTTTGTTCCTCCGAAAAGGTCCTCCCCAAATCTGTTTCCCATTTCCAGAGGAAAGGTAACTGATAGTTTTCTGATGGTTAAATCAACAACGCGTACATTCTGGAGACAGCATGCTTTATTGGTTCAGTCTCCATACAATATTTCTCGAATGGTAACAGATTCCGATCCAGAGGACTTGGCGGTACCCTAGTATATAAATAATGTCTTAGTTGTAACGCCGACCAAAAATCTAATTGGGAGGGGCCATTTCTGTCTACCAATTCCTGCACTGTTGGCCATCTGCCAGATCTCAAAAAGTGCGATGCCTGATACAGTCCCCGTTTGATCAGGACGTCAAAATATAGGTACTAAGGGTGATTCCTGTGTTGATAACTTACCCTTAAATAAGAGGTTATAACAAACACGGAGGGCAGGTCCTATTGTTGGATGTGTCTTAGTTTTAGATGCCAAGTGATTGAAACACCAGGGGGCCCTATACAGTAACTCCCCACTCTGTGCTTGCTCCAATCTTGGCCAGATTTTAAGTTCTCCATGTTGGCACCAATCCAACAGGTGGCCCAGATGTACTACCTGCTAATATTTATATATATCTGGGACCGCCAGCCCCCCGTTTTGTTTTGGTAGGGACAACAGAGTCCTCCTGATCCTAGGATGTTTGTGTGCCCAGATGAATTTTGTAAATAATATTTGTATATTTCTAAAGAATTTCCAAGGGATTGCAATTGGGACTGCCTGAAGGAGGTACAGAATCTTTGGTAGATCTTGCCCCTAGGTATTCCTGCACCATGTAAAACAGACACTGGCGATAGTTGCTGGAACCGATCATACCTTGGGGCTGCGGACCAAAAAATTGTCTGAACGCATCGGTCAGATGGCGACCTTCTCCACCGCTCCTTCTTTGACTGACCGAAGCCTCAGCAACACGTTGTCCAGAAACAGGAGTTTGTAACCTCCCAGTCTCTGGGAACGCGTTGCACAGACCTTTCTGCAAGGCCTCTCGAAGATGTTTCATCCTCTGCTCCCTCTTCGATGGCAAGATAAGGTCCGCAACCTCACCCTTGTAACGTGGATCAAGGAGGGTTGCCAGCAAGTATTGGTCCTTCTCCTTGATACCACGAATACGAGGATCCCTACGCAGGCTTTGCAGGATCAGGGAGGCCATGCAGCGTAGGTTTGCTGAGGCATTCGTTGCGGAGTCCTCTGGGTCACTAAGGATGACATGGTCCGCAGCTACCTCCTCCCAGCCACGTACAAGTCCATGTGTTTCTTTGGACTGATCCCTTAAAGACTGCTGCTGATGCTGAGTGCCAGGCTCCACCTCCATACTGACACAATCCTCCTCCTCCTCCTCCTTCTCTTTTGGGACAGCTACCGCCAATGCCTCTGATTTAGAGAAATTTATCTTGAAAAAGGATAGTGTACTGTATGTCTCAATTTCTCTAAATAAGTTTGGGAGCAAGATTATGGGATTGGTCATTGGGAAGAGCATATCATCTGCATATGCTGCAACTTTATGTTGAGTTCCTCCTGCCGTTATTCCCCAAATATCCTTATTAAGCCGAATTCTACATACCAGAGGTTCCAGTATCAGTGCAAACAATAAAGGGGACAATGGGCATCCCTGCCTTGTCCTGTTCCTTATCGCAAATGGGGGAGAGAATACTCAGTTTACCTTCACTTGAGCTTTAGGTTCCTTATACATGCCTGCAATCCATCTAATCAATTCCCCTCCCAGTTTTATGTGATGAAGGACTGCAAACATGAACCCGCATCTCACCCTATCAAATGCCTTCCCCGCGTCTGTTCCTAGGAACACACACGGAGTCTTAGTTGAGTTTGCTATATGCATCAGATTCAGGGTTTTGATGGTATTATCCCTTGCTTCTCTTGTTGGAACAAACCCTACCAGATCCTGATGGATCAGGGAGGGTAATTGTTGTTGTAGTCTTAAGGCTATAATCTTACTGAATATCTTTAAATCCGCATTGGCCTATAACTTCCACATTGCTTTGGATTCTTTCCTTCTTTTGGAATCACCACTATCATAGCTATTAATGTCTCTGGATGGCTCCCTCCCCCAGCTCATTAAACATTTTAATCAGATCGGGTCCCAATATTGATGAGAATAACTTATAGTACTGGGCCTAGAGCCCATCTGGTCCCGGTGCCTTAGCCATTTTTGCTAATCTTATTCCTCTCTGTACCTCTTCTAAAGTAATAGGCGAGTCTAACTCCTCCTGCACACTAGTTGTCAGGCACGGCATTCCACTGACTTTTAGATACTCCTCCATCACTGTTCGATCTGGTGCGTCTATATTCAAATTGTAAAGTGAGGAGTAGAACTCGCCAAACACCTCGGCTCTCTGTCCAGGCATCCCAACCTCCTCCCCATCTCTTTTCCTCACTAAAGGAATAAACGTCCTTGCATGCATTTCACGTAATGCGCCTGTAAGTTGCCTGCCACATTTATTGCTCGACTCATAGCTAAATTTACGTCCTATTTGTAATGCCATTTTGGCTCTATATTGTAATAGGTCAGTTACTTGTCTATGGACATTTAATAATTCTCATTTAACTTATGCAGTCTGAGCATGTTTATGTTGTGCCTCTAAGCCTTGAATTTTGGACAGTAGCGTAGTTAATTTGGCTTCCCTCTCCTTCTTTATTCTTGCTTCATGTTTTATCAGTACTCCCCGTATTACTTCTTTATGTGTTTCCCAGATTACTCCCGGGGGCTATCTGAATTATCGTTCATCGGGGAAAACCATTCTATTTCTCTCTGGACGTCCTCACTAGGGATGAGCCGAAACCCCCCCCGGTTCGATTCGCACCAGAACCTGCGAACGGACCGAAAATTCGCACGTACGTTAGAACCCCATTGTCGTCTATGCGACTCGAACGTTCGAAATCAAAAGTGCTTATTTTAAAGGCTAATTTGCACGGTATTGTCCTAAAAAGTGTTTGGGGACCCGGGTCCTGCCCCAGGGGACATGTATCAATGCAAAAAAAACTTTTAAAAACGGACGTTTTTTCGGGAGCAGTGATTTTAATGATGCTTAAAGTAAAAAAAAAAAAAAGTGAAATATTCCTTTAAATATCGTACCTGGGGGGTGTCTATAGAATGCCTGTAAAGTGGTGCGTGTTTCCCGTGCTTAGAACAGTCCCTGCACAAAATGTCATTTTTAAAGGAAAAAAAGTCATTTAAAACTGCTTGCGGCTTTAATGTAATGTCGGGTCCTGGCAATATGGATGAAAATCAGTGAGACAAATAGCATGGGTACCCCCCAGTCCATTACCAGGCCCTTTGGGTCTTGTATGGATATTAAGGGGAACCCCGCACCTAAATTTAAAAAAAAGGAAAGGCGTGGGGCCCTATATACTTTGAACAGCAGTATACAGGCGGTGCAAACAAGACAGGGACTGTAGGTTTATTGTTAAGTAGAATCTGTTTGTAATTTTGAACTGGTACATTTTTAACGTGTTTAGCTCCAGCCAAAAAATCTATTTTAAGCTTTTTGGAAAACATAGGGAAGGGTTATCACCCCTCTGACATTTGTTTTGCTGTCTCTGCTCCTCTTCAGAAGATTTCACCTCATTTTTTGTCCCAATGACAAATGTTTTTTGAAAAATTGGGTTTTTTTGTGAAACAAGGATTGATGATAAAGCATCAGTGGAAAGGAGAAACGTTTTTCCCATATTAACTCTTACAGGAGAGAATTTCCCTTCCTAGGGGTAGATTTCATCTCACTTCCTGTTGTCTCCTTCCGTTTGCAAGTAGGAGTCGTTTGTAAGTTGGATGCTTGAAAGTAGGGGCCTGCCCTATATACTCAGCAGAAATTTGGGCCTTAGGTGTTGTTGTGGCCACAACACTGTAAGCCCTCACAGGGCCCTGCTGTGAAATATTAGATCAAGAATTGTAATTACATGCCCCTGTTGAACAGGGGCAGAAAAATTGTGCCTTTGGTGGTGGTGGTGCTAGTGCCACAACACTGTAAGTCCTCACTCGCTCTTGGTGGGTGCAGAAACGGGCCCTGCTGTGAAATATTAGATCAAGAATTGTAATTACATGCCCCTGTTGAACAGGGGCTGACAAATTGGGCCTTAGGCACTGGTGCTGGTGCCACAACACTGCAACCCCTCACAGATACTCTAGTTGGAACGCAGAAACGAGCCCTGCTGCAAAGTATTGCATCAAAAATTGTAATTACATACCCCTGTTAAACAGGGGCTGAAAAATTGGGCCTTAGGCACTGGTGGTGGCGCCCAGAACCAAAAATGTTCTTACAAGCTATCAGCATGATCATTGAGGAGGAAGAGGATAATTACTCAGGATAGTCACTCAGCATCAGCATAGGCAGTCTTTGAAGGGATCTGAGATTTAAAAAAAAATTATTCGGTTACATCAGCATCAGGTGCTTGGTAGCTGGTGGTGATCCAAGACTGATTCATTTTTATGAAGGTCAATCGATCGACCGAGTCGGTGGACAGACGCACCCTGTGATCGGTTACAAAGCCTCCAGCAGCACTGAATGTGCGTTCCGAAAGAACGCTGGATGCAGGACAGGCCAGTAGCTCAATTGCATACTGTGCATGCTCTGGCCAGTGATCCATCCTCAAGACCCAGTAACCCAGAGGATTTTCAGTGGGAAAGGTGTCCAAGTCAGATCTTGCCCCTAGGTATTCCTGCACCATGTAAAACAGACGCTGGCGATAGTTGCTGGAACCGATCATACCTTGGGGCTGCGGACCAAAAAATTGTCTGAACGCATCAGTCAGACGGCCACCTTCTCCACCGCTTCTTCTTTGACTGACCGAAGCCTCAGCAACACGTTGTCCAGAAACAGGAGTTTGTAACCTCCCAGTCTCTGGGAACGCGTTGCACAGACCTTTCTGCAAGGCCTCTCAAAGATGTTTCATCCTCTGCTCCCTCTTCGATGGCAAGATAAGGTCTGCAACCTTACCCTTGTAACGTGGATCAAGGAGGGTTGCCAGCCAGTATTGGACCTTCTCCTTGATACCACGAATACGAGGATCCTTACACAGGCTTTGCAGGATCAGGGAGGCCATGCAGCGTAGGTTTGCTGAGGCATTCGGTGCGGAGTCCTCTGGGTCACTAAGGACGACATGGTCCGCAGCCACCTCCTCCCAGCCACGTACAAGTCCATGTGTTTCTTGGGACTGATCCCTTAAAGACTGCTACTGATGCTGAGTGCCAGGCTCCACCTCCATACTGACACAATCCTCCTCCTCCTTCTCCTCCTCGTCCTCGTCCTCTTCCTGTGTGATCAGCGGGCACGCAGGAACACTGTCTGGATAAAGGGGGCCTTGAGAGCTAAGGAAGTCCTCCTCTTCCTGCCTCTGTTCTGCCTCAAGTGCCCTGTCCATTATTTCACGCAGCTTGTGCTCCAACAGGTGGACAAGGGGGACAGTGTCACTGATGCATACACTGTCACTGCTCACCATCCTCGTGGCCTCCTCAAATGGTGACAGGACAGTGCATGCATCCCTGATCATGGCCCACTGGCGTGGGGAAAAAAAACAAGCTCCCCTGACCCTGTCCTGATGCCATAGTCGCACAGCTACTCATTGATGGCCCTCTGCTGCGTGTGCAGCCGCTGCAGCATGGCCAACGTTGAGTTCCACCTGGTGGGCATTTCACAGATTAGGCGGTACTTGGGCAGGTTAAACTCCTTTTGGAGGTCTGCCAGCCGAGCACTGGCATTATATGACCAGCGGAAATGCACACAGACTTTCCTGGCCTGCCTCAGGACATCCTGTAAGCCCGGGTACCTGCCCAAGAACCGCTGCACCACCAAGTTAAGGACGTGAGCCAAACAGGGCACCTGGGTCATTTGTCCCTGTCGGAGGGCAGAGAGGAGGTTGGTGCCATTGTCGCAAACCACCATTCCTGCCTTAAGTTGGCGTGGCATCAACCACCTCTGAACCTGCCCCTGCAGAGCTGACAGAACCTCTGCCCCAGTGTGGCTCCTGTCCCCCAAGCACACCAGCTCAAGCACCGCATGGCATCTTTTGGCCTGCATACGTGCGTAGCCCCTTGAACGGCTACGGAGCACCGCTGGTCCGAGAAACAAAGCACAGGAAGAGGCCATGGAGGAAGAAGAAGAGGAGGGGGTGGAGGAGAGAGGTGTGTCACAATCATTAGTAGTGGCATTTTGGAGGCGTGGTGGCGGAACAACCTCCAACACTACTGCACCTTGTCCTGCATCCTTCCCAGCTGCCAGCAGAGTCACCCAATGCGCGGTGAAACTTAGGTAACGTCCCTGTCCATGCCTGCTGGACCCTGAGTCAGCGGTAATATGCACCTTACCGCTGACCGCCCTGTCCAGCGAGGCCAAGACATTGCCTTCCACATGCCGGTAGAGAGCCGGAATCGCCTTCCGTGAGAAAAAGTGGCGTTTGGGTACCTGTCACTGAGGAACCGCACATTCCACAAACTCACGGAAGGGGACAGAGTCTACCAACTGAAAAGGCAGCAGTTGAAGTGCTAGCAATTTTGCCAAGCTAGCATTCAACCGCTGGGCATGTGGATGGCTGGGAGCGAACTTCTTTCGGCGGTGCAGCAGCTGGGTCAGGGAAATTTGCCTGGTACAACCTGACGTCGGTGTACCGAAAGCAGATTGCCCACAAGTACACACCTAATTCTACACCTTCATTCCTCTCAGTGCAGGTCTCAGAGAGGACTGAAGGTATAGTGGGGTTGGAGATCTCAGCTGATGAGGAGCAAGGAGAGGTCCTCTTTGTTCTTTGGTGTGGGTCTTTTAAATACGCTTGCCAACAAACTGCATGGCAGGTCAACATATGTCTGGTCAAGCATGTGGTGCCCAAGCGGGAGATGTTTTGGTCACACGAGATACGCTTGAGACATATGTTGCAAATAGCAGCGGTGCGATCTGATGCACTCGTCTCAAAAAAGGCCCACACCAAAGAAGTTTTTGAATAACGTGCAGAGACTGCAGCGCCCTGCACATGCGGAGCTTTGGGGTGTGATGCAGTCAGTGTGCTGCCCTTAGGCTGGCCCCTGGAGGGCATCCTGCCTCGTTGGTGATGTGCCGCCTCCTCCTCCTGCTCCTCTCTCCTATCAGGCAGCCACATTAAGTCAGTGACCTCATCATCCCCTCCCTCCTCATCACTGGAGCAAACCTGGCAGTATGCTGCAGCAGGGGGAGCATGACTGCCAGATTGCTGTCCTTCTTGGGCACCCCCTCTGTCCGTGCTCACGTTACTGCCTTCATCTAGCTCAGTATCATCATCAGAGCCTTTCAAACGCTGGGCATCCTCCTGGAGCAGTTCGAGGGACTCCACAGGAGGACATGGTGGGGCTAGGGAAGGAGTCACTGATGACATTGAGCCGAGGGAAGAGGCCGCTGCTTTGCCAGACAAAGTACCCTGAGCATGGGTGAGAGAGGATGAGGAGAATGAGGACGGCTTGGTCATCCACTCGACCAAGTCTTCCGCATGTTGCGGCTCAACACGGCCAGCTGCCGAAAAAAAGGCCAAGCGTGTCCCACGGCCACGTGCTGATGAGGATGCACCATCTCCACGACCAGCACTGTTGCCTCTAGACACAGAGCCTGCTTGCCCTCTTTTATTGGCTGTCTGCCTCTCCTTGTTGGCCTTCCAGGCATACTAATGGCCTGTAGCTGCACTAAGCTGGGATATATATATATGTACTGATACTGCAGCTAGCAAAATCAACTGCCTGCCTGTAGTATGAGAACACCACCAACCTTCTACAGGTAGCTTTAGGTGAACACTGTGCAGAGCTCGCAAAAAACGAACTTGTAGCTTATTTAGCTGCCTGCGGTAGTGATAGGATCAGGAAAACACCACCAACCTTCTACAGGTAGCTCTAGGTGAACACTGTGCAGAGCTCGCCAAAAAATAACTTGTAGCTTATTTAGCTGCCTGCGGTAGTGATAGGATCAGGAAAACACCACCAACCTTCTACAGGTAGCTTTAGGTGAACACTGTGCAGAGCTCGCACTACACTAACTTGTAGCTTATTTAGCTGCCTGCGGTAGTGATAGGATCAGGAAAACACCACCAACCTTCGACAGGTAGCTTTAGGTGAACACTGTGCAGAGCTCGCCAAAAAATAACTTGTAGCTTATTTGGCTGCCTGCGGTAGTGATAGGATCAGGAAAACACCACCAACCTTCTACCGGTAGCATTAGCTGAACACTGTGCAGAGCTCGCAAAAAAATAACTTGTAGGTTTAGCTGAACACTGTGAGGAGGACGCACTACACTAACTTGTAGCTTTAGCTGAACATTGTGCAGAGGTCGCACTACACTAACTTGTAGCTTTAGCTGAACACTGTGCAGAGGTCTCACTACACTAACTTGTAGCTTTAGCTGAACACTGTGCAGAGGTCACACTAAACTAACGTGTAGCTTTAGCTGAACACTGTGAGGAGGACGCACTACACTAACTTGTAGCTTTAGCTGAACACTGTGCAGAGGTCGCACTACACTAACTTGTAGTTTTTGCTGAACACTGTGAGGAGGACACACTACACCAACTTGTAGCTTTAGCTGAACACTGTGAGGAGGACGTACTACCCTAACTTGTAGCTTTAGCTGAACACTGTGCAGAGGTCACACTAAACTAACTTGTAGCTTTAGCTAAACACTGTGAGGAGGACACACTACATTAACTTGTAGCTTTAGCTGAACACTGTACAGAGGTCTCACTACACTAACCTGTAGCTTTAGCTGAACACTGTGCAGAGGTCGCACTACACTAACTTGTAGTTTTAGCTGAACACTGTGAGCAGGACGCACTACACTAACTTGTAGCTTTAGCTGAACACTGTGCAGAGGTCTCACTACACTAACTTGTAGTTTTAGCTGAACACTGTGAGCAGGACACACTACACTAACTTGTAGTTTTAGCTGAACGCTGTGAGGAGGACACACTACACTAACTTGTAGCTTTAGCTGAACACGGTGCAGAGGTCTCACTACACTAACTTGTAGCTTTAGCTGAACACTGTGAGGAGGACGCACTACACTAACTTGTAGCTTTAGCTGAACACTGTGCAGAGGTCGCACTACACTAACTTGTAGTTTTCGCTGAACACTGTGAGGAGGACACACTACACCAACTTGTAGCTTTAGCTGAACACTGTGAGGAGGACACACTACACTAACCTGTAGTTTTAGCTGAACACTGTGAGGAGGACGCACTACACTAACTTGTAGCTTTAGCTGAACACTGTGCAGAGGTCTCACTACACTAACTTGTAGCTTTAGCTGAACACTGTGCAGAGGTTGCACTACACTAACTTGTAGTTTTAGCTGAACACTGTGAGGAGGACACACTACACTAACTTGTAGCTTTAGCTGAACACGGTGCAGAGGTCTCACTACACTAACTTGTAGTTTTAGCTGAACACTGTGAGGAGGACGCACTACACTAACTTGTAGCTTTAGCTGAACACTGTGCAGAGGTCGCACTACACTAACTTGTAGTTTTCGCTGAACACTGTGAGGAGGACACACTACACCAACTTGTAGCTTTAGCTGAACACTGTGAGGAGGACACACTACACCAACTTGTAGCTTTAGCTGAACACTGTGAGGAGGACGCACTACACTAACTTGTAGCTTTAGCTGAACACTGTGCAGAGGTCTCACTACACTAACCTGTAGTTTTAGCTGAACACTGTGAGGAGGACGCACTACACTAACTTGTAGCTTTAGCTGAACACTGTGCAGAGGTCTCACTACACTAACTTGTAGCTTTAGCTGAACACTGTGCAGAGGTTGCACTACACTAACTTGTAGTTTTAGCTGAACACTGTGAGCAGGACGCACTACACTAACTTGTAGCTTTAGCTGAACACTGTGCAGAGGTCGCACTACACTAACTTGTAGCTTTAGCTGAACACTGTGCAGAGGTCTCACTACACTAACTTGTAGTTTTAGCTGAACACTGTGAGGAGGACGCACTACACTAACTTGTAGCTTTAGCTGAACACTGTGCAGAGGTCGCACTACACTAACTTGTAGTTTTAGCTGAACACTGTGAGGAGGACGCACTACCCTAACTTGTAGCTTTAGCTGAACACTGTGCGGAGGTCACACTAAACTAACTTGTAGCTTTAGCTGAACACTGTGAGGAGGACGCACTACACTAACTTGTGGCTTTAGCTGAACACTGTGCAGAGGTCTCACTACACTAACTTGTAGTTTTAGCTGAATACTGTGAGGAGGACGCACTACACTAACTTGTAGCTTTAGCTGAACACTGTGCAGAGGTCGCACTACACTAACTTGTAGCTTTAGCTGAACACTGTGCAGAGGTCACACTAAACTAACTTGTAGCTTTAGCTGAACACTGTGAGCAGGACGCACTACACTAACTTGTAGCTTTAGCTGAACACTGTGCAGAGGCCTCACTACACTAACTTGTAGTTTTAGCTGAACACTGAGAGGAGGACGCACTACATTAACTTGTAGCTTTAGCTGAACACTGTGCAGAGGTCTCACTACACTAACTTGTAGTTTTAGCTGAACACTGTGAGGAGGACGCACTACACTAACTTGTAGCTTTAGCTGGACACTGTGAGGAGGACGCACTACACTAACTTGTAGCTTTAGCTGAACACTGTGCAGAGGTCTCACTTCACTAACTGGTAGTTTTAGCTGGACACTGTGAGGAGGACGCACTACACTAACTTGTAGCTTTAGCTGAACACTGTGCAGAGGTCGCACTACACTAACTTGTAGTTTTTGCTGAACACTGTGAGGAGGACACACTACACCAACTTGTAGCTTTAGCTGAACACTGTGAGGAGGACATACTACCCTAACTTGTAGCTTTAGCTGAACACTGTGCAGAGGTCACACTAAACTAACTTGTAGCTTTAGCTAAACACTGTGAGGAGGACACACTACATTAACTTGTAGCTTTAGCTGAACACTGTACAGAGGTCTCACTACACTAACCTGTAGCTTTAGCTGAACACTGTGCAGAGGTCGCACTACACTAACTTGTAGTTTTAGCTGAACACTGTGAGCAGGACGCACTACACTAACTTGTAGCTTTAGCTGAACACTGTGCAGAGGTCTCACTACACTAACTTGTAGTTTTAGCTGAACACTGTGAGCAGGACACACTACACTAACTTGTAGGTTTAGCTGAACACTGTGCAGAGGTCTCACTACACTAACTTGTAGTTTTAGCTGAACGCTGTGAGGAGGACACACTACACTAACTTGTAGCTTTAGCTGAACACGGTGCAGAGGTCTCACTACACTAACTTGTAGTTTTAGCTGAACACTGTGAGGAGGACGCACTACACTAACTTGTAGCTTTAGCTGAACACTGTGCAGAGGTCGCACTACACTAACTTGCAGTTTTCGCTGAACACTGTGAGGAGGACACACTACACCAACTTGTAGCTTTAGCTGAACACTGTGAGGAGGACACACTACACTAACCTGTAGCTTTAGCTGAACACTGTGAGGAGGACGCACTACACTAACTTGTAGCTTTAGCTGAACACTGTGCAGAGGTCTCACTACACTAACCTGTAGTTTTAGCTGAACACTGTGAGGAGGACGCACTACACTAACTTGTAGCTTTAGCTGAACACTGTGCAGAGGTCTCACTACACTAACTTGTAGCTTTAGCTGAACACTGTGCAGAGGTTGCACTACACTAACTTGTAGTTTTAGCTGAACACTGTGAGCAGGACGCACTACACTAACTTGTAGCTTTAGCTGAACACTGTGCAGAGGTCGCACTACACTAACTTGTAGCTTTAGCTGAACACTGTGCAGAGGTCTCATTACATTAACTTGTAGTTTTAGCTGAACACTGTGAGGAGGACGCACTACACTAACTTGTAGCTTTAGCTGAACACTGTGCAGAGGTCGCACTACACTAACTTGTAGTTTTAGCTGAACACTGTGAGGAGGACGCACTACCCTAACTTGTAGCTTTAGCTGAACACTGTGCGGAGGTCACACTAAACTAACTTGTAGCTTTAGCTGAACACTGTGAGGAGGACACACTACACTAACTTGTAGCTTTAGCTGAACACTGTGCAGAGGTCTCACTACACTAACTTGTAGTTTTAGCTGAATACTGTGAGGAGGACGCACTACACTAACTTGTAGCTTTAGCTGAACACTGTGCAGAGGTCACACTACACTAACTTGTAGCTTTAGCTGAACACTGTGCAGAGGTCACTCTAAACTAACTTGTAGCTTTAGCTGAACACTGTGAGCAGGACGCACTACACTAACTTGTAGCTTTAGCTGAACACTGTGCAGAGGTCTCACTACACTAACTTGTAGTTTTAGCTGAACACTGTGAGGAGGACGCACTACATTAACTTGTAGCTTTAGCTGAACACTGTGCAGAGGTCTCACTACACTAACTTGTAGTTTTAGCTGAACACTGTGAGGAGGACGCACTACACTAACTTGTAGCTTTAGCTGGACACTGTGAGGAGGACGCACTACACTAACTTGTAGCTTTAGCTGAACACTGTGCAGAGGTCTCACTTCACTAACTGGTAGTTTTAGCTGGACACTGTGAGGAGGACGCACTACACTAACTTGTAGCTTTAGCTGAACACTGTGCAGAGGTCGCACTACACTAACGTGTAGTTATAGCTGAACACTGGGAGCAGGACGCACTACACTAACTTGTAGCTTTGGCTGAACACTGTGCAGAGGTCTCACTACACTAACTTGTAGCTTTAGCTGAACACTGTGCAGAGGTCTCACTACATTAACTTGTAGTTTTAGCTGAACACTGTGAGCAGGACACACTACACTAACTTGTAGCTTTAGCTGAACACTGTGCAGAGGTCTCACTACACTAACTTGTAGCTTTAGCTGAACACTGTGAGGAGGACGCACTACACTAACTTGTAGCTTTAGCTGAACACTGTGCAGAGGTCGCACTACACTAACTTGTAGTTTTAGCTGAACACTGTGAGGAGGACGCACTACCCTAACTTGTAGCTTTAGCTGAACACTGTGCGGAGGTCACACTAAACTAACTTGTAGCTTTAGCTGAACACTGTGAGGAGGACACACTACACTAACTTGTAGCTTTAGCTGAACACTGTGCAGAGGTCTCACTACACTAACTTGTAGTTTTAGCTGAATAGTGTGAGGAGGACGCACTACACTAACTTGTAGCTTTAGCTGAACACTGTGCAGAGGTCACACTACACTAACTTGTAGCTTTAGCTGAACACTGTGCAGAGGTCACACTAAACTAACTTGTAGCTTTAGCTGAACACTGTGAGCAGGACGCACTACACTAACTTGTAGCTTTAGCTGAACACTATGCAGAGGTCTCACTACACTAACTTGTAGTTTTAGCTGAACACTGTGAGGAGGACGCACTACATTAACTTGTAGCTTTAGCTGAACACTGTGCAGAGGTCTCACTACACTAACTTGTAGTTTTAGCTGAACACTGTGAGGAGGACGCACTACACTAACTTGTAGCTTTAGCTGGACACTGTGAGGAGGACGCACTACACTAACTTGTAGCTTTAGCTGAACACTGTGCAGAGGTCTCACTTCACTAACTGGTAGTTTTAGCTGGACACTGTGAGGAGGACGCACTACACTAACTTGTAGCTTTAGCTGAACACTGTGCAGAGGTCGCACTACACTAACGTGTAGTTTTAGCTGAACACTGTGAGCAGGACGCACTACACTAACTTGTAGCTTTGGCTGAACACTGTGCAGAGGTCTCACTACACTTACTTGTAGCTTTAGCTGAACACTGTGCAGAGGTCTCACTACACTAACTTGTAGCTTTAGCTGAACACGGTGCAGAGGTCTCACTACACTAACTTGTAGTTTTAGCTGAACACTGTGAGGAGGACGCACTACACTAACTTGTAGCTTTAGCTGAACACTGTGCAGAGGTCGCACTACACTAACTTGTAGTTTTCGCTGAACACTGTGAGGAGGACACACTACACCAACTTGTAGCTTTAGCTGAACACTGTGAGGAGGACACACTACACTAACCTGTAGTTTTAGCTGAACACTGTGAGGAGGACGCACTACACTAACTTGTAGCTTTAGCTGAACACTGTGCAGAGGTCTCACTACACTAACTTGTAGCTTTAGCTGAACACTGTGCAGAGGTTGCACTACACTAACTTGTAGTTTTAGCTGAACACTGTGAGGAGGACACACTACACTAACTTGTAGCTTTAGCTGAACACGGTGCAGAGGTCTCACTACACTAACTTGTAGTTTTAGCTGAACACTGTGAGGAGGACGCACTACACTAACTTGTAGCTTTAGCTGAACACTGTGCAGAGGTCGCACTACACTAACTTGTAGTTTTCGCTGAACACTGTGAGGAGGACACACTACACCAACTTGTAGCTTTAGCTGAACACTGTGAGGAGGACACACTACACCAACTTGTAGCTTTAGCTGAACACTGTGAGGAGGACGCACTACACTAACTTGTAGCTTTAGCTGAACACTGTGCAGAGGTCTCACTACACTAACCTGTAGTTTTAGCTGAACACTGTGAGGAGGACGCACTACACTAACTTGTAGCTTTAGCTGAACACTGTGCAGATGTCTCACTACACTAACTTGTAGCTTTAGCTGAACACTGTGCAGAGGTTGCACTACACTAACTTGTAGTTTTAGCTGAACACTGTGAGCAGGACGCACTACACTAACTTGTAGCTTTAGCTGAACACTGTGCAGAGGTCGCACTACACTAACTTGTAGCTTTAGCTGAACACTGTGCAGAGGTCTCACTACACTAACTTGTAGTTTTAGCTGAACACTGTGAGGAGGACGCACTACACTAACTTGTAGCTTTAGCTGAACACTGTGCAGAGGTCGCACTACACTAACTTGTAGTTTTAGCTGAACACTGTGAGGAGGACGCACTACCCTAACTTGTAGCTTTAGCTGAACACTGTGCGGAGGTCACACTAAACTAACTTGAAGCTTTAGCTGAACACTGTGAGGAGGACGCACTACACTAACTTGTAGCTTTAGCTGAACACTGTGCAGAGGTCTCACTACACTAACTTGTAGTTTTAGCTGAATACTGTGAGGAGGACGCACTACACTAACTTGTAGCTTTAGCTGAACACTGTGCAGAGGTCGCACTACACTAACTTGTAGCTTTAGCTGAACACTGTGCAGAGGTCACACTAAACTAACTTGTAGCTTTAGCTGAACACTGTGAGCAGGACGCACTACACTAACTTGTAGCTTTAGCTGAACACTGTGCAGAGGCCTCACTACACTAACTTGTAGTTTTAGCTGAACACTGAGAGGAGGACGCACTACATTAACTTGTAGCTTTAGCTGAACACTGTGCAGAGGTCTCACTACACTAACTTGTAGTTTTAGCTGAACACTGTGAGGAGGACGCACTACACTAACTTGTAGCTTTAGCTGGACACTGTGAGGAGGACGCACTACACTAACTTGTAGCTTTAGCTGAACACTGTGCAGAGGTCTCACTTCACTAACTGGTAGTTTTAGCTGGACACTGTGAGGAGGACGCACTACACTAACTTGTAGCTTTAGCTGAACACTGTGCAGAGGTCGCACTACACTAACTTGTAGTTTTTGCTGAACACTGTGAGGAGGACACACTACACCAACTTGTAGCTTTAGCTGAACACTGTGAGGAGGACATACTACCCTAACTTGTAGCTTTAGCTGAACACTGTGCAGAGGTCACACTAAACTAACTTGTAGCTTTAGCTAAACACTGTAAGGAGGACACACTACATTAACTTGTAGCTTTAGCTGAACACTGTACAGAGGTCTCACTACACTAACCTGTAGCTTTAGCTGAACACTGTGCAGAGGTCGCACTACACTAACTTGTAGTTTTAGCTGAACACTGTGAGCAGGACGCACTACACTAACTTGTAGCTTTAGCTGAACACTGTGCAGAGGTCTCACTACACTAATTTGTAGTTTTAGCTGAACACTGTGAGCAGGACACACTACACTAACTTGTAGGTTTAGCTGAACACTGTGCAGAGGTCTCACTACACTAACTTGTAGTTTTAGCTGAACGCTGTGAGGAGGACACACTACACTAACTTGTAGCTTTAGCTGAACACGGTGCAGAGGTCTCACTACACTAACTTGTAGTTTTAGCTGAACACTGTGAGGAGGACGCACTACACTAACTTGTAGCTTTAGCTGAACACTGTGCAGAGGTCGCACTACACTAACTTGCAGTTTTCGCTGAACACTGTGAGGAGGACACACTACACCAACTTGTAGCTTTAGCTGAACACTGTGAGGAGGACACACTAAACTAACCTGTAGTTTTAGCTGAACACTGTGAGGAGGACGCACTACACTAACTTGTAGCTTTAGCTGAACACTGTGCAGAGGTCTCACTACACTAACTTGTAGCTTTAGCTGAACACTGTGCAGAGGTTGCACTACACTAACTTGTAGTTTTAGCTGAACACTGTGAGGAGGACACACTACACTAACTTGTAGCTTTAGCTGAACACGGTGCAGAGGTCTCACTACACTAACTTGTAGTTTTAGCTGAACACTGTGAGGAGGACGCACTACACTAACTTGTAGCTTTAGCTGAACACTGTGCAGAGGTTGCACTACACTAACTTGTAGTTTTCGCTGAACACTGTGAGGAGGACACACTACACCAACTTGTAGCTTTAGCTGAACACTGTGAGGAGGACACACTACACCAACTTGTAGCTTTAGCTGAACACTGTGAGGAGGACGCACTACACTAACTTGTAGCTTTAGCTGAACACTGTGCAGAGGTCTCACTACACTAACCTGTAGTTTTAGCTGAACACTGTGAGGAGGACGCACTACACTAACTTGTAGCTTTAGCTGAACACTGTGCAGAGGTCTCACTACACTAACTTGTAGCTTTAGCTGAACACTGTGCAGAGGTTGCACTACACTAACTTGTAGTTTTAGCTGAACACTGTGAGCAGGACGCACTACACTAACTTGTAGCTTTAGCTGAACACTGTGCAGAGGTCGCACTACACTAACTTGTAGCTTTAGCTGAACACTGTGCAGAGGTCTCACTACATTAACTTGTAGTTTTAGCTGAACACTGTGAGCAGGACACACTACCCTAACTTGTAGCTTTAGCTGAACACTGTGCAGAGGTCTCACTACACTAACTTGTAGCTTTAGCTGAACACTGTGAGGAGGACGCACTACACTAACTTGTAGCTTTAGCTGAACACTGTGCAGAGGTCGCACTACACTAACTTGTAGTTTTAGCTGAACACTGTGAGGAGGACGCACTACCCTAACTTGTAGCTTTAGCTGAACACTGTGCGGAGGTCACACTAAACTAACTTGTAGCTTTAGCTGAACACTGTGAGGAGGACACACTACACTAACTTGTAGCTTTAGCTGAACACTGTGCAGAGGTCTCACTACACTAACTTGTAGTTTTAGCTGAATACTGTGAGGAGGACGCACTACACTAACTTGTAGCTTTAGCTGAACACTGTGCAGAGGTCACACTACACTAACTTGTAGCTTTAGCTGAACACTGTGCAGAGGTCACTCTAAACTAACTTGTAGCTTTAGCTGAACACTGTGAGCAGGACGCACTACACTAACTTGTAGCTTTAGCTGAACACTGTGCAGAGGTCTCACTACACTAACTTGTAGTTTTAGCTGAACACTGTGAGGAGGACGCACTACATTAACTTGTAGGTTTAGCTGAACACTGTGCAGAGGTCTCACTACACTAACTTGTAGTTTTAGCTGAACACTGTGAGGAGGACGCACTACACTAACTTGTAGCTTTAGCTGGACACTGTGAGGAGGACGCACTACACTAACTTGTAGCTTTAGCTGAACACTGTGCAGAGGTCTCACTTCACTAACTGGTAGTTTTAGCTGGACACTGTGAGGAGGACGCACTACACTAACTTGTAGCTTTAGCTGAACACTGTGCAGAGGTCGCACTACACTAACGTGTAGTTATAGCTGAACACTGGGAGCAGGACGCACTACACTAACTTGTAGCTTTGGCTGAACACTGTGCAGAGGTCTCACTACACTAACTTGTAGCTTTAGCTGAACACTGTGCAGAGGTCTCACTACATTAACTTGTAGTTTTAGCTGAACACTGTGAGCAGGACACACTACACTAACTTGTAGCTTTAGCTGAACACTGTGCAGAGGTCTCACTACACTAACTTGTAGCTTTAGCTGAACACTGTGAGGAGGACGCACTACACTAACTTGTAGCTTTAGCTGAACACTGTGCAGAGGTCGCACTACACTAACTTGTAGTTTTAGCTGAACACTGTGAGGAGGACGCACTACCCTAACTTGTAGCTTTAGCTGAACACTGTGCGGAGGTCACACTAAACTAACTTGTAGCTTTAGCTGAACACTGTGAGGAGGACACACTACACTAACTTGTAGCTTTAGCTGAACACTGTGCAGAGGTCTCACTACACTAACTTGTAGTTTTAGCTGAATACTGTGAGGAGGACGCACTACATTAACTTGTAGCTTTAGCTGAACACTGTGCAGAGGTCACACTACACTAACTTGTAGCTTTAGCTGAACACTGTGCAGAGGTCACACTAAACTAACTTGTAGCTTTAGCTGAACACTGTGAGCAGGACGCACTACACTAACTTGTAGCTTTAGCTGAACACTGTGCAGAGGTCTCACTACACTAACTTGTAGTTTTAGCTGAACACTGTGAGGAGGACGCACTACATTAACTTGTAGCTTTAGCTGAACACTGTGCAGAGGTCTCACTACACTAACTTGTAGTTTTAGCTGAACACTGTGAGGAGGACGCACTACACTAACTTGTAGCTTTAGCTGGACACTGTGAGGAGGACGCACTACACTAACTTGTAGCTTTAGCTGAACACTGTGCAGAGGTCTCACTTCACTAACTGGTAATTTTAGCTGGACACTGTGAGGAGGACGCACTACACTAACTTGTAGCTTTAGCTGAACACTGTGCAGAGGTCGCACTACACTAACGTGTAGTTATAGCTGAACACTGGGAGCAGGACGCACTACACTAACTTGTAGCTTTGGCTGAACACTGTGCAGAGGTCTCACTACACTAACTTGTAGCTTTAGCTGAACACTGTGCAGAGGTCACACTACACTAACTTGTAGTTTTAGCTGAACACTGTGAGCAGGACGCACTACACTAACTTGTAGCTTTGGCTGAACACTGTGCAGAGGTCTCACTACACTTACTTGTAGCTTTAGCTGAACACTGTGCAGAGGTCTCACTACACTAACTTGTAGCTTTAGCTGAACACGGTGCAGAGGTCTCACTACACTAACTTGTAGTTTTAGCTGAACACTGTGAGGAGGACGCACTACACTAACTTGTAGCTTTAGCTGAACACTGTGCAGAGGTCGCACTACACTAACTTGTAGTTTTCGCTGAACACTGTGAGGAGGACACACTACACCAACTTGTAGCTTTAGCTGAACACTGTGAGGAGGACACACTACACTAACCTGTAGTTTTAGCTGAACACTGTGAGGAGGACGCACTACACTAACTTGTAGCTTTAGCTGAACACTGTGCAGAGGTCTCACTACACTAACTTGTAGCTTTAGCTGAACACTGTGCAGAGGTTGCACTACACTAACTTGTAGTTTTAGCTGAACACTGTAAGGAGGACACACTACACTAACTTGTAGCTTTAGCTGAACACGGTGCAGAGGTCTCACTACACTAACTTGTAGTTTTAGCTGAACACTGTGAGGAGGACGCACTACACTAACTTGTAGCTTTAGCTGAACACTGTGCAGAGGTCGCACTACACTAACTTGTAGTTTTCGCTGAACACTGTGAGGAGGACACACTACACCAACTTGTAGCTTTAGCTGAACACTGTGAGGAGGACGCACTACACTAACTTGTAGCTTTAGCTGAACACTGTGCAGAGGTCTCACTACACTAACCTGTAGTTTTAGCTGAACACTGTGAGGAGGACGCACTACACTAACTTGTAGCTTTAGCTGAACACTGTGCAGAGGTCTCACTACACTAACTTGTAGCTTTAGCTGAACACTGTGCAGAGGTTGCACTACACTAACTTGTAGTTTTAGCTGAACACTGTGAGCAGGACGCACTACACTAACTTGTAGCTTTAGCTGAACACTGTGCAGAGGTCGCAGTACACTAACTTGTAGCTTTAGCTGAACACTGTGCAGAGGTCTCACTACATTAACTTGTAGTTTTAGCTGAACACTGTGAGCAGGACACACTACACTAACTTGTAGCTTTAGCTGAACACTGTGCAGAGGTCTCACTACACTAACTTGTAGCTTTAGCTGAACACTGTGAGGAGGACGCACTACACTAACTTGTAGCTTTAGCTGAACACTGTGCAGAGGTCGCACTACACTAACTTGTAGTTTTAGCTGAACACTGTGAGGAGGACGCACTACCCTAACTTATAGCTTTAGCTGAACACTGTGCGGAGGTCACACTAAACTAACTTGTAGCTTTAGCTGAACACTGTGAGGAGGACACACTACACTAACTTGTAGCTTTAGCTGAACACTGTGCAGAGGTCTCACTACACTAACTTGTAGTTTTAGCTGAATACTGTGAGGAGGACGCACTACACTAACTTGTAGCTTTAGCTGAACACTGTGCAGAGGTCACACTACACTAACTTGTAGCTTTAGCTGAACACTGTGCAGAGGTCACACTAAACTAACTTGTAGCTTTAGCTGAACACTGTGAGCAGGACGCACTACACTAACTTGTAGCTTTAGCTGAACACTGTGCAGAGGTCTCACTACACTAACTTGTAGTTTTAGCTGAACACTGTGAGGAGGACGCACTACATTAACTTGTAGCTTTAGCTGAACACTGTGCAGAGGTCTCACTACACTAACTTGTAGTTTTAGCTGAACACTGTGAGGAGGACGCACTACACTAACTTGTAGCTTTAGCTGGACACTGTGAGGAGGACGCACTACACTAACTTGTAGCTTTAGCTGAACACTGTGCAGAGGTCTCACTTCACTAACTGGTAGTTTTAGCTGGACACTGTGAGGAGGACGCACTACACTAACTTGTAGCTTTAGCTGAACACTGTGCAGAGGTCGCACTACACTAACGTGTAGTTATAGCTGAACACTGGGAGCAGGACGCACTACACTAACTTGTAGCTTTGGCTGAACACTGTGCAGAGGTCTCACTACACTAACTTGTAGCTTTAGCTGAACACTGTGAGGAGGACGTACTACCCTAACTTGTAGCTTTAGCTGAACACTGTGCAGAGGTCACACTAAACTAACTTGTAGCTTTAGCTAAACACTGTGAGGAGGACACACTACATTAACTTGTAGCTTTAGCTGAACACTGTACAGAGGTCTCACTACACTAACCTGTAGCTTTAGCTGAACACTGTGCAGAGGTCGCACTACACTAACTTGTAGTTTTAGCTGAACACTGTGAGCAGGACGCACTACACTAACTTGTAGCTTTAGCTGAACACTGTGCAGAGGTCTCACTACACTAACTTGTAGTTTTAGCTGAACACTGTGAGCAGGACACACTACACTAACTTGTAGTTTTAGCTGAACGCTGTGAGGAGGACACACTACACTAACTTGTAGCTTTAGCTGAACACGGTGCAGATGTCTCACTACACTAACTTGTAGCTTTAGCTGAACACTGTGAGGAGGACGCACTACACTAACTTGTAGCTTTAGCTGAACACTGTGCAGAGGTCGCACTACACTAACTTGTAGTTTTCGCTGAACACTGTGAGGAGGACACACTACACCAACTTGTAGCTTTAGCTGAACACTGTGAGGAGGACACACTACACTAACCTGTAGTTTTAGCTGAACACTGTGAGGAGGACGCACTACACTAACTTGTAGCTTTAGCTGAACACTGTGAGGAGGACACACTACACTAACCTGTAGTTTTAGCTGAACACTGTGAGGAGGACGCACTACACTAACTTGTAGCTTTAGCTGAACACTGTGCAGAGGTCTCACTACACTAACTTGTAGCTTTAGCTGAACACTGTGCAGAGGTTGCACTACACTAACTTGTAGTTTTAGCTGAACACTGTGAGGAGGACACACTACACTAACTTGTAGCTTTAGCTGAACACGGTGCAGAGGTCTCACTACACTAACTTGTAGTTTTAGCTGAACACTGTGAGGAGGACGCACTACACTAACTTGTAGCTTTAGCTGAACACTGTGCAGAGGTCGCACTACACTAACTTGTAGTTTTCGCTGAACACTGTGAGGAGGACACACTACACCAACTTGTAGCTTTAGCTGAACACTGTGAGGAGGACGCACTACACTAACTTGTAGCTTTAGCTGAACACTGTGCAGAGGTCTCACTACACTAACCTGTAGTTTTAGCTGAACACTGTGAGGAGGACGCACTACACTAACTTGTAGCTTTAGCTGAACACTGTGCAGAGGTCTCACTACACTAACTTGTAGCTTTAGCTGAACACTGTGCAGAGGTTGCACTACACTAACTTGTAGTTTTAGCTGAACACTGTGAGCAGGACGCACTACACTAACTTGTAGCTTTAGCTGAACACTGTGCAGAGGTCGCAGTACCCTAACTTGTAGCTTTAGCTGAACACTGTGCAGAGGTCTCACTACATTAACTTGTAGTTTTAGCTGAACACTGTGAGCAGGACACACTACACTAACTTGTAGCTTTAGCTGAACACTGTGCAGAGGTCTCACTACACTAACTTGTAGCTTTAGCTGAACACTGTGAGGAGGACGCACTACACTAACTTGTAGCTTTAGCTGAACACTGTGCAGAGGTCGCACTACACTAACTTGTAGTTTTAGCTGAACACTGTGAGGAGGACGCACTACCCTAACTTATAGCTTTAGCTGAACACTGTGCGGAGGTCACACTAAACTAACTTGTAGCTTTAGCTGAACACTGTGAGGAGGACACACTACACTAACTTGTAGCTTTAGCTGAACACTGTGCAGAGGTCTCACTACACTAACTTGTAGTTTTAGCTGAATACTGTGAGGAGGACGCACTACACTAACTTGTAGCTTTAGCTGAACACTGTGCAGAGGTCACACTACACTAACTTGTAGCTTTAGCTGAACACTGTGCAGAGGTCACACTAAACTAACTTGTAGCTTTAGCTGAACACTGTGAGCAGGACGCACTACACTAACTTGTAGCTTTAGCTGAACACTGTGCAGAGGTCTCACTACACTAACTTGTAGTTTTAGCTGAACACTGTGAGGAGGACGCACTACATTAACTTGTAGCTTTAGCTGAACACTGTGCAGAGGTCTCACTACACTAACTTGTAGTTTTAGCTGAACACTGTGAGGAGGACGCACTACACTAACTTGTAGCTTTAGCTGGACACTGTGAGGAGGACGCACTACACTAACTTGTAGCTTTAGCTGAACACTGTGCAGAGGTCTCACTTCACTAACTGGTAGTTTTAGCTGGACACTGTGAGGAGGACGCACTACACTAACTTGTAGCTTTAGCTGAACACTGTGCAGAGGTCGCACTACACTAACGTGTAGTTATAGCTGAACACTGGGAGCAGGACGCACTACACTAACTTGTAGCTTTGGCTGAACACTGTGCAGAGGTCTCACTACACTAACTTGTAGCTTTAGCTGAACACTGTGAGGAGGACGTACTACCCTAACTTGTAGCTTTAGCTGAACACTGTGCAGAGGTCACACTAAACTAACTTGTAGCTTTAGCTAAACACTGTGAGGAGGACACACTACATTAACTTGTAGCTTTAGCTGAACACTGTACAGAGGTCTCACTACACTAACCTGTAGCTTTAGCTGAACACTGTGCAGAGGTCGCACTACACTAACTTGTAGTTTTAGCTGAACACTGTGAGCAGGACGCACTACACTAACTTGTAGCTTTAGCTGAACACTGTGCAGAGGTCTCACTACACTAACTTGTAGTTTTAGCTGAACACTGTGAGCAGGACACACTACACTAACTTGTAGTTTTAGCTGAACGCTGTGAGGAGGACACACTACACTAACTTGTAGCTTTAGCTGAACACGGTGCAGAGGTCTCACTACACTAACTTGTAGCTTTAGCTGAACACTGTGAGGAGGACGCACTACACTAACTTGTAGCTTTAGCTGAACACTGTGCAGAGGTCGCACTACACTAACTTGTAGTTTTCGCTGAACACTGTGAGGAGGACACACTACACCAACTTGTAGCTTTAGCTGAACACTGTGAGGAGGACACACTACACTAACCTGTAGTTTTAGCTGAACACTGTGAGGAGGACACACTACACTAACTTGTAGCTTTAGCTGAACACTGTGCAGAGGTCTCACTACACTAACTTGTAGCTTTAGCTGAACACTGTGCAGAGGTTGCACTACACTAACTTGTAGTTTTAGCTGAACACTGTGAGGAGGACACACTACACTAACTTGTAGCTTTAGCTGAACACGGTGCAGAGGTCTCACTACACTAACTTGTAGTTTTAGCTGAACACTGTGAGGAGGACGCACTACACTAACTTGTAGCTTTAGCTGAACACTGTGCAGAGGTCGCACTACACTAACTTGTAGTTTTCGCTGAACACTGTGAGGAGGACACACTACACCAACTTGTAGCTTTAGCTGAACACTGTGAGGAGGACACACTACACCAACTTGTAGCTTTAGCTGAACACTGTGAGGAGGACGCACTACACTAACTTGTAGCTTTAGCTGAACACTGTGCAGAGGTCTCACTACACTAACCTGTAGTTTTAGCTGAACACTGTGAGGAGGACGCACTACACTAACTTGTAGCTTTAGCTGAACACTGTGCAGAGGTCTCACTACACTAACTTGTAGCTTTAGCTGAACACTGTGCAGAGGTTGCACTACACTAACTTGTAGTTTTAGCTGAACACTGTGAGCAGGACGCACTACACTAACTTGTTGCTTTAGCTGAACACTGTGCAGAGGTCGCACTACACTAACTTGTAGCTTTAGCTGAACACTGTGCAGAGGTCTCACTACACTAACTTGTAGCTTTAGCTGAACACTGTGCAGAGGTCGCACTACACTAACTTGTAGTTTTAGCTGAACACTGTGAGGAGGACGCACTACCCTAACTTGTAGCTTTAGCTGAACACTGTGAGGAGGACGCACTACATTAACTTGTAGCTTTAGCTGAACACTGTGCAGAGGTCTCACTACACTAACTTGTAGTTTTAGCTGAACACTGTGAGGAGGACGCACTACACTAACTTGTAGTTTTAGCTGAATACTGTGAGGAGGACGCACTACACTAACTTGTAGCTTTAGCTGAACACTGTGCAGAGGTCTCACTACACTAACCTGTAGTTTTAGCTGAACACTGTGAGGAGGACGCACTACACTAACTTGTAGCTTTAGCTGAACACTGTGCAGAGGTCTCACTACACTAACTTGTAGCTTTAGCTGAACACTGTGCAGAGGTTGCACTACACTAACTTGTAGTTTTAGCTGAACACTGTGAGCAGGATGCACTACACTAACTTGTAGCTTTAGCTGAACACTGTGCAGAGGTCGCACTACACTAACTTGTAGCTTTAGCTGAACACTGTGCAGAGGTCTCACTACATTAACTTGTAGTTTTAGCTGAACACTGTGAGCAGGACACACTACACTAACTTGTAGCTTTAGCTGAACACTGTGCAGAGGTCTCACTACACTAACTTGTAGCTTTAGCTGAACACTGTGAGGAGGACGCACTACACTAACTTGTAGCTTTAGCTGAACACTAGGGATGAGCTTCGTGTTCGAGTCGAACCCATGTTCGACTCGAACATCGGCTGTTCGACCGTCCGTCGAATTGCGAACGATATGGGCCGTTCGCGCCAAATTCGTGTGGCGCGTCACGGCCCATAATTCACTGCGGCATCGCAGTGCATTGCTGGCTGATGATTGGCCAAGCATGCACTATGACCCGCATGCTTGGCCAATCACAGCGCCGTCAGTAGAGAGAGCTGTAATTGGCCAAAGCCAGGGTGGCTTTGGCCAATTATGGCTCAGGGGATTTAGTACACACCCCACACTATATAAGGCCGCCTGCACGGCGGCCCTGTGTAGTGTGTGTTCCGGTGTGCTGAGAGATAGAGAGAGAGAGAGACAGTGTCATTTGATTTGAGTTAGATAGATTAGGCAGAACAGTCAGTCAGTTAGCTGCACTTACAGTGTATTGTGTATATATATGCATCCCAGGTGTTGCATATATATATATACACTGTATTCAGTTTAGCTAGATCCGTTCCTGTTATCTTCTATCTAGACTATTTAGTGCAGTGTGTCCTGCTCACAGTGTTCAGCTAGATCCGTTCCTGCTATTTACATTCAGTGCAGTGCGTCCTGCTCACAGTGTTCAGCTAGATCCGTTCCTGCTATTTACATTCAGTGCAGTGCGTCCTGCTCACAGTGTTCAGCTAGATCCGTTCCTGCTATTTACATTCAGTGCAGTGCGTCCTGCTCACAGTGTTCAGCTAGATCCGTTCCTGCTATTTACATTCAGTGCAGTGCGTCCTGCTCACAGTGTTCAGCTAGATCCGTTCCTGGTATTTACATTTAGTGCAGTGCGTCCTGCTCACAGTGTTCAGCTAGATCCGTTCCTGCTATTTACATTCAGTGCAGTGCGTCCTGCTCACAGTGTTCAGCTAGATCCGTTCCTGGTATTTACATTTAGTGCAGTGCGTCCTGCTCACAGTGTTCAGCTAGATCCGTTCCTGCTATATACATTTAGTGCAGTACGTCCTGCTCACAGTGTTCAGCTAGATCCATTCCTGCTATTTACATTCAGTGCAGTGCGTCCTGCTCACAGTGTTCAGCTAGATCCGTTCCTGCTATTTACATTCAGTGCAGTGCGTCCTGCTCACAGTGTTCAGCTAGATCCGTTCCTGCTATTTACATTCAGTGCAGTGCGTCCTGCTCACAGTGTTCAGCTAGATCCGTTCCTGCTATTTACATTCAGTGCAGTGCGTCCTGCTCACAGTGTTCAGCTAGATCCGTTCCTGGTATTTACATTTAGTGCAGTGCGTCCTGCTCACAGTGTTCAGCTAGATCCGTTCCTGCTATTTACATTCAGTGCAGTGCGTCCTGCTCACAGTGTTCAGCTAGATCCGTTCCTGCTATATACATTTAGTGCAGTACGTCCTGCTCACAGTGTTCAGCTAGATCCGTTCCTGGTATTTACATTTAGTGCAGTGCGTCCTGCTCACAGTGTTCAGCTAGATCCGTTCCTGCTATTTACATTCAGTGCAGTGCGTCCTGCTCACAGTGTTCAGCTAGATCCGTTCCTGCTATTTACATTCAGTGCAGTGCGTCCTGCTCACAGTGTTCAGCTAGATCCGTTCCTGCTATTTACATTCAGTGCAGTGCGTCCTGCTCACAGTGTTCAGCTAGATCCGTTCCTGGTATTTACATTTAGTGCAGTGCGTCCTGCTCACAGTGTTCAGCTAGATCCGTTCCTGCTATTTACATTCAGTGCAGTGCGTCCTGCTCACAGTGTTCAGCTAGATCCGTTCCTGCTATATACATTTAGTGCAGTACGTCCTGCTCACAGTGTTCAGCTAGATCCGTTCCTGCTATTTACATTCAGTGCAGTGCGTCCTGCTCACAGTGTTCAGCTAGATCCGTTCCTGCTATTTACATTCAGTGCAGTGCGTCCTGCTCACAGTGTTCAGCTAGATCCGTTCCTGGTATTTACATTTAGTGCAGTGCGTCCTGCTCACAGTGTTCAGCTAGATCCGTTCCTGCTATTTACATTCAGTGCAGTGCGTCCTGCTCACAGTGTTCAGCTAGATCCGTTCCTGCTATTTACATTCAGTGCAGTGCGTCCTGCTCACAGTGTTCAGCTAGATCCGTTCCTGCTATATACATTTAGTGCAGTGCGTCCTGCTCACAGTGTTCAGCTAGATCCGTTCCTGCTATTTACATTCAGTGCAGTGCGTCCTGCTCACAGTGTTCAGCTAGATCCGTTCCTGGTATTTACATTTAGTGCAGTGCGTCCTGCTCACAGTGTTCAGCTAGATCCGTTCCTGTTATCTTCCTACTGACAGGCAGGCTTGTCTGGTTACAGTATATAAAGCTACCTGAAGAAAATTACAGGTGTTCTTTTTGATCCTATTAGTACCACGGTCAGGCAGCTAGACTATTTACATTTAGTACAGTGTGTCCTGCTCACAGTGTTCAGCTAGATCCGTTCCTGTTATCTTCCTACTGACAGGCAGGCTTGTCTGGTTACAGTATATAAAGCTACCTGAAGAAAATTACAGGTGTTCTTTTTGATCCTATTAGTACCACGGTCAGGCAGCTAGACTATTTACATTTAGTACAGTGTGTCCTGCTCACAGTGTTCAGCTAGATCCGTTCCTGTTATCTTCCTACTGACAGGCAGGCTTGTCTGGTTACAGTATATAAAGCTACCTTAAGAAAATTACAGGTGTTCTTTTTGATCCTATTAGTACCACGGTCAGGCAGCTAGACTATTTACATTTAGTACAGTGCGTCCTGCTCACAGTGTTCAGCTAGATCCGTTCCTGCTATATACATTTAGTGCAGTACGTCCTGCTCACAGTGTTCAGCTAGATCCGTTCCTGTTATCTTCCTACTGACAGGCAGGCTTGTCTGGTTACAGTATATAAAGCTACCTGAAGAAAATTACAGGTGTTCTATCCCAGCTTAGTGCAGCTACAGGCCATTAGTATGTCTGGAAGGCCAAGAAGGAGAGGCAGACAGTCACAAGCCAATAAGAGAGGGCAAGCAGGCTCTGTGTCTAGTGCTGGTCGTGGAGACGGTGCATCCTCATCAGCACGTGGCCATGGGACACGCTTGGCCTTTTTTTCGGCAGCTGGCCGTGTTGAGCCGCAACATGCGGAAGACTTGGTCGAGTGGATGACCAAGCCGTCCTCATCCTCCTCATCCTCTCTCACCCATGCCCAGGGTGCTTTGTCTGGCAAAGCAGCGGCCTCTTCCCTCAGCTCAATGTCATCAGTGACTCCTTCCCTAGCTCCACCATGTCCTCATGAGGATTCCCTCGAACTGTTTGACCACAGTGTTGGGTACATGCTCCAGGAGGATGCCCAGCGTTTGGAAGGCTCTGATGATGATACTGAGCTCAATGAAGGCAGTAACATGAGCACGGACAGAGGGGGTGCCCAAGAAGGACAGCAATCTGGCAGTCATGCTCCCCCTGCTGCAGCATACTGCCAGGTTTGCTCCAGTGATGAGGAGGGAGGGGATGATGAGGTCACTGACTCAACGTGGGTGCCTGATAGGAGAGAGGAGGAGGAGGAGGAGGAGGAGGTGGCACATCACTAACTAGGCAGGATGCCCTCCAGGGGCCAGCCTAAGGGCAGCACATTGACTGCATCACACCCCAAAGCTCCACATGTGCAGGGCGCTGCAGTCTCTGCGCGTTATTCAAAAAGTTCTTTGGTGTGGGCCTTTTTTGAGACGAGTGCATCAGATCGCACCGCTGCTATTTGCAACATATGTCTCAAGCGTATCTCGCGTGGCCAAAACATCTCCCGCTTGGGTACCACATGCTTGACCAGACATATGTTGACCTGCCATGCAGTTCGTTGGCAAGCGTATCTGAAAGACCCACACCAAAGAACAAAGAGGATCTCTCCTTGCTCCTCATCAGCTGAGATTTCCAACCCCACTAGACCTTCAGTCCTCTCTGAGACCTGCAGTGAGAGGAATGAAGGTGTAGAATTAGGTGTGTCACAGCCAAGTACTTGTGGGCAATCTGCTTTTGGTACACCGACGTCAGATTGTACCAGGCAAATTTCCCTGCCCCAGCTGCTGCACCGCCGAAAGAAGTTTGCTCCCAGCCATCCACATGCCCAGCGGTTGAATGCTAGCTTGGCAAAATTGCTAGCACTTCAACTGCTGCCTTTTCAGTTGGTAGACTCTGCCCCCTTCCGTGAGTTTGTGGAATGTGCGGTTCCTCAGTGGCAGGTACCCAAACGCCACTTTTTCTCACGGAAGGCGATTCCGGCTCTCTACCGGCATATGGAAGGCAATGTCCATGCCTCGCTGGACAGGGCGGTCAGCGGTAAGGTGCATATTACCGCTGACTCATGGTCCAGCAGGCATGGACAGGGACATTACTTAAGTTTCACGGCGCATTGGGTGACTCTGCTGGCAGCTGGGAAGGATGCAGGACAAGGTCCAGTAGTGTTGGAGGTTGTTCCGCCACCACGCCTCCAAAATGCTGATTGTGACACACCTCTCTCCTCCACCCCCTCCTCTTCTTCTTCCTCCATGGCCTCTTCCTCGGAACCAGCGGTGCTCCGTAGGCGTTCAAGGGGCTACGCAAGTACGCAGGCCAAAAGATGCCATGCGGTGCTTGAGCTGGTGTGCTTGGGGGACAGGAGCCACACTGGGGCAGAGGTTCTGTCAGCTCTGCAGGGGCAGGTTCAGAGGTGGTTGACGCCACGCCAACTTAAGGCAGGAATGGTGGTTTGCGACAATGGCACCAACCTCCTCTCTGCCCTCCGACAGGGACAACTGACCCATGTGCCCTGTTTGGCTCACGTCCTTAACTTAGTGGTGCAGCGGTTCTTGGGCAGGTACCCGGGCTTACAGGATGTCCTGAGGCAGGCCAGGAAAGTCTCTGTGCATTTCCGCCGGTCATATAATGCCAGTGCTCGGCTGACGGACCTCCAAAAGGAGTTTAACCTGCCCAAGAACCGCCTAATCTGTGACATGCCCACCAGGTGGAACTCGACGTTGGCCATGCTGCAGCGGCTGCACACGCAGCAGAGGGCCATCAATGAGTACCTGTGCGACTATGGCACCAGGACAGGGTCAGGGGACCTTGGTTTTTTTTCCCCACGCCAGTGGGCCATGATCAGGGATGCATACACTGTCCTGTCACCATTCGAGGAGGCCACGAGGATGGTGAGCACTGACAGTGCATGCATCAGTGACACTGTCCCCCTTGTCCACCTGTTGGAGCACACGCTGCGTGGAATAATGGACAGGGCACTTGAGGCAGAACAGAGGCAGGAAGAGGAGGACTTCCTTAGCTCTCAAGGCCCCCTTTATCCAGACAGTGTTCCTGCGTGCCCGCCGATCACACAGGAAGAGGACGAGGAGGAGGAGGAGGAGGAAGATTGTGTCAGTATGGAGGTGGAGCCTGGCACTCAGCATCAGCAGTCTTTAAGGGATCAGTCCCAAGGAACACATGGACTTGTACGTGGCTGGGAGGAGGTGGCTGCGGACGTTGTTGTCCTTAGTGACCCAGAGGACTCCGGACCGAATGCCTCAGCAAACCTACGCTGCATGGCCTCCCTGATCCTGCAAAGCCTGCGTAAGGATCCTCGTATTCGTGGTATCAAGGAGAAGGACCAATACTGGCTGGCAACCCTCCTTGATCCACGTTACAAGGGTAAGGTTGCGGACCTTATCTTGCCATCGCAGAGGGAGCAGAGGATGAAACATCTTCGGGAGGCCTTGCAGAAAGGTCTGTGCAACGCGTTCCCAGAGACTGGGAGGTTACAAACTCCTGTTTCTGGACAACGTGTTGCTGAGGCTTCGGTCAGTCAAAGAAGGAGCGGTGGAGAAGGTGGCCGTCTGACCGATGCGTTCAGACAATTTTTTGGTCCGCAGCCCCAAGGTATGATCGGTTCCAGCAACCATCGCCAGCGTCTGTTTTACATGGTGCAGGAATACCTAGGGGCAAGATCAGACTTGGACACCTTTCCCACCGAAAATCCTCTGGGTTACTGGGTCTTGAGGATGGATCACTGGCCAGAGCTTGCACAGTATGCAATTGAGCTACTGGCCTGTCCTGCATCCAGCGTTCTTTCGGAACGTACATTCAGTGCTGCTGGAGGCGTGGTAACCGATCACAGGGTGCGTCTGTCCACTGACTCGGTCGATCGGCTGACCTTCATAAAAATGAATCAGTCTTGGATCACCACCAGCTACCAAGCACCTGATGCTTATGTAACTGAATAATTTTTTTCAGATCCCTTCAAAGACTGCCTATGCTGATGCTGAGTGATTATCCCTGAGTAATTATCCTCTTCCTCCTCAATCATCACGCTGATAGCTTGTAAGAACATTTTTGGTTCTGGGCGCCACCACCAGTGCCTAAGGCACAATTTTTCAGCCCCTGTATAACAGGGGCGTGTAATTACAATTTTTGATGTAATACTTTGCAGCACGGCTCGTTCCTGCATTCCAACTAGAGTGTCTGTGAGGGGTTGCAGTGTTGTGGCACCAGCACCAGTGCCTAAGGCCCAATTTTTCTGCCCCTGTCTAACAGGGGCGTGAAATTACAATTTTTGATGCAATACTTTGCAGCAGGGCTCGTTCCTGCATTACAACTAGAGTGTCTGTGAGGGGTTGCAGTGTTGTGGCACCAGCACCAGTGCCTAAGGCCCAATTTTTCTGCCCCTGTCTAACAGGGGCGTGTAATTACAATTTTTGATGCAATACTTTGCAGCAGTGCTCGTTCCTGCGTTCCAACTAGAGTGTCTGTGAGGGGTTGCAGTGTTGTGGCACCAGCACCAGTGCCTAAGGCCCAATTTTTCTGCCCCTGTCTAACAGGGGCGTGTAATTACAATTTTTGATGCAATACTTTGCAGCAGGGCTCGTTCCTGCGTTCCAACTAGAGTGTCTGTGAGGGGTTGCAGTGTTGTGGCACCAGCACCAGTGCCTAAGGCCTAATTTTTCAGCTCCTGTTCAACAGGGGCATGTAATTACAATTCTTGATCTAATATTTCACAGCAGGGCCCTGTGAGGGCTTACAGTGTTTTGGCCACAGCAACACCTAAGGCCCAAATTTCTGCTGAGTATATAGGGCAGGACCCTACTTTCAAACATCTAACTTACAAACGACTCCTACTTGCAAACGGAAGGAGACAACAGGAAGTGAGATGAAATCTACCCATAGGAAGGGAAATTCTCTCATGTAAGAGTTAATATGGGAAAACAATTTCTCCTTTCCACTGATGCTTTCCAATCCTTGTTCCACAAAAAAACCCAAATTTTCAAAAAACATTTTTCATTGGGACAAAAAAGTGAGGTGAAATCTTCTGAAGAGGAGGAAAGACGCAAAACAAATGTCACAGGGGTGATAACCCTTCCCTATGTTTTCCAAAAAGCTTAGAAAAGATTTTTTGGCTGGAGCTAAACACATTAAAAATGTTCAAAATTACAAACAGATTCTACTTAACAACAAACCTACAGTCCCTGTCTTGTTTGCACCGCCTGTATACTGCTGTTCAGAGTATATAGGGACCTTTCCTTATTTTAATTTGGGTGCGGGGTTCCCCTTAATATCCATACAAGACCCAAAGGGCCTGGTAATGGACTGGGGGGTACCCATGCCGTTTGTCTCACTGATTTTCATCCATATTGCCAGGACCCGACATGACATTAAACCCGCAAGCAGTTTTAAATGAGATTTTTTCCTTTAAAAATGACATTTGGTGCAGGGACTGTTCTAAACATGGGAAACACGCGTCACTTTACAGGCATACTATAGACACCCCCCAGGTACGATATTTAAAGGAATATTTCACTTTTTTTTTTTTACTTTAAGCATCATTAAAATCACTGCTCCCGAAAAAACGGCCGTTTTTAAAAGTTTTTTTTGCATTGATACATGTCCCCTGGGGTAGGACCCGGGTCCCCAAACCCTTTTTAGGACAATACCATGCAAATTAGCCTTTAAAATGAGCACTTTTGATTTCGAACGTTCGAGTCCCATAGACGTCAATGGGGTTCTAACGTTCGTGCGAACTTGCGGTCCGTTCGCGGGTTCTGGTGCGAACCGAACCGGGGGGTGTTCGGCTCATCCCTACTGAACACTGTGCAGAGGTCGCACTACACTAACTTGTAGTTTTAGCTGAACACTGTGAGGAGGACGCACTACCCTAACTTGTAGCTTTAGCTGAACACTGTGCGGAGGTCACACTAAACTAACTTGTAGCTTTAGCTGAACACTGTGAGGAGGACACACTACACTAACTTGTAGCTTTAGCTGAACACTGTGCAGAGGTCTCACTACACTAACTTGTAGTTTTAGCTGAATACTGTGAGGAGGACGCACTACACTAACTTGTAGCTTTAGCTGAACACTGTGCAGAGGTCACACTACACTAACTTGTAGCTTTAGCTGAACACTGTGCAGAGGTCACTCTAAACTAACTTGTAGCTTTAGCTGAACACTGTGAGCAGGACGCACTACACTAACTTGTAGCTTTAGCTGAACACTGTGCAGAGGTCTCACTACACTAACTTGTAGTTTTAGCTGAACACTGTGAGGAGGACGCACTACATTAACTTGTAGCTTTAGCTGAACACTGTGCAGAGGTCTCACTACACTAACTTGTAGTTTTAGCTGAACACTGTGAGGAGGACGCACTACACTAACTTGTAGCTTTACCTGGACACTGTGAGGAGGACGCACTACACTAACTTGTAGCTTTAGCTGAACACTGTGCAGAGGTCTCACTTCACTAACTGGTAGTTTTAGCTGGACACTGTGAGGAGGACGCACTACACTAACTTGTAGCTTTAGCTGAACACTGTGCAGAGGTCGCACTACACTAACGTGTAGTTATAGCTGAACACTGGGAGCAGGACGCACTACACTAACTTGTAGCTTTGGCTGAACACTGTGCAGAGGTCTCACTACACTAACTTGTAGCTTTAGCTGAACACTGTGCAGAGGTCTCACTACATTAACTTGTAGTTTTAGCTGAACACTGTGAGCAGGACACACTACACTAACTTGTAGCTTTAGCTGAACACTGTGCAGAGGTCTCACTACACTAACTTGTAGCTTTAGCTGAACACTGTGAGGAGGACGCACTACACTAACTTGTAGCTTTAGCTGAACACTGTAAAGAGGTCGCACTACACTAACTTGTAGTTTTAGCTGATCACTGTGAGGAGGACGCACTACCCTAACTTGTAGCTTTAGCTGAACACTGTGCGGAGGTCACACTAAACTAACTTGTAGCTTTAGCTGAACACTGTGAGGAGGACACACTACACTAACTTGTAGCTTTAGCTGAACACTGTGCAGAGGTCTCACTACACTAACTTGTAGTTTTAGCTGAATACTGTGAGGAGGACGCACTACACTAACTTGTAGCTTTAGCTGAACACTGTGCAGAGGTCACACTACACTAACTTGTAGCTTTAGCTGAACACTGTGCAGAGGTCACACTAAACTAACTTGTAGCTTTAGCTGAACACTGTGAGCAGGACGCACTACACTAACTTGTAGCTTTAGCTGAACACTGTGCAGAGGTCTCACTACACTAACTTGTAGTTTTAGCTGAACACTGTGAGGAGGACGCACTACATTAACTTGTAGCTTTAGCTGAACACTGTGCAGAGGTCTCACTACACTAACTTGTAGTTTTAGCTGAACACTGTGAGGAGGACGCACTACACTAACTTGTAGCTTTAGCTGGACACTGTGAGGAGGACGCACTACACTAACTTGTAGCTTTAGCTGAACACTGTGCAGAGGTCTCACTTCACTAACTGGTAGTTTTAGCGGGACACTGTGAGGAGGACGCACTACACTAACTTGTAGCTTTAGCTGAACTCTGTGCAGAGGTCGCACTACACTAACGTGTAGTTTTAGCTGAACACTGTGAGCAGGACGCACTACACTAACTTGTAGCTTTGGCTGAACACTGTGCAGAGGTCTCACTACACTTACTTGTAGCTTTAGCTGAACACTGTGCAGAGGTCTCACTACACTAACTTGTAGCTTTAGCTGAACACGGTGCAGAGGTCTCACTACACTAACTTGTAGTTTTAGCTGAACACTGTGAGGAGGACGCACTACACTAACTTGTAGCTTTAGCTGAACACTGTGCAGAGGTCGCACTACACTAACTTGTAGTTTTCGCTGAACACTGTGAGGAGGACACACTACACCAACTTGTAGCTTTAGCTGAACACTGTGAGGAGGACACACTACACTAACCTGTAGTTTTAGCTGAACACTGTGAGGAGGACGCACTACACTAACTTGTAGCTTTAGCTGAACACTGTGCAGAGGTCTCACTACACTAACTTGTAGCTTTAGCTGAACACTGTGCAGAGGTTGCACTACACTAACTTGTAGTTTTAGCTGAACACTGTGAGGAGGACACACTACACTAACTTGTAGCTTTAGCTGAACACGGTGCAGAGGTCTCACTACACTAACTTGTAGTTTTAGCTGAACACTGTGAGGAGGACGCACTACACTAACTTGTAGCTTTAGCTGAACACTGTGCAGAGGTCGCACTACACTAACTTGTAGTTTTCGCTGAACACTGTGAGGAGGACACACTACACCAACTTGTAGCTTTAGCTGAACACTGTGAGGAGGACACACTACACCAACTTGTAGCTTTAGCTGAACACTGTGAGGAGGACGCACTACACTAACTTGTAGCTTTAGCTGAACACTGTGCAGAGGTCTCACTACACTAACCTGTAGTTTTAGCTGAACACTGTGAGGAGGACGCACTACACTAACTTGTAGCTTTAGCTGAACACTGTGCAGAGGTCTCACTACACTAACTTGTAGCTTTAGCTGAACACTGTGCAGAGGTTGCACTACACTAACTTGTAGTTTTAGCTGAACACTGTGAGCAGGACGCACTACACTAACTTGTAGCTTTAGCTGAAAACTGTGCAGAGGTCGCACTACACTAACTTGTAGCTTTAGCTGAACACTGTGCAGAGGTCTCACTACATTAACTTGTAGTTTTAGCTGAACACTGTGAGCAGGACACACTACACTAACTTGTAGCTTTAGCTGAACACTGTGCAGAGGTCTCACTACACTAACTTGTAGCTTTAGCTGAACACTGTGAGGAGGACGCACTACACTAACTTGTAGCTTTAGCTGAACACTGTGCAGAGGTCGCACTACACTAACTTGTAGTTTTAGCTGAACACTGTGAGGAGGACGCACTACCCTAACTTGTAGCTTTAGCTGAACACTGTGCGGAGGTCACACTAAACTAACTTGTAGCTTTAGCTGAACACTGTGAGGAGGACACACTACACTAACTTGTAGCTTTAGCTGAACACTGTGCAGAGGTCTCACTACACTAACTTGTAGTTTTAGCTGAATACTGTGAGGAGGACGCACTACACTAACTTGTAGCTTTAGCTGAACACTGTGCAGAGGTCACACTACACTAACTTGTAGCTTTAGCTGAACACTGTGCAGAGGTCACGCTAAACTAACTTGTAGCTTTAGCTGAACACTGTGAGCAGGACGCACTACACTAACTTGTAGCTTTAGCTGAACACTGTGCAGAGGTCTCACTACACTAACTTGTAGTTTTAGCTGAACACTGTGAGGAGGACGCACTACATTAACTTGTAGCTTTAGCTGAACACTGTGCAGAGGTCTCACTACACTAACTTGTAGTTTTAGCTGAACACTGTGAGGAGGACGCACTACACTAACTTGTAGCTTTAGCTGGACACTGTGAGGAGGACGCACTACACTAACTTGTAGCTTTAGCTGAACACTGTGCAGAGGTCTCACTTCACTAACTGGTAGTTTTAGCTGGACACTGTGAGGAGGACGCACTACACTAACTTGTAGCTTTAGCTGAACACTGTGCAGAGGTCGCACTACACTAACGTGTAGTTATAGCTGAACACTGGGAGCAGGACGCACTACACTAACTTGTAGCTTTGGCTGAACACTGTGCAGAGGTCTCACTACACTAACTTGTAGCTTTAGCTGAACACTGTGCAGAGGTCGCACTACACTAACTTGTAGTTTTAGCTGAACACTGTGAGCAGGACGCACTACACTAACTTGTAGCTTTAGCTGAACACTGTACAGAGGTCTCACTACACTAACTTGTAGTTTTAGCTGAACACTGTGAGGAGGACGCACTACCCTAACTTGTAGCTTTAGCTGAACACTGTGCAGAGGTCACACTAAACTAACTTGTAGCTTTAGCTAAACACTGTGAGGAGGACGCACTACCCTAACTTGTAGCTTTAGCTGAACACTGTGCACTGCACTAACTTGTAGTTTTAGCTGAACACTGTGCAGAGGTCACACTAAACTAACTTGTAGCTTTAACTGAACACTGTGAGGAGGAAGCACTACACTAACTGTAAATAGTCTAGCTGCCTGACTGTGGTACTAATAGGATCAAAAGAATACCAGCAATTTTCTTCAGGTAGCTGTAAATACTGTAACAAGACAAGCCTGCCTGTCAGTAGGAAGATAACAGGAACGGATCTAGCTAAACTGAATACAGTGTATATATATATATATATATATATATATATATATATATATGCAACACATGGGATGCATATATATACACAATGCACTGTAAGTGCAGCTAACTCACTGACTGTCCTGCCTAATCTAGCTAACTCAAATGAAATGACACTGTCTCTCTCTCTATCTCTCAGCACGCCGGAACACACTACACAGGGCCGCCGCGCAGGCGGCCTTATATATTGTGGGGCGTGTTCTAAACCCCCTGAGCCATAATTGGCCAAAGCCACCCTGGCTTTAGCCAATTACAGCTCTCTCTACCGACGGCGCTGTGATTGGCCAAGCATGCGGGTCATAGTGCATGCTTGGCCAATCATCAGCCAGCAATGCACTGCGATGCCGCAGTGAATTATGGGCCGTGACGCGCCACACGAATTTGGCGCGAACGGCCCATAACGTTCGCAATTCGGCGAACGATCGAACAGCCGATGTTTGAGTCGAACATGGGTTCGACTCGAACGCGAAGCTCATCCCTAGTCCTCACTTACTATGGTCTCCTGAAGAAGGCTTTCATTAAGTTTCCATAGCCTCGGGGATGTATTGTGTCTGTCTGTCAAGTTGTATTTTAAAAAAAATTGTTGCATGATCTGACCATGTAATTAAACCAATAGAGGCCTCACTTAATGAGTGTAATTATTTGTGTGGTATAAAAAAAATCAATACGTGAGTGTACTCTATGTGGTTTAGAAAAGAAATTATAATCTTTTTTGTTCCCTTGGATGGAATAATCGCCATACATCTACCATTCTTGCCTCTGCCATTGCTTGGGAAATCCCCTTCCTTACTTTAGGTGTCACTGAAGATATTCCTGATGAAGTATCTTCTTTTGGGTATCAGGGGCACATTTAGATCTCCTCCCAGGCCACTGTATTCGATATCATAATAGATACTCCCTTGGTTTTGGATTCAGCGTTACAAGCCTGGTACACCATAGAATAATCTCTACTTCTTAACAGAGGAAGGTTATTTTCTCTATAGTGTGTGTGAGGGTGGATTTCTAATCAACGCACCTATGCTAATATGCAGTTTCGCCAAGTGAGGCTGGAAGATCCAGTTTGCAAGTTTTAATTAAATTTAGCTATATGTCTTACTTTGAAAATATATATACATAGGTAGCTGCAAGATACAAGATAACTGAGGTTAGTTGTGCGACGCTGATGCCATATCTGGTCAACGACCCGCACCGAAATTGAGGCTTGATCCAAACGCCGACTTCCTGAAATGGAACAGCGAGCACAGGCTGTTACTGGAATGCTGGATAGACTCAGTGCCAGTCAAAAGGCACAAATAAATGTGAGTGAACAATTTTTTTGATGTTTTTAAGACCAATAAATGTGTGGAATATTGCGCAATGATGGCCGTTTGTTTTTCATGAGCATCTAAGAATGGTATATGGTGGAGGCACATGAAAGAATACTGTATCTAATATGCATAATTCTGATCCATCTATATAGAGGACCAACAAGATTAAGGCATAAAACTTGCTTTTTTATTACCGTTTTCTGATGAGTGCATATTGTGGAAGGTGGTGGTGAATCACAAATCACGAGTGCTTTGGATTGCTCAACACTACTACTTACATTTGGCACATGGGATTATTTTATGAAGAATCTAAACTGGGACTTTTTGTATTCAATTATCTTGTATGCACATTTGATTCAGGATTTATGAATATATTGAGCACAATATTGGTTGGGGTAGTCACTTTATGATATTCTGAGTATATATCGATTGAACATTGATGGATACATTGTTTATTTTGGTTAATGTGAAACACTACTTTTTGTATTAGGGTTGGCGCAGCTACCTATCTATATATATTGTTTGAATTCTTCATAAAATAATAAAAAATAATTAGTGGAAAATTAGTGGAAAATTGTGGCCGCAGCTAACCCATATGTTGAAAAAGATTTTTATTACTGTTGTTTAAATTATTGTTTTGCGCCGGTGGCACATATTACACAGCATATATCTTTCTTTGTGCCAATGTGTGTAATATAAGCAGTGCTCAAACAGGTTGGCATCAAAGTATTTGAACCTTCTTTGTAAGATTTGTAAATGATATGAATGCTTTGCCAAAAAAAATTAGGGCACTTTCACATTGGCAGCACCCGGGTGTCAGCGGTAAAGCGCTGATATTTTTAGCGGCGCATTACTATTGCTTTTGCGGTGCTTTTCGGCCATTAGCGGGGCGCTTTTAACCCCTGCTAGCGGCCGAAAAAGGGTTAAAAGCGCTCACAAAGCGCCGCTACATCGGCGCTTTGCTGACGCTTCGGCGGTGCTGCCCATTGATTTCAATGGGCAGGGGCACTTTAGGAGCGGTGTATACACTGCTCCTACAGAGCCTCAAAGATGCTGCTTTACAAGCGCTTTGCAGGAGCTTTGCAGGCACTATTTATAGTGGTACAGCGCCTGTAAAGCAACTCAGTGTGAAAGGGGTCTTAAGGTGACAAAAAACACTGACAGCCATGATATTATTGATATTTTTGTCAGACCTGCACATTTTTAAGTTAGGATTGGGAACCAAACTTAAAGAAGAAATCCAGGCAAAAATAAGAAGATAAAAATGAATATTTCATTAAACGATAAAATAAAAACAGCTTTTGCTGCAATATTCTGCTTCAATCCAGATGTTTTCCCCTGCAGTACATTTTTGTGCCACTAGATGTCTTCCGTCTGATGGCCAGCATCATTTAACCACTTACAGACCGGAAGATTTTCCCCCTTAATGACCAGGCCATTTTTTGCGATACGGCACTGCGTCACTTTAACTCACAATTGCGCAGTCGTGCGATGCTCTACCCAAACAAAATTGATGTTCTTTCTTCCCCACAAATAGAACTTTCCTTTGGTGGTATTTGATCACCTCTGCGGTTTTTATTTTTTGCGCTATAAACAAAAAAATCTATATTTTTTACTTTTTGCTATAATAAATATCCCAACAAATAAATTAAAAAAACAAATTTCTTCACCAGTTTAGGACAATATGTATTCTTCTACATATTTTTGGTAAAAAAATCGCAATAAGCGTATATTGATTGGTTTGCGCAAAAGTTAAAAAAAAGCAAAATCTACAAAATAGGGGATATATTTATGGCATTTTTTATTATTATTATTTTTTTTTAAATACTGATTACTGTATAAATGTCACTGGCAGGGAAGGGGTTAACACTAGGGGGCAATCAAGGGGTTAAGTGTGTTCCTTGGGAGTGTTTCTAACTGTATGGGGGCTGGGCTGACTGGAGGAGGAGAGAGATAGCTGTTCCTAATCACTAGGAACAGCAAATCGCTCTCTATTTCTCCAGTCAGAACGGGAATCAGTCTGTTTACATTGATAGATCACCATTCTGGCTCTCCTTCCCATGATCTCTCGTGGCCGGCGGATATCGCGGCCGCCAGCCACGCACATCGGGTCCCCCGCTGTACAGCGGGTGTGCATGCGCCTGCAACGGCTTCTTGAAGGAGCCGACATACACCTACGGCAATTTGCGGGAACGTGCCGAACGTGCTGACCTTGCCGACCGTGACGACGACTGGTCGGCAAGTGGTTAAAATGCAACAGCATCCAAAACCTTTTTTCATTTTAGGACTAGAACACCTGTCAGGTTTTTATTGCAGTCTGTATCCCCGTTAGAGAGACTCACTCCTTCTGTTAATTATTATTATGAAAGATCATGGATGTAAAAGAAAATCCCAAATTTTGTCACCAGAAGAAGAGTAAAGAAGAAATTTAACGGGGACACTAGTTCTGATGACCCTTCTGCCGACCAGAGATTTCCCTCACTTTGGAGAGATTTCATCTTACTTATTTCATTTACTGTTATGACAATGGGATAGGAAGTGAAGGGAAATCTCCCTGATGGAACACAGATAGCCAAAAAAATTGTCAGGTTAGGTAACCCTCCATTACTCTATCCAAATTTAGAAAAAAAAAAGTTTTAGATTTTTTTTCTATTTTAACCCATTTCCTCTAGGCCTATTTCCTCTTGGATCCACCCCAGCCTGTGAAACTTGAAGCAGAAAAGTGATGAGCTCATCTCTGATTGGCTCCTTGTATTATGTCTTCCTCTCACAGTCCAGCTCTGTTTTACAGGCGGGTCCCTGGGTTACAAACATCTGACTTACAAATGACTCCTACTTATAAGCTGAGGGAGACAACAAGAAGTGAGATGAAATCTACCCCTAGGAAGGGAAATTCACTTCTTTAACCACTTCAGCCCCGGACCATTATGCTGCCTAAGGACCAGAGGTCTTTTTCCAATTTGGCACTGCGTCGCTTTAACTGCTAATTGCGCGGTCATGCAATGCTGTACCCAAACGAAATTTGCGTCCTTTTCTTCCCACAAATAGAGCTTTCTTTTGATGGTATTTGATCACCTCTGCGGTTTTTATTTTTTGCGCTATAAACGGAAAAAGACCGAAAATTTTGAAAAAAAATGATATTTTCTACTTTTTGTTATAAAAAAAATCCAATAAACTCAATTTTAGTCATACATTTAGGCCAAAATGTATTCGGCCACATGTCTTTGGTAAAAAAAATGTCAATAAGCATATATTTATTGGTTTGCGCAAAAGTTATAGCGTCTACAAACTAGGGTACATTTTCTGGAATTTACACAGCTTTTAGTTTATGACTGCCTATGTCATTTCTTGAGGTGCTAAAATGGCAGGGCAGTACAAAACCCCCCCAAATGACCCCATTTTGGAAGGTAGACACCCCAAGGAAATTGCTGAGAGGCATGTTGAACCCATTGAATATTTATTTTTTTGGTCCCAAGTGATTGAATAATGACAACAAAAAAAAAATATTTACAAAAAGTTGTCACTAAATGATATATTGCTCACACAGGCCATGGGCCTATGTGGAATTGCACCCCAAAATACATTCAGCTGCTTCTCCTGAGTACGGGGATACCACATGTGTGGGACTTTTTGGGAGCCTAGCCGCGTACGGGGCCCCGAAATCCAATCACCGCCTTCAGGATTTCTAAGGGCGTAAATTTTTGATTTCACTCCTCACTACCTATCACAGTTTTGAAGGCCATAAAATGCCCAGATGGCACAAACCCCCCCAAATTACCCCATTTTGGAAAGTAGACACCCCAAGCTATTTGCTGAGAGGCATGTTGAGTCCATGGAATATTTTATATTTTGACACAAGTTGCAGGAAAGTGACACATTTTTTATTTTTTTTGCACAAAGTTGTCACCAAATGATATATTGCTCACACAGGCCATGGGCATATGTGGAATTGCACCCCAAAATACATTTAGCTGCTTCTCCTGAGTATGGGGATACCACATGTGTGTGACTTTTTGGGAGCCTAGCCCCGTACGGGGCCCCGAAAACCAATCACCGCCTTCAGGATTTCTAAGGGTGTAAATTTTGGATTTCACTCTTCACTGCCTATCACAGTTTCGGAGGCCATGCAATGCCCAGGTGGCACACAACCCCCCCAAATGACCACATTTTGGAAAGTAGACACCCCAAGCTATTTGCTGAGAGGCATGGTGAGTATTTTGCAGCTCTCATTTGTTTTTGAAAATGAAGAAAGACAAGAAAAAACATTTTTTTTTCTTTTTTCAATTTTCAAAACTTTGTGACAAAAAGTGAGGTCTGCAAAATACTCACTATACCTCTCAGCAAATAGCTTGGGGTGTCTACTTTCCAAAATTGGGTCATTTGGGGGGGTTTGTGCCACTTGGGCATTCCATGGCCTCCGAAACTGTGATAGGCAGTGAAGAGTGAAATCAAAAATTTACGCCCTTAGAAAGCCTGAAGGCGGTGCTTGGTTTTCGGGGTCCCGTACGCAGCTAGGCTCCCAAAAAGTCTCACACATGTGGTATCCCCGTACTCAGGAGAAGCAACAGAATGTATTTTGGGGTGTAATTTCACATATTCCCATGGCATGTTTGAGCAATATATCATTTAGTGACAACTTTGTGCAAAAAAAAAAAATTTGTCTCTTTCCCGCAACTTGTGTCACAATATAAAATATTCCATGGACTCGACATGACTCAGCAAATAGCTTGGGGTGTCTACTTTCCAAAATGGGGTCATTTGGGGGGGTTTTGAACTGTCCTGGCATTTTATGCACAACATTTAGAAGCTTATGTCACACATCACCCACTCTTCTAACCACTTGAAGACAAAGCCCTTTCTGACACTTTTTGTTTATATGAAAAAATTATTTTTTTTTGCAAGAAAATTACTTTGAACCCCCAAACATTATATATTTTTTTTTAAGCAAATGCCCTACAGATTAAAATGGTGGGTGTTTTATTTTTTTTTTTCACACAGCATTTGCGCAGGGATTTTTCAAACGCATTTTTTGGGGAAAAAACACACTTTTTTAAATTTTAATGCACTAAAACACACTATATTGCCCAAATATTTGATGATCTTAGGCCGAGTACATGGATACCAAACATGACATGCTTTAAAATTGTGCACAAACGTGCAGTCGCAACAAACTGAATACATTTTTAAAAGCCTTTAGAAGCCTTTACAGGTTACCACTTTAGATTTACAGAGGAGGTCTACTGCTAAAATTACTGCCCTCGATCTGATGTTCGCGGTGACACCTCACATGCACGGTGCAATTGCGGTTTACATTTGACGCCAGACCGACGCTTGCGTTCGCCTTTGCGCGAGAGCAGGGGGGGACAGGGGTGCTTTTTTTTTTTTCTTTATATTTTTTTTGCTTTTTTATCTTATTTTTAAACTGTTGCTTTCATTTTTTATTTTTTTTTAATCATTTTTATTGTTATCTCAGGGAATGTAAATATCCCCAATGATAGCAATAGGTAGTGACAGGTACTCTTTTTTGAAAAAATTGGGGTCTATTAGACCCTAGATCTCTCCTCTGCCCTCAAAGCATCTGACCACACCAAGATTGGTGTGATAAAATGCTTTCCCAATTTCCCAATGGCGCTGTTTACATCTGGCGAAATCTAAGTCATGAAATGCTCGTAGCTTCCGGTTTCTTAGGCCATAGAGATGTTTGGAGCCACTCTGGTCTCTGATCAGCTCTATGGTCAGCTGGCTGAATCGCCAGCTGCATTCTCTGGTTCCCTGTTGAGACAGGAGAGCCAGAGAAAAACACAGAAGACGGTGGGGGAGGGGGGGCATTCCCTCCCACTGCTTGTAAAAGCAGTCTAGAGGCTAATTAGCCACTAGGATTGCTTTTACATGAAAGCCGACCGCTGGCTGAAAAGAATGATACCAAGATGATACCTAAACCTGCAGGCATCATTCTGGTATAACCACTCAAAGTCGTGAATGGCGTACCTGAAGACAAAAAAATAGTTAACAATAAAACACAGTAAACGGTAAAGTATAAAAAAATTGCATACCTGAAAAGCAAACATGATAAAACATAATAACAATAAAACATTGCAGAATAGAATACAGTAAAAAAGAGCAGAACAATAGAGAGAGAATAGAGAGAGAGAGAGAACAATAAAATGACAACTTTTTTTTTATTTTATATATTTTTTTTTTTTACACTTTTTTTGTAACTAACTTTTATAACTGTAACCGGTTCCAGGTTCGGGTCTCTCAAAATGCGATGGCATCTTGGGAGACCCTGTGAAAGTGTGCCTAGTCTGTGGAATGCTGTACCCTACGCTAATACTCAACTAGTGAATGGTAGCGTTCAAAACATTCACCAATGCAAAGACCAGGATTATCAGGACAGGAGGGACAATAATAGCGGGTGTCATGCCTATATCAGCGCTTGCTGCAGACACGACCTATTTTTTGGGGGGGTTATTGGGTAGGGGTACTCGGGAGGACATAAAGAAAATGCCTCTCATGCAGCCGACTGCATTTGGTTGGGGATCCCAATTAGGATTGGCGAATGCAGCAGGAAGGGCACTATGGGCACGACAGGCCTATTTGTCTTCTTCTTGGTGGCAGCGGGACACTACTTGTGCTTGCCACCTCACCAGCTTGAACTGCATTTATGGGACTCGCCACGTCACCAAGTGTTACTGCAGTGCTGGTTTGACTACGACCGGGGTGTACTAGGCCGCTGGCGCTTGCCAGTTCATCAAAACGCTACCAAAAAAACTGTTAGCGAACGCAGGGATCAGGCCTGACTCTGCAAATGCTGCAGTTATGCGTTTAGTGTTTTGTAAGTGACAGTGATCGATCAATACTGCACTTGGGTGGGCTGGGCTGGGCCAGGCGGAGGGGCAAAACGCAGGTGCTAGCAGGTATCTGGGCTGATCCCGCTAACACTGCGTTTTTGGGAACCCTAAACTGCTGGGGACGCTAGTATAGATCTGATCGGATCAGATATTGATCCGATCAGATACTATACCACTAAGGGAGGTGTACGGTGCGTGCGTGGGTGTTAGCGCTACTGGCACTAACCTGACGCTGCCTGGGGCTGGTGCTTGCCAGTTCACTAAAACGCTACCAAAAAAACTGTTAGCGATCGCAGGGATCAGGCCTGACTCTGCGAACGCTGCAGTTATGTGTTTAGTGTTTTGTAAGTGACAGTGATCGATCGATACTGCACTTAGGTGGGCTGGGCTGGGCCGGGCGGAGGGGCAAAACGCAGGTGCTAGCAGGTATCTGGGCTGATCCCGCTAACACTGCGTTTTTGAGAACCCTAAACTGCTAGGGACACTAGTATAGATCTGATCGGATCAGATATTGATCCGTTCAGATACTATACCACTAAGAGAGGTGTACGGTGCATGCGTGGGTGTTAGCGGTACAGGCGCTAACCTGACGCTGCCTGGGGCTGGTGCTGGTGCTTGCCAGTTCACCAAAATGCTACCAAAAAAACTGTTAGCGATCGCACGGATTAGGCCTGACTATGCGATCGCTGCAGTTATGCGGTTAGTGTTTTGTAAGTGACAGTGATCGATCGATACTGCACTTGGCTGGGCTGGGCGGAGGGGCAAAACGCAGGTGCTAGCAGGTATCTGGACTGATCCCGCTAACACTGCATTTTTGGGAACCCTAAACTGCTGTGGACGCTAGTATAGATCTGATCGGATCAGATATTGATCCGTTCAGATACTATACCACTAAGGGAGGTGTATGCTGTGTGCGTGGGTGTTAGCGGTACTGGCGCTAACCTGACGCTGCCTGGGGCGACGCATATCACCGCCGGGCGATCAGGGGGCTAAACTTTTATTCGGTAATAAACGGCGGGTGCCCTGACACTATAAAAAATAAACTAACTAACCAGCGTCACCCATAACAGTTATACGGTGATCAGTGGTGAAAGGGTTAACTAGGGGGCAATCAAGGGGTTAAAACATTTATTAGGTAGTATATGGGGGTCCCTGTCGCTATAAAATGCTGACGGCGAACCTAAATATTTACGTCCCTAACTAGCGTCACCAGTGACACTAATACAGCGATCAGAAAAATGATCGCTTAGTGACACTGGCGACAGGGGGTGATCAAGGGGTTAAAACTTTATTAGGGGGGTTAGGGGGGTATCCTAGACCTAAAGGGGGCTAACCCTAACTGCCCTAACACAGTAACTGTCACAAACTGACACCATGCAGTAATCAGAAAAAAAAAAACACTGCTTGGTGTCAGTGTGACAGGGAGGGGAGGAATGATTGGGGGGTGATCGGGGGGCGATCGGGGGGGGGTCGGGGGTGTTTAGTGTGCCTGGCATGTTCTACTGTGTGTGTGTTTTTACTCACATTCCTGTCTTCTCTCCTAGGCGCCGGAACGGAAAATACCGAGCCGAGGAGAGATGACATCATTTCCTTTGCTGCTGTTTAGCATACAGCAGCAAAGGAAATGATCTGATTGGCGAGGACCGCCTTGGGCACCGGGGGGGTCCGATCGGACCCCCCACCCGCGGGAGGCAGATCACGTACATATACGTGATTTTGCCTGCCCGTGCCGCCTTGCCGACGTATATCGGCGTGAGGCGGTCCTTAAGTGGTTAAGAGCTATTGTGGGAAAAAAGGTGTCTCCACTAAAGCTTTATCACCAATCCTCGTTTCCACAGCAACCCAAAATCTTCTAATTCCGATTGTCTTAGGGACAGAAATTGGAGGTGAAATCTTTTAAGAGGGGTACAGACAGCAAAACAAATGTTACAGGGGTGTCAACCCGTCCCTATGTTATCCAAAAAGCTGGCTGCAGTTATACCTAAAAAATGTACCTGTTCCAACTTACGAACAAATGCAACTGAAGAACAAGTCTACAGTCCCTATCTTATTTGTTACCCGGGGACCGCCTGTACAGAGACTGTAAGAGGCTGTTGCCAAATAGCGAATTCAGGTACTTACACTGCTTGTATTTAAAAATAGATTTAGTTATGTAATAATACTGCAAATTTGTTTGTGTCTTTTATGACTTCATAGAGTTCAATGTCCGCCCCCATTATCTGCTATCGCCCATACTCCTACATTCAGAGTTGATCAGGCAAGCATAATTATTTTACAATATTTGATGTTTATTAATGGGATGTATAAATATATGCACAAAGAATACAAATGTACAGTAAATGTAACGTTTATTTATCAATTTTTCAAAAAAGACACAACACTCATGTAATATTTTGTATATTTTGAATTTGATAAAGGCACCCACCCCATCAGTCCTGAAGAAGCGATTAAATTTCACAAAACACGTTGACCAACAAGTATGGAGGAACTGTGGACTTGGTTCCCCATATCCACATGACATCACATGTTACTTCCATCGACAGACTTCTCTATATCATACATACTGCTTGGTTGGATCTGTATCTCCATGCTTGTGATTGGGTACTTTTTGACCTATGGAATGTAGAGGGTGCTATAATGATTTTATGCAACTAATTTTAATAATTTTGTTGTGCCTACAAAGTCCACCATGTTTTTGAGAAATTAGGGCTCTATTTCTCTTTTTTTTTTCTTTATGTTAATTTGGATGTTGGCAAGGTGAGGGTCCTTTTCATGTAGTTTCATAGAGTTCAGCTTTATCTCAAGACATACAGGTAAACACACAGATAACATACATATAGTATAATGGATCTGTTTTAGCAAAGTATTTGTGTTTCTGTTTATTCGGTTCTGAGATTTACACAGCTCTGCCACACAACAGACAGGCAGGGAAGGAGACCTAGTTTTACGTCTGTTTCCTCCTTCCCCCATCCTGGGACTGTACAGTGAGAAGCAGCACACTGATAAGCTCATCTCTCTGTTTTTCTGCTCTGTCCTCCTATCAGCATGCTTCTTGCACTGCAGCAGAACTGATTGCTGTTTTTCTCTCCCCTAATCTGAGCTATGATATAATGCAAGATGCAAGACCTTATTCACACTGGCATTGTAAAACCTGTGTTTATAATTGTTTAGAGGACATTTTTAAAAGCATATAAATGCATGTAATGATTTTTCAATGCCACCATTCACACAGTGTATTTACCTGCATTTAAAGCGGAGGTTTGCTGAAAAAAATATATTAAAAGCCAGCAGCTACAAATACTGCAGCTGCTGACTTTTAATATATGGACACTTGCCTGTCCTGGGAGCCCGCGGTGTCGGCAGCCGAAGCCGATCCGTCCTTCGGCTCTCGGCTGCTGCCGCTGCCATCCTCGGTGAGGGAATAAGGAAGTGGAGCCGTGCGGCTTCACTTCTTGGTTCCCTACTGCGCATGCGCGAGCCACGCTACGTGTCTTCACAGGTCCCTGCTGTATTCTGTGTCTCACAGAATACAGCGGGGGAAGAATGGGTAGGCGGCGTAAGTGGCGTAGGTCACCGCAATCACCGCGGTGATCTATGCCAGGAAGTGGGAGTAAATACCAGTATTAGACAGGTATCTGCTCCCTCCTCCCCCCTGAAAGGTGCCAAATGTGACACCGGAGGGGGGAGGATTCCAGAAAGTGGAAGTTCCTTTTTTGGGTGGAACTCCGTTTTAAGTTTGGTCAATTTAGGTGCATTTAAGAAAAATCGAATTCTGTGCGTCCAATTAGACTCTCTAAATGCATGTAAACACATAAAAATGTGTCTAACATTCTAGGTTTATACATGCTTAAATATGGCTAAGTTTGCTTTAGTGTCAGAATTGGCCTGGGTGGCAAGGGGTTGATTACCATAAGTAATATACAAATAATTATTATATATTGTTTTTATGGTAATTTACTATATTTTCAAAAACTGTACTCAAGCAGGTGGCTTAACGGACAAATTACTGAAGTTTGAAGTTTTAACTTCAAATGATTAATTTCACAGTAAATAGATAAACAATAAATTATTATGTTAAAACATATAGCATAATAATATATGATTTAGCCTGATTAAAAAAGTACATTTTCAGCAGCAGCAAATTATCATTCTCCCTGTTAATTGTGTGAGAAAAACATGGGATTGTGGGTAAATATTATACCCGTAAAGCCATGTTTTTTCCTTGTAGTTAGGAGGGCTGGGCTGAAAGGGAGCATTTGTCTTTTAAACTCATGCCCCTTCTATGACACTGCAGTGAGAGGAGAGCCTCCACTGTAGCATTTTTATTGGACAGCTTGGACCATTGGTACTTTACCATTGGTCCAAGGCACCAAGCTGTCCATTAAGCTCAGTGTGTCTGACAAGCAGTCAGAGGCACTGTGAGATCATCCTCTCTGCTGTAAACAGAGTGTGCCAGCTTGTAATTAAATAGGCTGCTCTGTATGTAGCTTCTGACAGGCTGCACAAGGAGCCCCGTATTTCCGGAACCTTAGAGTGGCAGGAGTCCCAAATTTTGACCATTGGTGATGTAGGACTTTGGCTACCTATCCCCCCCCCCAAAATTTGGGGTCTCTGTGACCCCAGGTCGCCGAGCTACGACCCTCGAAGCTCGATCGTTGTTTTTTTTTTTGTTTGTTTTTTAATGTTCATGGCAGGTGAGGCTCTGCTTCACCTGCCTCCCCTGACTGCATGTCCCTGATGTGCACATCTTAGCACATGGTGTTTATTGTGTTAGTAATCAGTTCAAATAGTAAATTCTTAAAGCCTGAACATTATCTGTCCGTGAAAACTAAGAAAATAGCCATAATGTGACTTTTTTGATGCTAGAACATCCCTTTTCCACATTACACTGCAAGGTGATGAAGTCCCAGCTGATTAAACAAACAGATAGACAAAGTGATATAGAAAAACTGCCACTGCAGTGAGAAAGAAAATGTATTTTCATTTGTCCCCATGGTCTAAGTGAAAACATGAGTCTAAAATTTGCCATACATTAAAACATTTTTTTTGTTTAGCCTGTAGAATGAAAGAAAACTTAAGCCGTGTACACACGATCGGATTTTCCGACGGGAAATGTTTGATGACAGGCTGTTACCGGAAAATTCGACCGTTTGTACGCTCCATCAGACAATTGTTGTCGGATTTTCCACGGGCAAATGTTGGATGGCAGGTTTTAAAATTTTCCGCAGACAAATGTCTATTGCCGGATTTTCAGAGCGTGCGTACACAAGTCCGTCTGACAAAATTCCAAAGTACAAACACGCATGACGAGCCAGAAGCGGTCAGTCTTGTAAATAGCGTTCGTAATGGAGAGATAACATTTGTGACGTGGCAAATTATGAAATCTCAAATTGCTTCTTTAACCACTTCCCGCCCGCCCTATAGCGGATTGACGTCCGGTAAGTTGTTCTGTTATCCTGACTGGGCGTCATATGACGTCCAGCAGGATAACATGATGCAGCGCGCCCCCGGGGCCACGCATCGCGGCGATTGGTGGATCGGTGTGTCAGTCTGACACCGCTACACCGATCTTGGTAAAGAGCCTCCGGCGGAGGCTCTTTACCACGTGATCAGCCGTGTCCAATCACGGCTGATCACGCTGTCAATAGGAAGAGCCGTCGATCGGCTCTTCCTCACTCGCGTCTGACAGACGCGAGTAGAGGAGAGCCGATCGGCGGCTCTCCTGGCAGGGGGGGTCTAGGCTGATTGATTATCAGCGCAACCCCACCGCAGATCACCACACTGGTCCACCAGGGATCGCCACTAGGACCACCAGGGAAGGGGCAACATGTGGATGGCCAGGTATGTACCCCATGGCCATCCACATGTGCCCAGTGTGCCAAATCTGTGCCAATCAGTGCCCACAAATGGGCACTGATTGGCACCATTATGTGGCAGTGATGCCCAGCAATGCCACCCTTAGGGGCATCACTGCAAACAAGCAGTATGATCAGTGCCACCCATCAGTGTCCTTTCGTGCCCATCAGTGCCCATCTATCAGTGCCCATCCGTGCCCATCTGTGCCAACTATCAGTGCCACCCATAAGTAACCATCAATGCCACCTATGAGTGCCCATCGGTGCCACCTAGGAGTGCCCATCGGTGCCACCTATGAGTGCCCATCAGTGCCGCATACCAGTGCCACCTATCAGTGCCCATCAGTTCTACCTATCAGTGCCCATCAGTGCCGCCTATCAGTGCCCATCATCAGTGCCCGTCAGTGCCACCTCATCAGTGCCACCTCATTGGTGCCACCTCATCGGTGCCCATCAGTGCCGCCTTATCAGTGCCCGTCATTGAAGAAGAAAACGTACTTATTTACAAAAAGTTTTAACAGAAACAAAGAAAAACTTGTTTTTTTAAAATTTTCGGTCTTTTTATTTTTTTCGCAAAAAAATAAAAACCGCAGAGGTGATCAAATACCACCAAAAGAAAGCTCTATTTGTGGGAACAAAATGATAAAAAATTTGTTTGGGTACAGTGTAGCATGACCGCGCAATTGTCATTCAAATTGCGACAGCGCTGAAAGCTGAAAATTGGCCTGGGCGGGAAGGTGTCTAAGTGCCTGGTATTGAAGTGGTTAACCACTTCAGCCCTGGAAGAATTTACCCCCTTCCTGACCAGAGCACTTTTTGCGATTCGGCACTGCGTCGCTTTAACTGACAATTGCACGGTGGTGCGACGTGGCTCCCACACAGAATTGACGTCCTTTTTTTCCCAAAAATAGAGCTTTCTTTGCGCAAGTTATAGCGTCTACAAAATAGGGGATAGTTTTATGGCATTTTTATTGGTAATTTTTTTTACTAGTAATGGCGGCGATCAGCAATTTTTAACATGACTGCGACATTATGGAGGACACATCGGACAATTTTGACACATATTTGGGACCATTGGCATTAATACAGTGATCAATGCTAAAAAATTGCATTGATTATTGTAAAAATGTCACTGGCAGTGAAGGGGTTTACCACTAGGTGGCGCTGTAGGGGTTAAGTGTGTCCTAGGGAGTGATTCTAACTGTGGGGGGGAGGGGCTGTGTGTGACACTACACTGATCACCGCTTCCGATTACAGGGAGCTATGATCAGTGAGAGTGTCATTAGGCAGAACGGGGAGATGCTTTTTTACATTAGCATCTCCCCGTTCTTCCTCACGTGAGACGATCGTGGGTATCCCTGCGGACATCGAGTCCGCGGGACCCGCGATCACGGTCACGGAGTTCCCGGCGGACACCCGCACGAGCCGCCTCGTAGCCTCCCTGGCGGTTTTCCCGAGTGTGGCTCGGGGTTAAAATTCAGGACCATTAGCGGTAACCCCGAGCCACACTCGGGATTACATCGCAGGATCCTGGTGTGGCTTTACTTACCTTGTCCCCGGGATCCTGCGATGTCCCCCGCTGTGTCCGTGGGCTCCGTCCTCTGCCCGAAGCCTCTCCGTGCCAGGCTCCGTTCCCTGCGAGCGTCGCGACGCACGGGGGCGGAGCCTGGCGGCAGATTTAAAAAAAGTAAAAATCTTAACACATACAGTACTGTAATCTTACAGATTACAGTACTGTATGAAATGATTTCAGATCCCTTTTGTCCTCAGTGCTTTGGCCCATGCCCTGCATGCAGTTTTATGTGATATATACTGTTCTTTCTGCCTGGAAACTGGTGATTGTCCATAGCAACCAAAAAGTGTCCCTTTACGTCAAAAGTGGCTTTAGACCAGCTAGAAAACAGCGATAGTAAATTAGAACACTTGCTGAATTGAGCGATACTGAATCGTGGGGAAATTTATTTTATTACTATTTATTTATTTATTTTTTAATTATTTATTTTTATTTATTATATTATAATTTATGTTTTTGTGTTTCAAACTTTATCATACCCGGGATATCTACTAGACTCTTGTTTGGACAGATTTAAGAGTGTTATTGTTAAGAATTACAGACCTACAATATAAAACGCCAATTTTCCATGCAAAATAATTGTACCGCTTTCAGCACCTAAAATCCGAAATAATCATACCGCCAGGGAGGTTAAAGGGCAACGTACAGGCATATTAATCTATCTAGTATATCTGCGTGAGGCGGTCGGGAAGCTGCTTTGCTGGTGATAGTGATGGAGTTACCCTGTTTCCCCGAAAATAAGACCTAGCGTGATTGTCGGTAATGGCTGCAATATAAGCCCTACCCCCCAAATAAGCCCTAGTTAAAGTCCTTGTAGGTCTTATTTTCAGGGTAGGGCTTATTTTCGGGGAAACAGGGTAGGGCTTATTTGGGGGGTAGGGCTTATATTGCAGCAATCACTGACACTCACGCTAGGTCTTATTTTCGGGGAAACAGGGTATTGCAAACAAATTTTCAAAGGCTTTTTTTTTCTAGTGATATCAAAAATAATATTATTATGCTTTTTTTGGGGGGAGGGGGGGCAAGTTATAACAACACTATTATCCCGTGGTTTTTAAGATCAAAGATAAAACTATGTTGGTGTCCATTGTCAATTTTACATTGTATTTTTTTAAATGTAACTGCCTACTCCCAAACTGTCATTTGAAGTAAAACAAATAGGCAAGTATTATTCTCCACAATTTTTTTATTGTGCATTAAAAAAAGAAAACAAATAAAATTAGACATGCTATCTGCCAATAGAACTTAAAGCGGAGTTCCATACAAAAATGGAACTTCCGCTTTTCGGAACCCTCCCCCCCTCCGGTGTCACATTTGGCACCTTTCAGGGGGGAGGGGGGTGCAGATACCTGTCAAAGACAGGTATTTGCACCCACTTCCGGCATAGACTCCCATGGGAGTCTATGCCTCTTCCCGTCCCGACCGCGCTGTCTGCTGGGAACACACAGCTCCCAGCAGAGAGCGGGGACCACTAGGGACGCGCAGCGCGACTCGCGCATGCGCAGTAGGGAACCGGGAAGTGAAGCCGCAACGCTTCACTTCCTGATTCCCTCACCTAGGATGGCGGCGGCAGCTGCCGAGAACCGAGCAGGTTCTCGGCGTCCCCTGCCGACATCGCTGGACCCCGGGACAGGTAAGTGGCAATGTATTAAAAGTCAGCAGCTGCAGTATTTGTAACTGCTGGCTTTTAATTTTTTTTTTTTTTTTGCGATGTGGGTGAACCCCCGCTTTAACCAAAAAGTGCATTCTCTGCATCCAAAAATATAGAAAATATAACAAATCAAATCATTATTATTCAACCAAAAAAATAAAATAAAAGCCTCATGCATGTGTCCTGCTTCTTAATATAGGGGGTCAACAATGCCAAGAGTTGGTGAAAGCAGGGGTCCGTCATCCAGAGATAATTCCGAAAATCATCTGGATTATTCTCCTGGAGCTCCCACAGCAAGAGCATATGACATAATTGGTCACGATTAATAAAGCAACCAATTTTTGGTCCAAGAAATCCTCCTCCTCCTGTTCCTGGACTGGGTCAAAGCAATAACTCCAAGGCCGATAATAAATAACACGTTATCTCCTCCGATTCCACAACATGTCTAGTTGACGAACGGCCGTTCCTAAACAAACTAAAAAGCATGAACTGAAAAGCGCGAACTGAAAAGCGCTAAATGAAAAGCGCAAAATGAAAAGCGCGAATCAACACTCACCAAACTTCTACTGACACGAAATTAGCAGAAGTAGCCCAAAGGGTGGCACTAAAGAGCTGAAAAACCACATAGTACGTCACTCTGTTCATATTTGTTGGCCGACAATTCCTTGCCATTTGAATGCAAGACAAAATCCAGGCACACGCCTTCGGACAAAAGTCAGAGGTTTTGCCTGCGGAAAATCCGATCGTGTGTACGAGGCTTACCAGATTTCAGCATCTGCACAAACGGCATGGATAGACAAATCACCCCTGGTGGGCTATTGTATTCCGACAGCCACAAGCCCCAGCTGTCAGAATATCAAAGCAGTGCCTGCAGCTGATTGCCTGCAAGTGCTGTTTTGGCTGACAATTTTTGGCCCGCCTCCTTCATATAAATCAGCCAAAATTCTGACAATGTATTCCCAGCTTTAGGTGCTTTTTATGCATCCTATAAGGAATGCATAGCCTTTTCAATGCAAATGTGACCAGTGTTATCACCAATGTTATCAGTGCATTTCCACTTATAGTTTGTGGGTATGTATGTACCCGGGGGCAGTCATATTTGCTCATCGCAAACACAGACTCCTGCACCCTGTTCTAGCAAATTTCACCATCCTTCAGAATATGGCTCACAGAAGAATGAATAGGAAAGAATAGGCTGTGCATTTCAATGCCTAGTACACACAATGGGATTATCAGATGAATGATCGTCCGTTTTTTTTTTTTTTTGCATGCTAGTCTCATATAAAAAACGAAAAGGTTACTAAAGTTACAAAAAATTCTCTGAAGACAGAAAACAACTTCAGAAGTAATGTAATGTGTTGTATTGTATTGTAATGTTTTCTTTAGTTTCTTAACATTCGTGGTCTTTGTCACTTAATTTTTTTTCGTACAAATACTATACTAATTACACAAAAATCTGTTCTGTTATCTTATGAGAAATATTTTCGTGCTTGTCCCTTCAAATATTACCGTATGAACTGAGTACTAACGATTAGACTATCGGATAATCGCTCCAAAAGCCTTTTTTTCGGCCGATATTCTTGTTGTGGGTACTAGTCATAAGAAGAGGAGCCATTGCAGACACATTTGGACTAAAGGCTATGCAGTGCTGGGCAGGGATTTTTCAGGAGACATTGCTGTAATATGGAGGAAGTCAAGTGTTTAATACAGCAGATGGCACTCAGAGGGTGGGTGGATTTATTAAAGCACAAGTTCACTAAAAGTACTGCTTTTATGCTCTACCTTTCAATGCAGAATAATGGGGTCTCTTTATAAATGTTTTGACACTTTAAGCCCCCGTTCACATCGGGGCGATTTGACATGCGATTTGACATGTCAAATCTCATGCCAAATTGCAGCCTATTGCAGACAATGGCACCATCCGAATCGGTGCGACGCCGACTTTGCAGCGCCGCACTGATTTACAAAAGTAGTTCCTGCACTACTTTTGGCGACTGCGGTGGCGATTTCAATAGACATCTGTGCATGAACCCGCACAGATGTCTTTCAAATCGCCCCCAAACTCACAATGAAATGCGAGTTTGAAACAGTGCGAGTTCAGCTGAACTCACACAATTTCAAAGCCGCCTCCAATGGTAACGTACCCTAAATCGCACAATTTTAACCTAATTTTCAGATTTTTTTTTTCATTTAGAGGAATGTGGAATCCTGGATGAAAGTCAACAGATTCATTAGAAACAGCACTGTTTATGTGGCTGTCTTACATCAACAGCCTTTAGGAAGAGTTAAACTTGCCATAGATGGATCAAAATTCAGCCAGTTCAGGTACCGGACAAATTTTGATCCATTTTTGGCTGTTCCGGCTAGAGAGAAGCCAATCTAAGGATCACTTTCTCTCAAACGGGAATGTTGGAAAATTCTTGTTTAGTCAGCGCTTGCAGCCAATTGGCGGCAGCACTGATCAATAGCACAGCAGGGAGGATTTCCCCATCCACCTTGATTGTGTGGATGGGGTAATTCGTTCCTTTTTTTTTTCATCAGCCAGCTGACTAATCAAAAAAAAAAGATCTATGGGCAGCTTTATTGTAGTGGTAATTTTCCATGCCTCTAGCTGCAAATTTTAACACTTGCTGCCATCACTAAAACTGATATGGTGGTGGCAGAATTCTATGAGAAAGCACTGTGCCTAGCACAAAACATGTCAAAAACATGTCAGAATAAAACCCGTTCCTGCTCAGTATTTTAATAAAGGAAAAATATTATTTTGCATCCCAGTGTGGGCATTTCTGGTGCTGATGCAAGTGATTGCTTTGGTTGAGACGAGCCAAGCCAGCACCTGGGATGTGATTGTGAAGCCTGTTCTTGCCTGGAGTGGCATGTGAAATATTTCACAAATTGTCACTTGCCATAATCAAAAAAACTGCATGTTTCTGTAAACTGATGGGGGTTCCACTAACCATGTCCTATGTGATTACTCTTGCTGGTTCAAATAGTTAGTTTGTCCAGAACATGATGTAGGTCATAAGCGATAATTATTAGCTATCCCTTAAGATCAGTGGTGGCCAACTTTCTTGACAGGGGGGCCTCAAGTGTGGCCCCTGACATTGCCGAAGAGCCGCACATAAAATTCAGTGAATATTCAGTCTCAGAGACCACAGTCATGCGACAGGATATAGTCAAAGACTATGGGTATGATACAACGATAGTCAGAGACTGTGGACCTAATGCAAGAGATAATCAGAGACTACAGGCAAGATATAAGGATGGTTAGAGACTTCAGATATGATACAAGAGATGGTCAGAGACTGCAGACATTATACAAGAGATCATCAGAGATTGTAAGCATGATACGAGAGATGGTCAAAACTGCAGACATGACACAAAAGATGGCCAGAGACTATAGACATGATGCAGGAGATGGTCATAGACTGTGGACATGATACAAGGGATGGTCAAAGACTGCGGACATCATACAAGAGATGGTCAGAGACTGCAGACAGAATAAAATACATGGTCAGAGACTGCAAATGTGATTCAAGAGACTGTCAGAGACGGTGAAAATGATAAAGAAGTTTTTGGAGAATGGGAAACACGCTTCAATAGACAATATTAGACTGGAAACACATTACATATGACTAGGGTCATTGGCTCGAATCCCAACGATGGCCCATACCTGTACGGTGTTTGCATGTGCTCCTTGTGCCTGCATGGAATTCCTCCGGTTACTCTGGTTTCCTACCCACTCCAAAGACATGCTGGTAGGTTAATTGGCTCCTGTCTAAATAGGCCCTAGTATATGTATGAATGTGAGTTGGGGACCTTAGATTGTAAGTTCCTTGAGAGCAGGGACTGATGTGAATGTAGAATATATGTGTAAAGAGCTACATAAATTGATGACGCTATATAAGTACCTGTAATAGATAAATAAAGATTACCAACAGCCGGCATAGTTTTTTGCACTTTGTGGGTTATTGTCAGCTGCTTGGTATTACTAGAGATGTTGCAGAAAACAATAGAAAGTGATAGCCATTTATAGCAATTTCTATACAGTATTCTAAGAGAACCATGAATGGAAAGTAAAGGCACCCATTGATTTAAAGAAGTGGTGAGACAAGAATGCACAGTTCAATCAAGAACTCTCACTGTGTGGCACACAACTAAACACAAACGTTTGACCTGGCCAAGCATTCATGTTTAGTGAGCAGAGAGGGGAGACAAAAGGAGGAAACTGACTCTGATATCCACTATTGGCACAGCTAAGGGAAGAGCAGTACTGATCAGAACAGGATTTCTTACCTGCCCATCTGATTGTTTTTCACAAGCACTGTTAGTCAGTGGTCATGCGAGATACTTAAAGACATGAGATTGTTGACCAAAAAAAAAAAAAAGGGAGACCAAAAGTGAGCATAAACACAACTGAATTTGGATATATAGAAACAGGAAATCCCAAACATATGCCCATAATCCATTTGCTATTGCTTTGATACAAAGAGTTAGATAGAATGAGTAAATTTTTTCTTTCAAACTTGCACACCTATTCATTAAGTAGATACCCACCCCTCCTCCTTATGGAGTTAAGTTTATTATTAGGGTTTGTGGCTACCAGCAGTCAGATATCAATAAGGCCCTAAAAAGCTGAAATGCGGCAGAGCAGCCATCAGGTTTGGAGTTGTATGCTGTTTTAATGAATTTGTAACAATTTGCAGGCAAGTTCTGGTATTTTTCTACATTATTCCACAGGTTAGAAGGAGGTTAGCTTCAGCTTGAATGCACCTGAGAGAATCCTAAATAATCTCAGAAGCCTCTCAACCTGATGTCAAATGGATGTCATTAACACAAGCCCAAAGCCCTTCGGAGGGGTCCTTAAATACTGGTAAACTGAGACTTTGGGGAGCAAACTAAAACATAGATGAATGTAGCCCAAATATTACATAAAAACATTTGGGCATCTGCCCCCCATTTATGTGATTGTCACAATTCCCACTTCGTCACCAATATACATTCAACCTATAGAATGTATATCTAGTTGGTGATAGAGTCACTTCTCTGCTATTTATACAATTAGTAACAGTAAGCGAATGGTGTGTACAGAGGGCAAATATAAAAATTTAAACCATCTATATATATCAGGGAGCCATCAACCCAGCGATAATAGTTACAATAAGGGAAAGTAGTAGAAAAGGGCATTGAACGATGACCACCTGATATCTCTAACATCAATGAATATACAAGATGTTAGTATAAAAAATCATAACTTTATTACAAACTATTAAAAACGAACATTTCATATCAAAAAGGGCACTGTATGGCGCATATTAATAAAAACAACAACAAGAATATGATAGCAGTCAGACATGTGAGTGGAGCTTGCCTACGCGTTGCGGGTCGAGGCTGCTTTTTCAGGGCTTCAGTCTCTCATCCCGTGACTGATTGCCTAGTATTATCAAACAAATATATACAATGAATACAAACAGATCAACTAGTACATATCCATAAAGCATATTCATAAAAGACCCCTATCTCATGGAGAAGGGAAAAAACGAATTATATATTACTATATACAATACCTCAAAACCTGTCAATATCTATTCAGGCTATGGGGAGACCAATGTAGAAGAACCTTATTTATGCAATTACCAGAAAAACTCTTTAAAGCTGAACTCTGGATTAAGCAAATATTTCTATGCGCTAATCAGGTGTGAAACTTTACCTCTCTACAGGAGCTTTCTGTAATAAAGACTAGACACTGCTGCTCTCTCTCTCCTTGAGTAGGGTGACAGGTCTTGTATCCGCCCCCTCCTTAGTTTTCTGCAGGCAGCCTGTAGTGGGTGGAGCCTGTTGGGTCCTTCCCAGAACTCTGGTCCCTGTATAGGCTATGTATAGCACACTGATTATGTCACTGCTACTTAAAAAAGGTTTGCAAAGGCATTTGTTGGACACAAAGTGGATTTACTGTATATCGTATCATGCCTATTGAGGAATATATTTAAACAAAAATATTTGGGACCTGGAGTTTAGCTTTAAGAGTTTATTTCCAGCAACTTACCCTAATGACATCAACAAAAAAAAATCAAAAAACTAGATGACTAATTCAGTTTTTCTTTAATGTCTACTTAAAGGGAAGGGGAGCGTTTTATATCAAAAAAGCATATAAGTAAGTATAAGTACCATCATCCCAAATATCTTGTATAGAGGCAAAGGGCATGGGGTAAAGAGAGGTCGCAGGTAGCTGCCACTGTCGATCAATATCTCAATACCGCATGCACTAAGGCACAAAAAAACCCCTAAAGAGGGGGGGGGGGAAAAAACGAGGGGACTATTCCGGTACCAGATAAGATTACTATTAGTAATCTTTCCCCCCCCCCCCCCCCCTTTTCTTTAATGTCCATATATTTTTCATAGTCAAAATATATGTTGGAAAAAAAAAAGTTTTAATTATTAAAAGTGAAAATTTTTCACCCTTGATAATCTTATTTATAAGGCTACCAATGTGCAATTAATTTACTTAGGCTTTAAACCGAAAACACGCTATTTCCTTTGTGATTGTAGCTGATTTCTTCCTTAACCACAATAAATTATTTAGACAGTTTAATGTCAGATCTCTGTGAGTCACATTTACATATATTAACAAGAAACTTTTACTTACCCAAGATTAAGTGGAATACAGCTAATTAAGAGCTTTTAATTTTCAGAATGTTTGCAATGTCAATACAATTAAAACTTCAGAAAATGTTAACATTTATTGTAACCATAAAACTGTGGTACATCTTTATGGGCTCATTTCTACAATTTGGTCTTCACAGTAATATTAATGAGAAAGTAATTACAAGAATTGGCTAATTTCTTTAAAAAAAAAAAAACTCCATTCAATTTAAATACAAAGACAAAACCCCACAAATAACTTTTGTTCACTCGTGTCTGCATCTGCATGATTTACAGTATAATTAGTCCTTCAATACAGTGTTAGGTCTCCAGCCCCTTTCCTATCAATCACTTTACAAGGCTTCACATGGGAATTTTCTGCTGTGATGAAAATTGTATTGGAGCAATCTATCAATCTTTTTATATTTTCTCACAGACTAAAGACAAAACCTGTAGGGTGTATAGTTTAAGTGACCTCGGCTGGTCATACTTAGTATACTTTATACATTTAAAATCAGAGTTTCAAAGAAGTTAAAAAATAGACATTATCAATAATGGATGCTACAAACACATCTTGGCATGTGCTGGCCTATTTGAATATAATTAGTATTGTCTATATAAAATAGCCTAGTTGAGAAAAGATGCACCCTGCAACCTCTGACTGAACTCAAGGTGACCCTGGTACTTAGAAGTCACAAGTCATTAGCCACTAGTATGGTGTCTACATTTGCATGTTTGCACTGTGACTGTACTATTGTTAGAAGTACTATAATAATAATGTTATCAACCAGCTGGAAGCTAAAAGCTTGAATATGATCGATGTTCCTATTTAAGACACTTATGTAGGAGACCATTTAAAAATGTTTTCTCATTTTCAAAATTCATACAACTTACAAGAAACACATATTTTTCTAATTGGGTTCAGTTTGAACTTAGTACCAATTGAGCATCATTTAAACGCCAAGGCCTACCTGAGTATTGTTGCTGACAATGTCCATCCCTTTAGGACTACAGTGTACCCATCTTCTGATGGCTACTTCCGGCAGGGTAATGCACCATGTCACAAAGCTCAAATCATCTCAATCTGGTTTCTTGAACATGACAATGAGTTCACTGTACTCCAATGGCCTCCACAGTCACCAGATCTCAATCCAAAAGAGCACCTTTGGAATGTGGTGGAATGGTAGATACGTATCCTGCATGAGCAGCTGACAAATCTGCATCAACTGTGTGATGCTATCATGTCAATATCAAACCAAAATCTCTCAGGAAGGTTTCCAACACCTTGTTGAATCTATACCACAAAGTATTAAGGCAGTTCTGAAGGCCATACGGGGTCCAACCGAGTTATAGCAAAAAGGTGTACCTAAAAAAGTGGCCGGTGAGTGTATACACAGACACTAATTGCAATTTAAAAAGCCACGGATGTGGAGAATTAACCCTTAATTGCCATTTTACCTGTGTGTGTCACCTTGTGTGTCTGTACCAAGGCCAAACATTCCAGGGTATGTAAAATTTTGATCAGGGCCATTTGGGTGGTTTCTGTTATCATTATGATTTAAAAAAATAGCCAAACAACCATGTGATAATAAATGTTTTATATGATCACTATCCTGATTAAAAAAAAAAGATTTTTGGCACGGTTAACTATATTTTTAATATTAATAACAACATTTCAAAATTTCTGTCAGGGTATGCAAACTTTTGAGCACAACTGTATAGAGACATTAATTTAAAAAACTGTATACAGGCAAGGTGTCTGTATAGCCCTGATATTCTAGATGTTAGTTTTAGTACAAGTGGGCATTTAGAACATGTTCCAGTTTTTATCACTCTATTAGATTAATTTGAATTGCAGTGTGATAAATGCTTTTATACTTGTTAAATGTAATTGCCAACCTGCTGTCAGATAAACGTGCTTGAAATTTTAACTGAAAAAAGTTTTGCCAGGCTTTTTTCCCAATGCAGTGAACCACTGTGGTGATCTAAAACATGTTATGGTGACCCATTTAAACGTAATAGCACCACAATGCAATGCATTTAGGGTTCAAATGCACTACTGTACTGCAGGTTATCGCAACACACTAAATGCGAGTAAAGCCTAAGAGACGTTGTCATTAAAAATAATTGCTGCAGGTATAAATACAGTATCTAGAGGTGCCTCCACATACCTGCGAAAACCTCTAATTACGCCTAATTGTGAGGTCATTCTTCCTGGTAGTGTTAGAACTTGTCACTACCTATACCCCCTTATTTCTACTGGCCAGTCACTATGATGAAACTGCCTCACTGGCTAGTAGGAATGTGCAGGAGTCATAAAGCTTACAACAAGGTAACTAAGACTTGGATTTCCCACCTAAGAATGGGAAATCTAGTAGTGGAGCCATCAGAACTTGGTGGCGGAAACACGTAAGTGTAGTTTTATGATTATGGCAAACGGTCCAATGGGCTTCAATGACAAAGGGCCTGGTGGATATAATTATTCCTTATTGAGTGTGAAAGCAAATTTATAAAAAAAAAAAGAACCAGACAAGTAGTGACTCATATTCATTAGTGTCTTATGAAACATTTAAAGATTAAATTATTGAGAGGAGATGCTAAAATGCAGATTACATCCTTTACTCTGTATTAAACCCTTTTCACTAGTCCACCTTAGATGCATCTATGTTTCTACACTGTTCCCTGTACAGTGCTGTTCCGAACTCTACAACCCTTCAAATGCACCACTAAAACTTACTTTTTTTATGTTATTTTTTATTACAAACGCTTTTTATTGAAGGTAATAAAAAGGTACAAACAGAGTTTGGGCAGAGAAAGGGCAAAGACAATCAGGGACGCCCAATATATCAAGACATAATACAGTGCCTTGTACAACAATGTATAAAAGGGGAAGAACAAAAAAAAAGAACAATAAATCAAATATCCTTATAGTCTTACATACAATCGTGAAATATGTGAAATAAATTAATACAGAGGTTTTGGACAAAATACAGATAGGTAGCTGATCTTGAATATAAAATATGCATCCTGTTAGTAAGTGGACTAGGAAACTCATTTATGATGTAAAACATGCATAGTGTCCATGATAGTGTGGCGTATCCTTTCCATCAGTTTTATTGCTCCCATACGTTGTTAAAACTTACCCTTTTAGGCAAACATATAATATACCTAAGCTTTGCATGTGATATATCCACCTGGGCATTGCTTATGATGATTAGGTGACAACTGGGCCATGTATAGTTCTCTTAGAGGTAAAAACAGGGGACGCTGACCAACAGAAGACCTCTTTATCACACAGAATGATATTCCAGCATGCTGGAAAATCTATGAAAAATTGCATGCCAATATTTCATTTTTGTGTGGAAATACTGGCTCGGAGTCCAGATTACGTAGTGGGTCAACAAAGAGTAAATGTCTCTTTACCCAGAGTTCTTTAGAATATATTTGCCCATCAGTGGCCATTCTTCCAATCTCTACCAGGTTACAGACTATTGCCTGATGATTTGTTACTTTGCTTAGGTTGCTTGCCAGCTTATCAGATGCAGAGACCCCAGGTGAAAACCAAGCACTGTTTAGACTTTGTGCCTTGGGGGAGCACATGCCTAAAACTGGTGACCTATAGGGGTAGTGCAGATGTGCATAGTAACCAATCAGCTTCTAACTTCAGCTTGTACAAATTAAGCTTTGGCAATAAAACATTTGAAGCTGATTGGTTTGAAGCCAGAGTTGCACCAGATTTTGCACTCTTCAGTATTAGTAAATAACCCCAAAAGTGTCCATCCTTAGTCCAGCCATAAATATGATATTTACCAAAAAATCTTTCCTTAAACATGTAAAATCATTGTAGTTGAACGTACATGTTTGAGCACTAAGCAGATATTCCCAGCATCAGCTTTATCTTAGGCACACTTTAGCAATCATTTGGGACTGGTGGGCAAAGGCGTCAGCAGAGGTTGGAGCATGTCCATAAATATTCAATTTCTTAAAAATCATATTTTTTCAGAGGGGAACCCAATCCTTGACAGTGACCAAATAACCTGTTACAGAGACGCCATGCTCTCTTCATCTTCCATACACAACATAATTAACACAAGCGCTACTGAAATTTGTCACATTAATAATAATAGAGGTTCAGCGGTATGCAGCCAATTTTACACACACTCTTTTTATAATAACCAAGAATACCCCAAAAGAGTGTACATATAAATCATAACCTTTCTCTAATAGCTGTATTTTTTTATTTTTGAAGAGGGTGACAAATCTTTAATTTAATCACTGAACATCGTCCATAGCAAAATTCTATTGTTGATTTTATTTATTGCAATGTAAGGGTAAATCAGTTTGTTTAATGTTGTTTTGTCTTAGATAATATGCACCTAACTAGCAATGAGCCTTAGCTATGCCTCATGACCTGCAACCCCTGCTGTGCTCTCCAAACCATTAGCAGGCTTTGAGTCCTTTAGATCTCAGTTTGACTTGATGTAGTACCTATTCTCTTTCAGGAAAGAAACATGCTCTTCTATTCATGTGCCCATTTCCACTTTCTGTTGCATTGTCTTGTCCTTCTGTTCCCTGTGTTGTAACCTGGTCACAACTTCTTGACCCTGTGCTCCCTCCCACCCTTTTAGGTAACTCCCTATACAGTAAAGGAAAACTTTTGCTTTTCTTGTATATGGCTTGAAGCAGTGAAACAACTTCCAACTGGGTGGTGGCTTTGGGGCTAACTCATTACAATTGAAAAAAAAAAAGAATGAGCACAGAATTGGAGCTGCTGCCTACAGTGTCCAATGAGAATTGTATAATTTTTACAAATAAAATTCCAGTTGTGTGGTGTAATGCTGACCACAAACGGCAATGTTCTAGCAAATTTAACCACCAACTTTTGATCTTAAAACATCTAAAAGTAAAGGTTGTGCATATACACAGTGTGTGTGTGTATATATATATATATATATATATATATATATATATATATATATATATATATATATATATATATATATATATATATATATATATATATATATACAGTGTATATATAAATATGTATATATATACAGTGTATATATAATATATATATATATATATATATATATATATATATATATATATATATATATATATATATATATATATATATATATATATATATATATATAATTACTAAAAACCGATACGCTAGACTTGTTGGACCCCTTGGTCTGATTTTCTGCCTATGTTTCTATGTTAGACTTTTGATCATTTGATCATATAAATATATATATATATATATATATATATATATATATATATATATATATATATATATATATATGTATATATATATATATATATATATATATATATATATTTACTAAAAACCGATACGCTAGACTTGTTGGACCCCTTGGTCTGATTTTCTGCCTTTTATGTTTCTATGTTAGACTTTTGATCATTTAAAAGCTGGTTGAAAGTTATATGAATTGTAAGAAAAGACAAGATGACATTTATATGATATTTCTTTACCATTATATAATAGACCTGTAATCAGAATGGGGACAGACTTTGTAAGACCCCTTTCACACTGGGGCGCTTTTCAGGTGTTTAAGCACTAAAAATAGTGCCTGTAAAGTGCTTGAAAAGCCCCTCATGCCTCCCCAGTGTAAAAGCCCGAGTGCTTTCACACTGGGGCAGTCCGCTTGCAGAACGGAAAAAAAAAGTCCTGCAAGCAGCATCTTTGGGGCAGTGCGGGAGCGGTATGTACACTGCTCCCGCACCGTCCCTTCCCATTGAAATGAATGGGCCACGCTGTTGAAGCGCCTGCAATGCGCTTCGGTAGCGCCACAACACCGGCGCTATTAACCCTTTCTTCGGCCAATAGCGGGGGTTAAAAGCACCACGCTAGCGGCCAAAAAGCGCCGCTATAACAGCGGTAAAGCACGGATAAAACTAAAGGGTGCCAATAGACACAAAAGCAAACCATAGATGAGCCGAAAGTCGTACGAAAATTCTTGTCAATCATTAGGTTGTTCATTTTTTTGCATCATTAGTATTTCAGCTGTGACATGCGATTTCTGTGCAGCAATCGAAAGTGCCTGATCCAACATGCTGGATCTTTTTTTGGAAAAATTAAACAAGTATTTTTCAATCGACAGAATGTTCAGTTTTCTACTCGTCTATGGCTGGCTTAGGCCGGCCATACACGATTTGAATCTCGGCCAGTTCAACAGGAACCAGACGAGGTTGGAACCGTTAATGGGCAGGCTGAAAGTACCAAGTTAATTGATCAATCAACTTGGGTACAACCAGCCTGCCGGATTCGCTTGCGATTATGGCAAGCGGCCACTATAGCAGCTAGCAATAATCACTGTCTTTTTTCTGGCGGGGATGGCCAGGAGAAGACAATTGCTGATTCCCCTGTTAGCACTACCTGTGCTTGCAGAATAGAAATTTGCACCGTTTTTGGTGGGCCTGAAACAACACTTTTTCAGTCTTGATCAGGCATATTGCTCATGTCCATGAGCTATCTGCAGGTACCACCAGCTGAGTTAAATAGTGATAAATGTTAAAAAAAATTGTCTGACCCTATTGTTGATCTCTTGATTTGGGGAGCATACATGAGACTAGTAATAATACATGAACAATTAAGATGGCCATAGATGGATTGAAATTTGGCCAGTTCAGCAGTACCTGGCCAAATTTTGATCTGTCTATGGGCAAGCTGGTTGTACTGAAGTCGATTCATCGATGTTCTTCAGTACATGCAGCCTGTCGTTTTTTTTCACCCGATCATTGCTGGTGGATAAAGACACTATCAGTGATCATTGTATTCTGCCAGTGGGGAAGGATCTTGGCGCTCCCGAAGCTGCGGGAGGGATTCTTCCATCATCACTGACTGTGTTAATGTGGGAATCAAGAAATTTTCTTTCCTTCAACCTGTGGTTGAAGGAAAGAAAATTACATAATGTATGACCTGCCTTACTTGAGACAACCATTTATGTTTAGTGGTGCAAAGGCTAGCAAAGATGCCTGTGCCTGCATGATCCAACCTCCTTTAGGGGTTGATTTACTAAAAAGACTGTTTGCTTTGCAGGGAATTTTCCCAGACCTTAGTAAATATGGTGAAATGTTACTGCACAAAGATTATTCAATCACATGCAAGTAAAAAAAAACAGCCTTTTTTGCTTGCACATGATAGGATGATGGAAATCCCAGAACTTCCTCTAATTTACTAAGGCCTAACACACACAGGCTGAATATTGGGCGGCATCAGCCGGTTTAATAGAAGCCGGCCGCCATTCAGCTCCCGTGTACTGCAGCCAATCTGACAGGAGCCAGCCGTTCGACCAACTTCTGTCGAAGGGGCATGACCAAAAAAGGTCTCCCGACCAACTCCCGATCAGCGCTCTCGGCCAATGGCTGAGAGCGCTGACTGGAGGGTTCTGGCAGGGGGGCCATCCCCCTGTCAGAACAGAATAGAACAGCAGTACTAAAAAACGGAGTGTTAGTACAGCAGCTCCGACCTGAGCTGTCAGGTTTTTTTTTCGTTCAGCCCACTGGGTTGAACGGAAAAAAACTAGCAGTGTATACTAGGCATAAGATCTACAGTGCCTTAAAAAAGTATTTATACCCCTTGAAATTTTCCACATTTTTGTCATGTTACAACCAAAAACATAAATGTATTTTATTGGGATTTTATGTGATAGACAAACACAAAGTGGCACATAATTGTAAAGTAGAAGGAAAATGATAAATAGTTTTCTAAATTTATACAAATGAATATGTGAAAAGTGTGGCGTGCATTTGTATTCAGCCCCCCTGAGTCAATACTTTGTAGAACCACCTTTCGCTGCATTTACAGCTGCAAGTCTTTTTGGGGATGTCTCTATCAGCTTTGTACATCTAGATAGTGAAATTTTCACCCATTCTTTTTTGCAAAATAGCTCAAGCTCTGTTAGATTGAATGGAGAGCATCAATACACAGTAATTTTCAAGTCTTGTCACGGATTCTGAGTTGGATTTAGGTCTGGGCTTTAACTGGGCCATTCTAACACATGAACATGCTTTGATCTAAACCATTCCATTTTAGCTCTGGCTGTATGTTTAGGGTCGTTGTCCTGCTGGAAGGTGAACCTCTGCCCCAGTCTCAAGTCTTTTGTAGACTCTAACAGGTTTTCTTCTAAGATTGCCCTGAATTTGGCTCCATCCATCTTCTCATCAACTCTGACCAACTTCTCTTTTCCTGCTAAAGAAAAGCATCCCCACAACATGATGCTGCCACCATCATGTTTTACAGTGGGGATGGTATATTCAGGGTGATGTGCAGTGTTAATTTTCTGCCGCACAGCATTTTGCTTTTAGACCAAAAAGTTACATTTTGGTCTCGTCTGACCAGAGCAACCTCTTCCACATGTTTGCTGTGTCCCCCACATGGCTTCTCGCAAACTGCAAACAGGACTTCTTATGGCTTTCTTTCAAGAATGGCTTTCTTCTTGCCACTCTTCCATAAAGGGTAGATTTGTAGAGTGCACAACTAATAGTTGTCCTATGGACAGATTCTCCCACCTGAGCTGTGGATCTCTGCAGCTCCTCCAGAGTTACCATGGGCCTCTTGGCTGCTTCTCTGATTAATACTCTCCTTGCCCAGCCTGTCCGTTTAGGTGGACGGCTATGTCTTGGTAGGTTTGCAGTTGTTCAATACTCTTGAAAGTGCTCCGTGAGATGTTTAAAGCTTGTGATATATATATATATATATTTTAACCTAACCCTGCTTTAAACTTCTCCATAACTTTATCCCTGACCTGTCTAGTATGTTCCTTGGCCTTCATGATGCTGTTTGTTCACTAAGGTTCTCTAACAAACCTCTGAGGGCTTCACGGAACAGCTATAGTTATACTGAGATTAAATTACACAAAGGTGGACTAATTAGGTGATTTCTGAAGGCAATTAGTTCCACCAGATTTTAGTTGTGTTGGTCTATCACATAAAATCCCAACGAAATACTAATTTAAAATTTAATTTTTTGCTTGTAACATGAAAAAATGTGGAAAAATGTCAAAGGGTATGAATACTTTTTCAAGGCACTTTAGTAAATCAACCCCCTAGTGTCTATGGCCACCTTACACATGTAAACATTCCTTATTTACTTGTTTGCAGGTTTATTTGTTTAAATAATTTTACGTGTTGCTTTTGTTTGAGGAAGACAATAATCCAAAACCCAACATTTGATAAGCTACATAATTTTTATTAAGAAAAAAAAGGAAATAGAAAAAACACTATAAAGACATAAAAGACTTAAAGTGTTACTAAACCCACAACAATAAAATCAGTCTGTATATGCAGTAAAGTATGCTTGTTATACTCACAGTGGAACCGAAGGGGTTAATCCTCTGCATTGTGTATAAAGGCTGGTTGATCCTGTATGCACAGATCCTCACCCTTCTTGCAGTCTCCAAAACATGTCTGGGTAAGACAGAATTGCTGGAGTCAGGCTGCACATGCTCAGTTTGGTGTGTATTGCTAGAGAGTTTTTTTTATTGGCAGGTGCATGTGATCAGCACAGGACCAGACAGAGGGTCAGGGGTCCTATATCCTGATAGTACAGCCAGTGCAGTAAGAAAACTCCTCCTACAAACTTTAACCAGGCACTGATAAAAGTCACAAGACTGCTATATACTGCTGATGAGAAAAGGTATTTAGCAGTTTATTTTTACTAAAATAATTGCATTTCCATGTTCTGTGTACTGTGGGAGACAAGATATAGTGAATGCATGGTCCTGGGGTTAGTAACACTTTAAACACTATAAAGACGCTATAAAGACTTGTTTGTTAGTAAAAGGGTATATATTTAGGTGCAATTAATCTTGGTGGACAGAGATATCATATAAGAAATATTAACAAGTAAAATGATTGTTTATTATTTACTAGGGATGAGCCCATGGTCCGAGTCGAACGTAGATTCAACTGGAAAATCTGGTGTTTGTTTGTTCTAAAATGAACCGAACATATGTGGCGTTCGTGGGAAATTCGAGTGCCGTGGAATGCCCCATAATGCACTGCCAGATCGCAGTGCATTGCTGTAAAATGATTGGCCAAAGCATGCACCTGACCAGCATGCTTTGGCCAATCATAGCGTGCTCTGCTGAGAGAGCTATAATTGGCCAAAGGCAGGGTGCCTTTGGCCAATCATGGCTCAGGGGGACTAAGTCCACGCCCCACACTATATAAGGCTGCTTACATAGCAGCCGTGTGTAGTGTTGTTGGCATGGACATAGACTGGATATAGACTGTATATATATATATATATATATATATATATGTATATATATATATATATATATATATATATATATATATATATTTATATTAATACACCGCCTGATGTGTATTAGAAACTGTACACATTGCTAATACAGTTGCTAATACAGCCTGCACTGTATTAGCAACTGTACAATGGCTGCATTCTATTATATACTGTGTACACCACCAGAAGTGTATTAGAAACTGCACACACTGTGTTAGATACTGTGTACACAGCCTGCACTGTACTGTACAATGGCTGCACTCTATTATATACTGTGTACACCACCAGAAGTGTATTAGAAACTGTACACACTGTATTAGATACTGTGTACACCGCTTGCACTTAGAAACTGTACAACGGCTGCACTGTATTGTATACTAATACAGTGCAGGTGGTGTACACAGTATCTAATACAGTGTGTACAGTTTCTACTGCACTTCTGGTGGTGTACACAGTATACAATTGTCAGGTCACCTGAGACCATGTGACAGATGCGCTCCGTAGGAGTCAGGAGTGCACCGCTAAGGTAGTGGACCCTAGGACTGACTGCTGCGGATTGAACCCTGGGAGGTTCAGGAAGCAGGTCTACTAGATCACTAACACAGATCCCAGTGGGAGCTAGAGCATAAATTCCCCAGGGCGCAGAGTCTAAGAGCCAGCAGGTGTTTACCAGAGCCTCTATTGATGAGGATGGACTGCGCTGCAGTCTGGCTCCAGTTCACGGCCCCCAGGGTCTCACAGCTCACGCTCACGGTAGACTACAGGAGATAGAGGAAGGAAACAGCAGGCTGGAACAACAAGGATAGTAAGGGGATAAGCCAAGGTCGGGGCAACGAGCAGACAAGGACAACAGAGTACATGCCAAAAGGTCAGGGTCACGAGCAAACAGGAATAGTCGAGAACACGCCAAGGTCGGTAACAGAGACAAACATAGAGCACACAGCAAGCAGGAAACAGGAAGCCAAACACACAATGATTGATCAGCAAGGTTGGCTTGCAATGCACAGGTTAATATAGTGTTCCTAATTAGAGGCTGAGGTGGAGCTATGCTGAGGGAAGATTATATATGCAGTCAGGTGAGAGGCTGGCCTCTAAAGGAACACATGGAGAGAGGTAAGCTGACAGACACACATTACTACATAATCATGAAAACAACACAGTGCAGCCATTGTACAGTTTCTAATACAGTGGAGGTGGTGTACACAGTATCTAATACAGTGTGTACAGTTTTCAATACACTTCAGGCGGTGTATTAATATTTATATACAGTCTAATTTTATATATATATATATATATATATATATATATATATATATATATATACTCTGCATTCAGTGTAGCCTATATATACAGTGCATTCAATGGTGTATACTTTCTAATACACTTCAGGAGGTGTACACAGTATCTAATACAGTGTAGTGTGGTGTTGCAAAAAAAAAAAATACATCATGTCCAGAAGGCCACCAAGGAAAGGCAGACATATACAGGCCACTAAATTAAGGCAAGCAGCCTCTGTGTCTACAGTCAACAGTGGTGGTTGTGGACATGGTGCATCCTCTGCAGGTGGCCGTGGGGCACGTTTGTCCTTTTTGGCTGCTGCTGGCCGTGTTATTGAGCCACAACATGCAGAAGAGTTGGTGGAGTGAATAACGAAACTGTCCTCATCCTCCTCCTCCTCTGTCACCCAGGTTTAGAGTAGTTTGCCTTCAAATGCAGCTGCCAAAGCAGCCTATTTCACAGGCTCCTTGTCCACAGTCACTCCTTCCGTAGCCCCACCATCATGCACGGAGGAATCCCCAGAATTATTCAACCACAGTGTTGGTTATATGCTGCTGGAGGATGCGCAGCGATTTGAAGGCTCCGATGTTGGTTCACAAGTTGAGAAAGGGAGTAACGTGAGCCTAGAGAGAGGGGGTGCCACAGAAGGACAAGAAATTGGCAGTCATGTTCCCCCAGCTGTAGCACACTGCCAAGTTTGCTCCAGTGATGGGGAGGGAGAGGATGATGAGGTCACTGATTGTACTTGGATGCCTGAGAGAAGAGAGGAGGAAAGTGAGGAGGAGGAGGCACAATTCCAAGGAGGCAGGATGTCCTCTAGGTGGCAGCCACCCTATTGCATCCCACCGTAGAGCTCCGCAGTTGCAGGTCGTTGCTGACTCCCCGCTGACTTTTAAAAGTTCCTTGGCGTGGGCCTATTTTGACACGTGTGCAGCAGATCACACCATTGCTGTTACCCTACTATACCTTCAGTCCTCTCAAAAACGTGCACTGAGAGGTCTGAAGGCATAGCAATAGATATCCCAAGTACTTGCAGCCAATCTGCTAGCAGTACAGCACCAATTGATTTTAGGGGGCAAATTTTCCTACCCCATTTGCTAATCCGTAAAAAGAAATTCGGTCCCAGCCATCCACATGCTCAGCATTTAAATTGCTAGCACTGCAACTGCTGTCTTTTCAGCTAATAGACTCTGCTCCCTTTCGTGAATTTGTGGAATGTGCTGTACCTCAGTGGCAGGTTCCAAAACGCCATTTCTTTTCATGGAAGACCATATAGGCTCTCTACCTGCATGTGGAAGGCAATGTTTGAGCCTCGTTGGACAGGGCAGTCAGCAGTAAGGTTCATATTACCGCTGACTCATGGTCCAGCAGGCATGGGCAGGGACATTGCCTTTCCTTCATGGTGCACTGGGTAATTCAGCTGGCAGCTTGGAAGGATGCAGGACAGGGTTCAGTGTTGTTGGAGCTTGTTCCACCACCACACCTTCAAAATGCTAGTGGTGATTCTGCCTTAGCTTTCTCCTCCACCCCCTCCTATTTTCTTCCTCTATGGCCTCTTCTGCAGATTTGTCCTCTGAACCAGCAGTGCTCCGAAAGCGTTCAAGGGGCTACGCAAGCAGTCGGGCTAAAATATGCCATGCTGTGCTTGAGTTGGTCTGCCTAGGGGACAGGAGCCACACAGGGGCAGAGATTCTATTAGCTCTGCAGGGGCAGGCTCAGAGGTGGTTGACGCCATGCCAGCTTCAGCCAGGAATGGTTGTATGCGACAATGGCACCAACCTTCTCTCCACCCTCCGACAGAGACACTTGACCCATGCTCCATGTTTTGCACACATCCTGAATTTGGTGGTGCAGCGATTCTTGACCAGGTACCCAGGCTTACAAGATCTCCTGAGGCAGGCCAGAAAGGTCTGTGGTCATTTCCACCGGTCATACAATGCCAGTGCTCAGCTGGCTGGCTCCCTCAAAGGGAATGCAACCTGCCCACCAACTGCCTCATTTGTGACATGCCCACCAGATGGAACTCAACGTTGGCAATAATGCAGTGGCTGCACACACAGCAGAGGGCCATCAATGAGTACCTGTGTGAGTATGGCACCAGGACAGGGTCAGGGGAGCTTGGCTTCTTTTTGCCATGCCAGTGGCTACTGATCAAGGATGCATGCACTGTCCTGTCACCATTTGAGGAGGCCACAAGGATGGTGAGCAGCGACAATGCATGCATCAGTGACACTATCCCTTTAGTCTTCCTGCTGGAGTACACACTTTGTGGAATCATGGAAAGGGCACTTGAGGCAGAACACCGGGAGGAAGAGGAGGACTTCCTTTCCTCTCAAGGTCCCCTTTATCCAGATAGCATTCCCGCGGGCCAGCCAAACACACAGGAAGAAGATGAGGAGGAGGAGGATTGTGTCAGCATGGATGTAGGGGCTAACACTCAGCAGCAGTCTTCAAGGGATGGTTTTCAGTCCCCAGAAAGCCAAGGAGTTGTACATGGCTGGGAGGAGGTAGTTACGGATAATGTGATCCTTAGTGAACCAGAGGAATCAGAATCGAATGCCTCTGCAAACTTACGCTGCATGGCCTCCCTGATTCTGCAAAGCCTGTGAAAGGACCTTAGGATTCGTGGTATCAAGGAGAGGGATCGTTACTGGTTGGCAACCCTTCTTGATCCACATTACAAGGGTAAAGTTGCAGAACTCACCCTGCCATCGCAGAGGGAGCAGAGGATGAAACATCTTTCAGGAGGCCTTGAAGAAAGGTTTGTGTAACGTATTTCCAGACCCTGGGAGCTTACCATTTCCTGGTGCTGGACAATGTGTTACTGAGGCTTCATTTAGTCAGAGGAAGAGCGGTGGAGAAGGTGCTCAGCTGACCGATGCCTTTGAACAATTTCTAAGTCCTCATCGCCAAGGTCTGATCAGTTCAAGAAACCATCACCAGCCTCTGCATTTTATGGTGCAGGAATATCTAGGGGCAAGAGCAGACTTGGAGACCTTTCCAACAGAGCATCCACTGGGTTACTGGGTCTTGAGGATAGACCACTGGCCAGAACTTGCTCAATATGCAATCGAGCTACTGGCCTGTCCTGCATCCAGCGTGCTTTCTGAACACACATTCAGTGCTGCTGGAGGGTTTGTAAAGGATCAAAGAGTGCGCCTCTCCACAGACTCCGTTGATAGGCTCACATTCATAAAAATTAATCAGTCTTGGATCAGCAGCTATCAAGCACCTAACTGACGTAACTGATTGAATTTGCTATGGATCTGGGATCCCTTGAAGACTGCCTATGCTGACTATCCTATTCCTCCTCAATCTTGATGATGCCAGCTTCCAACAATATTTTTGGTTTAGGGCACCACCATCACCACCCAAGGCCCAATTTTTCTGCCCGTTTAACAGGGGCATGTAATAAAATTTTTGATATAATATTTCACAGCAGGGCCCGTTCCTACGCCCAACAAGAGTAATTGTGAGGCTTACAGTGTTCTGGCACCATCAAAACCAAAGGCCCAATTTTTATGTCCCTGTTTAACAGGGGCATGTAATTAAATCTTTAATTATAATATTTCACAGCAGGGCTTGTTCCTGCGTCCAACAAGAGTATCTGTGAGGGGTTACAGTGTTGTGGCACCACCACCACCACCACCCAAGGCCCAGTTTTTCTGCTCCTGTTTAATAGGGGCATGTAATTACAATTTCTGATATAATATTTCACAGCAGGGCCCGTTCCTGCGCCCAACAAGAGTAACTGTGAGGGGCTACGGTGTTGTGGCACTACCACCACCCAATGCCCAATTTTGTCAGCCCCTGTTTATCAGGGGCATGTAATTACAATTTTTGATATAATATTTCACAGCAGGGCCCTTTCCTTGAGCCCAACAAGAGTAACTGTGAGGGCTTACAATGTTCTGGCACTACCACCACCAACACCTAAGGCCCACTTTTTCTGCAGAGTATATATGGCAGGCCATATAGTATATACTGCTGTTCAGAGTTTATAGTGCCTGGGGGACCCCCACGCCATTTTTTTTTACATTTTGGTGCGGGGTTCCCCTTAATATCCATACCAGACCTGAAGGTCCTGGTATGGATTTTGGGGGGGACATCTACGCCAATTTCTTTTGGTATTTTTGGCGCGGGGTTTCCCTTAATATTCATACCAGACCCAAAGGGTCTGGTAATGGACTGGGGGGGGCCCACGCTGTTTTTTTCAATAATTTTTATCTATATTGCTGAGAGCCAACAATACATTACAGCCACAGGCAGTTTTAAATGACATTGTTTCCTTTAGAAATGTAATTTTGCTGTGGTACTGTAATAAACATGGGAAAGATGCGCTACTTTACAGGCAGACTAAGGAGACCCCCCAGGCACGATATTTAAAGAAATATTTCATTTTTATTGTTCCACTTTAAGCATTATTAAAATTACTGGTCCAGAAAAAACAGACGTTTTTAAAACTTTTTTTTGCATTGATACATGTCCCCTGGGGCAGAACCCGGGTCCCCAAACACTTTTTATGGCAATAACTTGCATGTATGCCTTTAAAATGAGCACTTTTGATTTTTCACCTTCGCGTCCCATAGACTTTACCAGTGTTCGCACAAATTTTTTGCCTGTTCGCTTGTTCTGCTGCGAACCGAGCCGGGGGGCTCATTTCTATTATTTACCCTGTTCGGGTTGTAAAGGCATCCCACTTATGTTAAGTCATACATATCTAAAGCTTTCATATACTGGTTCTGCTCAATAAACAGGGCACCAGAAAAACTCAACACTGCAAAATGTACTCCCCAGATTCTTTTTAATGGCCAAGATAGGCCAAAGCTATGTATAAAAAAAAGAAGGCAGTCAGGCAGAGGGCAGAGGAAGAGTAGTCACCAGTATTGCCTGTTGTCTCCCTGCAGATGATCCTCATTAATGACATAGGAACAAAAGTGCATAGGCACACTCACATTCTGTGAAGTATACTGCTATATTTCAGGAAGAATTAACCACTTCAGCCCCGGAAGGAATTACCCCCTTCCTGACCAGAGCACTTTTTACAATTTGGCACTGCGTTACTTTAACTGCTAAATGCACAGTCCTGCAATGCTGTACCCAAACTAAATTTGCGTCCTTTTCTTCCCACAAATAGAGATTTCTTTTGATGATATTTGATCACCTCTGCGGTTTTTATTTTTTGCGCTATAAACGGAAAAAGACCGAAAATTTAAAAAAAAAGGATATTTTCTACTTTTTGTTATAAAAAAAATCCAATAAACTCAATTTTAGTCATACATTTAGGCCAAAATGTATTCGGCCACATGTCTTTGGTAAAAAAAATGTCAATAAGAGTATATTTATTGGTTTGCGCAAAAGTTATAGCGTCTACAAACTAGGGTACATTTTCTGGAATTTACACAGCTTTTAGTTTAGGACTGCCTATGTCATTTCTTGAGGTGCTAAAATGGCAGGGCAGTACAAACCCCCCCAAATGACCCCATTTTGGAAAGTAGACACCCCAAGGAAATTGCTGAGAGGCATGTTGAGCCCATTGAATATTAATTTTTTTTGTCCCAAGTGATTGAATAATGACAAAAAAAAATTACAAAAAGTTGATACTAAATGATATATTGCTCACACAGACCATGGGCATATGTGGAATTGCACCCCAAAATACATTTAGCTGCTTCTCCTGAGTATAGGGATACCACATGTGTGGGACTTTTTGGGAGCCTAGCCGCGTACGGGGCGCCGAAAACCAATCACCGCCTTCAGGATTTCTAAGGGCGTAAAAAAAAATTTTCACCCCTCACTACCTATCACAGTTTCCAAGGCCATAAAATGCCAAGATAGCACAAACCCCCCCCCCCCAAATGACCCCATTTTGGAAAGTAGACACCCCAAGCTATTTGCTGAGAGGCATGGTGAGTATTTTGCAGCTCTCATTTGTTTTTGAAAATAAAGAAAGACAAGAAAAAAATTTTTTTTTTCTTTTTTCAATTATTTTCAAAACTTTGTGACAAAAAGTGAGGTCTGCAAAATACTCACTATACCTCTCAGCAAATAGCTTGGAGTGTCTACTTTCCAAAATGGGGTCATTTGGGGGGGTTTTGTGCCACCTGGGCATTCCATGGCCTCCGAAACTGTGATAGGCAGTGAAGGGTGAAATAAAAAATGTATGCCCTTAGAAAGCCTGAAGGCGGTGCTTGGTTTTCAGGGTCCCGTACGCGGCTAGGCTCCCAAAAAGTCTCACACATGTGGTATCCCCGTACTCAGGAGAAGAAACAGAATATATTTTGGGGTGTAATTTCACATATATCCATGGCATGTTTGAGCAATATATCATTTAGTGACATCTTTGTGCAAAAAAAAAAAAATGTGTCTTTTTCCCGTAACTTGTGTCACAATATAAAATATTCCATGGACTCGACATGCCTCTCGGCAAATAGCTTGGGGTGTCTACTTTCCAAAATGGGGTCATTTGGGAGGGTTTTGAACTGTCCTGGCATTTTATGCACAACATTTAGAAGCTTATGTCACACATCACCCACTCTTCTAACCACTTGAAGACAAAGCCCTTTCTGACACTTTTTGTTTACATGAAAAAATATTTTTTTTTGCAAGAAAATTACTTTGAACCCCCAAACATTATATATTTTTTTAAAGCAAATGCCCTATAAAATAAAATGGTGGGTGTTTCATTTTTTTTTCACACAGTATTTGCGCAGTGATTTTTCAAATGCATTTTTTTGGGAAAAAACACACTTTTTAAAATTTTAATAAACTAAAACACACTATATTGTCCAAATGTTTAATGAAATAAAAAAGATGATCTTAGGCCGAGTACATGGATACCAAACATAACATGCTTTAAAATTGCGCACAAACGTGCATTGGTGACAAACTAAATACTTTCCCTCGATCTGACCTTCGCGGTGATACCTCACATGCATGGTGCAATTGCTGTTTACATTTGACGCCAGACCGATGCTTGCATTCGCCTTTGCGCGAGAGCAGGGGGGGACAGGGGTGCTTTTTTTTTTCTTTATTATTTTTTTGCTTTTTTATCTTATTTTTAAACTGTTCCTTTCCATTTTTTTCTTAAATCATTTTTATTGTTAGCTCAGGGAATGTAAATATCCCCTATGATAGCAATAGGTAGTGACAGGTACTTTTTTGAAAAAATTGGGGTCTATTAGACCCTAGATCTCTCCTCTGCCCTCAAAGCATCTGACCATACCAAGATTGGTGTGATAAAATGCTTTCCCAATTTCCCAATGGCTCTGTTTCCATCCGGCGAAATCGAAGTCATGAAATGCTCGTAGCTTCAGGTTTCTTAGGCCATAGAGATGTTTGGAGCCACTCTGGTCTCTGATCAGCTCTATGGTCAGCTGGCTGAATCACCGGCTGCATTCTCAGGTTCCCTGTTGGGACAGGAAACCCAGAGAAAAACATGAAAGATGGTGGGGGGGGGCATTCCCTCCCACTGCTTGTAAAAGCAGTCTAGAGGCTAATTAGCCGCTAGGATTGCTTTTACATGAAAGCCGATCGCTGGCTGAAAAGAATGATACCAAGATGATACCCAAACCTGCAGGCATCATTCTGGTATAACCACTCAAAGTCCAGCATACCAGTACATTGCTGGTCCTTGTTGGGCATATATTGTAATCTTTTTTTTTTATGCAGCCTGTGGGCTGAACGAAAAAAAGAGATTAATCGGTGAGTATGCCCACCATTAAAATACCTCCCTTCATCCACCCACTTCTAATGATGGGCATGCATGCACCATTTATATATGCCGAAGCATGGGGGCATCTGCCCCAAAAGTTAGGAGCAAATCGCTCCTCCGCCCCTGCTGCCCCCATGCTTCAGCATATATCACCTCCGCTGGAGTCACGGCTTTATATATCGTGGGAGCAAACGCTGTTGCTGTCAAGATAAATAAATCCGCGCTGCAGCTGAATGGCGTACCTGAAGACAAAAAAATGGTTAACAATAAAACACAGTAAACAGTAAATATAAAAAATTGCATACCTGAAAAGCAAACATGATAAAACATAATAACAATAAAACATTGCAGAATAGAATACAGTAAAAAAGAGCAGAACAATAGAGAGAGAATAGAGAGAGAGAGAGAACAATAAAACAACAACTATTTATTTTTTATTTTATATATTTTTTTGTGTTTTTTTATTTTTTTTGTAACTGTAACTTTTATAACTGTAACCGGTTCCAGGTTTGGGTCTCTCAAGATGCGATAGCATCTTGGTAGACCCTGTGAAAATGTGCCTAGTCTGTGCAATGCCGTACGCTATGCTAATACTCAACTAGTGAATGGTAGCGTTCAAAACATTCACCAATGCAAAGACCAGGATTGTCAGGACAGGAGGGACAATAATAGCGGGTGTCACGCCTATATCCATGCTTGCTGCAGACACGACATCTTTTTTGAGGGGGTTCGTTGGGTAGGGGTACTCAGGAGGACATAAAGAAAATGCCTCTCATGCAGCCGACTGCATTTGGTTGGGGATGTGAATGGGGGAAGTACGGGTGCTGCAGAAGTGGGGGGTTCCCAATTAGGATTGGCGAATGCAGCAGGAAGGGCATTATGGGCACGACGGGCCTGTGTTTGTCTTCTTGGTGGCAGCAGGACACTACTTGTGCTTGCCACCTCGCCAGCCTGAACTGCACTTATGGGACTCGCCATCTCACCAAGTGTTACTGCAGTGCTGGTTTGACTACGACCGGGGTGTACTAGGCCGCTGGTGCTTGCCAGTTCACCAAAAAGCTACCAAAAAAACTGTTAGCGATCGCAGGGATCAGGCCAGACTCTGCGAACGCTGCAGTTATGTGTTTAGTGTTTTGTAAGTGACAGTGATCGATCGATACTGCACTTGGGTGGGCTGGGCTGGGCTGAGCAGGTGCTAGCAGGTATCTGGGCTGATCCCGCTAACACTGCGTTTTTGGGAACCCTAAACTGCTGGGGACGCTAGTATAGATCTGATTGGATCAGATATTGATCCGTTCAGATATTATACCACTAAGGGAGGTGTACGGTGCGTGCGTGGGTGTTAGCGGTACTGGCACTAACCTGATGCTGCCTGGGGCTGGTGCTTGCCAGTTCACCAAAAAGCTACCAGTAAAACTGTTAGTGATCGCAGGGATCAGGCCTGACTCTGCGAACGGTGCAGTTATGCGTTTAGTGTTTTGTAAGTGACAGTGATCGATCGATACTGCACTTGGGTGGGCTGGGCTGGGCCGGGCGGAGGGGCAAAACGCAGGTGCTAGCAGGTATCTGGGCTGATCTCGCTAACACTGCGTTTTTGGGAAGCCTAAACTGCTGGAGACGCTAGTATAGATCTGATCGGATCAGATATTGATCCGTTCAGATACCATACCACTAACGGAGGTGTATGGTGCGTGGGTGTTAGCGGTACTGGCGCTAACCTGACGCTGCCTGGGGCGAAGCAGACCCTATCTGACCCTAAAAACTAAGTTATATCACCGCCGGGCGATCAGGGGGCTAAACCTTTATTAGGTAATAAACGGCTAAACGGCGGGTGCCCTGACACTATAAAAAATAAACTAACTAACCAGCATCACCCGTAACAGTTATATGGTAATCACTGGTGAAGAGGTTGACTAGGGGGCAATCAAGGGGTTAAAACCTTTATTAGGTAGTATATGGGGGTCCCTGACGCTATAAAACGCTGACGGCGAACCTATATATTTACCTCCCTAACTAGCGTCACCAGTGACACTAATACAGCGATCAGAAAAACGATCGCTTAGTGACACTGGCTACGGGGGGTGATCAAGGGGTTAAAACTTTATTAGGGAGGGTTAGGGGGGTATCCTAGACCTAAAGGGGGATAAACCTAACTGCCCTACCACACTAACTGTCACAAACTGACACCAATGCAGTAATCAGAAAAAAAAAAAAAACGGGGGGGTGATCGGGGGGTGATCAGGGGGTGATGGGGGGGTGAAAAATGTGCCTGGTGTGTTTTACTGTGTGTGTTGTGTTGTGCAACTCACATCGATGTCTTCTCTCCTCGGCGCCGGAACAGAAAATACCGAGCCGAGGAGCGATGACATCACTTCCTCTGCCGCTGTTTACTATACAGCAGCAGAGGAAGAATCTCATTGGCTGGGAGCGATCGCGAGGGGGTGGCCACAAATGGATAGCCTCCCCCTCACCTCTGATCGCTCCCGGACAGAAGCCGACCGCCTCAGGCACGGGGGGGGGGGGTCCTATCGGACTCCCCCGCCCGTGGGAGGCAAGTAACGTACCCATACGTTACTTTGCCTGCCCGTGCCATTCTGCCGCAGTATATCTGCGTGAGGCGGTCGGCAAGTGGTTAAGGACAAAAAGTACCTTTTCATGGTACAGCTTAGGAACAATTAATATTTCTAGACTCCCTAGGTTTCCTATTGCATAGCAATCTTCACATTTTATAGTCAGGTCCACATTCATGCTACTTCTGAAGTAGTAACAAAACCAAAAGGATACTCTTGCCTGATAGCCATTTTAATTTTTTTCTACACGTATTCTGCAGCATGTATGCCCCAGGAACAGTTACAAGCCCCCAAAAAATGATGGCATCCTCCTGATGATTGAACACTTTAAAACTAGTGTAACCTAGGTCAGTGTGACAAATAGTAAACTGTTGTTTTAATTTGCAATCTGTTACATATATTTGGAAACTATTTTCAGTTTAAGGTGGCATGCATTTTGTAATATACATAGCTGTGCATAATGTTTAAACCTTCTCTGTATATACAGAGGGGTATAATGTTTTCTTTAGCCAATTGAATCAGTGTTCATTTCAGTGTTCAATCATCCGATCAGGTGCAAATTAACTTTTCTATTTTTGAATCTCACTACATATGACTGAGCATTGAAAGTAAACAGAGATTCACTTGGCTAAGTGAACTGAATCAAACCAATAGTAACCAGTTTTATACACCAATGAACATAACTGAAATGCTTTCAGGCAGACAAAAAGTTATTTTAAAATATGGCTGCTCTTCTTGTGGTCATACATGTCAATTCAGACAAAAAAATCATGCAGCTGATTTTGAATGTAACATTTTTATTACATAGCCACTTGAATCTAACACATCTCTTGCTAAAAAAAAATCCGTCAGACAACTGTATTATTAACTGGCAACTAAATACAGCCTGTACTCAATTATCATTTTAATATCATTATTGGTCTTTATTTTATTTTTTTTGGACTAAGGCATGTTTAAACTAATTTTAGACAAAATTTTAAAATCACCCTTGACCTCTTCATTCTATCTATATTCTCCTGTCAGTTAAACTGAGCTTATTTTGGATTCCTATGCCCACTCCGGTGATCTTCTATGAAATTAGAGTATATATGAAAAGTGACTACACTTGTACATTCAGCAAACAATCCTACAAACCCATTGCATATCTTTGTGTTTTTTTCTGATGACACAAAGGTTTGTTATAGGGTTGATGTTCCTGGAGGTGTCTGTAACATGGAACATGATTTGGCGTTGCTGGAAGATTGGTCAAAGCAGTGGAAACTGCAGTTCAGTGTTTCTAAATGTAAATGTAAAATAATGCATACATTTTTGGCAGAGTACAATATTGGGGGGTACAGTGCTGGCCAAAACTACAGAGGAAAAAGATTTGGGGTAATTATATGATTGCAAAGTGAGCAAACAGTGTGGCCAGGCAGTGGGAAAGTGAATAGAATTCTAGGATGCATCACTAGATGGGTCACCCTATATAGATCTTTAGTGAGACCTCATTTAGAATACTGTGTCCAGTTCTGGAAACCTCACTTTCGAAAAGATATTGACACAATAGAACATGTCCAGAGATGGACACAACAGTGGTGAAAGATCTGGGTGATAAAACATATTAGGAGAGACTTCGGGAATGTAATATTTGCAGTCTGTGGGGAAAGAAGGGATTGAAATATTTCAATACATCAAGGGGGTGAATGAGGTTCAGGAAGGCAGTATTTTCAATATAAAGCTGTGAAAAAAAAAGCTACAAAAATAAATTAATTATAAAAAAAAATAATAAAGACTCGATAGACCACTTGATCTTTATCTGCTTTCACTCTTCTATGCTTCTACACACGATAGGATTTTCCAACAACAAATGTTGGATGTGAGCTTGTTGTCGGAAAGTCAGACCGTGTGTATGCTCCATAGAACATTTGTTGTTGCAATTTCCGCCAACAAATGTTTGAGAGCAGGTTCTCAAATTTTCCAACAACAAAACTTGTTGTCAGAAAGTCCGATCGTGTGTACATAAGTCTGACGCACAAAAGTCCACGCATGCTCGGAATCAAGCAGAAGAGCCACACTGGCTATTGAACTTCATTTTTCTCAGCTCGTCGTACGTGTTTCCGACAACATTTGTGTGACCGTGTGTATGCAAGACAAGTTTGAGCCAACATCCTTCAGAAAAAAATCTACGGTTTTGTTGTCGGAAAATCCTATCGTGTGTACAGGGCATGGGAGTTACCTTCACTGGAACTAAGGGGCCAAGCCCAACTCCTGAAAAACAACCCCACACCATAATCCCCCCTCCATCAAATGATTTGGACCAGTGCACAAAGCAAGGTCCATAAAGACATGGATGTGCAAGTTTGGGGTGGAGAAACTTGACTGGCCTGCACAGAGTCCTGGCCTCTACCCGATAGAACACCTGAGATGAATTCGAGAAGAGACTGCAAGCATGGGATTCTCGACCACATCAGTGCCTGACCTCACAAATGTGCTTCTGGAAGAATGGTCAAAAATTTCAAAAAAGAGTTGAAGCTGCTCTAGCTGCAAAGGGTGGGCCAACTCTATATTGAACCTTACGAACTAAGACTGGGATGCCATTAAAGTTCATGTGCGTGTAAAGGCAGGTGTACCAATACTTTTGACAAAATCGTGTATACATATCTCTGCCACACAGCACAGCCATGTCTAAGGCAAAAGACCTGATTTTTCTCTGCTGCAGTTCAGTAACACTTACAGGTCTGGTTCCTCCCCCAGCCTGTGACTGTACATTGAAAGGTGAAGTATCAGAATAATAAAGGAAAAGGAGTGTGCAGTCTGAGCTCTGCTATACAGGGCCTGTAAGAGGCTTATACAAAGTCAAATTCAGGTACTTATATTGCCTGCATTTAATACATATATTTATTGATGTCTTCACGAATCCTAATCTGCACTAAAGTTCAGCTTTAAGTTGTTTTATAATCAATGCACTGTTGAAAAATGTAATAATAAAAGATCTTTATACAAATGTGTCTTATGTGAAATTGCATGTTTGTTACCGGCAAATAAAAGTAATTAGCCCGGAAAATCCATCCTAACCAATCATTTTTCTCCTATTTGTTCATATTAGAACTGCTTCTTTCCTCATACAAGTCAAGGGGAATGCAAAAGCAGCTTAAAGCAGGTTGATGCACCTTAGTTGCAGGTCAGAAGGAAATCAACTGCAGGTCAAATGCACATGTCCTTAAATTCTGAATGAATTTAGAAGTATCTCAAACTGAAATACAAACAGAAAGACCCTGAAAGCTTGTTGCATTTGCCCATTTACACTAGCCCAAAGCAATTAACCACTTCCCGACCAGCTGCCGCAGTTATACGTCGTAGCTATCCAACGGCTTGCTTTCAGACCACTAGGGGGCGCGCACACCCGCGGCGTGTCCACGGCATGCCGCCGGAGCTGATGCGCCTGCCTGGCGATCGCAATGACCACCAGGCACCCGCGATCGCTCCACACAGAGACAGAACGGAGATCTGTCAATGTAAACAGACAGATCTCCGTGCTGTCAGGGGAGAGGAGACTGACATAGGCGTGCGCAGGGGGTGTGCTGGGTGTGCCTGGGCACACCCTAATCACCCTGTGCAGCGCAGATTCCCCCTGCTGATGTTTCACCAAAGCTTCTAAAAAATTGTAAAAAACATAAATAAAATTGTAAAAAATAATACAAAAATAAAATAATAAAAATAAAAATAAACTACTGACACCAACCTCTGCCCTATTGACACCATCCGCTACCCTATTACATTTTAAAATGTTTACATATATTTAGAGTGTGTGTGTCTGTATATATATATATATATATATATATATATATATATATATATATATATATATATATATATATATATATTATTGTATTTTCATAACAAATCTCCTAAAAATGTGCACCGTATTCAGTAAGTGGCAATTTAGTGCAGCAAGACAGCAGCACAGAGATCCCATCTTCTCTGCAGCAGTACTCATGCACTCTGTACCTCACTGAACTGCTCTCATACATGCACAAGGGCTGGGACAGCTTGTCACCAAATGACTTCACATCAGGCCAAGGAAGTAGCGCAGCATGGGCAGTCAAGGAAGAGCTGGCTCCAAGGTACCAGCCATTTGTTGGTAATTTATTAACCGCAAACTTAAAGCGGTTTTAAACCTCAGACATGAAATATGAACAAAGCATATCACGCTATAATATGTACTTGTCTCAATTAAGAGCACTAAGTGACATTTCTGTTTACTGCTTCATTCCTCTGCTATCAGCATAAATCACTTCTTACAAGTTTTCCTGACACCAAGAGAAAAAAGGTGACAGGGGTGGGAGCTCCATCTGATTGACAACCTAAGCTTTGTTCCTGTGTGCTGTGTGAAGGGGGCTTGTCCCTTCCCTCCAATCAGCTCTCAGGCCTCTCCTCACTGAGCTCTGCTGTATGTAATTTCAGGTCCTTGCCCCCTGTTTTTTTGACAGCTCAGACAACCTTTATAAATTCTAAATTCTGCATTTTGAACAGATATAGAGAAGAAAAGACTGCAGATAAACAGGTACAACCTATGCAAGGGGATTTATTTCATCTCTATGTATCACCTGAGGCCAGTCGCTTCAATGGGTATACTTCTGTAAGGCAGCCTTTTTCAACCTTTTCAACATAGAGGAACCCTTGAAATAAGTTTCCGGCCCCCTGCTAAAAATTACTATATCTACAACTCAAGATACATTAGTGTGATGGTCAGTGGGAAGAATGATCCTTACACTTATGGTTATAGGGAAGAATTATCCCCTTACAGATGACTAAAAAGATAAATGGTGAAGCTGGATCCTATCGCTCTACCCCCACCTCACAGCGGCGGTTAAAGTTAATGAGACGAGGTCCAGCTACTTTAACATTCGCAACGGCACACGGCAAGGCTGCCCCCTGTCTCCGCTGATCTTCATACTCGCACTGGAGCCTTTCCTATGCAGAATAAGAGCGAACTCTGGCATTATGGATTATCAAAAATCTTCTGGGTCCCACAAAGTAGCCGCCTTTGCAGATGACCTAATTTTCTTCCTAACAGACCTACTTACCTCACTCCCAAACCTATTTCACTCCCTACAAGAGTACGGGGCCCTCTCTCTATTTCAAATCAATCTATCCAAATCCTCCCTTCTCAACATTACAGTGGGCAGATACACTGTCCGATGTCTGTGCTCGGAGTACCATCTACGCTGGGCGACCAACACTATTACTGGGAGTCGATATTACTCCCGACCCTTCTGACCTGTTTCAGGAAAACTTCACCCCATTACTCCTACGTCTTAAAACGGACCTCCTCCACTGGCATTCTCTTACTCTAACGTGGTTTGGACGGTGCAATGCCATTAAGATGACCGTCCTGCCCAGGGTATTGTACTTGATACAAGCACTTCCTATTCGCCTCCCCTCTACATTTTTTAAACAAATTGACTCAATGTTTCGTGACTTTGTCTGGTCGCACCGTAGACCGCGTCTCAGACTGCAACTTCTTCACCTTGCAAGGCATTGGGGTGGGTTGGTCTCCTGGATATGAAAGCCTACTAAAGGGCAGCGCATCTCACCAGAGTGGTCGACCGGCATTGCCATGCAGAGGCAAAACAGTGGGTGGCCATGGAACTGGAGGACTCCGATGAAATGGCCAAAAGCTGGCCATGGATCTCCACCCCCTTGCTGAGGGAAGTCACCAGCCATCCTACATTAGGCAGCACATTACAGGTGACCGGAGATGCCTTCCGACACTCTTTAATATCCCCAATACCATCCCCTATGGTGCCAGTCTTGGGAAACTCGGACTTTCCACCCGGCCGTATGAATCCCACTTTTAGGCGTCTGACTACAGGTGGACGGCTTTGCCTTCATGACTTTCTGGGGCCAGACGGTTAACTCTTAGCAGAAGCAAGGGTGTCTGCTACAGACCCCCCTCTGGACTTCTGCAGTGGTCTCCAGTTACGTAACTTCCTACTCCGGTGCTCGCAGGCTCCGGGTATCTTACACCCGCTCACGGAACTAGAACGAATCTGCCACTGCAGAGAGCCAGTCCGCCACTACCTATCTCTAATTTACTCCTCCTTGATTCTACCAGCAGAAGGGTTCACCCCCCCCCCCCATCCGATTTACTGACCCACAGAGGGAGAAGATCCTCCACTTTGCTCAGAAGTCTTCCATAGCTACCAGAGTTCAAGAGACCTGCTTTAAGATTATGACCCAATGGTATAAAGTGCCTACTACCCTGCACCGCTTCTTCCCGCAGGTACCCAGTCTATGCTGGTGATGTGGCACAGAGGAGGGAATGATGCTACATATCTTCTGGGATTGCCCCAAAATCAGACCCTTTTGGCTGGGGGTGACACGCATGATCAAGCACCTGACTGATGTTACACTGGAGGGGGACCCCGGGGCTTGCTTACTGCACCTCTCAAAGCGACCCATCAAGAAATACAAAGCCTCCCTTACCGTCCAGCTTTTAAATGCGGCTAAGGTATGCATCCCCCTGTGTTGGAGATCGGAGATGCCTCCGGCGATGACCTTGTGGTTTGCCAAGGTGAATGAACTAAGAAACATGGAGGATCTCACTGCTACATTTTACGGTAGGGAGGAGGCCTTTCGGGAGACCTGGAGACCATGGCAACACTACATTTATACTGATGCATACCTCCAGGAGGTTGCACAGCCTGGCTGATCCTTAGGGCTCGGTTTGCTTCCCAGTTGGGGGCACCGCCTTCCTTTCTTTTCCACTCTTTCACCACCCTACCCTGCTACCCTTCCACCTCTCTTCCTCCCTACCCCCCCCACTCTTCCCCTTCTCCCCCCATCGGGAAGCCCTGCTTACCTCCTCCCTAGTTCCCCCCCGCTCTCCCTTTCCTAATTTGTACCCAGTCATGGGCTGGTTTAGTGAATATCCTGGTTTGCATCACCCAAGTTTTTACGTCCCATGGCTGGGCCCAGCTGGTTTTCGGGAGGCATGCCTCCCGAACAGTTGTGAGTATGTATATTACTGTATGGCCCTAATGGCTACACTATTTGTACTGGGTTATTAAGGTTACTGTCTGGAAGCCTCCCCGGCAGGGCAAGCTTGCACCTCATCACACAGCTAGGTCTCGTCACGTACACTACAGAGTGCATAGCCGGGGGATTTGATATTTGCTCTTGCGATGCATAACAGTTAACCCTCTTTGTTTCCCCTTTCTGTTTTTATTATAACCCCTGTCTTTTGTTTATGTCTGTTAAATTGCATCATTCTGAAAATAAATAAAGGAATTACAAAAAAAAGATAAATGGTGTCAGTGGGAACTTATCTAAGAGGCAGAAATTGCTCATTGCTCAAGGAACCCCTAGAAACCTCTGGAGGAGCCCTAGAGTTCCATGGAACCCTGATGTAAGTGTTTACAACCACTTTAGCTGTCATTCTACCTCCTTTGGACAGGAATGATATTTCATTCCCTTCCTCCCATTTTGTGAAGTGGCAGTACAACTGTTTACAACGGCAATGACACATCTAAGACAACAGATTTTGGGTGCGACAAAGCAGGTGACTGCAACACAATTATGAAATGTTAGGCAACATATCATATGTGCTTTGGAATCTGTCTTCACTATGGCAGTCAGTTTCATGTACAATGATGTTTGGTATATTTGAGCATCATAGTCAAAGATCAAAAACTGGAAAAGGTGTTGAGGCCTTGCAATATCTGTAAGGAAGTGAAAAGAATACATACAACATTATATTGTAGGTAAATGTTCAAATTATAATTTAAAATCTATGCCTTCAGAAAATATAATATCAGGGTTGATTTAAAATTGGAGAGTGCAAAAATCTGGTGCCGTTCTGTATAGAAACCAATCAGCTTCTGCCGATTGGCCCCCATTCACAGCTGCGCCAGAAATTGCACTCTTTACTTTTAGCAAATCAACCCCAGTGTCTTTGAAAATCATAAATAACTCTTTATGGTGTCCGTTTATGAAGCAGTGAAATCTATTCACTGCTTCGTTCTCCGGCATTCACAGTGAAGATTTTTCTCCTCTGTGTGCCTGTTTATGAAGCGGTGTAGATCGCTTCACCTTTGGAGGAGTGAAGCGATCTACAAATGCTTCAAACAGTGGAGAACGGCCCCTGATACTGGAATCTCGTGAGACTTTACGAGATTACAGTACCAGATGTCAGTTTATCAAGCAGTGATAAATTATCACCGCTCAACGGCGTGGATTACTGTTAATAAAATAACGAGTCCCCCTACATTATACACATATGTATACACACACACACATTATATATACATGTATATACACACATATGATATATATATACATATACACATTATATGTATATATGTATATATATGTATACACATAAATATGACAGGGGGACATGCTTACAGTGTTGGGGGGTCTGAACGAGGCATAAGGAAGTTAAAAAACTTCCTCCTTCCCCCTCAGATCCCCCCAGATTTCTTCTTCACTCCCCGATTCACCACCTCTGAGCTGGTGAACCTGGGAGTGTGAATTCTGACACAGATCGCCAGTGAAGCGGTGAGATCACCGCTTCATAAACTGGCCGTTACTGTGTCATTAATGAGCATTCTCCGTGTGTAGAGATAATCGGCGGGAGAACAAGTTCAAACATGTTCTCCCCCGATTATCACTGTTTCATAAACTGTTTATGGACTGTGATCAGCGGCGATCCTCGGGATCACCGCTGATCACTGCTTCATAAACGGACACCTATATCAGCTGACTTTTTTCACAAAAGGAAATCATCTCTTAAAACAATTTATTTTTTTTTATTTCTAAATAAATGTATTATTTGATTTCCCAATGCTTTTGTCATGTATTGAGAATAAACATTTTAGTTCCACTTTTGGACTTCACCAGCAACCATTAAAAATAAAAAGTGTACACACAATAATTTATATATCTTTTCAGTTTACTTGAAAAAAATTGACTTTACAACAAATATAAATATGATTTAAAAAACAAGGATTGGCTGTAATTTATTACAAACAATATATTACAAAAAATCATTGTGTGAATTCTTCCTTCCCTTAAAAAAATGGGATCTTTGGCAGTACGTTTGGTGGGCTGACTTTGAGACATCTTGTTCTTTGCCACTTTAACACAGAATAAATTTAGCCAAAAATCTATCTTGGGAAGAATTTGTCCAGTGCCAACACTATGTTTGATGTATCATTGGAAACATAAATTGTATCACATATTGCAATGAAACAAAACGTTAACATTAAATTAATACTGCTGTATATAAAAAATGATCTTTTAAAAATGAACTGCATGTATGGTACAGTTACAAATGCGCTATAAAAATCACAAGGAAATCTTAAATAATACTGTCTGTAATTAAATGAACATGGTTGTATCATGTAGTCTGACAAAGTCTAAATCCAGTAGACAAAGGCAACCACCAATGGCCTACAATTTAGTTTGTAATGGGTGTGTATATTTATTTCTCCCCTTCCTTTCCCACTTCCTCTTAGACATGTGAACTGGGGCTTTAGCTGACCTTTGTTCCAAATCACTAATTTGATGATGTATATAGACTGTCGGTCCTCTAAACACAAGTGGATGAAGTTGCTGCCTTGTTTAATGAGGCGAAGTGGCTGGATAGCCATTAATGAGAACAGTCACATGACACACAAGCCCACTTCACAGTTGCAATCATGTGTTTTGTGGTCAGGTGGCATGAAATTACAGAGGTCTCTTTCTCATGCCACTCTTATCTAGGGACAAATTCATTAGTGTTGACTCTCCACAAAATTTCAACTCAGTTGTACATCATAGCAAGTAAAGCTGTTACAGTTCCTATAAATACCGTTTAAAATGTTTCCAATAGTACATTTACTTTTTAGTTCATTGTTCTGCAATTTACTGGCTACAATTATCTAAATGGAATTTGGCAACATATTAAGAAAATTTGAATGGATATAGTGATGGCTCTGGTGGAAGACTGCTGAAGTAATGAAAGCATATGCTAGATGGCGTAGATTGAAAATAATTATTCAAATACTATTTTTTATTTCTGTTTCACCTTTAACATCTGCTAAACTCAGGTCTAAAGGAGTTTTGAACTTTAAGCTAAAAAAAAAATAATAATTCCAATGAATTTGCTCCATGATGTGGAACACCATAGGGCACTCCTCTAGGCTGTTTCTGCAGCAGGCCAATCAATCCCTGTGATCTAAGTGAGAGGTGAGGTTTTCTATTTTCATGATAAAAGTGGCAAACCTCTTTAAAAAAAAAAAAAAGATCTGTAGCACTTATAAAGATTGTATATCATTTTCCACACAACTTCACTCTATCATAACATCCTTTCAACAAAAGCCATCATTCAGTATTTTTATTATATTATAGACCAGCTTCTCCAGCTAGATGACTTAAAGTGATTGTAAAGGTTTTTTCTTTTAAAATAAAAATAATGTTATACTTACCTGCTCTGTGCAATGCTTTTGCACAGAGCAGCACTGATCCTTCCCTTCTGGGGTCCCCCACTGGTGCTCCTCCTGCCTTCCAAGTTCCCCCATAGCAAGCAACTTGCTATGGAAGCACTCATGTGGGCACAATCCCCAGCTGTGGTGTGTGGCTCGGCCCCATCCCTGGCTCCCTTGTCCCTGGATTTGATTGACAACAGCAAGAGCCAATGGAAAGAAGAAAGAAATGGCTGCACCAAGTTTCCCATGGAGGCGGCCCAGGGCTAGCACTCTGCAAGCTACTCCAATCAGCCTTATCTTTATATCTTTGTAAGCAAGAGGCAATAGCTCTGGCTGCTCTGACTGAGTCCAGGGGGGAGGGAAAGTGTGAGCAGTGCTGTTGCTCTCAGGAACAGTGCTGGATCGAGATTGGGCTCAGGTAAGTATTTGGGGAGTGTAAGGGGGAGCTGCATGTAAAAGGTTTTTTTACCCTAATGCAGAAAATGCATTAAGGTAAAAAAAAAAAAAAAAAAAAAAAACCTTTAGCCTTTACAACCACTTTAAGGCTCATTTCACAAAGCTTTAACTTTGAGAAGGATAACTAGAGAAGCACCTTTATATTAGTCACGTGACTGTAATTTTAAAATTTCATTGGGCTCAGCTGTGTGAACTGAGCCTTTAGTGTTTAGAAGTAAAGAAATAAAATATCCACATGACCAGAATACTAATATTCATCTAACAGAATTTTTAAGGGAGTATGATAAGGCAGTGATAGCAAGTATTGATTACTACATTCAATTTTTATGGGAAAGTGATTATTTACATTACAGGAAGTCCCCGAGTTATGAATAACTCCTACTTACGAATGGCCTTAAATGCCGCCACTTGTGCTCCACACTGGTCCTGGATACCTTTCGAGCACATCCGGACACATCCCACACTGCCGTACTATGCCCCAGATAACATAACACGCGCCCGGAACATCTCACATCCATGCACAGGCGGCAGTTACACTTACGAACACTTATGAATGCAGTGTTCCGACCGAAAGTTACACTTACAAATGCAGTGTTGCGACTTACGAACAACTTCGACTTACGAACAAACCTACAGTCCTTATTGTGTTTGTAACTCGGGGACTGCCTGTAGTGGTAAACTAATGTTATGCTTGTTGTATTTATGTACAAATGTCTTGTTCTCTGATGCAACATAGGGTTTGATGAATGCATAAAAAAAAAAGTAAATTCCCCAGTGTGCCCTTGTGTCACCTACAGTTTACAATAATAGCAATGGGCCTGATTTACAAAGACCTGAGAAAAGGAAAAGATTTGGTTATAACAACCAGTCAAAGGAGGTCCCAAATCTTTTTTCCCTATCTACAAACCTTCTTTTCATTTCCTCCTGTTTTTACAAATCAGTCCCAGGATGATGTCATGGACTGTACTGCATACAATATACCACACTGGAATACATTTTATTGTGCAACACTGCAAATTCATCCCATGGCTTTGTGTATGTTGATCAAATGCTTCCTTTTACTTGGATGTTTGACCTTTCCTTTAAAAACAACCAAAACATTATATTTATGCATTATGTACAAAATAATTGCACTTTTTTTTTACAATTTACAGCTATTAAACAAATTCACTTCTACAGCAATCGTTCACTTATTTAAACATTTACAATGGCTCAGTTCAGCTTTGTACACAGTTTTCGGCTCCAGAATTTCCAGTTTCTATGGCAATGTTCCAGCAGCAGTCTGTATGCACCACACAGGTTTGCAGTCTCTCCTATGTATAAGTAATTGCATTTTATCACACTCCATCTACGTGTCATGTCTGGGTCACACAACTCAGGAAAGCCTTCAAATTACCTGGGAAGATGACTGAAAATCAAGTATTGTCATGAGATGAGTGAGAATGCACAGGCTTTTCCCCTTGTTCAGAGAGTCTTCCTCTCCAGTTCTTAGTGGTTCACATATGAAATGGATCTTCAATCAATTTCATATAGTAACAACTGAAAGTCCAAGATGTTACCATTGTTTGTAAAGTTCGGAGAAAATGTCCATATTGCTAACATAGAAGGTTAAGTGCAGCAGGATATCACCAGGCTTGCAAAGGGCACTGCAACAGAAAAGAAAAAACTTTCAGAAACGACATTTAATTATGATATATTACCCTAATTTAGCAAAATAATTTTATTGCACTACAAATGAATTTTATGACAGAGCTACTTGGCCATGGAATATGGACATTTACCCTTTACTGTATACACAACTACAGAACGAAGGCCTGTAGGCTTTGAACAGCACAACTATAATATGCACTGAAACAGCTTTAAAAGCATTACCAAAATGTAGAATTTACTTTAGGTATAAAACTTTATTGCTTTGGGACTGTGATCTGTAATATTTGCTAATAAAGTCTGTAAGAGATCAAGCAGAGAGAAAAAAAACTGCAAACTTTTAGATTTTTGGTGTATGAAGAACAAACATTGTTAGTAAGATAAGAAGACACACATATAGTATTGCACACCATTAAGACATGGTATTTAGTGTCTGAATATATAATTGCACTGGGTGATATTGCATTGTATTGTCAACATAGATAAGAAAAATGCGTTTTATCACGGCATCAGAAATTCAGGGATCTACATTTGTAGATATAATAAAGTCTTCAATGTACATTGGCCTTAAGCTTTTGGTAGTCATCATGAATCTTTCTAAGATTGTACTTGCTAAAATGCTGTTTGTACTGTGTCTGTTTAACACTTAAGGTTGGCGACACCCAATACATGAGTCTTTGCTTTTTATGATAAAGTAATTTAAAAAGCCTAGAGAAATGTATCTATGAAGATGTTATAAAAATGTTATTTGTAGCAATCAGTCACTCATTTTTGTTGTGTAAAATATAACACTAAGGCTAATACTGTATATGACCTACAGTTTCCATTAGTTATCACTTAATATTTCATGAAACTTTATAGTTAAGTTCCAAATGTGTTCCTTTATGTATTGGGCTTTGTGAACAGTTATAAAAGTGCATTGTTTTCAGGTGAAACAATAGACAGTGATGTGAAAGGGATACTCAAACACAGAGTTCTCCTCTATTAGGCCCCTAGTATAGTCATGTGCTTGGTCATGATCATAATAGTAGTTGTCAATCAAGAAGTTGAATTGACTTTAAGTAAATAATATAGTTATCAAGTATTTACAAAGGTAACGATCATGTGTTTTTGACTTAAATAACAATGCAAGCATTGGATATAAAACCCCACTTCCAGTAGATTTTTTTATTTTTAGTTTTGAATCCATTTGGGGTTAAAACTTCTATCAGACTTTTAGTTTAAACTTTTCTCCACACTACTACAAAGTGTTTTTGCTGCTCTTGTTGGGAGATATTTATTCTTATATCTCTGTCCCATTGTTCCTAAGATGGGAAGTGAGCGAATCCCCCATTGGGGACACAGAGCACAATAATAATGTGACAAATGTTATAAACCATCTCTACTCTATTCCAAACTAAAAAAAAGTTTTGATTGGAGTTGGGATTTACGTTTAAACACTGAAAGGATTTGATGGTTCTTGGGATCAGTTAACAAAAATTATTTTGGCCAAATGCCCAAATATAATGGGTGAATAATAAAAGGATGGTTTATTTAATTTTGCCCCTGTCTGGCAGAGCCAGTAATGAAAATGTAATTTCATGTATTCCTCGTCGATTCCTTTTTGCATTTCCCACTCTTTGTAGTCAAGAGAAAAACATTTATCTAACCCCACAAATCATAATCAGTCAGGCAATCAAGCAAATCAAGGCTCCATGGAATACTATTTCCTTGAAAAAGCTTATCAATCCATCTGGTGGGCGCTCAGCCCTAACCAGGCCTGATTAATTATTCATCTTGCCCGAGCTGACTTTGATGCTTGTTGAAACAAGTCCTATAGATGCAGGACATAATTATCTAATCCAAGTATATTAGGATTCAGCCCGTTAAGATGTCACAACTCCCAATAATTACTGCTTCAATGAATGTGTAGCAGCTAAGGCCGAATTAAATTGTCTTCACATTTAAGGTAAAAATAACAAACATCTACTTCTATAAACCACCTTCGTAGTCTAGACAACATCAGTTTATTGACAATTTATGCTGTACCTTATTAAGTTTAACTGGGTTGAAAAGTTTTTGACATTCCCTACTCAATGACAAGTACAAGTTTCTCTTTACAAGCTACGCCCATCTTCAGCGCAGTCCCTATAATGTCCATGGCAGAGCTATGTATGCCTGCCACCGGCTGCTAATCTGTGAATAATTAGACCAAACAACCTGATGTTTAGCCAATACCAGCAAGCCTATCCCCATATAACAATAGAAAACACGGGAAAACTGTGCTAAAATTCCCAATCTCTTCTCATTCCTCTAGTTTGTAGGGGATGATATGTATTCATTTTTTATAATTCTATATCAAAATTGTTATATTGTATCTATATTGCTCAACTTGCAATATGCAAATGAAAATACAAGAACTCAAGGTAAAACAACATTGTCTGTATTCAGTCACCTACAATGTTGTAGATTTTTTATTGGCGACCGTTTCAGTTACTAAAAAAACATAACTAAAACAAAGGTTGCAATACATCCTAGCTATGTCCAAAACTATAAAAAAAAAAAACAGTCATCAGAAGTTGTGCTTTAATGTGTACTTCAGTTTTGCACAAAAAAAAAAAAAAAAAACGATTAGCAAGTGCTCAGAAGAATGTAAAACTCATGACCAACTCTATGTGCAACCCACCTGTTTACTGGAAGACATGCTTGATAACGTGCTGATGCTGCCAGTATCTGTGACAACCATGGTTGAGGGAAACCGGGATGTGTGTGAATACTGGGGAGGTTCCTGCTTGTGTGCATACACTATGGACATCAAAAGACACAAGAAGAACAAGGGTGAGCCCATCCATCAAAATACACAGATATCTTCATGAGAAACATCAAAATAATCTCAAACACACTACAGGGTGCAGTATAAAAAATTGTAGAAATGTTACCTTCAGTGAATTAAAATGCTCATTTTTTTAAAGACATTTTAAACAGACTCTAAAAGTTCTTCTGTGTACAGCCATCGGTTCCCTCAAATTGACATGGCCTACTTGAGCTGTCATTTTCTACAAATGCCCCAGGGAGCCTTTCTCTAAAGCAATGTGGTACAGCTGAAGATGAGCCACAACTTGGGTTTTCAACATTTTGAAAACCCCAGGAAATTTTGGAATCCCTGGCTGTGCATAAAACAGTATAGGGTAAAATGTTTTATTTACTGCCCACATGATCCAACCAATAATTATCATATTGACAGAATTATTTTTAAAATAAAAATGTTTGCACAGAAATAAATCTTGCTAATAAAAGACTCATAGCACAAATGGAAGATCTGTAATGTTTTTTATTTTATTTTTGTTTCATACCTAGGCCACTGGAAATCATTAGCAAACTGATTTGGGAATCTATACAATTCAGCAACTGTTTCTAAAACCAGGTGGTCTTGGGTTTAGGAACTGCTCTTCTCAGATGAAACAAATCTACACACATTCAGGCTAAATGAAAACCCACTATTCACCAAAGAAAAAGTGAGGTTTCCCGAATTATCCAGATTTGGAAATCAACTCACTCGCCTTTATCAAAAAAATATATTGTCCGTAAACACTGCTAAAATAAGCACTGTTTATTGAAAAAACTTTTTTCCTAGATCATTATTGTTGGTCATTAATTAATAGTTTTTAATCAATAAAAAGTAAATACATGAGAAGAATATTTATCTACTGTATATATGTCAAAAAAGATAGTAACTAATCCTTTGCAACTAAATGGCTCATAAATGTATATTGTGAATATGTGCTCTAGGCCTGACTCAGACCTTTGAGGTTTTATGTGCAGTTTAGATTAATCCATTGAGGCAATTCACATGTTTGCTTTCTTGTAGTGTGTTGATGAAAATAAGACATTTCAGATTTTCTGTGCATTTTCATGTGCTGTCATTCCCAATAAAAGAATGAAAATGTGCTACAACATATGTTCAAGAAAGCGCGAAAAGATAGAAAAAAAGACATGGATAGATGTGAATCTGGCCTAACTGACTTAAAGTAGAACTATAGGCAAAACTGTTTCTTTCATTTTGAATACAGTAATAGAGAGTTATGACCTCTGTCAGATTTTTTTTTTTTTTTTTTTGCCATCTGTGTCGCAGAGATTTACCTTCATTTCTTATCCCCTAGCCAAGCAAGAAGTGAGAGGAATTCCCTGCAAATTAAGAGAATCCCTTAGGGCCCCCAGGTCACCAGAACTAGTGTCCCCATTGGAAGATTTCCCCTCTATTACTTTTCTGGGGACGACCCAAAATTTAGGATTTTCATTTATGTTCACTTTCAATGATATTGGTAAACAGGACAAATAGAGAGGGTGAATCTCCTTAATGGGAGGATAAACAGCAATAAAACCTGACAAGCGCTCTAATCTTTCTGCACTCTAATGCAAAACTAAAAGAAAAAAAAGTTTTGCCTTTAGTTATACTTTAAATGTGGCCAGTGACATTTTGGGTCACTAAAGGATCGTTGCCTTATTGACATTAAAATAATCACCAGCGTCTTCCTTTTATCTCAGATGCTCTATGCAAAACATTCACTTTTCTATGTCTTTGAAAGGTTATGTAGGTTCAAAAGGAACAAGAATTTGAGACTGAATGTGTATATTGTAGATTCATTAATACTCATGATAAATGTGATCTGATATTTGCAAAATATTTTGAGTATATAATTCAAATGGATTGGGCAAATCCATTCCCTCTCTTGCCCAATCCTTTATGGCAGATGCTTTTGATGAAGCCATTTACTATTCTTTGATATACAAAGTGTAGATCATACAAGGCACCCAGAAATAGGTATGATCCAGCTGCCCTTGGGCACCTTAATCACATGATATGTACCTATCATATGTACATTAGTTATTTCCCCCAAAATATTGTTTGTTTCCAATGCCTGCAGGGAAATACCATATAGAAATAACATTGTCACCCAGTACGACCATTATAGCCAGTTATAGGGACCTTCAGCACATAAATGTCTAGTTACAAGTAAGGATGAGCCGAACACCCCCCGGTTCGATTCGCACCAGAACATCCAAACAGGCCAAAAAATTTGGCAAGTACACACAAACACTGTTAAAGTCTATGGAACACAAACATAAAAAATCAAAAGTTTAAAGGCTTATATGAAAGTTATTGTCATAAAAAGTGTTTGGGGACCTGGGTCCTGCCCCAGGGGACATGTATCAATGTAAAAAAAAGTTTAAAAAAAAGGGGGGACCCCTACGCCATTTTTTTTTTATTTGGCGTGGGTTTCCCCTTAATATTCATACCAGACCTGAAGGGCCTGGTATGGATTTTGAGGAAACCTCAAAGCAATTTAAAAAAAATAATTTGGTTCGGGGTTCCCCTTATTATTCATACCTGACCCAAAGGGCCTGGTAATGGACTGGGGGGGACCCCATTTTTTCAATGAGTTTTATCTATATTGCAGAGACCCGACAATTCATTACAGCCGCAATCAGTTTTAAATGACAATTTTTCCTTTAGAAATGTCATTTTGCTGCAGTACTGTTCTAAACACGGGAAAAATGCACCACTTTACAGGCATACTATAGACACCCCCCAGGCATGATATTTAAAGGAATATTTCATTTTTATTCTTTCACTTTAAGCATTAAAAAAAATCACTGCTCCCGAAAAAACGGCCGTTTAAAAAAAAAAAAATTTGCATTGATACATGTCTCCTGGGGCAGGACCCGGGTCCCCAAACACTTTTTATGACAATAACTTGCATATAAGCCTTTAAAATGAGCACTTATGATTTTTCATGTTAGTGTCCCATAGACTTTAACGGAGTTCCGGCGGCTTTCGAATTTGCCCCGAGTACTGCATATTGTTTGGTGTTCGCCCGCACATCCAAACAACCAAAGTTCGGCCTGAACCTATGCTCGGGTCGAACCGTTCGCCCATCCCTAGTTTGCAAGATCACTGTAGATCTCAAACACCACAAGATTGAGAAATAAATATAGGTTATCTCCTGTTTTACATGAACTCCATGCCATAACACTGTATCTCAAATAAGCAAGCACAAAGTAAAATACAAACGTCAGGCAGATCTGGTACAAATGTTCTGCTCATGAATACAATTCCTAGAAAGGGCAATAACATTGCCTGAGCACAGTACTTACTGTGTGAATTCTGAAGATGAGTCATTGTGGCCATAAATGGTTGTTGTGCCATGTGACCAGAAGATGTTTGCATGATATGTTGTTGATGCGGGCTGTGCAATTGATTTGAAAACTGCACCGACTGTAAAGCTGCTAGGCTTCCGGCAACACTGTTGATGACAGGAACAGTCTGTGCCTGACTAGTGTTCAAATCTGGGGACAAGAATGTCACAGGATTATTAAACTATATTGTTGAAATGAGAATGATTGCAGTCAAATACAACTGCAAATTGTATACATTTCGTACGGGGTATTAAGGCTGCCCTCACACTGCAAGGGTAAAATGCTTGCGGTCGAGGGGGTCACAAAAAAGCTGTTTTACTTACCTTTTTCTCCACTCCCGCGCTCCCTTTGGGCCGTAAAACTGGTTCTTGCAGCATCTTCTCCCTTATGCTCAGGCAGTTGTAAGTCATCTGACATCATCACGTACAATGCAGTGCTCAGAGCCCTGCATTGGACATGAGGACTCTGAGGGACATACTACTGTCTGAGTGTAGAGGAGTAGAGGAGAGTGCCAGGGGAGGATTGGCTATGAACAACTGCTTTTTTTAAGGAAGCATTTTTCCTTTCTGGAATTGACCTTTAAATACAGAAGGCCTTGACCTTTCTTATTCCTTATTCTAAAAGGGAGAACATTTGTGGTTGTTCTGTTTATCTCAAAGGGAACCAAAAGCGCCTTGACAGGTTATTTATTTATTTATTTTAGGTACTTATATAGCGCTGTCAATTTACGCAGCGCTTTACATATACATTGTACATTCACATCAGTCCCTACCCTCAAGGAGCTTACAATCTAAGGTCCCTAACTCACATTCATACATACTAGGGCCAATTTAGACAGGATCCAATTAGCCTACAAGCATGTCTTTGGAGTGTGGGAGGAAACCGGAGTACCCGGAGGAAACCCACACAGACACAGGGAGAACATGCAAACTCCATGCAGGTAGTGTCATGGTTGGGATTCGAACCAGCGACCCTTCTTGCTGCTTGGCGAAAGTGCTACCCACTACACCACTGTGTTATCTAATACACTGTGGCCAGTCAGAAAGATCTAGAACTCCCAAAGAAATGACTAGGGATGAGCTTCAGGTTCAGGTTGAACAACTTCGATCAGTCCATGTATGGGCAGCCTGTCAGGTTTTTCTGATCGATCAGTGCCGCCAGCTATAGCCGGCAACACTGATCATTGTATTCTGACAGTGGGCACAGCTCCCCGCCATCAGAACACAATAACATAGCTGGATGATTACCTCATCCACATTGAATGTGTGGAAGGGGAATTAGATTTTTTTTTAACATAATGGTGAAGTGGAAGGAAAATGATAAATGGTTGTATAATTTTGTACAAATAAATATGTAAAAAGCGTAGCGTACATTTGTATTCAGTCGGCCTGAGTCAATACTTTGTAGAACCACCTTTCGCTGCAATTACAGCTGCAAATCTTTTTGGAGATGTCTCTACCAGCTTTGCACATCTAGAGAGTGACATTTTTGCCCATTCTTCTTTGCAAAATAGCTCAAGCTCTGTCAGATTGGATGGAGAGCGTCTGTGAACAGCAAATTTAAAGTCTTGCCAAAGATTCTCAATTGGATTTAGACCCCTTTCACACTGGAGGTGTTTTTCAGGCGCTTAAGCGCTAAAAGTTGCGATTGTAAAGCGCCTGAAAAAAAGCCTCAGCTGCAATCAAGTGCTTTCACACTGGGGCGCTGCACATGCAGGGCATCACAAAAAGTCCAGCAAGCAGCTTCTTTGCAGCGCTGTAGAAGCAGTGAATACACCGCTCCTAAAGCGCCCCTGCCCATTGAAATCAATGGGCAGCCCCGCTGATCTGCCGGCAAAGTGTTGCTGCGGCGGCGTTTAGCGGGCGGTTTTAACCCTTTTTCGCCCGCTAGCGGGGATAAAACTGCCCCGCTAGCAGCCGAATAGTGCCACTAAACCGGCGGTAAAGCACCGCTAAAAATAGCAGTGCTTTACCGCCAACGCCCAGGCGCTTTCAGTGTGAAAGGGCTCTAAGGTCTGGACTTTGACTGGGCCATTCTAACACATGAATATGCTTTGATCTAAACCATTCCACTGTAGCTTTGGCTGTATGTTTAGGGTCATTGTCCTGCTGGAAGGTGAACCTCCGCCCCAGTATCAAGTCTTTTGCAAACTCTAATAGGGCGTACACACGGTCGGACTTTGTTCGGACATTCCGACAACAAAATCCTAGGATTTTTTCAGACGGATGTTGGCTGAAACTTGTTTTGTCTACACACGGTCGCACAAAGTTGTCGGAAAATCCGATCGTTCTAAACGCGGTGTCGTAAAACACGTACGTCGGGACTATAAACAGGGCAGTGGCCAATAGCTTTCATCTCTTTATTTATTCTGAGCATGCATGGCACTTTGTCCGTCGGATTTGTGTACACACGATCGGAATTTTATCTCCTGCTCTCCAACTTTGTGTGTCGGAAAATCAGATGGAAAATGTCCGATGGAGCCCACACACGGTCGGAATTTCTGACAACACGCTCCGATCGGACATTTTCCTTCGGAAAATCCGACCGTGTGTACGGGGCATAACAGGTTTTCTTCTAAGATTGCCCTGTATTTGGCTCCATCCATCTTCCCAACAACTCTGACCAGCTTCGATGTCCTTGCTGAAGAAAAGCATCCAAATAACATGATGCTGCCACCACCATGTTTGACGGTGGGGATGGTGTGTTCAGGGTAATGGGCAGTGTTAGTTTTCTGCCACACATGGCATTTTGCTTTTAGGCCAAAAAGTTAAATTTTGGTCTCATTTGACCAGAGCACCTTCTTACACATGTTCCCCACATGGCTTCTTGCAAATTGCAAATGGGACTTCTTATGGGTTTCTTTCAACAATGGCTTTCTTCTTGCCACTCTACCATAAAGGCCAGTTTGTGGAATGCATGGCTAATAGTTGTCATGTGGAAAGATTCTCCCACCTAAGCTGTGGATCTCTGCAGCTCCTCCAGTTACTATGGGCCTCTTGGCTGATTCTATGATTAATGCTCTCCTTGCCGGCCTGTCAGTTTATATGGACCGCCATGTCTTGGTAGACTTGCAGTTGTGCCATACTTTTTCCGTTTTCGGATGATAGATTGAACAGTTCTCCGTGAGATGTTCAAAGCTTGGGATATTTTTTTAGAACCCAACCCTGCTTTAAACTTCTCCACAACTTTATCCCTGATCTGTCTGGTGTGTTCCTTGGCCTTCATGAGGCCTTCACTAAGGTTCTCTGAGGGCTACACAGAACAGCTGTATTTATACTGAGATTAAATTACACACAGGTGGACTCTATTTACTAAATAGGTGACTTCTGAAGGCAATTGGTTCCACTAGATTTTAGTTAGGGGTAAAAGAATAAAGGGGGCTGAATACAAATGCACGCCACACTTTTCACATATTTATTTGTAAAGAAATTGGAAAATCATTTATCATTTTCCTTCGACTTCACAATTATGTGCCACTTTGTGCTGGTCTATCACATAAAATCTCCAAAAATACATTTACATGTTTGGTTGTAACATGACAAAATGTAGAAAATTTCAAGGGTTATGAATACTTTTTCAAAGCACTGTATATACAAAACACAATCACATGTGAACTGCAAAGCAAAGTTATTGTCATGTAAACATTACAGTAAGAACTCAAAATGTCTTACTGAAAATATTGCATGCTACAGTTACCCTTTAATCAAAATCTCTGAACTAATATATTGCTGCCCATTAACAGGGCAATTTTATATCAACTTTCACCACTTGACACAGCATTAGATCAGAAAAATAATTTAATGGATTCAGATAATTTACCAGCAACAGTTTGTATATTTACTGTATATGTATATGAAAAAAGTGGGCAGGTTTCCTTGATCCAGCAGCATTACAAAGCTGGTTAAAAGTTGTTTAAAATTGCTTGTGTTCTGGACATGAGAATTGCACATTACTGCAAGGCCATGCTGCACTGACAGACCAATACCAAGCCATACAACCACAGGTTTAAGGTAAGAAAAATGCTTGATTTGACAGGTTTCTCAGCCAGTAGAATACAATGATCACTGCTGTCAGCTTTAACCGCCAGCAGTGATCGCACGAAAAAAACCCAACAGGCTGTACTGAAGTCGATCTTTGGTACAACCAGCCTGCCAATAGATGGATTGAAATTTGGACGGTTCCTGCTAAACCGGTGCAATTTCAATCCGTCTATGGCCAGCCTTAGTATGTGAAGGTTTATTTTTCCAACTCAAATATTTCTAAAAACAACATGAAACTGTAAAAAAAATAACGTTCTGAGATATATCTAGTCTAGCACCAAGCAAAAGGCAAGTTTGATACAAATCCTCTTGCCAACTTACTTTGCGTTATTGCCATGACTCCAGATATGGGTGCCATGATAAGGTTTTGTGATTGTTGGGAATTGTGATGGACTGAGTGGGACAGACTATGGATATTTGTCAGTGTGCTTACTGGTGGTAGGCCACCTCCTGACACAGATATCTGTAAAAAAAGGAAAAAGGTGTCATTAGAAAAGAACTAATAACAAAAGTTTGTGAGATGCAGGAAACTTTCAATAATGATGAAGTATGAGAGAAATACACAGGGAAAAATATGAATAAGGGAAAATAAATGTTATTCTTTTTAAATGCCCTGCATAAAATACCATGGTATAACTTAAAAATTTTATTCGCACAACTACAAAATCCTTAAATGCTAAATGCAATGCTTGTATAGCAATGGCTTTTCACACACAGTCCAATGATGCTTCCTGCCATTATGACTGGCCTGGTCTGAATAAATTGGGCATTTCCTAGAAGGACAGCTTTATAATATTATTAATATGTGCTAAAGCAATACATTCTCAAATTTTTAAAGATTCTTACTTTGACAGATTTAAAAGCTGCTTTTCATAACATGTGTATTTCAGTAAAGTGTTGTAAAAAATTATTTTGAGAGGGGTAAGAAATACTTGAGTAGGTAGCAGAATACACTACCAAGATGAATGGGTTTGAAAATGTACAATCAAAAAGATCCTATCATCAGACCACTCATTTTAACAAAAATTCTCCCATAAGATTATATGTGCTCTAAATGTATTTATTGTATTTATTGTAAAAGCCTATCTTATGTATACACCCGAGTCTTCCTAAGCCCTGGGAATGTTATTGGGTGTCACCATCTTGGATGTAATGTCAGCAGACTGTCACTTAAGTAAAACTCTAAAGCCTAGTACACACGATGAGATTATCAGATGAATGATTGTCCATTTTGTTTTTGCATGCTAGACTCCATATCGAAAACAAATAGGTTACTAAATTATGAAAATTTCTCATAAGACATAGTAAAAATTCGGAAGTGATGTAATGTATGTGTATTGTATTTTCAGACAAAAACTGTACTGATTAAACAAAAAATCTGGTATCATACCATAAAAATGTTCATGTTTGTCCCTTCAGAAAATTTCGGACGAAAACTGTGTACTAACAATCAGATTATCGTATGATCGCTTCAAAAGCAGTCTTTTTTGTACGATATTCTGATCGTGTGTATGGGGCTTAAGTGTTCCTCTTTGCTCCTCCCTTGCCAGCTACATGTTGATAGGTGCTGTTTTCTTGACTTCGATGTGTGTTTAGAATGCAAGTCAAATGCAGGTCAGCAAAATCCCATTGACCTTAATTGAGCAATACATGTTGCAGTTGAGGGGCTGAATTTGATCTGCTTTGTATTGCGCTGCATTTCTTTGGAAGCAGCTTGTCCTATTAAGGTGCATTGATACTGCTGACAAAGCAGGTCAAATTCAGGCATTTCTGGTCAAGCACTGCATTTTCCATTTGAACACAGCTGCCGATGTTTGAAGAGAAAATGAAGCTTTTGACTAGCATGCTTATAGGCACGAAGCAAAGGCCGTATAGGAAGGGGCAAAGATTCTGGGTCAGCACAGAGAGTAATTAGACATTTCCCCGAACGGGAGCTATGATGTGCAAGGATGAAGAGGCAGTGCTAAAGAATTGCCTCTTCATTTGCTCAACGTATACATTAGGACACTTAACCCAGAAATGTGTAGAGTGGGCTCAAGGATACGTCATCATGTGACCAGATTTAGGACTACTCATCATCTACAGTGATGAAAATAAGCATGGTGACTATAGTACTATAACAAAGACCAGGTGTTCACATGCTTGTAACATCAGTGTCTTAATGTTTACGTCGAACCAGGTTCATTTAAAGTGTTAATAATTTTGTTTTTACTGAGTACATATATATATTTTTTGTAATACTACTACTACCATAAATCTACACATTGGGGTTCATTTACTAAAGGCAAATCCACTTTGCACTACAAGGGCACTTGGAAGTGCAGTCATTGTAGATCTGAGGGGGACATGCAAGGAAAATAAAAAATAGCATTTTTGCTTGTACTTGATTGGATGATAAAATCAGCAGCGCTTCCCCTCATTTCAGATCTTCTCCTCAGACCTACAGCGACTGCATTTCCAAGTGCACTTCCAGAGAGGATTTGCCTTTAGTAAATCAACCCAAATGAGTATTTCAATGTTGATACCCTGACCCAATTACCTAAGCAAAAAACCCATTTATACAATCAGATTTATTCTGTTAATTTTTAGAATAGATAATTATTTAGCTGAATGTTAGCAGCATCAATGTCAACTTGGGAAAGATTGCATATTTTTGGAAGAAGAAGAGAAGGAGCATGGGACTGAAAATTAAGAAGACCTTTGGATTAATCCACATAATGTTTAAATATAATGAACAGTGGGGAGTGGAGAGGAACATTTTAAATTTATGGATCCTCCCTAACAGTGCTGAAGGGTATACAGACTGCTTTTGGCATGGCGAGAGTTCTGCATGCACATAGCCCTTCAGCAGTGGGAATACTATTCTATATGTTCATTGTGATCTGTACTACTATCTGTACTGTACTATTTGTAAGAAATCTTTGACATTGGGATGTAAAATTAAGTGGCAGTCTCAAGAATGGATGCAGGCAAAAGTTGTTGTTTTTTTCTGTCCATAAACTATTTCTAAACAATTTAAAAATTTTTACATGCATTAGGAAAAATGGTAAAAGTGCAAAAAAAACTGTGAATAGCCTCAGAGATTAACCAGTTGTAATATAAGTTTACCTGACCCATAGCAACTTTACTCACGTTGCCGCGGGTTTTACTAAATATATTTTAATTTAACTTGATGTCCGCTATCGCGGTGTACAGAGGCAGAACGGGGAACTGCCTATGTAAACAAGGCGATTCCCCGTTCTGCCTAATGACATGTCAGAGATTTTTTGTTCCCAGTGATCGGGAATAGCGATCTCTCTCGATCTCTCCCAGTGAGCCCACCCCACCTACAGTTAGAACACAATCAGGGAACACCCTTAAGCCCTTCATCGCCCCCTAGTGTTAACCCCTTCCCTGCCAGTGTCATTTTTACATTGATCGGTGCGTTTTTTAAGCACTGATCAATGTAACAATGTCACTGGTCCCCAATAAGTGTCATTTGGGGCAATGTAGCAGTCCCACTAAAAAATGCAGATCGTCGCCATTACCAGTAAAAACAATAAAAAAAAAAAAAGTCCCTAAATCTATCTCGGAGTTTGTAGACGTGATAACTTTTATGCAAACCAATCAATATAACCTATTGCCATTTTTTTTTACCAAAAATATGTAGAAGAATATATATCAGCCTAAACTGATGAATAAATGTTTTTTTATATTTTTTTTTTGGGATATGTAACAAAGCAGAAAGTAAAAATTTTTTTTTCAAAATTGTCAGCCTTTTTTTGTTTATAGCACAAAAAATAAAAACTGTAGAAGCGATCAAATACCACTAAAAGAAAGCTCTATTTGTGGGTAAAAAAGGATGTAAATTTTGTTTGGGCACAATGTTGCACGACTGCGCAATTGTCAGTTAAAGCGGCGCAGTGCTGTATCGCAAAAAATGGCCCGATCATTAAGGGGGCAAATGCTTCCGGGGCTGCAGTGGTTAAAATATCATACAAGATTAGTCATGCACTGTACATGGCAACAAATACCACTGTTACATTATATACCTGCCTTGATATTAACTGTTAAAAGGGAAAATAAAGTGTTAAGGCACGGCAAGGTGATTATCTCATTAATGACACATTTGTCACCTCTCTACTGATTACTAACACCCTGTGAAATAAAGTAGCCAATGACTGAGATAGAAAAGGGAAAGTATTTTGCCTCAAGTGAAAAAAAGTCCTGTCCTGTCTACACCTAGCCAAAGTCTTTAGACAAGAAGGCTTTAGGAGAGCCAGTTTTATCAATGTGCATGTCATCTGTGAGGAAAAACAAACACTGTTCCACCCACTTTCCTACTTTGTAAGGCATTTAATCAATAAAAAGTGAACAGCTCTTTGTTACATTTATTGGTCAGCTTCAAAAAAGGCCTTAAAGTGGGTCAGAGTAATACTTTTTAGAGCAAACTGTGCATTCATGATTTTTTTCAGCCACAATGCCTCTTTGTTTACTGCTGACCCTGTGAGAACCTAAAAAAAAAAAAAAAGAATACTGTGTGTTTTGCTTGCTTGTCTCTCTTATCTTATCAGCTCTGCAGCTACAATAGGCCAGGTGTACTCACCAATTTACCATCAGGTGAAAGCATGTTATGGCCAGGATCCAAGCCTGCTGGGGAAACTTGCTGGAGGACTGATTGGCTGGTTAACATGCCATTGTTACCATGGTGATTAATCGTTGACGATGACGTGACTTCACTGTTTCCTTGCTGACTGTATCTTACACCTGAAAAAAATATTTATCATTATTATGTATCTTATTTATAACATGGAAGTATTTAGTTAACCTCCCTGGCGGTACGATTATTTCAGATTTTTGTGTCTCAAAGCGGTACAATTATTTTGCATAGAAATTTGGCGTTTTATATTGTAGGTCTGTAATTCTTAGCAATAACACACTTAGATCTGTCCACCAAGAGTCTAGTAGATATCCCGTGTATGATGAAGTTTGAAACACAAAATCATAAATTATAATATAATAAATAAATATAAATAATTAAAAAAAATAATAATATAATAATAATAAAATACATTTCCCCACTATTCACTATCGCTCAATTCTGCAAGTGTTCTAATTTACTATCGCTGTTTTCTAGCTGGTCTAAAGCCACTTTTGACGTAAAGGGACACTTTTTGGTTGCTATGGACAATCTCAAGTTTCCAGGCAGAAAGAACAGTATATGTCAGGGATATGCAATTAGCGGACCTCCAGCTGTTACAGAACTACAAGTCCCATCATGCCTCTGCCTCTGGGTGTCATGACTGTGGCTGTCGGAGTCTTGCTATGCCTCATGGGACTTGTAGTTCTGCAACAGCTGGAGGTCTGCTAATTGCATATCCCTGGTATATGTAATATAAAACTGCATGCAGTGCATGGGCCAAAGCACTGGGGACAAATGGGAAGTGAATTGATTTCATACAGTACTGTAATCTGTAAGATTACAGTACTGTATGTGTTATGACTTTTACATTTTTTTGAATTTGCCGCCAGGCTTCGCCCCGTGCGTCGCGACGCTCGCAGGGAATGGAGCCTGGCACAGAGAGGCTTCGGGCAGAGGATGGAGCCCGCAGACAGCGCGGGAGGACATCGCAGGATCCTGGGGACAAGGTAAGTAACCTGCACCAGGATCCTGAGATGTAATCCCGGCTCAGGGTTACCGCTAATGGTGCTGAAACTTAACCCTGAGCCACACTCGGGAATACCGTCAGGGAGGTTAATGCAATAAAATCATACGCTAACAATTGACAATTTAAGATAAAAAATAAAGACATTTACTGTAAGCACCAGTCCAGTTATGTTTAAACTTTGTCCATATGGAGACAAAAGCACTCCCATTTTATTAAAGACCAACTTCAGACAGAACATTTTTTACACAACGAGTAAGGCTAGATCCTCCTATCAGGATTCATTATTTCTGTCTGTTACTCCATGGGAGAGATATTCCTTCCTGTCCTATTGATGGTTTCTTGTCTGCTCTGTTTGCCCAAAAAAAAGGTAATTTATTTTGTCAATATTAACTATACACTGCAGATGATTATGATCATATCCAGGGCTGAGACAAGGGGTGGGAGAGACAGCTGCCCTGGGTGGCTGCAATGGCTTACTGTAGGGATGGGGTGCCTTCTTTTTTTCATTCTGTTACAAGAATGGGTGGTTTGGCATCTTTGACACGGGTGCTGGATGACCTTGTCCTAGTACTGATCATATCCTAAATATTTCAACACGTGTAATAACTAATTTATTTTATGTATAGACTCTGACAGTAGATTACATTTAGAAACCACTACCAGTTGAGAAGTTTTGCAACTTTTTCCCCATGCTTTCCATTGTGAGATCTAGATAGTACCTTGCTCATGGCCAGTGTGCACTGAAGTGTTGTGAAATGAAGTTCATAATTGGATGTCTGACACAAGCAAAGGCTGGCGTTAATACATTTTACCCCCATTATGCTGTGAACCACTTTTGTATGTTGGGACCTTAAAGTTTTTTTCCAAGTCTTGGCCATTCCTAGGAGCATGTTTATGCAATAAAATGTGTGTGGGCATTTCACAAAAGAATTAAAAACTTGCATTTGCATTATGGAAGCTGAGATTTTGTTTCCTGGTTCATACCTAGTTCAATTATGAGAAGCAGCAACAAACAGTAACAAAATTCAAGCCTTTCGGCATCTCTAAGCATGTATGTGCCAATACAAAAGTCAATCTCCTAGCAAATCCAACCACTTTTTAAGTGACTTTTGCTTGAAGAAATATTCTATAAAAGCTCCCTAGAAAAAAGACTTACTTACTATGGCCTTCAGTTGGATCTTCAGCGGGCACTTTTTAATGTGAATGGGCTGCCTTATGTTTATTAATAATTATGAATTTATGAAAATCATATTAGTAATAAACACTGCACAATAAAATTTTCCTATCAGTCTTTGGTGGTTTTGTGGGACTGATGAGAGGAGAAGGAACGCAGTATTCTGAGCATCCTGGATGTTGGAGGCTGAAGAGGAGAGGAGTTTCTTCTGTGAAAAGCGCATTTTGACCAGCTTTTTTATAAGAGGTCATGGCCATCTGCTGAGCGAGCACTTTAAATATTGGAGTTACCTGTGGTGTCATGCAGGGACTGGAAATTGGAAATTGATTTAACCTGTCGCTATGCCAGCCATATAGATATGAATATGAAAATGATTGGTGGCAGGTTGCCTGATTCCCTTCAATAACTTTTGTGATGAAAAGCTGGTTAAAATCAGATTCCTTGTTTCATTATACAAGAAAATAAAATCTGATAGGTCAAAATGGGTGACAAGTACACTTAGGATCATGTTTTTTTAAATGTTCATGAATAATTGAAAAATCTAATTGCAGGGAAGATCAATTTTCCCTAAACAACACTTGTTATTCAGTTGGTTACACAAATATTCATAATAATAAAAAATAATATTAATAATTAGTATTATAAATAAAATTATTTATACTGCTATTGACATCATTATTGATCAAATCTTTATCTAACAAAATGAAGGTTACTTGTACTTGTAAAGCATTTTCACAAATAAGCAAGCCTTTGCTAGAGTTCCAGCTTCACGCAGCATAAACATTAATTAACCCAGGCAATGTTACACACATTCTTTTACCGTATTTTTAACCTCATGCATAGCTGCATAGTTATTAGGCTTGAAAAAGGCAAGTCCACAGAGTTCAGCTTCTCCTACATTACCCCACTGTTGATCAAGCAAGGCAAACAAAAAGTCGGTGCTAACTACTTTCAATTTGTCACAGCGGGAAAAAAACTGGACTGCTGTCATAAAAAAGATCCAATTATGCTCTAAATAAAACAAAAAACATATTGTACATTTTTTACTGAATTTAAGTAATTGCTTGGTATACAATCCTAAGAAAAATAAAATGTCTGTAGATACAGTTGATAGTTTTAGGGTGGCCATAGACTGGCAGATCTCTGTGAATTATTTGCCAGTGGGACCAAGGATCTTATTGTTTTCCAACTGTACTAATTATCTCCTAGTGTAATACTTATTGGATGGATAGCAGATTTTACAAACAAGGCTGACTATAATTTTTTTTACTTTCTTTTTGGGAACAAAAGATTCCATCTGACAAACGCTACATTGACCAGGTCATTGATTCATACCCATGAAGAAGGCAAGGGCATTTAGGAAAAGCCACCCAAGCTAATAAATCCTTCCCTGAGCAAGCTCAGTAGGGAAATGTTAGCCAAGGTGATAAAGGATCCTACAAACATATTATTATTATTCAGGATGTATATAGTGACAATGGTTTGTGCAGCACTTTACAAATGAAAGAGAGACAGTACACTTACAATACAATTCAATACAAGAGGGTTCTTATGAACACAGCTTTAAACAGCAGGATCAGTAGATAATTATTTTATGTCTGTAGATACCTTAATATGTAGGGCACCAAGCAACCAAGGAAAGTCACAAGGGATCTCAGGGCATGAGAATGGTTGCTTATGGAAGTATCTTCAATTCCTAGGACACATACATTAACTCATCAGGCTTAGTGTCACCTATGCTCGCTGAACTAATTACTATATAGATTTTTCAGGTAAAAGCCAAGAAAACTGGCAATGAGTTCTGATGCTTGCAGACCAAAAGGGGTTAGCTTATTAAAGGCAAATAGGCTGTTCACTTTGCAAGGAAATTTGCCCCAGAGCTTTGTGAATGAGGTGAACCTCTGCTGACTTCCAGCATCCATTCATGTAGAAACCCAAAAAAATGTTATTGTCACAAAAAAGTGCAGCGCTCGGCTTCAAAAAAGTGCATTCAAATTATAGTGCATAAATAAATATTTGAAATAGTTTAAATTAAATTTACATGAGTCCATCTTTTCTTTTAAGTTTATAAAAAAAAAAAAAAATGGTGCCATCCCCCCTCCACCAACTATAGTCCTCCCTCAGTACAGACCCCCTCTCTCAGTATAGACCCCCCCCCCACTAAGTACAGATCCCCTCCCGCAGTTCAAACCCCCCCCTCACTAAGTACAGACTCCCTTTCCTCAGTATAGACCCCCCTCCCACTAAGTACAGACTCCCCTCCCTCAATACAGACCCCCCTCCACCAGTATAGACCTCCCCCCTCAGTACAGACCCCCTCACTAAGTACAGACCCCCTTTCCTCAGTATAGACCCCTCACTAAGTACTGACCCCCTCCCTCAGTACAGACCCCCCTCCATCAGTATAGACCTCCCCCTCAGTACAGACCCTCCTCCCTTAGTACAGACCCCCTCATCAGTATAGACACCCCCTCAGTGCAGACCTCCCCATCAGTATAGACACCCCCCTCAGTGCAGACCCCATCAGTATAGACACCCCCCTCAGTGCAGACCCCCTCCCTCAGTATAGACCCCCCCCACTAAGTACAGATCCCCTCCCGCAGTTCAGACCCCCCTCACTAAGTACAGACTCACCTTCCTCAGTATAGAACCCCCTCCCACTAAGTACAGACTCCCCTCCCTCAATACAGACCCCCCTCCATCAGTATAGACCACCCCCCTCAGTAAAGACCCCCTCACTAAGTAAAGACCCCCTTTCCTCAGTATAGACTCCCTCCACTAAGTACAGACCCCCTTTCCTCAGTATAGACCCCTCACTAAGTACTGACCCCCTCCCTCAGTACAGACCCCACTCCATCAGTATAGACCTCCCCCTCAGTACAGACCCCCCCTGCCTTAGTACAGACCCCCTCATCAGTATAGACACCCCCTCAGTGCAGACCCCCCCATCAGTATAGACACCCCCCTCAGTGCAGACCCCATCAGTATAGACATCCCTCTCAGTGCAGACACCCCTATCAGTATTGACACCTCCCCATCATTATAGACACCCCCCTCAGTGCAGACCCCCACCATCAATATAGACATCCCCATCAGTATAGACACCCCCCCAGTGCAAACCCCCCTTTAGTATAAACACCCCCCTCAGTGCAGACCTCCTCGTCAGTATAGACACCCCCTCAGTGCAGACCCCCTCCATCAGTATAGAACCCCCTCTCCCCTCCCATAGGGACACATGTCAATCTACATATAGTAAAGTTTACAGACTTCAGAACAGCGTGGAAGAATATGCACAGCGGTGTGTCCCCCTCTGGCTCCTCCTCCTGCTGTGTGGATGTAAACAGAGAGGAGGGGGAGGTGGCTTTGGTCCGCTCCGCTGAGGGACACAGTCGTGAGACCCTAGAGGCGCAGTTAAGTGTAAAGCAGGGGGCAGTGTCGCTACCCACAGATGTCACCCCTCTGGCAGGTGTTACCCAGGTGCGGCCCGCACCCCGCGCCCCCCCCCCTAGCGACGCCACTGGGTAATATACATACACATCAGTTGCCTTAGATTAAACAGCTACTGAGTAAAATATAGAAATTTGTGTTAATAGTACTGTTCCTTGAAAGAAGTTAAGATGCTTTCATACGGTTTCATCCTTTTCTAGGTAGCTAAATTCAAGAAATTGTGGTCAGCCATTTCAAGCTGGGGAAAGGGTCAAAAAGAAAGAGTACAGTTTTCTGCACAAAAAGTTATCATCTTTCCATATCACGGTATCTGGTACATTCCTAAAACAAATCCATTTTTTCTTGTGATTTACTTAGACCAGCTCCTACCCATATACTTGTCCTTAAAAGTGACTGAGGTACACTGATATAGCCTTGTACCCAGCTTCTCCTAGAAATGCTAAGATCTATCTTGCAAAAGTGCAGTAAATGTATGCAGTAAATGTATTAAGTGATCCCACCGTTGTTCTCCAGTGCCAGGCAACCAAGTGTCCTTATCAGTAAGTCAATAAAGATAAGAAGTTTGAGATGGAGGAGGGGTGAGAGAGTTGAGTAACCATTTTAAAAACCCCATTGACATCTGTCAAAACAAGAACACAAGCCTGTTCCAAGGGAAACTTCCACTTGTGACACGTATACATATAATGCATAGACAAAATATAAATCAACTACATTGGTATGATACTATAAGAAAAAGTTTGCTTGAAAAGATTGCTTAGCTCTCAGTAATGCAACCCTTTCAATATCTTGACATTCATGCTCCTTGAGAGTTATTATGTCACAAAACGTTATAAAGTGTAGCTTTTATTTCCATCATAAACCTGTTTATTGCCACCAACCCAACCCACTCAGCAGTGGTTTCAAAGCACTTATTACCCCAATAAAACTGAAAGATTTTCAGCATCAGTATGCTGTGGCATGTCATTGCACTGAATAGAATGGTAAGATTTTACTTTTGCATTGATCTGAAATATTTCAAGGTTAATGACATTACTTTTCAAATTTATTCCACTCTGACACCAAAATAATATATTCCCATGTATAATAATATGTATAATACTCATGTAGCTATCTATCACAGACATTATTATTTCATATTTAACAATTGCTTAAGGGTGAGAAAATATCATAGAGGTTTTTATAACTTCCAACATTATTGCACATGTACACTTGTTTCCCTACTTTAAAACCATCTTACACACAATATGTACTGCATATATTTTTAAATTACAGTACATGAGTTGCACATTGCCGTTTGCAGGTCCTCCTCATGGTCCCATCATGGTTTTGAAAAAAACAAATAAGGAACTGTGGTTGTCTTAGGGCTGTTCTATTCTACACAGCTTCTAGTCCCAATGTTCCAAAAACATCAGGACGCAGAGGCAAGGTTAAGGATGACTGAGTAAAATCAATCTTTTAATATGAAAAAGGATTGCAAAAAAAAAGAATAATTGCCCCTGTTTTCAGTAATGATTAAGTTATATTTAAAATGTTGGACAATCAAGTCTTTTTTTTCAACTGTGTGAAACATCTAACTTTAAAATAGCCTGCTTGTGGTCCTCAGTAAGACCTCACCCACACTGGACATTTTGCCACTTCTCCCAGACACCTTTCCTCCTGACAGCAGCATTTTGGCAGTAAAAGCACTTGACACTTGTAAACATTTAAGCACGTAAAGCATTTGGGCATTAATTCAATTTATTGACCAGAATAAGAATTTATTCTGACCATTGAAATGAATGAAGGTTCAAGCACTAAACAAGCCTAATGTTAACGTGCGTTCAGTCTCATTTACACGCGTCAATTGCTTTTCTGCCAAAACGCCACTGCTCCTGGACATGCTGACCGTGGGGTTTTTTTCTGCCTCAAAATGCCTCTGCCTCTAAATGCCTATGTGTGCATGGACACATGGGGTAACATGTAGAGGCAGAAAAGAAAAACGCCAGACGCCCCTAAAAGCCACGTGAAAAGCATGCATGAGGCCTAATGAATCAGATTTTACCTCTCATTCTTAAAGGTTGCAGTCTTGAGAATTCTTCTTTCATGCACTGTGATAAATAAGGCCTGATTTTTGATGTAACTAAATTAGCTAAAAAATCTATTATTACTTGCTAAAAAACATTTTTTTTTCTTTAACAATTACAGAACCAGCCATTTGTTAGCTTTTCTTATACTGAGGTTTCCAGATCATATTGCCCCCACAGGTCTACTAGTCTCAAATGTTTACCCATAGCTGGTGAGGTCATCCCTATCAAAGCAGGAAAATTGCTATTTTCCATTTACTCTACTTCTGCAAGAGTAAACTACCAGCATTTGTTGCCCAATCATGTGAATCAGCCACCTATGTCTAAGTAATTCCAATCACATTGCATTTCTCATTTACTGCAATAGCCTCCAGCTCTTCAGATTTACAATCTTCATGCATTAGCAAGCATATCAAGGTGTAACAATAGCCACTCCAGCTCAGTCAACTGGTTTGAGACCAAGTACAGATAACCCTGAATCCATTTTAAACAACTCTCTTTGGTAACTTTATATATGACTACATATTGTAGTTTATAAATAATTTGAGTAGGCATCTACTGAATACAAAAGTAACACGTACATTAGGAAACTGGTGAAACAAGCCATATGATAAAATAATACAAAGACTATTTTTCAATATCATCTAAATATCATATAAATAAATACCCAAATGATCCACAATGGCTCAAAATTGATATGGTCCAGAAATATTCAGATATCATAGGGGTGAATAAAGCACCTGGACCAGATGGCATACATCCACGGATCCTTAAAGAATCGTGCTCTGTCATTTCAAAGCCATTATTTGTCATTTTTAGGGACTTTTTTATGACTGGAAAAGTACCACTGGATTGGCATAAGGCCAATGTGGTGCCTATATTTAAAAAGGGATCAAAGTCTTTACCAAGTAACTATAGACCTGTTAGTTTAACTCCTATAGTTGGGAAGATACTGGAGAGTTTAATTTCTTTCTATGAGGAGGTAAGTAAAACCGCAAACAAAGGAGTGGCTGTGAATGTAGTATACTTGGCTTTTGCAAATGCATTTGCCACAGTTCCCACCCGGCTAATATGTAAGGTAAAAGTGGTTGTAACCCTAAAAAAAAAAGATCCTGTTTCTTTAAGGCATAATCTATAGCACAGTGCTTGTGCCGTGTAATTTGTCCCTCTCTATGTTGTAATATACCTGGTTAACCCTATTCCTGTGTGTGCTGACCACAGTAATCATGGCTGCTGAGCCATGATACAGTGGTCAGTTTACATGCCTCCATCCTCCCGTCCTTTGCTCTGAGTCTCTCCCCTCTCCTCCTCCCACCCTGCCTGTCCGTGTGAGAGCCGATCTCCTCTCCGCCCCTCCCGCCGCTCTGCCACTGCAATATGCAGCAAAAATACTTGTATCCCCTCTGGTTTAAACAGTTATTAACTACAGCGCGTGTTTTTTAAAATGACAAGGCTAAATACCTTTTCTTACACCGCTGCTGTGCGGTCACGTGACTTCCCTCTGCTGGTTGGCTGACATCAGAGGGGAATCTCAGCCCCTCCCGCTGCTCTCTACAGACTGAGGAAGCAGAGTGGAGGGGGGTCATGTGACCGCACAGCTGCGGTGTGAGAAAAGATATTTAGCTTGTAATTTTACAAAAACACACACGCTGTAGGTAATAACTGTATAAATCAGAGGGGATACCAGCAAAGTTACTATGTGACTTTACAAACACCTTAAGTTTACAGGCTTGGAAAAATAAGTTTGTAAATGGATAGAAAACTGGCTAAAAGACCGTATTCACAGAGTAGTTGTTAATTATTCATACTCTGAATGGTCTAAGGTTATCAGTGGTGTACCCCAAGGTTCAGTGTTGGGACCCTTACTTTTTATATATTTATAAATTATATAGGGTCTGGGATTAAAAGTACCATTTCTGTCTTTGCAAATGACACCAAACTATAAAGTGGAATAACGTCCTTACAGAATGTCTCCAACTTACAGGCTGGCGTCAATGCACTGTTTAATTGGGCAACTATGTAGTAAATGAGGTTTAATGCTGATAAATGTAAAGTTATGCACTTGGGGTCTAAGAATATGCATGCATCACACATACCAGGGGGAGTACAATTGGGGAAATTATTGGTGGAGAAGGATCTAGGTGTTTTGGTAGATCATAAGCTTAATAATGGCAAGCAATGCCAAGCAGCAGTTTCCAAAATGAGCAAACTCCTTTCTTGTTTTATGAGAGGTAAAGCCTCCAGAGTTAGATATATCATTTTGCCCCTGTACAAATCATTAGTAAGACCTCAACTGGAATATTCAGTTCAGGTTTAGGCACCAGTTCTCAAAAAGGATATCATGGTACTGGAGAAAGTGCAGAGAAGAGTAACCAAACTGTTATGAGGCATGGAGGAGCTCAGCTATGAGAAAAGATTAGAGGAACTGACTTTATTCTCTCTTGAGAATAGGAGATTAAGGGGGGATATGATCACCATGGATAAATATATAAAAGGTCAATATAGTGAACTTGGTGTTGAATTATTCGCTTTAATCTCAACACAGAGGACAATGGGGCACTCTTTATGTCTGGAGGAAAGGGGATTTAATTTTCAAATACAAAAAGACTTCTTCACAGTAAGAGCTGTGAAAATGTGGAATAGACTCCCTCAAGACCTGGTTCTGTCCAGCTCAGTATATTGCTTTAGAAAAGGCCTGGATTCTTTTCCTAAATGTACATAACTGGATACTAATATTTCTAGGTAAAGTTGATCCAGGGAATATCCAATTGCCTCTTGGGGGATCAAGAAGGAATTTTCGCCCCTGCTGGAGCAAATTGGATCATGCTTTGCTGGTTTTTTTATGCCTTTCTCTTGATCAACTGTGGGTATAAGATTGTGTATATAGGATTGTACTTGTTTTTGTCCCTTTATTGGTTAAACTAGATGGACCTTGTGTCTTTTTTCAACCAGAATAACTATGTAACTATCTGATCCTTTAGAATGACCTAAACAATGTAGTACAAAGGCCTACCTGACGAGATATAAGATATTTTAGTTAGTCCCTTGCACAAACCTTTGGTAAAGTATGATATAAGATCCAACATGAATCTATTCCAAATTCAGAAAGTAGTAGTTTTTATGTAGTTTTACACTTGAGCAACAAACATTGCCAGCATACAGCAATGGCTTTAGATTGGTTACCTTTGCTAACCGTCCTTACACTAATAAATTTTGTATAAAATTTCCTTGACTTGCCTACATGTCAACTTGTGTATAGACCATGTCACATTTATATAGAATGTAATAATTACTCTCCACTCCATCTTGTGTCTTTACAATATCACAGCTAACTTCAAAGTCCAGGGCAGCGATGACTTACATAAATAAATAAATAAAACGCTTCAGTTAATTATCTGTGTAAACAAGCGTTTTTTTTTTTTTTGCAAAGCAGTTATGGTTATCCCAGTTCATTTGAAATATTTCATTGTTTACATGACTGTAAAAGGAAAAAATATATATTAATAATCTCTTTTCAATGTCTTTATTTTTTATGGTTTAAACATAATTAACAAAGTACATTTCCCCGCTCTACAAGACTCTGGTCCGGCCGTACCTAGAGTATGCTGTCCAGTTCTGGGCACCAGTCCTCAGGAAGGATGTACTGGAAATGGAGCAAGTACAAAGAAGGGCAACAAAGCTGATAAAGGGGCTGGAGGATATTACCGTAGTTATGAGGAAAGGTTGCAAGCACTGAACTTATTCTCTCGGGAAAAAGAGACGCTTGAGAGGGGATATGATTTCAATATATAAATACCGTACTGGTGACCCCACAAAAAGGAAAAAACTTTTTCACAGAAGGGAGTTTAACAAGACTCGTGGCCACTCATTAAGATTAGAAGAAAAGAGGTTTAACCTTAAACTACGTAGAGGGTTCTTTACTGTAAGAGCGGCAAGGATGTTGAATTCCCTTCCACAGGCGGTGGTCTCAGCGGGGGGGAGCATCGATAGTTTCAAAAAACTATTAGATAAGCATCTGAATGACCGCAACATACAGGGATATACAATGTAATACTGATCTATAATCACACACATAGGTTGGACTTGATGGACTTGTGTCTTTTTTCAACCTCACCTACTATGTAACTACTATATGTGACATTTATGTAAAAACATTACACTTTAGGCTTCATTCACACTGGGGCCTACCCGGGGAAAAGCATTTCCAAAAAGGCGCCTAAGCTGCATTTTAACAAATGCGTTTAGGAGCATTTAGGTGCTTGTTTATTTAATTTAAAAAAACGCTCAAGTGCTAAACCTATCTAGCGTGTAGGTGCGTTTAGACTTGTTTTGACACATTTACACACGTTTAGGCACGTTTTCTGCCAAAACTCTCTTCTCTTGAAAGCACAAGTGATTTTTTTTTTGTTGCCACTAAACTCCTGTAAATACCTATGTGTGCATGGACACTTAGGCTAACATGGAGGGGCATTTAGAGTTAGAAAAAAAGTAAAACCTCTGTAAGACAAGGCCTCATGCACACAAGCTCAAAAACGCCTATTTTTTTTATCCCCCCCCCCCCCCCTCAATAATGGGGGAAAAAAGCAACACTAAACCCCAGAAGAAAAGAGAAAAAATTTAGGGGGTGGAAATTAGTAACAAGAAGAGTGGAAAGGGAGAGCGGGAGAAGAAATTTGGGGGAAGAGAGAGAAGAGAAAAAAAGGGGCATAAAGGGGTGGGTAGGAGGGAAAAGAAGCCCACCCATTCCCCGGCCCGGCACCTCGAGAAACCTTGCATCTCTAAGGATTGAGCAGATTGTTGCAAAGCCCCACTCCAACCTATGGTTGGGAAGCTAGTATAGTTCTAGTGATCTTTATAAAAAATGTAAGGGGTCCAGTACTTGTCTTCTTGTTCCAGTAGCATCATGATCAAGTTTTCTATCTCTTGGATCTCATTAATTTCAGCAAGCCAGTGTGTTTTATTGGGGGACATCGTACTCTTCCATAGGGCTGGAATGCAGGTTTTTGTTGCCTTAACGAGATGTTTCAATAATAAATTTTGCATCACTTGTTTGAGAGTGGTGTATCATGTAGTAGAAAGACTGCAGGATTTCCTCCAAGGAACACTCCCATTATAGTTCTTATAATTTGCTCCACCATGGTCCAGAAATCTGTTATTTTAGAGAACTCCCAGAAATTAAGGAAGTATTTTCCGGACCCCTCCGAAGTCAGACAATGCCTTCAGGTATTTGGGACCCGGGAGTACATGCGATGAAGCACCTCTGGCATCCTATACCATTTCGTGAGGAGTTTGTATCCTTCCTCCAGGTATCTGCTGGCCAAGGAGTTCTTGTGGGCGAAGAGCAAGATTCTTTTCCTCTGCTTTTAAGAGAGAGTTATGTTTAAATCCCACTCCCAACTCTGTAGGAAGGGGAGCTCTTGCGGTGCATTGAGGCCTTACTTTTAACCTGAATTCAGGAGATCTACAGTCACAATAATATTACTAGCAAGCATAAAAGATCTCTACACGGAAGTAGTAAACACATTCCCCTAACCAAGGAATAGGGTTGTGGGGAGAAGTTCACTGACCGGTCAAACATCATTGTGTGTAAAGGCTTTTTATTTGTCTGGCAGCAGCAGAAGTTGAATTTTGTTGGACATTTTTTCTTTGTAAAATGTTCTGTTTTCACTAAAATTCTTATTTAACAAGCAATAGGTAATACCACCTTAACCTGTCAGAATTCTTTCTAGAGTGAAATAGGCACCTCTCTAACTATACAACATTTGCAGAAACATTTTATCAATACATCAAGCGACATTCCAGTTCAGTAAACGATTCCAAAAAAAAAATGAAGGCAGAGGTTTGAATATATAGTTTTCCAAAATGTGATTATTTATATACTTATTCCTGGTTGGCAACATATAAGCAATTGACCTCTGAACTCCTCCCTAGTCAGCTTTAAGTGATGTCCTGTTGTGTTCTTCAATAGACTTACAATACCGGGCTTCCTTCTTTATATGAACAGGAAACCTGCTGTGCATTCAACAAATTTGTCTTCCTTTAAGAATAAAGTTTCTTAAATATATCCTCTATATAAATATGTTTAACTATAACACTTAGAATTATACCAGTGGTATGTTAAGTGGGGTAGCTAGTCAAAATTAGGGAAGCTTTATTGTTTTGACAAATCCAGAAGCATAATTTTATTGGCTACAACATAATATACAACAATGTTCTTATCAGATATTTAAGTAGAACAAATGTTCTGTAGTAGATTATATAAATCTTAAGGTAATAAGAGTAGCATGCAGGTCCCTAAAATTAGGTCTGATCACCTTTGTATTAACTGCTCTTGTGCATCCCAAAGAAGTAGGCAAACTGCACCTTTATTTCTTTTGTGCCCAGTTGGCGTTCTGTTCCATAATATCAATGGTACAAAAACATCGGCTGGAGCATTAGCAATGGGGTATACAAAATCTTCTTCAGTATCTGGTGGAATCTGCAGGTTTGATCATCTGCTGTCTCCAGCAGAGGGATTTTCTATATGGTTTTGTCTATGCTCCTGCTTAAAACTCGTGTTGGTGTAAAACATGTCTCCCGTCACAAATACACAGAGAAACTAGTGCAGCCTAGAAAAATACTACTGCTTGATATAGCAAATGATTAAAAAAAGTAAATGGAAAGCATACAATGAATTCTTGAAGAGCTTACTCTTTAGAAGCTTTTATTGCAGCTTGTGGTGTGACAACTATCATAATACCTATATGTAATAATTTACATGCAAGCTTCATGTATTTAAAGGGCACAGAAAAACACATTGGAATGAACAAACCTAAAATGCTATCCTCAGAAACATCAGATCATGTGTTTAACGTTAGCAAACCTATCCTTCACCTAAAATGTGCAAACACTGTTTTGCAATATCTATGCAAATATTATATTTGTCATTACCGCTAAAATTCTTTATATGTATAACGCTTTACACAACTATTGGTAGAATGTCACTTTTTTCTAAACTTTTTCATCTCCTATTTAGTTTTCACCTTTATCACTGATGTTACTCATATCCCTAACATTAAGAAGAAGCTCGAAAAATTGTTTGCCCTATTTTACCAGGAAGCCATATTTATATCATTGCACTTTAGTGTCAAACAAACAAATGTCCTGTGTAAATGTCCTTCTTTTATGGAATCTAATCAATGCGCGCACCAGTCTCCAGCTAATTCAATCAATTTTCACCCCGACCTAGCATGACCTCGGTAACTGTATTATGGAGGTAACCATCACTCCTGTCTGGTGAAAGAGAGCCACAGAATAGGTTGCCACTATACCTCCTATACCCTAGGACAGCTCCTGCTGTCTCAGTCTAGTGCCAGTAAAATAAACTACGAGTCTAAGAGGCCTTCTGGGTAAAGATAAATGAACACTTGTACAGTAATTGCAGTCCCTTTAAGAGAAACAAAACAAAGGGTGTCATGGTGTGACTGAGTACGCAATGGAAGAGTGAGGGCACATCAAAGACTACAAGACTTGTACAAAGGTGCCATTTAATTGTCTTGACTATGCATAAAGGCAACAATGCCATGACAACAGAAGGCTACATGCTGGTGTATTATAGCACAGCCAGTGAACAACACTGAAAACAGCTGACTTTGCTGACAGTGCTCAGTTTTGGGGAATCTTGAAAGCTATCTGTCTCAGAGAGCAGAACTTCTCTTCTGTCATTCTTTTATGTGGAACATTCCTGAATTAAGGTCACCTTTTGGTCATCCCAAGATCTGCCAAAAGATGTTTTCCCATATCTTAGGCTAAGTGTGGCCCAAACAGTTAAAAAACAAAGAACATACATTTTTACATTTTTAACAGAAAATAATATGCAACACCTAGACATTCAACAAGAGAAATGGATTAGGGATATTGCTCTTCATGACATGTAGTAAATACTTGTACACTATAGAGGCCATAAACACACCTCTGACAGCAAAGGCAACAGAAGCACCTGTACTCTATAATATGTTCTTACCCGAAAAACTGATAAGGGTCACTATAAATGACATGCGCATTTTTATATAATGTAATAAAATCACTTGAACCAAACTATGATAATAGAAGGGTTATTTCTTCTCTGGCGTATAATACAGCTTAAGCAATATAAGATTGAATTAATTAATTGGGAAAATGAAGATTAGTTGCTAAGGTTCAAACTGAGGGGTTGATTTACTAAAACTGAAAAGTGCAAAATCTGGTGCAGCTGTGCATGGTAGCCAATCGGCTTCTAACTTCAGCTTGTTCAATTAAGCTTTGACAAAAAAAAACTGAAAGCTGATTTCTATGCAGAACTGCACCAGATTTTGCACTCTCCAGTTTTAGTAAATCAACCCCTGTAGATAATATGGGCAGCAAACTGGGCACAAAGGGCACATGTGCAGCAAACTGGGCACAAGAGAAAAAAAGGTGCAATTTTCCTACTTTTTTGGGATGCACAAGAGCAGTCTATAAAGCCGGGTACACACTAATGCCCCGTACACACGGTCGGATTTTCCGACGGAAAATGTGTGATAGGACCTTGTTGTCGGAAATTCCGACCGTGTGTAGGCTCCATCACACATTTTCCATCGGATTTTTCGACACACAAAGTTTGAGAGCAGGCTATAAAATTTTCCGACAACAAAATCCGTTGTCGGAATTTCCGATGGTGTGTACACAAATCCGACGCACAAAGTGTCACTCATGCTCAGAATAAATAAAGAGATGAAAGCTATTGGCTACTGCCCCGTTTATAGTCCCGACGTACGTGTTTTACGTCACCACATTCAGAATGATCGGCTTTTCCGACAACTTTGTGTGACCATGTGTATGCAAGACAAGTTTGAGCCAACATCCGTCGGAAAAAATCCTAGGATTTTGTTGTCGGAATGTCCGATTAATGTCCGACCGTGTGTACGGGGCATACCCATGCGAGGTTAGTTCAGCCATCTCCCCCACTGAGCTGTTGGGTTTTAATGGCCCCCTCCACCAGAACACTCCGATCAGCGCTCTCTGCCACTGGCTGAGAGCGCTAACCGGGAGTCGGTTGAATGCTGGTTTTCCAGCACGCACATCTGTCGGACAGACCGCCATACACACAGGCCGAATGTCGTCCAGTTTTTTTTTTTGAACCGGCCATTGCCTCCCGTGTGTACCCAGCTTTAGTGATGGGACACATTACCACTTTGGAATTTTTTACCCATGAAAGACAATCAGACATCAATTAACTGCTCTTAGCCACTGATGAGAAAAATGTTGTTTTACAATTTTTCTTGTAACCTAGCCACCTATGAATACATGATATTTTCTGTACATACCTATTTTGTTTGAAATAAATGCTTTAAAAGGACTCATGCATCAGGCCATGCACCTTTCTCATCTCTTTTGCAGATAAAAATGTTGGCTACTGTGCTTTGCATGCCTTACAAAATAGAACATTACTGTCTATTCATTTACATGGTTTAAATAGCAGTGAAATGTAGTCTTGTAATTATTCAGTATACTGTAGAGCTTATCATACATATACATTGATAATTTGTGTGGCATAATTCATAAGGACTTATCCTAGTGTCAGTTGCAAGGTCACTAAAAAAGCTGACCATACACCAGTCGATTTGTAGATACAAACACTTGTACAATATCTTTCAGTACATTCCATTACATTCCTTTATGCCGCGTACACACGGTCGTACTTTTCGTCTACAAAAGTCCAACAGACGCTGATGGACTAAAGCTGGCTGGTAATCCGATCGTGTGTGGGCTTCTCCGGACTTTCAACTGACTTTTTTAGCCTCAAATCCGACGTACTTTAGATTTGAAACATGCTTCAAAACTTTACTTCGTAACTACGACGGACCCCGAAATCCGCTCGTCTGTGTGCTAGTCCGACGGACAAAAAGCCACGCTAGGGCACCTATTGGCTACTGGCTATGAACTTCCTTATTTTAGTCCGGTGTACGTCATCACGTACGAATCCGACCGACTTTTGTGTGGTCGTGTGTAGGCAAGTCCGTTCGTTAGAAAGTAGGCCGCAAGTCCGCCGCAAGTCCACCGAAAGTCTGCCGGAAGTCTGTCGGAAAGGCTGTCCGACTTTTGTAGACGAAAAGTACGACCGTGTGTACGCGGCATTAGAATTAAATTTTAAATGAATGGACTTTCCCCGAACCAAAAGCACATACACTGTTAGAAATTCATGAGAAAGAAAAATTATCCATCCTGCTCCTTGGAATTTTCTCCTCATTGCTGTTGAAAACAATTTGACCCCACTAATGATAAAATTGAATGAATGTTTTTAAAATTAAATATTTCAAACAAAAATCTACTAGTGTATGACCAGCCAAAGTCTCAAAATCACACAACAGTTTCCTAATAGTCTAAAGCCCTGTACACACGGGCAGAATGTCGTCTTGCATCGGCCGGTTCAAAAGAAACCGGCCGAACTTCGGCCTGTGTATATGGCAGCCAGTCCGACAGAAGCTGGCCGTTCAGACAGCTTCTGTCAAAGGCTCATGACTGAAAAAGGTCTTCCGATCAGCGCTCTCAGCCAATGGTTGAGAGCGCTGACCGAGGTGTTCTGGCGAGGGGGGGTCAGCAGGGGAGATCGCTGTACTAACATCAGATTGTTAATACAATGACTCCGACCCGAGCTGTCAGTTTTTTTTTCATTCAACCTGCTTGGTTGAACGAAAAAAAAAACTAGTGGTTTGTACAAGGCTTTAAAGTACCTTTAAAAAACATTACCCTATTTACACATTACAAACATATTGAGTTGCTATTTGGGTTTGTTTTTTACTCTGCTTTCAAGCTTTTTATATATAAATTAGACAGCCATAGTGGCAATGTTATCAGAAACAACTGTAGTGAGTAAATATTCCAAATGTGTTTGGTGTTTTACCAAGTACAAAAACAGGTCTTCACAGGTCAGTTTCTGTGAAAAGCTCATTTTACCCACTCAAACGCCAGCAAAAGTCACATGCCATAGCAAGTCTGATCCTACTGGGTTTTTTTTCTCAATGCTTTTTAGATTTTGATTTAAAGTGAAACAATTATCTAGTGTTTACAGTTTAGTATATACAGTAGTATACTTTACTATAGTATGGTATGTAAAGTGAAATTTGAAATTGTTAGTTATACTGGATTCATATTCATTTATAGATATAACGTTAAATACAGCAGTCCAGTGGCTACATGCTGTCCCTTTTGAAAAGCAGCTCCTTCACTGCACAGAAGGCAAGTCAATATTATTATTATTATTAATATTATATAAAATGTATATTACCATACAAAACAAGTCATTAATGCCCATTCAATATTTTCTATAATATATGGGAGATCAAATTATGCTTTTTTGAAAGATGCAACAATTGGGTAACAGTCCATAAGCAGACAGTTTTTCTTGCATTATGGTATTTGTATATTTACAAGGCTTCAGAGAAAGACCTCTACTGATCAGACTAAGCCTGCGCATCCCTCTCTGTGGCCATCAAAGTGGAAATCCAGCCAAAACGTATCTTTAGTTTTATACTGTATGATGTGGATAGGGACTAGAGATTCTGCCACTTTTATTTATTGTAAACTGAGTCACCAATTGAGAAATTTACCCTCGTTTACTGTTCTGGTGGCACCAGTCAAAAAAGACTGGAAGTGAGGGTAAATATTTCCAATGGGGACAACAGTAAAAACCCGACATAAGATTCTAAACTTTTCACTATTCCTTTATGAACTTTTTCAAAAGTGGAGATACACTTTAGGCTAACAATAATATTGATATTTAGTTTATGTCATTATTGGTCAGTGTACATTGCAGATACCTCTTCAGTCAATTATGTATTAATAAACTGTAAAAACAAGTCATGTCAGAAAGGTACTTACATCAAACTGAGCTGGAAGTGATCATACATGTTCAAAGATAAATATGCCTACCTTGAGTTTTTGTATAGTTACAGTGTTCTTAAGCTCACCAAACACATTACAGTCTAATGCCCCGTACACACGGTCGGATTTTCCGATGGAAAATGTGTGATAGGACCTTGTTGTCGGAAATTCCGACCGTGTGTTGGCTCCATCGGACATTTTCCATCGGATTTTCCGACACACAAAGTTTGAGAGCAGGCTATAAAATTTTCCGACAACAAAATCCGTTGTCGGAATTTCCGATAGTGTGTAGACAAATTCGACGCACAAAGAGCCACGCATGCTCAGAATAAATAAAGAGATGAAAGCTATTGGCTACTGCCCCGTTTATAGTCCCGACATACGTGTTTTACGTCACCACATTCAGAATGATCGAATTTTCCGACCACTTTGTGTGACCGTGTGTATGCAAGACAAGTTTGAGCCAACATCCGTCGGAAAAAATCCTAGGATTTTGTTGTCGGAATGTCCGAACAAAGTCCGACCGTGTGTACGCCCTATAATAGTACAACCTTTAGATCTACCAACAACTATGTAGTGCAAGGGCCTGCCTGGTTTTATACAAATTGGTTGGATAGGTTAGGTAGGTCCTCATACTATATACTTTTGGTAAATCCAAAGTTGCTTGTAAAAAATCGTATGGTCGGATTATGGTGGCCCTCATAAGTATAGGTTAATTGGATTCTGCCCATTCCACATCTCGTCACAGTTATACAGTGCCTTGCAAACATATTCACCCCCCTTGGCATTTTTCGTGTTTTTTTGCCTTACAACCTGGAATTAACATGGATTGTTTGAGGATTTGCATTATTTAATTTACAGAACATGCCCACAACTTTGAAGATGTTTTTTTTTTTTATTGTGAAGCAAACAACAAATAGGACAAAATAACAGAAAAAGTCAATGTGCATATCTATTCACCCCCCTAAAGTCAATACTTTGTAGAGTCACCTTTTTGCGGCTGTGGATACGTCTCTGTGAGCTTGCCACATCTTACCACTGGGATTTTTACCCATTCCTCCTTGCAAAACTGCTCCAGCTCCTTCAAGTTGGATGGTTTGCACTTGTGAGCAGAAATCTTTAAGTCTGACCACAGATTTTCCAATGGATTGAGGTCTGGGCTTTGACTAGGCCATTCCAACACATTTACATGTTTCCCCTTAAACCACTCAAGTGTTGCTTTAGCAGTGTGTTTGGGGTCATTGTCCTGCTGGAAGGTGAACCTCCGTCCTAGCCTCAAATCACACACAGAGTGGTACAGGTTTTGCTCAAGAATATCCCTGTATTTAGCACCATCCATCTTTCCCTCAACGCTGACCAGTTTCCCAGTCCTGACTGCTGAAAAACATCCCCACAGCATGATGCTGCCACCACCATGTTTCACTGTGGGGATGGTGTTCTTTGGGTGATGTAATGTGTTGGGTTTGCGCCAGACATAGCGTTTTCTTTGATGGCCAAAAAGTTCAATTTTAGTCTGATCAGACCAGAGCACCTTCCTCCATACATTTTGGGAGTCTCCCACATGCCTTTTTGCAAACTCAAAACGTGCCATTTTGTTTTTTGCTGAAAGTAATGGCTTTCTTCTGGCCACTCTGCCATAAAGCCCAACTCTATGGAGCGTACGGCTTATTGTCGTCCTATGTACAGATACTCCAGTCTCTGCTCTGGAACCCATCAGCTCCTCCAGGGTTACCTTAGGTCTCTGTGCTGCCTCTCTGATTAATGCCCTCCTTTCCCCGGTCCGTGAGTTTTGGTGTGCAGCTGTCTCTTGACAGTGCTGTGCCATGTTCTTTCCATTTGGTTATGATAGATTTGATGGTGCTCCTAGGGATCATCAAAGATTTGGATATTTTTTTAACACCTAACCCTGACTTGTACTTATCAACAACATTGTCCCTTACTTGTTTGGAGAGTTCCTTGGTCTTCATGGCAGTGTTTGGTTAGTGGTGCCTCTTGCTTAGGTGTTGCAGCCTGTGGGGCCTTTCAAAAAGGTGTGTATATGTAATTACAGATCATGTGACACTTAGATTGCACACAGGTGGACATCATTTCACTAATTATGTGACTTCTGAAGGTAACTGGTTGCACCAGAGCTTTTTTTGGCCTTCATAACAAGGGGGTGAATACATACGCACATGCCAATTATCAGTTTTTCATTTCTGAAAAATAGTTTTATGTAATATATTTTTCTAATTTTACTTCACCAACTTAGACTATTGTGTTCTGATCCATCACATATAATACAGATTAAAAAAAACATTGAACTAAAGGCTGTAATTTAACAAAATAGGTAAAAAGCCAAGGGGGATAAATACAAGGCACTGTACATAACATGGCAGTGAGTAGAGAACTAGTAATCAGATTCAGAACATAAAGATATAGAGACACCAAAGTTGACAAAATGTCTGCCAGGTGTATTTAAAGGAGACCTGTACTGAAAGAATATGAAGGCTGTCATTGTTACACATATTTGAAAAATGCTGATTGCCTGACCATGAAGCTAAACCACAGTCTTCAATGCTTTCAGAGGCATTGACCTTGAGTAAGTATATGTAGATATGTAGATGAGTAGTTCTGCCTTCACTCTGGCTTTCTAATGTGCATACTTGTTCCAGGTCAGTGAATGAGAAAGTACTGACAACTAGTATTCTTATTTCTATCAGTGTAGGTTTCCTGTAATTGTTGGGGTCAAAAAAATTTCTTTCACTACATTCAAGGATCCTACTATCTGTGTTTGTGTATCTCTGGTGACGTTAATCCACTTATTTCCCCTTATTATCAATAACTATGTTTGTGCACATGTAAAGACAGTAGACCGGATTTCTTAATTTGTCAGCCTCATTTCATTTACATTTCACTGAACACCCACCTAGGGGTAGAGAAGTTGAATTAACACACAAATGTTTGAATATACGGGGCAGCTCTTCAGAGAGATGTGTGTAGTAACCCTGTCCTGACCCCATGCTAACCTTTGTGCTTGTCACAGACTGCTTTCCTTTGTTTGACCGAGTTGGCTGGTGTTTAGATTACAGGTAAAGGGACAATGGCTTTGCTATCATACAATACCTCCTGACCTACTGTTCATCTCAGACCTCTAGTCTGGAATCTTATCACCTGGACAAACTAAAATAATAAAATAATGGCATATAGATGCTGCTAGTCACCAAAATAAATGTCATGCAGAAGGCAACCCATAGACATAAAATGACACTTATGTTTCCAGGTGTCCAAAGACACTTCTGGCTGACCACTTTTGGTCAAAACTATCAACTGCAGACCACTCTATATTGGGCTACAATTGTAGTGAAGCATATACTTTTATGGAGCACTACCCTTCATCCTGCAAGGTCTTTAGTCTAAAGTTGGATACATACAAGCTAAAAATCATCCATAAACAGTCAGTTGGGCAGGAGCCGGGCAACTTTCGGTTTGTGTGCACAGCTGTCTATTCTACAGAAGCCAGTCTTACAACCAGCTTCTGTCGAACGGGCATGTTGGAAAACCAGCGGCCAATCAGCATCCAATCAGCACTCTCAGCCAATGGCTTCAAAGGCTGATCAGTGTGTTCTGGCGGGGGCAGTCTCCCTGTCAAAACACAAAGTCCCGCCACACAAATATCACTTGTGTTAGTTTGGCGATCTTTACGTTTTTTTTCGTTCATTGCGCTGGGTTGAACAAAGAAAGACTTTAGTGTGTATCCAGCCTAAAACAGCCTGTGACACCATAGAATTCCTCTTGAGGTTGCTAGCAATTCCTTGAGAAATGAGCAGAGGTAAATTTATGCCCCCACCTGCACTGATCACCAATACAAAGGGGAATTTTCTCACAAACCACTAATATAGGGGGTCACGTCTACACTGACCATTAGTATAAGAGAACAACACAATTTTTTCATCATAAGATTATTACTGAAAAAATTGTATAGAGCGGGGGTGGTAATGATCTGTCCTGGGTGTCAAATAAAGTGGGAAGCTCACATTCTTTGTTCTTTTATTTAAATTTTTTTGCAACTTACTGATCTTATTAATGCATCATTAGCTATAGGTTTAATCATTTTTGGCAGGGGTTCCTCAAGACTTGAATGCTATTTCAAGCTATCTCAAGGATTTTCTAAATGTATAGAAGTTAAGAAGCCTGGTCTAGGTTGTTGTGCTGGAGTCAGATGTCATTGGTGGCCACCTCTCACAAAATGGCAGTTACTTGACTCTTATGCTGAATTACTTATGCCCTGTACACACGACCGGTTTTGCCTTCAGAATAAACTCTGAAGGTTTTTCCGACGGAATTCTGACGGAATTCCGCTCAAGCTGTCTTGCATACATACGGTCACACCAAGTTCCGACTGCCAAGAACACGGTGACGTACAACTTGTACGACGGGACAACACGTTCGACGTCTTGTACTTGCTTCAGAGCATGCGTCATTTTTGGTACGTCGGAACAGCATACAGACGAGCAGTTTCCCGATAGGAATTTGTTCCATCGGTAAAATATAGAACATGTTCTCTATCTATGTCCGTCTGAATTTTCGACGTAAAAAGTCCAATGGGGCATACCCACGGTCGGAATATACTATGAAAAGCTCCCATCTGACTTTTTCTGTCGGAAATTCCGACTGTGTGTACGGGGCATTAGAGTTTAACATACCAGTTTAGGTTGCCTGTAGACATGCAGATCCTGTACCAAAAATTATACATAGAAACATGACAATACTTGTAATCTCAATCCTTCCTTGAACTATTCCCATATATAAATAACATAAATAACAGCTAGAAATGACACAAAAAGTTCCCAACAAGCTTGTTTGTGAGAAGTCAATCATTAGATCGACTTTTCCCGAACAGGAACAGTCATACATGGATTAAAATTCAGCCAGTCCCTCCTGAAGCCAAATTTCGACCCATCTATGGTCGGCTTTAGTCTGCATTAAAATAAATTTGGCCACAGTCCATTTTTGAGCAGACATGTTCTCAGTCTGCTCCTTTTAATTTAAAGTCAGGAACATCCAGTTTTTTTCAAGACTATAAACCAGAATGATCCAACTAAAAAGAAAACTATAGAGATCCATAAGAATGGATGCTAGTGTTATTGATATTTTAAAAGTAGAGTGAATTAAATGAACACATATGCATATGAAATTGGAATCTGGAAAGTGAATTTGGTCAGATACCCTCAGGCACTGATTAATCTCAACTGTTTACTAGTTTCCTGAGATTAGCTGACTTGAAATGTCAATGGCATTCAGCTAGATCTGGCAAGAAATGTATCATGACCATGGGATTTCTGAAGCATATCTGAACTTGTAAACAATGCATTTGTAATCTTTTTTCAAGTTTTTTTCCATTATTATCACCTGGTAATGCAAATAACATACTCATTGTCTCTGTGTGGCTATGCTCACTTCCACACTGCATATACGGGGTGAGCTATGGTTGCCACCCAAGCTTGATTTGACATGCCTGTCTTTGTTTATTTCCATTACAATTGGGGCAATGGGATTAGTAGCTTACAGAAAAAGATAAGGTTGTTTGTGCTTTCAATTAACAGGAAATGACAAGGACAGGTACAGGACAGGTATTTTGTGTACTTGCTCAAAATGTTCTTAGCCTAAAAAATAAAAATTAATGCAACCACTGCATTTAAGAACTGGTAAGCTGCAATATATTGAATTTTTGTTCTTGGGTTTAGCTTTCCTTTATTAAGCACAAGTAAAGCAAAAGCCTTCTGCCCTTTTAATTGTGGTATCATTAAAATATTTTTTATCAGGATAACAAAGCCTATATCATTGCTAGTTCTCAGCCATCAGAACAGTGAATCATTTTAGCTGCGTGTTTTTTCTACCCCCTTGGTCTGACACTTTCTGGTTCCTCTGATGACCTCATGTGCATTCCAATAGAAATGACCGTTACTGAACGCCTGCTGGCCTCCTGGAAGAAGCAATGCGCTATGATATAAATTGTGAGCAGCACCAAAAAGGTTAAACAATGTTACACAAATGAACATTCCAGACAGGCACCACGCCTCCGAAAACACACGAAGCTGGGGAAGTTTCATTCCTTACTTCATGAAGCGAAATACATCTCCAACAGCCTTAATCCAGCCATAGACTTCCAAACTGACCATAAAGATAACCTCTTCATTATTAATTTTGATGTGATCAGTCTTTGGAAGGGGAGTGATTAATGGAGCACATTAGAGTGAATTCTGTCATTGCAGGGACACCATTAGTCTCATTTAATAAGCTTAAGTGCAAAAATGTCCATAGCTGTTCTTTAGAATTCACTAACATGTGCTACACAACTCAACTGAACTGAACAACTCATTCCCTTTCTTCCTGCTACCAAATAAAGCCAACTCTGGTGCATATTTTACACAGGGCTATAATTCGCGTCACTTTACGATTTTCTAACGATGGCCATACGCAGAGACTTTTTCATCGATAGCAAATAATCTGATAGTTGTCTACACTTCAATAAAGAATTCTATAAACAATTACAAATATTACGACAGGCAGTTTACAAAGAGCAAATGTTGATGGAGTTTCATGCTATATCTTAGTCATCTCTCATATACTGTAATACCTAACTATAAAAAACAACACTGGAATAATCTTAGTATCAAGTAAAATAAAGTTTGCCTAAACCAAATATTGCAGAATAAAATAGTAATGCATAGTAAAATGAACTTGTGGTCATTTTCAATGTTGGCATTTCAGTAAATTTGACTCAATGACATGGGAAAGCTTTCCCCTCCCAATGTTTTCCTGCCTTAAAGTGATATTAAATGGTAATTTTTTAAATTTTCTTTGTAATAACAAACATACTTACCTGCTCTGTGCAATCGTTTTGCACAGAGCAGCCCCAATCCTCCTATTCTTCTTTGGCGCTCCTGGCTCCTCCCCCTTGTTTACTCATTTTTAGGATGCATAACAATTTAGTATTCGATATATTGCAGTGATCATCAACCCTGTCCTCAGGGTCCACTAACAGGCCAGGTTTGCAAGATAACTGAAATACATCACAGGTAATATCATTTGCTGCTCAGGTGATTGCAGTATTCTAGTCTGCATCTCCCCAAGGTAATGTATAAAACCTGGCCTGTTAGTGGGCCCTGAGGACAGGGTTGATGACCACTGATATATTGTATAAATTTTAATAGCACAGCACAGAAATCTATGATTTATCACACTGTATTAAGTATCTCACAGTTGAGTTGCTGCTTTGCACATGATTGAATTTCTTTTTGTATACTGTGTAATACACAAGAGCATGTATTCTATTCTCTTATGCCACGTACACACGGGCGGACTTTTCGACCGAACTGGTCCAACGGACTTTTGACAGACTTCCAACGGACTTTCGAATGAACGAACTTGCCTACACATGATCACACCAAAGTCCGACGGATTCGTACGTGATGACGTACGACCGGACTAAAATATGGAAGTTGATAGCCGGTAGCCAATAGCTGCCCTAGCGTGGGTTTTCGTCCGTCGGACTAGCATACAGACGAGTGGATTTTTCGACCAGACTCGAGTCCGTCGGACAAATATGAAACATGTTCCAAATCTAAAGTCTGTCAGATTTTTGACCGAAAAAGTCAGCTGCAGGTCAGATGGAGCCCACACACAGATTGTCCGCCCGTGTGTACACGGCATTATAATCTCTTACCTTTTTCTGACAGAAATCTTAAAATGTGTCATCAAAAGACTTTAAACTTTTATTATACCCAATATTTTTTTTTTTATTCTTACCTTGCAATTTGCTTGGAGGAGAAGAACTTGACTGAGTATGGTGCGGAGAGCCATGTGACATAAGTGAAGTCATATTGTGTGGATGTGAGGATCCTGAGCTGTATGCATCCATGGCTAATTTCTGCCTAAATGCTTCTTCTTTCCTCCTGTTTGCAAACCAGTTATAAACACGAACCTCTGTGACCAGATTTGATCCTAATCCATGAGCCTTTGATGGTGAAACACCTCGTTGCAAACATTCTGCTCTGTAAACATAAGCAACAAAAGAGTGCACAGAGCATAAAACATTTGAACTATTTTCTTTTCTTGTTCTATAAGCAGAGTAACCATGAATGAGTCAATATTTGTGCAAAATTCATCCATTGGGTAAAAGCTGTCTGCTGCAGAGTTCAAACCATGCCTTGAATTCTAGGGATATTTCTAAAAAGCCAATGTAAAAGACACAACCACTCACAACTGATTGTACAGTATTGGATAGGCTTTAAGGGGTTTTATCACCCATAACCTTCTTAATACTTCTTTTGCAAGAATTTTTCTCCCTGAGGTACCAATTCCATCACAACTGTCTTAAAAAGCAGCGTTTCTTATAAGCAATGTTTTTTCAGGTCCATAATGGTTTTTTGTTGGACCATACAGTCTGCCGAGTGTCTAGGCCATATGGGTAGTGGAGCTTACAGAGGATGGCTCTCTGGAGTGGGGTTGGTAAAGTTGGCAGGATCCCCAACAATTTTTGAAAACATTATGCAGCTTCTGTTTCTAATATGTATAATACCTAATGAAGAATGCTATTTCTTGCGTGTTTGATAACTTGAGTCCTTATGCTTTTTTCTCCCTAAATCCCTTTGAGTCCCAGAGCATTACTTTTGCTTTGGTGATGGTTGGTTCCATTCATTATGCTTCTTTAGCATTTGTAGCCTAATGCATTATACATATTTTTTGGGACAGATAGGGCTTTAATTTGGAAGCAGATTTCGTTTTTAGAGAGGGGCCGAGAGCGCCGGTGAGGGACCCGAGGAGGATCGGGGCTGCTCTATGCAAAACCACTGCTCAGAGTAGTTAAAGTGGAAGTAAACCCATCCATAAAACTGTTTCATATCCGGCATGTGCCGGAAATGTAACACTCCCATTGGTTGTGCTCTCAACCAAACTGTCAAGCCATCCAATAGCTGGTGTCATACCTGATCACATGTGAAGCATCATAGCAGTTGTAGATTGAACAAAGGCAAAGATGGCAGCTTCCTTGGCTGAAAACGATAGGAGGGTTTGCTTACACTTTAAGTATAACATGTTTGTCATTTAAAAAAAAGAAAACCTTTAATGTTACTTTAAATTTTCAAACAGGTGAATTTACTGTACATACGCCATAGGAGCTCCCATTTCTCCATTACCTGTTACATTCTTCAACCAAAGCCTCTCTTTCTTCTTTACTGGGGTTCTTTTGTCTTTCATAGGCCTGATAGAGAATGTGCTGGGATGCAGGTCCCCATTTGAAACGGTTCCGTCTCATTTTCTTGTTAGCAGGCTCTGAGCAGGAATCATCAGACTGCGCTGTGACTTGAGTTTGATGGTTGAACTCTGGAAAGAGAAACAGCAGCTGATCCTGACTGCTTTTGTCTGTCATATTTCCACAACCCTGGACTGTCTGGTTGAATTCTGTAAAGAAAGGGCAAAAATGTCTAGCCACAGCAAACATATATAAAGCAGCACAAACAGAAAGGACACAGGGTAATCAAATTCTGCTCTCAGAACACCAAGAGGCTGTAATTGCCCAGGGCATTCAAAAACAAAATGTCAGGTAGCTGGGGTCTATAGCAGCCATTATGCAGGCCATACACTAAAGCTTCATACGCGTGATAAGAATATTGGACTAATGATCGTCCCTTTTTTTTTTCCAATGCTAGTCTTATATAGAAAACCAATAGGTTACTAAAGTCTCAAAATTCTTGTAACGGCAAAACACAACTTCGGAAGTGATTTCATGTATTGTATTGTATTCTTTCATTTCCAAACATGTGTGGTCTTGGTCACATGATTTGTACAAATACCATTCTAATTACATGACAATCGTTTGTTCTATTATCGTACCAGAAATATTTTCGTGCTTATCACTTTGGATTTTTGAACTGTCGTGATCGGCTCTCGAAAACTGTGTACTAGTGATCAGATTATCAGACCATCGCTTCGAGAGCAGTATTTTGTCCTCTGATATTCTCATCGTGTGTACTAGGCATACGTTTTTTGTCATTCTCCTTGGAAAGGAGGCTAACTGCAGAAAAAAGCACCCGTCACTTAATTCAAAATGATTTCAGGGGCATCTCAAACTGATGCCAAAGCAAGCTGCATTTGTCTGTTGACAAAAACCGCAAGTCCATTGACCCAGGCTGTTGGAAAAATTCCACAGTTTTTGGTCTTTGCAATCCATAAGGTGTGGCATTTATATTGGTGAATCATCTCATGTTATGACATTGACTTCATTGTTTTTTCTTCTGGGGAGCTGCAAAGATGATAAAGAGATATATGCAGCAACACACCATACCTTGGAGAGAGGTATTTGAAATGATCAAATCAGAAAATACCTTGAATTGTTGCAAACAAAAAATAGATGTTCTTTGAATGGCAGAGGTGCTAAGTGAGCGACCTCCAATATACAGAAGGCAAGTCACTCCAGCAGCACCCAGAAGAGACTAGCGCTGACTGCATGTAGCACAGGCCATTATAGTGAATTTGTACACCCCCAGCAGCCCTCCAGATGTGAGATATGAAGAGTTATGCCGCGTACACACGAGCGGACTTCTCGTCGAACTGAACTCCGAAGGACTTTTCAACTGAGTTCCGACGGAGTTCTGATGAAAGGACTTGCCCACCAAAGTCTGATCATTTCGAACGTGATGACGTACGACTGGACTAGAAAAGGAAGTTCAATAGCTAGTAGCCAATAGCTGCCCTTGCGTCGTTTTCGGTCTGTCGGACTAGCATACAGACGAACGTTTTTTTCGATAGGAATCGAGTCCGTCGGAAAGATTTGAAACATGTTCTATTTCTAAGGTCCGTCAGATTCTTTGACAGAAAAGGTCCAATGAAGCATACACACGATCAAATTGTCCGACAGATTCGTTCCGTCTGATCTTTTCTGACGGAAAGTCCGCTCGTGTGCATTAGATGTAACCAAGCCAGACTAATGTAAGTTTAAAAAATAAAAACATTCTTGGAGTTCAGCTTTATTGTCCATAGTCTTGACACAGATCCACTTTCGAGAGCAGAACCTCTAAATATAATTTAGCTCACTATTTTACACATTAGAAAACTATCACTATCATCAGTCCCTTTTTTTTTTTAATTACCCACTTAGCTCACTACAATGCGGCTTTTGTTCTTAACTAGTGAAACAAATCTTAGAAAAAGATGTCAAAGCATGTCATGTCAACAGCCACTTTCCACATGTTTTCTTTATTTTGAAATGGTTGGCAGTTTAGCATACATCTATAAACAACAACCTCACAGTGCCTTGAAAATGTATTCATACCCCTTGAAATTTTACACATTTTGTCATGTCACAACCAAAAAACATAAATGTATTTTATTGGGATTTTATGTGATAGACCAACACAAAGTGACACATAGTTGTGAAGTAGAAGGAAAATGATAAATGATTGTCAAATTTTTTTTACAAATAAATATCTGAAAAGTGTGGCATGCATTTGTATTCAGCCCCCTTTACTCTGATACCCCTAACTAAAATTTAGTGGAACCAACTGCCTTCAGAAGTCCCCTAATTAGTAAATAGTCCACCTGTGTGTAATTTAATCTCATTATAAATACAGCTGTTCTGTGAAGCCTTCAGGGGGTTGTTAGAGAAACCTTAGTGAACAAACAGCATCATGAAGGCCAAGGAACACACCAGACAGGTCAGGGATAAAGTTGTGGAGAAGTTTAAAGCAGGGTTAGGTTATAAAAAAAATATCCCAAGCTTCGAACATCTCATAGAGCACTGTTCAATCCATCATCCGAAAATGCAAACCTACCAAGACATGGCCGTCCACCTAAACTGACAGGCCAGGGCAAGGAGAGTATTAATCAGAAAAGCAGCCAAGAGGCCCATGGTAACTCTGGAGGAGCTGCAGAGATCCACAGCTCAGGTGGTGGGAGAATCTGTCCACAGGACAACTATTAGTCATGCATTCCACAAAGCTGGTCTTTATGGAAGAGTGGCAAGAAGAAAACCATTGTTGGAAGAAAGCCATAAGAAGTCCCATTTTCTGTTTGCAAGAAGTAATGTGGGAGACACACCAAACATGTGGAAAAAAGCGCTCTGGTCAGTTGAGACCAAAATTGAACTTTTTGACCTAAAAGCAAAACACTATGTGTGGCGGAAAACTATCACTGCACCACCCTGAACACCCCATCCCCACCGTGAAACATGGTGGTGGCAACATCATGCTGTGGTATGCTTTTCTTCAGCAGGGACAGAGAAGCTGGTCAGAGTTGATGGAGAGATGGATGGAGCCAAATACAGGGCAATCTTGGAAGAAAACCTATTAGTCTGCAAAAGACTTGAGATTGGGGCAGAGGTTCACCATCCAGCAGGACAACGACCCTAAACATACAGCCATAGCTACAATGGAATGGTTTAGATCAAAGCATATTCATGTGTTAGAATGGCCCAGTCAAAGTCCAGATCTGAATCCAATTGAGAATCTGTGGCAAGACTTGAAAATTGCTGTTCACAGACATGACCATCCAATCTGACAGAGCTTGAGCTATTTTGCAAAGAAGAATGGGCAAAAATGTCACTCTCTAGATGTGCAAAGCTGGTAGAGACATACCCAAAAAGACTTGCAGCTGTAATTGCAGCAAAAGGCAGTTCTACAAAGTATTGACTCATGGGGGCTGAATACAAATACACGCCACACTTTTCACATATTTATTTGTAAAAAATTCTTAAAACCATAATTTTACTTCCACTTCAAAATTATGTGCCACTTTGTGTTGGTCTATCACATAAAATCCGAATAAAATACATTTACCTTTTTGGTTGTAACATGACAAAATGTGGAAAATGTCAAGAGGTGTGAATACTTTAACCACCTTAGCACTGGTGAACATTAATGATTGCCCTACTGTCCCTCTCCATTTAAGTTTTGATGTGTTCCATGTTGTTTGCTCCGCTCTGTGGAAAATATCATTAGGTTTAAAAAGAACGGTACTATGTTTATCGACCAGGTCTTAAAATCAACGTATGATGCCAAAAAAGACCTAAGGTTTAAAAAAGCTTTGGGAGCACTGTAAACTAAGTTTGCAAAGAGGAAAGTGCCTATTGCTGAACACATAAAATCCAGGTTTAAACTTTTTTCAGACTCTTATGTTCATAAAAAGCCAATCCATTTCAGAGGTTCCAAGGCTCCATTTCATCAGGGCTTGGTACTATTAAACAAACTGTGCACTTGAATGAAAAAAAAAATGAGGGATCTTAATGGGTAATTAGTATGATTGCTCCAGGTGGCAGTTAAGATAGCATCCAGTCTCTACTTGAGCAAAGAGCCAGCTTCCAGCCATCACTCCTGAGAAAGCTGCCCAAGGGGAAAAATTCCATATATACTCATTAAAGCAGTATTAAACCCAAGAGCACATTTTTTTATCATATTGCAGCTTACCAATACTTAGATTTGGTGGCTGCATTCGTTTTCTTTTTTAGGCTTTTTTTTTTTATATATATTTTCACCTGGTGTCAAGTGTTATCTGGAGTTTAGCTCTAAATCTGCTAGTACATCTAACATCCCCCTCCTCCCATATTGACAATGCTGCTGTCCACAGTGCCCCAGTGCTTCTTCATCCAGATTAGGAGCAGGAGGTGTTGTACTGGCCAGACCACCAGGGGAAAACAGAGGGAAAAAGACAAAAAAAAGCAAATCAATGCAGCTACTATTTAATGGCGGGTAAGCTGCAATGTACTGTATTACATTTTTGGTTTTGGGTTTAATACTACTTTAAGACCGGGCAGCAGTGGTGTAGTGGGTAGCACTCTCGCCTAGCAGTAAGGAGAGTCGCTGGTTCGAATCCCAACCACGATACTACCTGCCTGGAGTTTGCATGTTCTCCCTGTGCCTGTGTGGGTTTCCTCCAGGTACTCCGGTTTCCTCCCACACTCCAAAGACATGCTGGTAGGTTAATTGGATCCTGTCTAAATTGTCCCTAGTATGTATGTATGTGAGTTAGGGACCTTAGATTGTAAGCTCCTTGAGGGTAGGGACTGATGTGAATGTACAATGTATATATACAGTATACGTAAATTGACGGTGCTATATAAGTACCTAAAATAAATAAGATAAAATAAATAAGACAGGACTGAGAACACCTATTGCTTTAGGAGATCCAATACCCCACATCTTTCTTCTACGTCCTAAATTTGGGAACACGGACATTTGTGATTTTTTTATTTGCGATTCTTTTTTTTTCTATCTGGTCTTCAGTGGAAATGGCCTTGTAGATTCAACAAGCACAATTTGGTAAATTACTGAATTTTTGCTACATATTTTAACATTTTAATAGGTTATACAGTACATTAGTACTGGATAATAGGCAGTGATTCTAGATGTTTTAAAAAATATTTGACACACAGTATGTAAAAGATAAATTGGTACTTTTTGTTGTGAGTAAAGAGTCATTTGGTTTCTATATGTCTTCCACCACAATATAAGACACACTTGCTGTTGAGACTACTGTTTAAAGTCAATAGACACTTATATCGATGTGTTGGAACTTTGTCTGTTACTATATTGATTTCCATAAATTTGTTATCCATGTTATATGCGCTCCTATTAACGTGTATCACCAGCTATGATTTGTCATGTCATGCTGTAATGTGATGTTGCATACCTTAAACAAAAAAATAAAAAAAAATAAAAAGTAATTTATAAGATACTGTATAGGTTCATTTACACCTGCCCTCTGAAGAGTGAACCGTTGTGGATCACTTTTTAGAGATGGTTTAACAGGTGGCTGGGCTGTATTTTAATCCTGTAAGGCTGCACCACTTTGCTTCAACCATGTGCATTGCATACAGTTGCAGGGTGATTGCAGTGGAGCCCTATTTACTTGAATGGGTCACATTTGCCAGAAGTACCACTTGACAAGCATTGGCCGCAAAATGTGTACAACTCTGCCCAGCTGCCTTTGCAGCTTAAGGGGGGCAGTTGGGGGCAGTAAAACCGTGGTTCAATCACCTGACTACAAGTGTGAACAAGTCTTAACTAACTTGTGCATTTAAATATATATAAAGTTACAGCTGATTATGACTGTTACAATTTCAATGTTTCAATTGTGATAATTGTTGTTCAATGATTTAGATATTTTTAAGCCTCGTACACATGATGAGAATATTGGACGAAGGATCATCCATTTTTTTTTTTTGCATGCTAGTCTAATATGTAATATGTTCTCATACCACAGAATACAACTTCGGAAGTGATGTACTGTATTGTGTTGTATTGTATTCTTTCAATTCTGAGCATGTGCGGCCTTGGTCACTTGATTTTTTCGTACAAATACTATATTACATGAAAATCGTTTGTTCTGTTATCTTACGGGAAAAATGTTTGTGCTTGTCCCTTTTCGGATATTTTCGCATGAACTCTCGTGATCGGCTCTCGAACGTTGTGTACTAATGAATAGATTATTGGACAATCGCTCCAAATGCGTTTTTTCCTTTGATTTTCTCATTGTGTGTACTAGGCATTGCACATATTTAGTATCTATTTCTTTTGAGAACACTAGGAGCCCTGGGCTATACACTCACAGATTTTACTTATTATCATCACTGATAATAAGGGCAGATAGAGAAGTACAGGGGTAAGTTAATTTGCAATAACCTTGTGACTAAGAGCTGAGACAATTTTAATAAGAATTTTCATACAGCCATATAGGACAGAAACAAAAAAAAAAATAATGGAACCCAAAACAAAAACATTTTGACATGTTTCTATACTATTCTGCCTTTCCGGTGGGGTGAATGGCCCATGCAGCTATCATTCTGATCACTATCACTTGTTAGAGGTCAGCTGTAGACGCAGCTAGAGCATAGCTCAGCCGGTGGGCAACATAGTACAATTGTTATTTTCTGCCATGTTGGATACATAGCTCACAGTGTTTCTGCAAAACAGCAGACATAGATATGAGAACATATTTCTACTTCAAGAGGAGTTCCAGTATCCCCCCCCAAAAAATTAAAAGTCAGCAGCTACAAATACTGTAGCTGCTGCCTTTTAATATAAGGACACTTAGCTGTCCAGGGACCCAGTGATGTCCCCACCCTAGCTGATTCTTCAGAGGGCTTCGGGTACAGGTGCTGGCATCTCAAGTAAGGGAAACAGGAAGTAAAGCCTTGCAGCTTCACAGCCGGTTTCCTACTGCACATAGGGGGTTATTTACGAAAGGCAAATCCACTTTGCACTAAAAGTGTAAACTACAAGTGCAACGTGCACTTGAAATTGCACTGAAAGTGCACTTGGAAGTGCAGTCGCTGTAAATCTGAGGGGTAGATCTGAAATTTTATTATCCAATCACGTGCAAGCTAAAATGCTGTTTTTTATTTTCCTTGTATGTCCCTCTCAGATCTACAGCGAATGCACTACCAAGTGCACTTTCAGTGCAATTTCAAGTGCACTTTGCACTTGTAGTTTGCACTTGTAGTGCAAAGTGGATTTGCCTTTAGAAAATAACCCCCAATGGTGTAGTAAATCATATAAACATTAACATAAAAGGAAGGTACACCCGTGATGGTGACAGACAGTATTGCATCCATGCATCACTCCATCTTCCCCACATGCAATGCAAACTCACCAGAAGGAGTATGAAAACAAGCAATAAGTGGCCCAATCAGCTCAACAGGGATAAACGGATGAATCACAGCAATGCCTCCAGTATTCACTAACTTTCTAACTTCAGCTTGTTCAATTAAGCTTTCACAAAAAAAAAAAACTTAATGCTGACTGGTTTCTATGCAGAGCTGTGCCAGATTTTGCACAATCCAGTTTTAGTAAATCAATCGCAACCTTTACTTATCTATCAACTAGAAGTTACAGCTGCCTTTCTGCTGTGGGCACTATTATTACAGAGGTATTGTTGGAACATTTGTGGGCAGACTAAAGCCTGGAACTCACCCCCCGCTCTTCCTTTCCCTGCAATCTTTTGGGACACATCACAGGTCCCAGTAGACTATGGGACCATTCACAACAACAGAGCAGCTAACCATTCATGATGGGCGGTACCATTCACCTGAGATCACGCCACCACAATTGCCGACCACGCTGCGTCTACATGTGAGTAACAAATAATAGATATTTTATTGATCTTAAACAATTTTAGTTAGCTGCTCTGTTATTGTATCATGGATCGATAAACATTATTACACTATTATACCCTTTTTTTCTTGTCTAACTGGTATCATGATGTGGTGTGAGCGGCTGAGTGTCCCCTAACTTCTTTACACTGAGGGTCTTCGATTAAGTGAATACTGGAGGTATTGCTGTGATTCATCCATTTATCCCTGTTGAGCTGATTGGGCCACCTATTGCGTTTTTTCTTACTCCCTCTGGTGAGCTTGCATTGCATGTGGGGAAGATGGAGTGATGCATGGAGGCAATATTGTCTGTCACCATCACGGGTGTACCTTCCTTTTATGTTAATGTTTATATGATTTACTACAATATGAGATTTAACATCCAGCATCAAGAGTGGACTCCCTTTAAAGAATCACATGGGCACTAGTAGTGCACAAAGCAAGTGAGCTGTTCTCTTAGTTGAGACAGCATTCATCTCTGGTGAGTGGCCACCTCTTCCCTATCCATACACGTGAAGGAATATTGCACATTTTTATGGACTATCATTTGTGGACTATTTCTACACTTTGTGGGTCTTTATCAATGTTATGATTGTCCAATGAAGGAATATTGAATATAAGTTGTTTGTTTGTTGACCGCTTATACTTTTTCATGCACTATTAGTGCTGCAATTTTGAGTTTTTTTTGTTCATTTGAGCGGTGTGTGTTTCCTCTATTGACTAAAAAACAAAAATAAACTGCGCTTGTGATAACAATGTGAATATAAGCTGCAACACTCTAGTGAGATATCATCACAAAATGGAAATAAATAAAAATAATGTTGCACTAAGTGTAACAAAGGAAACAAAAAGTGAGTCTACGAGTCACACATGTTACACAGATGTAAATGAGTGTCTTGATAGCTGACACACCAACTGAAATCTTCCACTATGTGATAAACCACCACTAATAAAGGATGTGTTCTTACCAGAGAGCATTGACCACCTATTGTGGAGGGTCAAAGAAGGCTTAGGATCTCAAATACTCCATCGCCATTGGTAGATCAACATACGGAAGACGGGGAAGATCATTCCATGCAGCCAAGGAGAGTATCACAGGTCCTCTTGCTCCAAGTGGACGCACCAAATAGCATACCCCAGCAAGAGATAAAACACCACAATAGTGTAAAATATCAATAACAGGACTTTTATTAAAAGTAAGGCACTTACATGCCAGCAGACAACAAAACAGCGAGTATGTATGACCATATGTTGACCTACCAATGGCGATGGAGCATTTGAGATACTAAGCCTTCTTTGACCCCCCCAGTAATAAGTGGTCAATGCTCTCTCGTAAGAGCACATGCTTTATTGGTGGTGGTTTATCACATGGTGGAAGATTTCAGTTGGTGTATCAACTATCAAGACACTTATTTACATCTGTGTCACCTGTGTGAGTCATAGACTCACTTTTTGTTTCCTTTGTTACACTTAGCGCAACTTTATTTTTATTTGTTTCCTCTATTGCCAGTAGCTATTTTTTGTGTTTTAGCGCTGATCTCTTTCTCTGTATTTCTCTGCTCACTGAAGACTTAGAACTGAGCGATCAGCAGTCTTTGATCGCTCAGTTCTGGATGTAGAGCAGTGGTTCTCAACTCCTGTCCTCAGGACCCACTAACAGGTCAGGTTTGTAAGATATACATCACAGGTGACATCATTTGCTGCTCAGTGAGTATTCTAGTCTGCATCTCCTCAAGGTAATACTTAAAATCTGGCCTGTTATTAGGTCCTGAGGACAGGGGTTGAGAACCACTGATGTAGAGGGAGCAGAGGGCAGATGCAGTATCAGACTGATGCTGTATCCACCTGTGAATTTTTTTATGTTTTTTTTTTCAAAACCCACACTTCTCTGTATAGGTATAAAGAATACACAATGTTTCCATTCTGCAGTAGAAAACCTCATACTGCTGTATACACACTGTGGTCAAAGACATTTTTTTAACTATTACAAAAAAAATGTTGCTATTTAAGTAAAGTGAACCATGTCATAGAAAAGAAGAAGAAACGGTCAAGTTCCCCTTTATACTTACGTATGACAATTTCCCTTTGTTTCCTCACATACCAGGTATACAGGGCAGCACGTTTTTGTGTTTTCATTGGAGTGCCTTTGTTGAGATGCTGGGAAAGATGTGATTGGTTCAGTCCAGTAATATCAACTACCTCTCTCTGAGGAATGTTGTGCTGCTGCATATATCCCTTTATCATCTTTGCAGCTCTCCAGGGATCCTCACTGTAGAGAAGAAAATACAAAGAAGTCAATGTCAATGTTATGGCATAAGATGATTTACTAATATACATGCCACACCATATAGGTTGCAAAGACCAACAACTATGTAATTAGTCCAACAACCTTTGTCCCTGGACTTTCAGCTTGCTTTTGACATCAGTTTGGGATGATTCTGAAATCATTTACACTTTACTGACAGGTGCATTTGACCTACAGTTAACCTCCTTTTGAAATGTGTCAAGCTGCTTTTGCATTCCTAAGAAAAGAAGAAAAGATTCATCGCACATTTGAATCCAAAAGATGCTGTAGAGATTTCTTTATTGTCATGAGCCAGACAAAATTGTAATGACGATCAGTTGACACCTTTCACACAAAAAGAACCGTGCTTACACGGTTCTTTTCGTGTGAAACGTGTCAACCGATCGTCATTGCAATTTTTGCAATTTTTTTGCTAAAATGACGGTAAAGTGGCGCTTTACCACCGACGTCCCCAACGCCTCAGTGTGAAAGCAGTCTAACATTTATTTGGGTTGTGGAGAAAAATCTACGAAAACATACTCCATGCAGAAAGCAGTATTAGTGAGAATTAAACCCTGGACTGCAGCACTCCAAGGCAATGGTGGGTTCTAAAGTTTTATTAACCATGCAGCTCTAAAATCCGTATAGTAGAAAGAAATGTAGTAATTGCGCAGGTGAAGATTAGTGATGAATAATCAAAAAAAGCAGCTGGCATTCACACAACAGAACATAAAAAAACTAAAAAAATTGCCACACTATTAAAATGTGAGAAATATATAAAACAATATAAAATGAATAAATAATGGTGATCAGTCCATAAAGTGTCCAAAACAAATGAAGAAATCCTTGAAGTCATATCTCAGAGGATGATAAATGACAAAACACCCAAAGTGTACCTTCCACCGTGATAATAGAAGATGTGCCCTTACCAGATAACTGGACTCCACGTTATAGGAGCCTAGTAAGACATATGCACTGTACACACGACTGGTTTTCCCGTCGGAATAAACTCTGAAGGTTTTTCTGACGGAGTTCCGACGGAATTCCTCTCAGGCTGTCTTGCATCCACACGGTCACACCAAATTCTGACCGTCCAGAACGCGGTGACGTACAACACCTACGACGGGACTAGAACAAATAGCCAGTAGCCAATAGCTTCTGTCTCGTACTTCCTTCAGAGCATGGAACTGGTTTCGTCTGAAAAATTTAGAACATGTTCTCTTTCTAGGTCCGTCAGAATCGTCGACGTAAAAAGTCCGATGGGGCATACACACGATCGGAATATACGATGAAAAGCTCCCGTCAGACTTTTTCTGTCAGACATTCCGTTCGTGTGTACACGGCATTAGATTCACACATCATGGAGGATCCAACAACTGAATTTAAACAAGAATGGCATTAAAGCCAACCTTGCTGGTTTATCCCTTTCCCTCTTTCTCATGAATGTGATATAAAAGAAGAGAAAGATCACCACATAGTGTAAAACCATGGTGGTTTATTGAAGATTTCCACAAGTCCAACAAAACATGGATTAAAAAGCTCCAGGGTTAAAAGAGATCTGCAGATCACAATGAAACTAGCGTAGTGTATTGAGCATAGACTTCATCCTACTAGTTTCGTCATACATGACGTCATCCAGGGTGATATATCCAGTGCATGGATCCTCCATGATGTGTGAATCTATGTCTTACTAGGCTCCTATAACGTGGAGTCTAGTTATCCGGTAAGGGCACATCTTTTATTATCGTGGTGGAAGGTGCACTTTGGATGTTTTGTCATTTATCATCCTTTGAGATACGACTTCAAGGATTTCTTCATTTGTTTTGGACACTTTATCGACTGTTCACCTTTATTTATTCAGTTTATATTGGTTTATATATTTCTCACATTTTAATAGCGCTGCAATTTTTTTGTTTTTTTATGCTCTAAAATCCATGCATGCAGTTTTTGCTTATAAGAAAGGAAGGGAAATTTTCCACAAGAAAACACAGGCAGCAAAAGAAAACTGTCAGGGGTTTTAAAGTAGAATTCCAGCTTACACCGAACTAGTCTTAAAAATGTCCCCTCCTTACACCTATGCTGATTAACCTGTGTTAAAAAAAGATGTTCTTACCTACCTATGTTCAGCCCACTGCAGTCCAGTCATGTGATTTTTCTGGGTCAGCAAGCACTGGCTGCAGGGGAGGAGAGGAGAGAGAGCTTGACAATGGCTGGTAAAGCTTGAGCAGTGACGTCAACCATAGGCTCCAATGGCCCATCCATTGTCGGCGCTCCCTCCTCTCCTCTACTGCCACTACTGGCTGACACAGGTGAGCTGGATCATGTGACTGGACTTGAGCAAGAAGAAAATAGGTAAGTATATACATCTTTCTAGCACAGATTAGTCAGCATTAACATTATTGGGGGGTGTAATTTTAGGATTAGTTAGATGTAAGCTGGAATTCTAAAATAGGTACTACATTCAGGATGAACCACTAGCTAAATAAATCCAAGAGGCAATTTATCACACACAGAAGACACACATTTCATAGGTTAAAAAAATTCAGACATGCCTTCTATGATGGCTTCTATGACGTGCCCTCTATGATGCAGTCTTACCTTAACTGGCATTGCAGATATACAGTGAAATGTATTTTATTGTCGCTTTGTATTACATTGAAGTGTTTATGCAGATTTGTTTGCTAAAATATTTTTGTGGTACAATACAGTATAATAGTTATGAAAATATACAGTAATAAAAACATATAGAAGATTTCTGCCACTGTTTGGGTATTGTGCATGTGCGTCGACTCGAGACTTGGTCACCAGCCATATATTTATTGTTACATTTGAAGGTGAAAAATGATTTTGGATTTATTTATGTACAGTATTTCACAAGTGTTAAAAGTACATTGTACAAATGCTTATACATTTGTTCATCATATAATTTAGGTAGAATGCTAGAAATTCAATCCACACTTATTTATTTGCAAATTGGTCAACCGTAGCGAGTTACAACCAGGGAATCAACTATTGAGAGCAGCTGTTGTAGCCCAGCAAACACATGTGTGTGCAGAAATGCACGGGCAGGTGCGCATTATGCTTGCCTGCAGAAGAGAGTGAACACTGCTTCACCCTTACTAGCATGCTTATAGTAAATCAGGTATATAGTACAGTAGACCAGTTTTAGTCTGTTCGGGGGAGGGGGGGACTGGTACTGGGATTAAATAAGTGATCTACTTTTTTGAAAACTCTGCAGTAACCCCCCAACAAAAGGAATGCGTGTTCTGCACTAGGTAATGAAGTTCAAACCTAATGTATACACCTGTTTATACAAGCCATTTCTTTTGGCATTCCATTGATATCAGATGAATCATTTATTTTGTCAACATGCTTAAAACCAAACCCATCTAGCTAGTAAGAAAAGTATACAGTCTAAACGTGATGGAATAGTGTTTTCCAGTATTGCGTTATGTACATGAGGCCTTAAGCCCACGGTCACATCGGGCCATTTTGACATGTGATTTAACATGTCAAATCGCCAGGTATTGCCGGCAAAGGCACCATTCGAATTGATGCGACGCCGACTTTGCGGCACCGCACCGATTCCCAAAAGTTGTTCCTGCACTACTTTTGGCAACTTCGAGGGTGATTTAAATAGACATCTGTGCAGGAACCCGCATAGATGTCTGTTAAATTGCCCCCCCCCCCCCGAAGTCGGACTGAAATGCAGGTTTGAAATTGTGCGAATTCAGTTAAACTGATGCTGATTAATAGAGCCAATCAGGTGTTTTGTGCCTAGATTCTAAATTATTTTACATTGTCCTATACACAAAGCTTAAGGGATATAGTGATAGCGATGCCAACTCTAAAGCCCCGTACACACGATCGGACTTTCAGATGGGAAATGTTGGATGACAGGCTGTTGGCGGGAAATCCGACGGTGTGTATTCTCCATCGGACAATTGTTGTTGGACTTTCCGCCAACAAATGTTGGTTAGCATGTTTTCAAATTTTCCGCCAACAAATGTCTGTTGTCGGATTTTCCGATCGTGTGTACACAAGTCCGTCGGACAAAAGTCCAAAGTACAAACACACATGCTCAGAAGCGGTCGGTCTTGTAGCGTTCGTAATGGAGAATCAACAATTGTGACGTGGCAAATGATGAAATCTCCAAATGCAGCGCACAATTCTCTTCTTCTTTAATGGGATAATAATGAAGCTGCTTTGCTGGTGATACTGATGGAGTTATTGCAAATTAATTTTCAAAGGCTTTTTGTGCTAGTGATATCAAGAATAATATTATTCGTTTTTTTTTTTTTTTTTGTGTAAGTTATCACAGCACTATTATCCCGTAGTTTTTAAGATCAAAGATACAACTATGTTGGTGTCCCTTGTCAATTTTACATTGTATTCTTTTAAAATGTAACTGCCTACTCCCAAAATGTCATTTGAAGTAAAACACATAGCCAAGTATTATTCGCCACAATTTTTTTATTGTGCATTGAAAAAAAAAAAATTAGACATGCTATCTGCCAATAGAACTTAACCAAAAATATAGAAAATATTCCAAATCAAATCATTATTCAACCAAAAAAAATAATGTCAAAGCAAAAACTCCAGGGCTAATAATAAATATCACGTTATCTCCTCCAATTCCGCAACATGTCTGGTTGACGAACGGCCGTTCAGAAACGAACTGAAAAGCACGAAATGAAAAGCGCAAAATGAAAAGCGCAAATCAACACTCACCAAACTTTTACTAACACGAAATTAGCAAAAGGTGGCGATAAAGAGCTGAAAACCACGTAATACGTCTAGTACATCACTGCGTTCGTAATTGTTGGCCAACAATTGTGTGACCGTGTGTATGCAAGACAAGTTTGAGGCAACGCCCTTCAGACAAAATTCCACGGTTTTGTTGTCGGAAAGTCCAATCGTGTGTACGAGGCATAAGCGTCCCCAAATCTCCGAGAAAGGGTTCACCACTACTAAAGTGATTTCTGCTGCATAATTGGAGCAGGCCTATTCCCACAACAAGTATTTAAGTTTGAGCTTTTATTCTGTATCCTGGTTGAGAAAATGCTACCTATTTTTCACTAGTTGTACCGCCAATTAATGTAGCGTAGGGGAAACAAAGCAAACACCCATTGCATGGTCAGTTGTCAAGATCCCTCGGTATTCCAGTGAATTCATTCATGCGATCTTCACAGTCTGTTACTAGTGTTGGACTACCTGATTTTCTGTTTACTAGGAATGTTACATCAGATCTGTTTTTTTTATTTTTTTATTTTAACCAATGATCAAATATTTGCCTTGTTTTATCGCCTAGCGCCTAATGCCATCAAGAAATGTCCTCCTGGTTGAAACGATATATTGTTTCCAAAGGCATGCAGCAATTTGATTGTTTTGCTTATCTATCTTGAAAAAGGAACCATTATTACCATGGAACTTTGGGTCACCTAAATTGCGTCTCTAAACTATTCTGGAATGTGCAGTTTAATCTTCACTAGCCAGGCAGGTACTGTTAGCCTTCATAAGGCTTCATGCACACTGGACGTTTTTGCAGCTGATACCCCTAAGACCCCTTTCACACTGGGGTGCTTTGCAGGCGCTACAGCGCTAAAAATAGCGCCTGCAAAGCGCCCTGAAAAAGCCGCTCCTGTCTCTTCAGTGTGAAAGCCCAAGGGCTTTCACACTGGAGCAGTGCGCTGACAGGACGCTAAAAAAAGTCCTGCTAGCAGCATCTTTGGAGCGGTGAAGAAGCGGTGCTCTTGCCCATTGAAATGAATGGGGCAGCGCGGTTATACCGCCGACACAGCGCTGCTGCAGCAGCGCTTTGCAGTGGTTTTAACCCTTTCTCGGCCGCTAGTGGGGGGGGTAAAAGCGCCCCGCAAGCGGCTGAATAGCGCCGCAAAATTGACAGTAAAGTGTCGCTAAAAATAGCGGCGCTTTGCCACAGACGCACCCACCGCCCCGGTGTGAAAATAGCCTAAGTGTCAGGCGTTTTTTTCCCTACCTCTAAACTCCCCTGCATGTTAGCTTATATCCATGCACACATGGATAAAAAAGGGTTAACTGGCGGCGCTGCCGGTGGTATAGCCGCGCTGCCGCATTGATTTCAATGGGCAGGAGCGGTGGAGGAGCGGTATCCACACCGCTCCTTCACCGCTCCAAAGATGCTGCTAGCAGGACTTTTTTTACCGTCCTGCCAGCGCACCGCTCCAGTGTGAAAGCCCTCGGGGCTTTCACACTGAAGAGAAAGGAGCGGCTCTTTCAGGGCACTTTGCAGGCGCTATTTTTAGCGCTGTAGTGCCTGCAAAGCGCCGCAGTGTGAAAGGGGTCTAAGACTCCTTTCACACTAAGGCGCTTTTCAGGTGCTTTCACGCTAAAAAAGCGCATGAAAAGCTCACAAAAAACCTATTTCCATTAAAATCAATAAATGCTTTCACACTGGGGCAGTGCGCTGGCAGGGCGGTGAAAAAACGCCCTCTCCATTGAAATTAATGGGAAGCTCTTCCAAAGCGCCTGAAAAGCTCTTCAAAAGCGCTCAGTGTTTTACTGGCAGTTTTGAAGCGCTTCAGTGTGAAAGGGGCCTTAATGTTGCTAAACGCATCTAAACGCTAGGCGCGTTTAGCATTTTAGCCAAAGAAATGAATTAAAGCTCTTAAAGGCACCTAAAAGCTTGTAAAAGCTGATAGCAGGAGGAAAGGCTTCTAGGAGAGCTTGCAAAACCCCCGCGTGCATGAGGCTTTAAAACTGATGCTGATTAATAGAGCCAGTCAGGTATTTTGTGCCTAGATTCTAATATATTTTACACTGTCATATACACATAAGACTATATTAAAATACTTTATTTCACAGCTCGTTCTGCCATGTTCACACCCCCATATTCCCAAGGCTTTTTTATGCTCCACACACTAAAATTGCCCATGTGGCAAACTTCTAAGATCCAGCAGTAAAACAAACTGTATAATCTAGATTATGTCATTAAAGATGATCCGCACATCTGCTATTACTCTAAAATCTTGCTTTTTATTCAGGAAACCACAGTGTACAGTAAGCAAATGCAATCAGTTGACGCGTTTCAGCCTACACGGCTTTAATCATAACTACAATAAGACATGAAACTTTGATCATCTAAATTATGTGTCTGTTACAAGATCAGAGTTTCCATCACATCCATGTAATATATAAGGATCATCAAAAAATAGGTTTAACCGCTTGTCGACCAGCCCCCGTCATTATACTGCGGCAGGTAGGCTCCCCTGCGTGAATCGCCGTAGGTGTACATCAGCTGATTTAAGAGCGATAGGGGGTGCGACGGCAGAGCCGATGCGCGTGGCCGGTGCCCGCGATGTCCCCCGGCCACCCGCAATCACGCCACAGGGAGCCAGAACGGGGATCTGTGTGTGTAAACACACAGATCCCCATTCTGACAGGGGAGTAGAGAGAGATCTGCTGTTCCTATTGGTCAGGAACAGCGCTTAACCCCTTGACTGCCCCCTAGTGTTAACCCCTTCCCTGCCAGTGACATTTATACAGTAATCAGTGGCTATTTTTTAGCTCTGATCGCTGTATAAATGTAAATGGTCCCAAAAAAGTGTCAAAAGTGTTCGATCTGTCCGTCGCAATGTCACAGTCCCACTAAAAATGGCAAATCGCCGCCATTACTAGTAAAAAATCTATAAATAATAAAAATGCCATAAATATATCCCCTATTTTGTAGATGCTATAACCAATCAATATACGCTTATTGCGATATTTTTTTACCAAAAATATGTAGAAGAATACATATTGGCCTAAAGTGATGAAGACATTTTTTTTGGATATTTATTATAGCAAAAAGTTAAAAATATTGAGTTTTTTTCAAAATTGTCGCACTTTTTTGTTTATAGCGCACAAAATAAAAATTCCAGAGGTTATCAAATACCACCAAAAGAAAGCTCTATTTGTGGGGAAAAAAGGACACCAATTTTGTTTGGGTACAACGTAGCACGAACGTGCAATTGTCAGTTAAAGCGACGCATTTCCGCAACGCAAATAATGGCCTGGTCATTAAGGGGGCAAATCCTTCCGGTCCTTATGTGGTTAACTGCATCCTTAAGTGGAATTCCAGGCTTTACCTAACTAATCTTAAAAATGCACCCTTCCCAAAAAACCTATGCTGACTAACCTATGTAAGATAGATGTATACACTTACTTATTTTTAGGCCGGTCCAGTCCAGTCATGTGATCTTTCCTGTATCTGCCAGCAGTGGCTGCAGGGGACATGAGGGAACGCCAACAATAGATTGGCAATAGGAACCTATGTCACCACATCCAGGCATTAGCATTGTTGAGCGCTCTCTCCTCTCCCCTGCAGCCGCCACTGGCTGACACAGGGGAAATCACGTGACTTGACTGGAGCACCCTGAAAATAAGTGAGCATATACATCTTTCTTACACAGGTTAGTCATAATATGTGTTAGGAGGGGGGAGTGAGCATTTTTAAGATAAGTTAGGTATGGCATTCCACTTTAACAATATTGAAAGAAAAAGGTATTAACACTGAAGATACTAATGTATCTGCCATTGCCATGTAACAACATATACACAAGTTATGTCCAGTTTGGTCAAATGCTAATTAAAAGGACAATTCACTCAAAAGTGATAGTTTAGCTATTGTTGGAACCAAGAGATTTCCCTGCCACAATTTTCAACTCTGTACATGTCCACCTGCCCAATTATGGATATTCAAATCTAGCTTCCTGTGTTCCAACTCCTCGTGTTGTATTCTTCATAATATAAAAAAAACTGTAAGGTAAGAATGCTTATCACTTAACCACAATGTTGAGAAAAAGACACTTCAAAGAAAACACTTTTTCATAATTCCCCTCTAATTCTTTCCCAAATCCTTCAAAAGTCTGACCATTTGCAAAGTTTGACTTAGATTTTTCTAAATGGTATATCACAGACCATGCTGATCTTAACTTCCTGGAATGATTCAGTGTTATAATTCACTCTTTCAAATGTTTATGTGCTCAGAGACAGGAGACAATGTGTACAATACTACAGTTGGAAACAGCAGAAGGGAACGTCTGATCACATGGTTTACCAACCACAAAGGATAACTTTGCAGTTTCTCAACTGTGTTAAAAACCATGTGCCTAATAAAAAAAATAAAAAAAAAATAAGAAAGACTTCCAACAGAAAATACAAATTTCTCGGCTGTCATGCTAAACCTGATTGGTACCTTCAATACTTTCCTAGTCACTGAACTGCAAAAAGTATGAAAGTTAAAGTGATTGTAAAGGCTCGTTTTAACAAGGAGGAGGTTGTAAGTATAACATGTTATGCTTACCTCCTCTGTGCAGTTGGTTTTGCACAGAGCAGCCTGGATCCTCCTCTTCTGGGATCCCTCTTCACTGCTCCTGGCCCCTCCCTCCTTTGAGTGCCCCTCATCCAGCCACTTGCTACAGGGAGCCCCCTAGCCGAGTCAGAGCACCATGTATCCATTCAGACACGGAGCCCCGACCTGGCCCCATCCCCTCTCTCCCCTGATTGGCTGACTGACTTTGATTGACAGCCGCGGGAGCCAATGGTGCCACTGCTCTGTCTCAGCCAATCAGGAGGAGTGTCCTGGATAGCTGAAGGGATCGTGGACATCGCTGGAGAGAGATGGGGCTCAGGTAGGTAATTATGGCGTTGCTGGGGGGGGGGGGGTTGCTACACACAGAAGGTTTTATATCTTAATGCATACAATGCATTAAGATAAAAAAAAACCCTCTGCTTTTATATTTCCTTTAGCAAGTCTAATTTTCCTCATTTGCTTACTTGTTCCAGGCCAGTGCTTCTGAAAGTATTGCATCCAGAGCAGCCAGGCAACTAGCACTTTAGGAAGAAGGAAAGTAATGACAGCTTTTGTTTGTATTTATTTTAAAGGAATTTCCCATATATATGTATATTATGGTTACATTATAGGTCCACATTTCACTGGCTTTATCATGGCAAGTCCACTATACAGCCTACAGATTTTATAAATGTAAAATGTAAAAATGTATTCCTTGATTTGTTCTTTTTCTTATGCTTTCTGCCTCTTTTCAGAAAGGGGGTCAGTTTATTACAATATTTAGTCCTGAAAGGAGTTGTAATTAAGATAAAACACCTTTTGTGTGTAGCAGCCACCCCAGCACCCCCCTAATTACTTACCTGAGCCCTATCTCTCTCCAGCAATGTCCACGAATGTCTAAGCCATCCGGGACACTCCTACTGATTGGCTGAGACACAGCAGCGGTGCCATTGGCTCCAGCAGCTGTCAATCAAAGTCAGTCAGCCAATGAGGGGAGAGAGTAGAAGGGGCCGGGTCTGAATGGACATACAGAGCTGTGACTCGGCTCCAGTGCTCTCATAGGAAGCTGCTGGCTATGGGGGCACTAGACAGGAGGGAGAGGAGCAGCAAAGAGGGACCTGAGAAGAGGAGGATCCGGGCTGCTCTGTGCAAAACCAACTGCACAGGTAAGTATACTATGTTTGTTATTTAAAAAAAATTTAAAAAAGAGCCTTTACAATCACTTTAACCTCCCTGGCGGTATGATTGTTTTGCATAGAAATTTGGCGTTTTATATTGTGGGCCTGTAATTCTTAGTAATAACACACTTAAATCTGTCCGAACAAGAGTCTAGTAGACATCCCGGGTATGATAAAGTTTGAAACACAAAATCATAAATTATAATATAATAAATAGCTATAAATAGTTATAAAAAATAATAATATAATAATAATAATAAAATTATTTTCCCCACGATTCAGTAAAGCTCAATTCTACAAGTGTTCTAATATACTATCGCTGTTTTCTAGCGGGTCCAAAACCGCTTTTGGCGTAAAGGGACACTTTTTGGTTGCTATGGACAATCTCAAGTTTCCAGGCAGAAAGAACAGTATATATAATATAAAAGTGCATGCAGGGCACTGGACAAAGCACTAGGCACAAAAGGGATGTGAAATTATTTGATACAGTAATGTAATCTGTAAGATTATAGTGTACTGTATGTGTTATGTTTTTTGTACTTTTTGAATGTAGCGCTGGGCTCCGCCCCCATGCATCGCAACGCTCGCAGGGAACAGAGCCTGGAACACAGAGCATCGGGCTGATGATCCGGTGGAGGGCACAGCGGGGGGGATATTGCAGGATCCTGGTGACAAGGTAAGTATGTTGTACCAGGATTCTGCAAGGCAATCCCAAGTGTGGCTCGGGGTTACTGCTAATGGTACTAAAATTTAAGCCCGAGCTGGGAATACAGCTAGGAGGGTTAAGCCAAATTGAAGGACTGAATATAGGACAGGAAATTTGTTACTGTGATGTATTAAAATATTTACCTGGATTTGTTTCCCTGAATTTAACATTTTAAAGTGACTGTTAGGTATCTTTAATCATTTTGTATTTATATATTCGGGACTAAAAAAAAGATAATATATTTTCCAAGTCAATTAAACATGAAGTATTAGAAATGATTATTTTATATAAATTATTTTTGGGGAACAGGACAAGCACTAGCAGCTGCACTTTACTTTTTACTGCTATGCTGTGAATAGCCTGAATAGCTTCTATAATTTGATCTCCTATTTAGATCTATTACTAGCACACACACTCACCCTCTCCCTGTCTGTTAGCATGGATTTTGCTGGGGTTTCTAATGAGAAAATCTAGCATGTGCTGCAGATTAAATGTCATGGAAGCACCCTTTATTAAATGTTTAACTATAAAATGAAGAATTTATAAAAGTAATTAAACAGATGTATAAAATATTTGTTATTAATTTGTAAACATTCAAAAAAATCTGATAAAATTTACCTTAATGCATTATATTTTCCCATTAAGGCTCCATTCACACTTGTACGACTCCAAAGTTGTGCAGACTTTGGAGTGCAACGTTGGCGCAACTTTGACAAAACTTTGGATTTTTGCGACTTGAATATGACTTTGGCTTTGACCAGTGATATTAGACAACTGTTGCAAAATTGTTGCATTGTATAACATTCAGGTACAACTTTCATGCAACCTTTGAGAGTTAACACTGAAAGTCTATGGCCCTCAAGTTGCATGAAATTTGGACCAAAGTAGTGCAGGAACTACTTTGAAGTCGCTGCAACTTTAAGTCACACGTATATAAATGGTTATCATTGGGAAACATGGGGAACAACTTGTCATGCGACAATGATGTCCAAAGTTGCATGACAAGTGGCACAAGTATGCATGGAGCCTAAACAGAATTCTTTGTAGGGCTTATCTAGTAAAATAATGTGAAGAGCATGTGCAAAGTGCAAAAGCCCATGGCACCACCAATCTATTTTCAGCTTACTGAAATCAATTCAAAGAAGAAATTATTGTTTGTTTTTTCTGGGGTTAGTTCTCTTTCTCATCCTTCTTTTCATTGCCTTCAAGAAATGTATCATAGGACAAATATGTAAGCTGCCATTGGTGATGTTCTGAAAATCCTATGCTTTCGGAGTCATTGACTCGGAACAAATATGCAGCAAGTGAAATCAAACAGACGTTAGCACACCTGATCTGCATATAAATTTAAAAAAAAAATTAGTTTTTTTTAACTTTCCCAACGAAATCCAGTTTACTAAGTAGGCTGAATCAGAGTATGAGTTTATAATTAGACTTCTGACTCATGATGAAACCAGTGGATTGATGGATTTCTTCTCTAACAAATGAGTCAGAAGTATTTATGTAATAGTAGCGCTCAGAGCCACAGCGCCCTGAACAGACAGGTTGCTGCTGGAACCTTGGTGCCAACCTAACAACACTGCTGACTTTGTAGATGCGTATGTGTTCTCATCCACGATGTAGAGGAGCATACATAAAATATACAGAAGTGAATCATGGAAACTGATTTACCAAGGTCATTCAATTGCGAGTTGGCGATCTGTCTACAGTGACACAGCAGGGATGTCAAACCTTAATTTTTTTAAAAAAAAATAACAAATCCAATCATGTGAAATGTACCCCCTTATACCCAGACCCTTATAAAGGCAAGCACATACTACCACATACCTAACAACCTGTTTCCTAATGTATGTCCAAAAGTGTGTATCGGTCTATACCAGCCTTTCTCAACCTTTTCATCACAAAGGAACCTTTAAAATAACTTTCCCGGCTAAGAATTTCTATATCTACAACTCATGATTCATTAGTGTGATGGTCAATGAGAAGAATGCTCGCCACATTTGTGGACATTGGGATAAATTACCCCTAAACACATATCTAAAAAGATCAATGGTGTCAGTCGGAATTTATCTGAGAGGCAGAAATTGCTCATTGCTCTCAAGGAACCCCTAACAACCTCTGGAGGAATCTTAGGGTTCCATGGAACCCTGGTTGAGAAACCCTGGTCTTTAATATTATTATATCTCATTTTTTAATCAATTTTTACATATATTTATACATTATTTCAACATATTTCTATTTTTTAATTTATAAAAAAAGTTCAAATTTTTATTTATTAACCAATCACCTGTAATAAACTACATTTAAGTAAAGAAAGACTACTGGGAATTTTTCGTTCGTCGTTTACAAAAAATAAATACTTCCTTTCCTCAAGCTAAAATATAAGAACATAATGTGGTTGATTTACTAAAACTAGAGAGTGTAAAATCTGGTGCAGCTGTGCATAGTAGCCAATCAGCTAACTTTCATCCTGTTCAATTAAGCTTTGACAAAAAAAAAAGACTGGAAGATGATTGATTTCTATGCATAACTGCGGCAGATTTTGCATTCTCCAGTTTTCGTAAATCAACCCCAATAATGATATGTTAATGGACTGGGCGATACATAATCCTGTGCTAAAAGTTTAAAGATTTGTATAAATAAAACAGAACTATAATATTTCTTTTTTAAAATATGTTAAATCAATTTGTTAAATTAAGAGCAATACAGCACAGAATTATTAACATGTTAAAACGCTGCGTAAGTTGTAGGCACTATATATGTACCTGTAATAAATAAATAAAAATAAATGTACAACTGCAACATGTTGCAACCTATGGAGACATTGACATTTTGCAATAAAGGGTTAGTACACCCAAAAGTGATGTTATCAGTGGAACCTGGTGTGTCATGATGTGGTATGTTATATGTCTTGGACACTCTGGAAGAAATCTCTCCCTGTCATAGTTCCTGACTATGTTCCTGTCCAAGCCCACCTTTGTGTGTTTTTGCATCTTTTGTTGCATCATCTATAATATAAAATAAATCAAAGATTTAGCAGGAAGATTGTTAAGCCTTTACAATGACAACAATGGATGTCCAGACCCAGGAATTCAAGCACAGATACATTTCCAGAAACCTACAAAAGTAGATTTCACCAAAATCTACCAATGACTCAAATATGATTTTTGGTTGAACTGACCCTTTCGGATTATCAGACATATAAATGCTTAAACTACTGTGTTTCCTTGAAAATAAGACCTACCCCGAAAATAAGACCTAGCGCTATTTTCCAGGAGGGCTGCAATATAAGCCCTACCCTGAAAATAAGCCCTAGTTTGAAATGCTTGTGTGCTTTTCGGGGAAACACGGAACAATCCTCTGTTACAGCAGTGTGCATTGTGCTGTGTGTATGTGTGTCTCTGTCAGGATCTTGGCCCCCCTCCTTGCAGTGTTCAGAGCAGAGAAGGCGGCTTGGGGCAGGCGATGGAAGCGCTGGGTGTCGGCGGGGGATCTCGGCCCTCCTCCCCTGCAGTGTTCAGAGCAAAGAAGATGGCTTGGAGCAGGCGATGGAAGTGCCAGGTGTCAGCGGGGGATCTCGGCCCCCCTCCCTACAGTGTTCAGAGCGGAGAAGACAGCTCGGGGCAGGCAATGGAAGCGATATACGGTATACCCGGAAAATAAGCCCTAGTGTGTTTTTGGTGTCCACAATAATATAAGACCCGGGCATATTTTCGGGGAAACACAGTAAGAATAGGCTATTAACTGATCCATGAAAACAATATGCCAATTTACTAAAGGAGTAGAAAATGTTCACAAGGAAAATTAATGTTGACTTAGCTTAGCATATAATGGGGGGGGGGTTACTAAAATCAGAGCGTGCAAAATCTGGTGCATCTCTGCTCAGAAACCAATCTGCTTCCAGGTTTCATTGTCAAAGCTTAATTAATTTTAAAAAAAGCTGAAATTAAAAGCTGATTGGCTACCATGCACAGCTGCACCAGATTCTGAGAGCTGCAGTTGTAGTCAATTTCCCCTATCGTGAATCTATGTTTTTGAATATCCAATCCGGTGGATTTAACGTATATTTAATTGGAATGTACATATCTTTACTCTATTCACTCAGTCAAATTAACATTTCCACTTCTTTAGTAAATAAACCCAGATTGTTTTGCTCAATATACAGTATATTCTAAAACATAGAGAGTGATTCACCACTCAGGTGGACCTGATCCCAGGTGTGTAGTGGTAAAACCTTCAGAGGAGAAGAGTCCCAGGTGCTGGCTAAATGCAAATCGGAGTAAGGTTTAGAACAGGAAAATCTGGATGCCGCACACCGGATAAAGTTGAAAAATCTTCTTTATTATAAAAATTGGATCATCAAAAATACAGGACAATCAGGCAGATTGTACAGACACAGCTGACGTGTTTCGCACTCTAATTTGAGTGCTTACTCATAGCTCAAATTAGAGTGCGAAACGCGTCAGCTGTGTCTGTACGATCTGCCTGATTGTCCTGTATTTTTGATGATCCAATTTTTATAATAAAGAAGATTTTTCAACTTTATCCAGTGTGCGGCATCCAGATTTTCCTGTTCTAAACCATATTCTAAAACATATATGCAAACTTCTTAGGTAAATATGCTCTTTATGAGATTGTAATCTAAACTGGCTATAGGATAACTATGAACTGAAAATAGCAACAATACAGGTAGGGTTTTTTCATCAAGGTCCGCCTAATACACAACACATATATGCTTCTTTCTTCTTTTTAAATAAATACACACAGATAGGTAAAGCTATAGCTCCTATTCAAAAAGGTATGTACAAATCTCTGACAGTAATGCTAAGGTAAATCCACAGCAAAGATTGACTGTCTATGTACTTCAGAAGTGTTCATGCAAGGAAGGCCTAAAATGTCCATGGCAAACCCCCATATTAAGATTCCTACTCATTTTAAGTGCAGCTACTAACATACAGATGATGATTAGTCAAGGTGCACATATTAAAAGTGTACTAGCACTTCAATGCAGTTGCAATCATTTTACTTACAAGCTGCTGTCTAATTGTACATCTTAATAGGAGTGCTGAAAAATCTGTTCATTGTTTCAATCTTGTTCCAGGTCTGACCATAATGCAGATTCCCCACTTGTTCCAGCTCTTCGATGTGGCCGAAGGTGGGCTTTGTGTGAAGTAGAAGCATAACTGGATGTTCAGGCTCTAATGAGGTTGCCCAGTTAGGGAGAAGAGTGCGGGCCTGGGAACCTAAAGTCAATATTTGACTTTAGGTGCACCTTAATGACAATATACAGTACATGGGCAGTAGCCACTGACAACGCAATACAAAAATAACTGGTTTTGCCTCTTAAAAAGGATTGGTGGACATACTCCATAAGAGTGATTTACTAAAGTGAAATGAAAAGAGTACAGTCAAGTTCAAACAATCAATCACATGCAGGAGAATAGGAAAAATAGGAACTTGTCCTCCAAATGATTGGAGTAATAAATATTTTAACATGCTACTGTATATTAGAGTGATGAATGAAGCTGGACAATAAATACTGCTTTGTGAAGATTTACACTGTGGCTTACTATGCCAAACAATTTAATTTGATTTAATAAAAGATGCATTTGTGCAAATGGTGTCAGACTTCTATTAAAAAATATCTCTTGGATAGATGGAGCATATCTTGCATTTAGGGCCACATACTGTAGTTCTGCAATGAAGTAAGGCCTCATTCACACTAGAAAGTCTGTATTTAGCTTTTCTGAGGAGACGTTATCAGGTAGGTATAAACAACTTTTATGCCTCCCAGATCACTTTTCTTGCTTTTAAATGTCTCTGGGTTTAGCTGCGTCTAGCTGCATCCAGCATCCGATTAGACACTCTATTGCCCCGTACACACGGTCGGACTTTGTTCGGACATTCCGACAACAAAATCCTAGGATTTTTTCCGATGGATGTTGGCTCAAACTTGTCTTGCATACACACGGTCACACAAAGTTGTCGGAAAATCCGATCATTCTGAACGCGGTGACGTAAAACACGTACGCCGGGACTATAAACGGGGCAGTGGCCAATAGCTTTCATCTCTTTATTTATTCTGAGCATGCGTGGCACTTTGTCCATCGGATTTGTGTACACACGATCGGAATTTCCAACAACGGATTTTGTTGTCGGAAAATTTTATAGCCTGCTCTCAAACTTTGTGTGTCGGAAAATCCGATGGAAAATGTCCGATGGAGCCCACACACGGTCGGAATTTCTGACAACACGCTCTGATCGGAAATTTTCCATCGGAAAATCCGACCGTGTGTACGGGGCATTAGTCTAATTGGATGTTGGATGCACAAAATTTTATTTTCTCTAAACACTGCCAAACTGAATAAACCTAAACACAGGTAAACTTTGAATTTGAATAACACTTTTGAAAAGTCACTACACGCACTTAGGCTTCATGTACACCCTGCCTACTTTGACCGCCAGCCACAGGAAAATGCAAAACACAGCAAAATTGCGCCACAATTTTGACGCAGTTCGCAGTTTCCCTCACCCAGCGGTCAAAACGTTCCCATCCTGAACACGATTCTTCCACGTTCAGGAGAGGCAGGTTGAGGGAGGTTGAGGCTCCCCTAAACACAGCAGTTCCTAAACTCTGGTAAAGGCCTATGTGTAGATGGACACATAGGCTTTATTGGAGTTGAGTTTAGGAGCTTTGGCAAACAAATGCCGAAAGCTTCTAAACTCAAGTTTAGGAGCTGCTAGTGTACATGAGGCCTTATATACATTTACATTTATCTAGGCAGTGAGATTGAGGCATAACAATATACAACTTTGTTCTGCTAGACATGGCTTAAATTTTATCCATTTCCTGCTGATTGAGACAAAATTTGAGCTGGGGGGGGGGGGGGGGCCTGAAGCTGAGGAGTTGAGGATATTAGCTCAAAGAACAGTGAAAACTCACTTCACTTCTCTAATTTTGTACAGATGAAATTTACAAAAAAGCATCTGATTTTCAGGTAATTTGGGTAATTAAAATGAATCTTCGTTATTTCACTATTTTGTTCTTTGAGTGAACATAACTCCTTTAGTAAACATGGCTCACTGTCACCTATAAAGCAACACTTACACTAGTAACAATTGACTAATCAGCAGCATATTTCCTCTCTATCAGTGTCTGGATTGTTATTTATTGCAGTAATAACTTCACTTCCATCATCTCCATTTGGAATAATTCTTTGTAGGCCAATATCAAGGAGTCTGAGTTGGAGCTCATTAGCTGCTCTCTCAAAAGTTTAAGATATTTTAAAAAACATTCCAAAACAGCTGACTTTTATCCACTGCCCTGTTGAGATGGTAGTGGCTAATCTATTCTGTTTATAGTGGCTAATCTATAACTCACTGAATATAATAGCAAAGTGTTTAAAGCCTGGTACACACAATGAGATTATCGGATGATTGTCCGTTTTTTGGGGGGGGTTTTGCATGCTAGTCTCAAAAATAAAGAGATTACTAAAGTTACAAAAGTTCTCTTACGACAGAATAAAAATAAAAAGTGATGTAATGTATTATATTATATTTGTATTGTATTTTCGGACGAAAACTGTACTGATTAAACGAAAATCGTACTACCTGGCAAAAATGTTGTGTTTTTCCCTTCGGATAATTTTGGACGAAAGCTGTGTACTAACAATCGTACGATCAATTCAAAAATTGGTATTTTTTGTACAATTTTCTGATCGTGTGTACTAGGCTTTAGAGTAAATATATATTAATATGGATGGCACATCAAACAGTGCAATAATTACTTAAATGATATGGTCACTAAAAATATGTTGTCCTATCCCTTTATATAGCTGTTGCCCAAATTGCTAAATTGTAACTGTATTTTATATAAAATAAAGGCAGCATGAATTTATTGTGTAGATAGATAGATATATAGATAGATATATGTTTAGTTTGTGTGAAAGTTCAAGCACACATGCTGTATGTATGTCATTAGTTTCTTACATATCTTGAAGACTGTAGAGGATCTCTCACGCTTAATTTTTGGCTCTGTTTACATTTTGGATTTTGTACTACTTCAGGGATTTTCCAAGGCATTCCCCCCATCCTAGTTATATTTCATATTATAAAATAGATTATTGACCCAAGAGGGAGAGTTGACATTCCATTTAATTGCCAAAGCAGGTGTATGCAGACCTGGGACTTGGACAGGTTCATCACCATTCCAGAGGTATTACCTTTAGATAATGTACTAGTTTTGGGTGATCCTTTTGGGAATCACTATATATCACTATAAATCTATGAATCACTATATAAATCTATGGCTTTAAAAAAAAAAAGTCACTGTTTTTCTCTAACAGGTGGAAAGGCTGGAGTGGTCACTCTTGTAGTCTTTGTTCCATTTTGAAGCTTTACAAAAGAGTAGCGTGAACATATGGTATAAGTACACAAACCCTATTGAGTAAATGAACCATGCTTTACATCAGCAAATCAGATATTTGTTCTCATACGTATGCCTCATTAGCACACACCAACAAATAAGCAGCATGAAACATTCTGCAGTTTAAAATAAAACTCACAACAAAGCGGTAAGAATGCTTGTTAATTTAGAGAAACTTAAGTTGCATTTTAGCACTGGTTAAACTGTGAATACAGATTTACTGCTCTACAGAATATTTGTTACATCTTCCCCTAAGTGTGAAGTATCAATTTCTGCTAACAGTCTGGCAAATATTTGCTAACCATGCACCCATTTTAAGCGTTTATAGTGATAAGTGCCTAGGGGGTTAAAGGAACCTTTCAGGAGAGAAACAAGAAGGTTTGTCTTTGAATATACTTATTGTCCAGCTGTCATGCTGAACCAATGACTTCAATAACCCAAAGCTGCCCATAGATAAATCGGCTGGTTCAGCAGGGACCAGCCAAATTTCTGTCCATCTCTCACTGTTATCATGCCACAGATCTAACGCTGATCAGTGTATTCTGACATCAGAGGAATCCCCACTGTCAGAATACAATAGTACAGTGGGGAGAGTTCCTCCATCTACCTCCCATGTGTAGATGGGGGAATACATCTTTTTTTTTCTGGCTGATCGGCTGATTTATGCCCAGCCTTAGTCTTTCGATTTTCACTTCATTCTGATTTTAGTTGCTGCATGCTTTTTTCAGGTCAAGTGGGGTTTGTTTATTAAAGGAATAGAATGTGTTAACTTTGCTAACTGAATTTTCCCTTTGCAAATGAATGTTTTTACTTTGCTTAGTGTAATGCCCCGTACACACGGTCGGATTTTCCGATGGAAAATGTCCGATCGGAGCTTGTTGTCGGAAATTCCGACCGTGTGTGGGCTCCATCGGACATTTTCCATCGGATTTTCCGACACACAAAGTTGGAGAGCAGGAGATAAAATTTTCCGACAACAAAATCCGTTGTCGGAAATTCCGATCGTGTGTACACAAATCCGACGGACAAAGTGCCACGCATGCTCAGAATAAATAAAGAGATGAAAGCTATTGGCCACTGCCCCGTTTATAGTCCCGACGTACGTGTTTTACGTCACCGCGTTTAGAACGATCGGATTTTCCGACAACTTTGTGTGTTCGTGTGTAGACAAAACAAGTTTGAGCCAACATGCGTCTGAAAAAATCCTAGGATTTTGTTGTCGGAATGTCCGAACAAAGTCCGACCGTGTGTACGCCCTATAAGAGGTGAAGGAAGGCAAAAAGTCTGGATTTTTGCTTGCATAGGTTTGGATGATTGCAGCCAGCACAGCTTCACTTCATTCACTATGCTAAAGCTAGCCATACATGGATTAAAATTTGCAAAGCAGGGACTGGCTGAATTTCGATCCATGTATGGGCAGGCTGGATGTACACAAGTCAATTTCTCGATCGTCTTGTGTATAACCAGCTTGTTGGAAAATTTTCTCTCGATCAGCGCCACCTGCTATAGCCAGCACTTCTGATGACTGAATTCTGACAGCAGGGGAATCTCCCTGCTGTCCGAATACAATAGCACAGTGGAGGGGATTCCCTCTCCCACATCTAGTGTGTGGATGGGGGAATTTTATTATACAGGATTTATATAGTGCCAACAGTTTACGCAGCGATTTACGACATAAGGACAGACAGTACAATTACAATACAATTTTATACAATAGGAATCAGAATGCCTTGCTCGTTAGAGCTTACAATCTAAGAAGGAATCAAATAACTTACTTTCTTTCTTTCAACCTGCTGGTTAAAAGAAAAGAAAATACTTTTGTAGGGGCTGCCTAAAGCCTGGTACACACTAGTAGTTTTTTTTTCATTCAACCCAGCAGGCTGAGCGAAAAAAGAATGAAGAGCTCAATCCAATGTTAGTACAGTAAACTCGTCTGCTGAGCTATTGTGTTCTGACAGGGGGACCCCCCCGTCAGAACACACCGGTTAGTGCTCTCAGCCATTGGCTGAGAGCTCTGATTGGATGACTTTCGGCAGAACTTTTTCGGTTATGCCCCTTTGACAGAAGCTGTCGGACCAGCTGCAGTACACTTGGGCTGAATGTTCATTAGAAACCGGCCGATGCCACCCAATATTCGGCTCATGTGTACTAGGCTTAAGTGTGCATTCACTTTGCAAAGAAACCTAACTGTCTTCAAGGACAATAAAAAAAAAAAAACAGGAATTTTGCTTTCATAGGTTTGTATGACTGAAGACAACGACTTATTTCATTCACTCAGCTAAGTGTAAATTCATTTTGCAAACAATACATGTTTGACTATAAATCAACCCTAAATATTCAAAAAGTATTAAAGCCCATAACAGCCAGGCAACTGACATTTTCAAAAGCAGGTAGACAATGATTGCGCTGATGTTTCTTTAGGTTTAGGTATGACAGAACACAGGTGTTCACAAATGGCTATAACTTTTTGTTGTAGAGATTTTCCAGTGTGCGTAAAAATACTTTCCGATACATGCCTGGTTATTCCTCAGGGAACAATTTTTCCCGGTGCATAAAGCAATTTACAATTACAAACTATTCACAACATACCTTCCTTCTTATTAAACATTGTAAAAGGCAAGTAGAATTTACTAGATTTAGCAACAATAAACTTGGTAAATAAGTAAAGCCAATCTAAACAATCCAATCAATTCATATTCAATCAAGTAGGCTCTCACTCTAAGCTTGTCCATAAATCAATCAAAATTTACCCGGTTCAGCGGGGATTTCTCTCGAATAAGACTATTGGAAAACTTCCATTCGATCAGCGCCTGCAGCCAATTGGCTGCAGCACTAATCAGTGTATTCATTTAATGTCAAAATACTGTAGCACAGCGGGTAGGATTCCTCCATCCACCTAGCTTGTGTGGATATGGGAAAGCCGTTTTTTTTGATCGTCCCACAGGCTGATGGAAAAAAAAATGATCCAAATGTGGCCAGCCTAAGTTTTGGTCCAAAAGAAGATTGTACACTCAAACTGTAAAGTGAAAGTTCTCCCAATAGGCTGACAGACAGCAAGTCATACCTGACAGAGGCTCTAAACCTTCCCCATTGATTGCTCCCATGTATAATATAAACATTTTGGTTTTGAATAAAATTTTGAAAAGTGAATATCGAAAACCCCAACTCTCCCCTTCCGGTAACCACACATTTTCCTGCAGTCTTCTAGCCAGTCCGGTATTGTCACGGCAGCTTATTTTTCTTGTGGTGGTGGTGGTGGAGAAGGGGGGCATTTTTTTTCTGGCTGAGCAGCTCTCATGTAATGACATGTAAGTACCGCTCAGTCTTGGAGTACTATGAGCCCAATCTGTGTGGCCCCTCAGGGGGCATGGAAAGGACAGACTGACTCACAGGAAAGAAGAACATGATTGCCATTCTACTCAAAGAGGACTGCCAGTGCCGGATCTAGGAAAAAGCCGGGTACAGCACTGGAATGTGGAGAAGGTATGTAGAACTTGGACTTTTTTTTTTTTTAACAAGGTTTGGAAGGGGGCTAAAAATTAAAAAATATAACAGTAACTGGAGTTTCACTTTGATCATGATAGGTTTATTTCTATATAAAACACTCTACAAAGAGCAATATAAATGGAGCCTTTAGTGTGTAAAATAGCTCACATTGTATTTGACACAGAAGGCTAGGTTTTGTTGCTTTCTCTTTAAAGAGAATCTGCCACCCAAAAAAGCAGTTCCTGGTCATGCAGCACTTAGTAATTAAACAAAGCCAGTGTGGGGCCACAGGGTGTGGCCATTTTTGACAGCATGTACATGGAGCCCCACACGCCATGTACATTTCTGCTATAGAGCTTTGAATTTAAACAGAAAGCACTATAAATGGACTTTATAGGTGGTTGTGCATATAGACACAATCTGATTGCCGTCATGGAAAGCTATCTGCGGAGTGTACCATAAACATGTTTTAGGTCTGAAAACCTCACTATAGAGGAGGGGAATGGAGAGCAGGCACCTACAGCCATCCATACTGGGCCACTGTCATTGCGTGCATGGATATTTTAAGGGTACAGTGCCAAATGTCTTTAAATAATGTATTTTTATTATTTTCTAATTTTACTTTTTTTTTTTTTTTTAAAAAGGAAGAACTTGTCTTTTTCAGTTTTATTATATTAGTTTGGAGTTTAAAGTGTTGTCAAACTGATACCTTTTATTAACTAACTAAAATATTTTAAAAATTACAAGGTTCAGGTAGTATTACAGGTAAAAAACAGGAATAGAAAAATACAAACATGTGTGTGTATATAAATATAGAGATAGATAGTTAGATAGATAGATAGATAGATAGATAGATAGATAGATAGATAGATAGATAGATAGATAGATAGATAGATAGATAGATAGATAGATAGATAGATCCTGTTTTGTTAGAGAATATCTTCCATTTCCGACAACATGACAGAAAGCACAGGAAAGCTGGGGATTTACTACACTATTCTCTGCCCGCACAATGGAAATAAATATTCAATAGTGACACCCGTACTACATATAGTAGTAGATTGCTAAATGCCTGATGCTATACTCACAGCTATTTAAAATTCAATTGTTATGTCATGCCAGGAGTCCCTGATAAAATACACATCATAATGCTGAGAAAAAATATATTGTCTTGGTTGGTTTGCTAAATGCCTTACAGGCCAACAAACCTATGTTATCATCAAATAGCCATTCTGATGACCATAGACATTAGATGGCAGTCTCCCATTCCACATGTTTTTGGATGGGTCCAATGAAGATATTTTACCTATGAGCTATAGCTGCAGATGCCAACAACCATGGCTCAGCTGGCTGAATAGCCATTGGACAGGGTAGAAAACTTTATCCAATCAAAAGATTATGCCACTGATGAGCCAGCAACACAGGCGTCTGCAACAGTCCTCCTCATGAATGATTATCAATGACAACTATTTGCAATACACCAGAGATGCCTGGGGGTTTTCAAGTCATGCCCATGTGTCCAATTGTCCTCTAGTGTCTACGGCCAGCTCCAGTGAATATATTATTTTTATAGTTTTAATTCTGCTTAATCTAGAAATAAATACAAATTCACTTTCCTATAAAAACTCCAGTAGGACATTGAATTATATGTTAAACATACCCATGATATCTATCGGAAAATCACTATTGATAACCTGGATATGAAGTGACCATCCCATGAAGATCCCTTGAATGATTACCTTTTTTCCTGAATAAAAGGACATGATCCTGTCATTACCAATATAATAAAGAACATATCACACTAATTATAGTGGCTAAGCGGTTAGCACTTCTGCTTTGCAGCACTAGGGTCGTCAAATCCCAACCACTACTTGTATGGGGTTTGCATGTTCTTCTTTTGCCTGCGTGGGTCTCCACCGGGTACTCCAGTTTCCTTCCACACTCCAAAAGACATGTTGGTAGGTTAATTGGCTCCTGTCTAAATTGGTCCTAATATGTATGAATTTGAGTTGGGGACCTTAGATTGTAAGTGCCTTAAGGGTAGGGACTGATGTGAATGTATAATATGTATGTAAATTGATGGCGCTATTTAAGTACCTGTAATAAATAATTATAAGCTAAAATTATGGAAGCTCTTTGCACTTGCGCATTTTTATAGGGGCATATATATTTAAAAAAAAAAAAAAACCTTAGGAATATGCAGAACTAAAGCCAGCTGGAGGATAACCAGAGACAGTAAGATTAATCACTGACAAAATTAGCTGTCTTTCTTCACTCAAATATGTTCTTTTTTTTCCACATGGAAAACTTAACTATTATCTCTTAGAACATACTAGTTAATATTTTCAAGACAGGGACATTACATGGCTCAGTCATTGTAGAACTGACTACCTATATTACGACGACTCTCTATAAATCTCTCTTTGGCCCACAATACGAGGCTTTTGATAAATTTAAAGCTCACCATGCATGTTACAATCTAACTACTGTACACATTCAACTTTGCATTTATTAAACACATATACAATCAGGACCTGCCTAATCTATTCAATCAATTTGTATCCAATTAGGCATACCCTTACGCTACACATTATATACTGTATGAGGTACACTGCTCTCAAAAATTATCCTTAATTCATATACCTTTTATGAAATGAATTGAAGGCAGTTGAGTGATATTATAAGGGACATACAACAAATAATCACTAAGTATGCACAGCACAAAAAGTACCAAATAAATATATGTAAAAAAGAATTTTTTTTAAAACCACTTGTACAGATATTTCTGATTTATTTATATTATATATATATATATATATATATATATATATATATATATATATATATATATATATATATATATATATATTGCTAAGTACGTTTAGTTCTTTACATACTTATTATTTGATTGATTCCTTGCACTACATAATTGTTGGTAAAGGAGACTGTATACTCAGATTGTAAAGTGTGTGGTGAGCTTAAATGAGTTTGTACAATCATGTTGCAGCATCTGTCTTGGTGCTCCTCACACAGTAGGGCACACACAAAGAATATTAAAAAAAATCATAAAAAGTCCTTCCCATATGTGTCTAATTGTTCAGCAATAGTGTAGAAACTTTACTAATTGTTCTGCAATTTGCACTTAAGAACTGGACACATTTTTAGACTGCGGTATAGAAAGTAAATGTACTAAAGTAGTACTAGTCTGTGTTCACTGCCAACACCCAATCTTGTGCATTGGGATCTAAAATAAAAAAGGTAATTTGTGCTTGTCTACACAAAGCAATACAACTATAGCTATGAATTACTAAAAGGTTGTTTTTGTTTTTGTTTTTTTTTTGCTTTTCTTTTTTTAGTTTTGCAAGATTTGTGGTTCTATGGGGTAAAAATAAATAAATAAATGCATAAAATAATCCTTTTCTAAATTCCCACTAGAACAAAGCAAGGTTACTGACATCATTGTCTAAGGTGTGTGCCAGTGCAGTTGGTGTATGGCTCACGTCCTTGTTCCCATGAGTCCTCCCAGGCACATTACACACAGGTATATGTAGAGAGATCAGTACACCTCTGTGCATAACTTAGTGCCAAGCCATTAGTCACCCCCTATAATGTGCTCATGTAGTTTCTCTCAGCACCCCTCAAGCCCTGGACTAAATTAGTTCACTAAATCTTCTCTGATTTATGCATTTTGAAATTAGCTGCATATCCAGCTTTGCTATGCAGAACTATTCTTGAAAAAAAAAAAAAACTTAACCACCAACAGCAACTAATTCTCTTTGAAAAATTAACTAACTCCTTTAGAAAATTCAGGTTTAGTAGGATACATTCATTTTTTTCATCTTTTCCCAGGTATTACCCCATCAAACTGCAATTACTGTTTTAAATTAAAAGCAACCATTTATACTCTTCAGCAGGATCTGCTGGCTTTTATTGGAGAGCAGGAGAATTTCCTGGTTAAAGTAGATGTATTAAGCAAATATTTGAAAGGAAAGAGTAAACATCATCAAAACATGCTCACTTACTTACACTAAGAGGCGGCAGTTATTTTTGTTATCCGACTATTTTTTACAGTTGAATTCTTTTTTTTTTTTTAAATCTCTGGACTGTGGGTGTCATTTAATACAGACTGGCTGTCTGCAAGTGCCAAGCCTTTTTTTTGATGTAGTATTACTTAGAGAAAGTACATAGAGGGCAAGCTGGGAGGGTACACAAAAACTCCAAATGGTGGGCTGATTTACTAAAGAATCAACACAACCTCACTACACACACCATTGTTTTTTAGGTTACAAGTTAAGGGTAAACTTTTTCGTCCATAATATAATTAATGTATGCTTATTTAAAAAAAAAAAAAAAAAAGAATAATATACAATAAAAAGCAGCAAGAAGAAAAAAAGGATAGAGACAAACCTTCTGGATGCTATCAATGCAACGAACTTAGCCTGAACAAATGTATTTTCTTAGGAATATTCAGATACTTGTTCTTGTATATAATATATATACATATATATAATATATATATATATACTCCATAATATATATAATGCACCAGGACAATATGATAATATTACATTTGTCAAATATTACACTCTGGAAAAATTGTTCAGTAACTTGAGAAAAAAAAACAACTTATAATACTTAGTATTATATAGTTAATAATAGTTTGGGACGCATTTGGAGTGTATATATATATATATATATATATATATATATATATATATATATATATATATATATATATATATATATATATATATATATATATATATATACATACACATATATGTATAATTGTCCTGGTTTATCAAAGAAGTATACACACACTATATAGAAGTTAGATAGATAGATAGATAGATAGATAGATAGATAGATAGATAGATAGATATCAGCTCCATTGTCCTGGTGCATTATATATATTATGGAGTATATATATATATATATATTATATATATATATATATATATATATATATATATATATATATATATATATATATATATATATATATATATATATATATATATACATGTATATATATTAAATTATATATTACATTATTATGATATATATATATATATATATATATATATATATATATATATATATATATATATATATATATATATATAATATATATATTACATAAATAATGTTATGGGATTTTTTTTTGTACCGCAAATTAACACCGAATATTAATAACTGCAGCGGTAGTAGTAAGACTTCGGAAAGTGACCTGTACAGACAGCACTGGTCCGAATCGTAAACTACTATGGCTATTTTATGCTAGGACTTTTGAACTGAAACAGCTGACAATTCTTATTTTTTAAATAAAAATAAAATCGATACAATAATACAAAAAAGTAACGAACACAACCTGACAAGTTTAGAGATACTCTATGAAAGTTATTGAGAACAGAAAGAGTTTTTATTGTCGGGATTAATGTATCAAAACTCCTAATCAGACAACCTGTCAGATATTTAACTTCTAGGATGTCAACAATATTTTTTAGAATAAAACAAAAAAAAAAAACAGAAAAGGTGCAGTAAGACATCGCTGGGCGCCTTATGCAAAATGTGCTGTTTCAACACTATAAAGACTATTTTTTTTTTTTTTTTAATGAAATATGATTGTATTGGAGCTAAAATAAGAGCAAGTGTAGTTCACCATAATTTTATATAATATTGTACAATGATTGATCTTCAATTTAAGTAGCAAAAAAATAAAAATAAATAAAAAAGGATCCCTGCCAAGCCAGCAATCGCTGTCTCCAAAGTGACTAAGAATTAACCCCTATCACACGGTAAGTCAATGCCAGGGTATGTAGGCACTCACCTTAGCATTCTGTCCACCTCGGCCCTCTGCTCAGCCGCCTCCTCGGTGTTCAGGGACTGCAGCTCCTTAAGAATTGGTGGGGTGTCAAAGTCCTCCCCATCCTCGGATCCCTCGTCCCCAGAAAGCTTGCCCTTATGGTGCCCATTGGTGAGGGTGTGGAAGACCGGTTTGGTGTCAGGGTCCTGCCCAGGGGACATCTGCATGTCCTCCAGCTTGACACCAAAGCTGGACGAGGGAATGAGATCCTCCAGCGCCTGGATCAGCACCTCCTTGGTTATTCCAGAATTCAGGAGAGCATTTAATAGTTCCTGCTGTAAAGAGGATAGTTTGGAAACCATTTTACAAAGAAAAAGGGGAGAAATGGAAAAAAAAGAGGAGAAGAAGGGGGGGAAAAAAAGAATCTTCTTGGCACTGAGCACCTGTTTTTGTGGTGCCCACTGAAGATCCAGGCGAAGCTCCTACAATGGGCCTGCTCCTTCTAACTAGCCATGCTCTCCACCATCGGGCAATATAAATCATGCAAATGAGTGGGAAGGCAGCCAGTCATCCAGAGTGCAGGGGAAGGAGGAGAAGGTAGGCTGGCCTCATCTCCCAGTCTATGCTGGTGACAACACATTTATTGGCTCTGTTTATTGGTCAGACTTTCAGGTGAACTTTGGACTTGTTACGCCAGAAGCCAGCCACCAAGTGCACAAAGCAGAAAAAAACTCATTGCTGCTCTTAGCTGAGCTACAACTTCATTCAAGCAAGTTATTTAGTTCATTGGTGACAATGGGATCATACAACTAACATACGCCTGGGTGCAAATATTAGTATTAGAATCGTTTCTAGGATTAACAAATATTACTAATAGTGTTCAGAAAATGGGTCCATATTCTGTGTGTATATGTTCTGTTTACAATTAAAGCTGGAACAACATGCTTATGATTGATGATGTAAAGGCACATAATTCATTAATGCAACATAATGTATATTAGACTGTGTTAGCTTCCTTGTGTTTGATCTAAGTGTCACTATAGTCAGGGTCCTAATTACTAGTATAATCCCAATAATCATTTGCATATATATATATATATATATATATATATATATATATATATATATATATATATATATATATATATATATATATATATATATATATATATATATATACACACACACTGCAATTATATATATATATATATATATATATATATATATATATATATATATATATATAGGTCTATATATATATAGGTCTATATATATATTTATATATATATATATATATATACAGAAAGAGAGAGGTTATCTATCTATCTATCTATCTATCTATCTATCTATCTATCTATCTATCTATCGCTATCTGTCTAGAAAGATAGATAGATAGATAGATAGATAGATAGATAGATAGATAGATAGATAGATAGATAGATAGATATCACTATATAATATTAGATATAAGATCAAAATTTTGTCTAAAAAATAACAATATCTACTTAATTCGTAGTTACATTGGGTTGATATACTAAAAGAGTATATACTTTAAAATTTTCATTTAGTAAATGTTCGAATAGCTATTGTGAAGCTGTATTCACGTATTTAGTGTTATTATATTTATTATTATGAAACATTCCCAATACACACACACACATATATATATATATATATATATATATATATATATATATATATATATATATATATATATATATATAATTTCTGGTAGTAAAACTAGTAGTACAGACTTTAGCAAAGTGAATATTTATGTATGTTTGTAGTCAGTAAGGTGAAGCTGCGTTCACTGCAATCATCCAATCATAAGCAAGCACATATCATGCTTTATAAATTTTTATTTGCATACGATTGGGTATTCACAGTTAGCATAGCACCCTATTTACGAAGGTAAGTGAAAATTCGAAGTGAACATTTATTCACCTTGCATATAGTGAACAGCCTCTTCTCCTTTAGTAAACCAGTCCCGTTTATTCTGAAGACAGAGAATGTACAGCGATCAACATTTAGATTTACTAACAGGAGACACTTCAGATAGCCAGTCGGGTTATGAATAGAACAGAAATGATTTAACCCTTCCGTTTATTTGGGTTATTTAAGAAAAGTGATCTCCCTGTAGGAAAGCATTAGGAAAAGTGATCATCATATAGGAAAGCATTAGGAAAAGAGATCATCCTGTAGGAAAGCATTAGAAAAAGTGATCACCCTGTAGGAAAGCATTAAGGAAAGTAGATCACCCTATAGGAAACATTAGGGAAAGTAGATCATCCTGTAGGAAATCATTAGGAAAAGTAGATCACTCTACTAGAGGAAAGCATTTAGAAGGAAAAGTGTCATACAGGGTACCAATATTGTTTTCTCAATTATCCACTCCATTTGATCAGGTTATCAGTGATGTGTTATCCTGACCATGTTCAAACGGATTGCTCAAAACAATAGCCCCTAGGACACCCATTCTATTCTAAGTGCATTGTGCATAGGAGAGGTGAAGGGAGAAGCCTATTGGAGGACCTCTTGTCACTGACCTCTTCAGTCTACACGTGTTGGCAGGACACAGTCCCCTAACAATGGCAGGAGACTTTACAATTCATCACTCAGGCCCTGGCTCTTATCTATACTGTACAGTACACAGCCCTCATTGTCACATCTACACAGCTTACCATTTTCATATCAACCTCATAGTAGTCACCATTTCTGGGACTTATCAGCTTGGTTGTAGTCACTTTGGAGTTGATTTACTAAAACTGGAGAGCGCAAAATTTGGTGCAACTCTGCACAGAAACCAATCAGCTTCCAGGTTTTTTTTTTCAAAGTGTAATTGAACAAGCTGAAGTTAGAAGCTGATTGGCTACCATGCACAGCTGTGCCAGATTTTGCACTCTCCAGTTTTAGTAAATCAACCCCAGTGTGTCAGAAATTATATTCTGTGTGAACTGGTTTCTGTCTATACAACATGTCCCAGTAAATCTATACCGGATACAAGATGGGAGGATCTGTATTATTATCACGTCACAGATAGATCAAGTAGTAAACTGTCACTGTGATAACTGAAATAGGTTAGATAGTAAGATAGATACATAGATAAGAGATAGATACATACATACTGTATACATACATACATAAAAATTTAGTCATACACTTCTTGGGGAAAAAAGGAACATGGTAATCTCTATTTATCTAATTATCTAATCTATCTGTCCATTTCTATCTATCTATCTATCTATCTATCTATCTATCTATCTATCTATCTATCTATCTATCTATCTATCTATCCATGTTATCTCTCTAAATCTATCTACATATCTAATTCTATTTTTTGTCTTTATCTCTCAATCCACCTAATAATCTAATTTCTCTGTATCTATCGATCTAATCATCAAATATCTATCAATATATTTTTCTGTCTAATTATATCTGCATATCTAATTATAGCTATTTGTGTATCTATCTATCTGTCTGTCACTCTGTCTATCTAATCATGTAATCTCTCTATCTATCTATCTATCTATCTGTCTATCTATCTATCTATCTATCTATCTATCTATCTATCTATCTATCTATCTATCTATCTATCTATCTATCTATCTATCTATCTATCTATCTATCTATCTATCTATCTATCTTTCCATAAAATATCTATCAATCTATTTTTCTATCTAATCATGCGATCTCTCTAAATCTATGAATGTAAATTGTTGCCCAGGGAGAGTGTAGACCTTTTTTATAAGTTTTTTTTTGTTATAGTTACAGTACTTCATGTTCTGTCCCATGAAGGTTTTTACTTGTTGATCCAACTTGGTGATTAAACTTGGGAGATCTGCATGCTGTCACATCTGTGACACCTTTCCATATTGGATCAGTGACCAGCAGTATAACTATAAAGGTGTGCAATGTACACGCATACAGTATATGGACTGTCCAAAAGCCATTTCTCACGAATTGTCAGGGTTATTATCCAGCAGGTCAGATAATCCAAATAGGTCAGAAAGCCTGGTGTTTTTGCCTAGCACTAAGGTATTACATAGAAGCCAGGATCCAGGATAGACATGTGAAATATAGGCTCCTACAGATTTCCTCTTGCAACAAAACATGTTGGGCGGAGCCTGGGTGGTTGACGTCATCACACATGCTGGCGGATGGCTTTTGGCTGGTACATGCTGTATTTTGTCTTCCCCATGTGAGTGCCTTCCTTTATCTAGATGGCAGCTCACCTCCTCATAGAAGGTTTGGCAAGAACAATTCTTTATGAATCCATGCTGATTACTGCTAATGATACTGTTCTCATTACTAAAATCTTGTATATAGTCCCTTATCATCCCCTCCAAGAGATTACATACTATTGATGTTAGGCTAACTGGTCTGTAATTCCCAGGGATGTATTTTGGGCCCTTTTTAAATATTGGTGCTACATTGGCTTTTCTCCAATCAGCTGGTACCATTCCAGTCAGTAGACTGTCAGTAAAAATTAGGAACAATGGTCTGGCAATTACTTGACTGAGTTCCCTAAGTACCCTCGGGTGCAAGCCATCTGGTCCCGGTGATTTATTAATGTTAAGTTTCCCAAGTCTAATTTTAATTCTGTCCTCTGTTAACCATGGAGGTGCTTCCTGTGATGTGTCATGAGGATAAACACTGCAGTTTTGGTTACTGAGGCCCACCCGATTCCCTCGTGAAGACCGAGGAGAAGAATAAATTCAATAACTTTGCCATCTACCCATCCTTTGTAACCAGATGTCCTTCCTTTATGAGGCCAATATGGTCTGTCCTCCCTTTTTTACTGTTTACATACTTAAAGAATTTCTTGGGATTTTCTTTGCTCTCCTCTGCTATGTGTCTTTCATGTTCTATCTTAGCCGTCCTTATTGCATCCTTACATTTCTTGTTGCATTCTTTATAAAGTTAGAATGCTGATAATGATCCCTCAAACTTGTAGTTTTTGAAGGCCTTCTCCTTTGCTTTTATATGCATTTTTACATTTGAGTTAAGCCATCCAGGACTTTTGTTCGCTCTTGTAAATTTATTACTCAATGGGATGCATTGACTAATGCCCTTATTTAATATGCTCTTAAAGCAAACTCATCTCTCCTCCGCGTTCTTTGTTCCTAAGATTTTATTCCAATTTATGCCTTCTAGCAAGGTTCGTAGTTTAGGGAAGTTGGCTCTTTTGAAATTCTGTGTCTTTGTATTCCCCTTATGTTTCCTATTTGTGTGATCTATACTGAAGCCAATTGACCTGTGATCACTGTTACCTAAATTGCCCTGTATTTCCACATCCGTGATCAGGTCTGTATTGTTGGTAATCAGTAGATCCAGTAACGCTTTATGATCAGGTCTGTATTGTTGGTAATCAGTAGATCCAGTAACGCTTTATTTTTAGTTGGTACGTCTACCATCTGACCCATAAAATTGTCCTGCAAGACATTTAGGAACTGGCGAGCCTTAGATGAATGTGCGGTTTCCTCCGCTCAGTCTATGTCTGGATAGTTAAAATCCCTCATTATGATAACACTTCCCATTCTCGCTGCTAATCCAAATTGTGATAGGAGATCTGTCTTCCCTTCCTCCCTCAGGTTAGTGGCCTATACCATACTCCCAGTATTATTTTCCTCTTAGCTTCATCCCTTTGGAGCTCTACCCATAAGGATTCCACCTCCTCCCTAGCTCCCTTAATGATGTCATCTCTCACATTCACTTGTACATTATTCTTGATATACTGTATAGGCATACCCCTCCCCCTTTTTTACCCTCTCTATCCTTGCGATAAAGGGTATACCCTTGAATGTTTGCCAGCCAATCATGAGAGCTGTTGAACCAGGTCTCTGAAATTCCCACAAAATCCAAATCCTCCTCGTACAACAGTATCTCTAGTTCACCCATCTTGTCCTCCAGGCTCTTGGCATTGGTGAACATGCCATGTAGTTTAGATCGGTCGCATATTATCTTCTTATTGGGTGTTTCGAGATTGCAACTAGGACTTGCTACTATACTACCTTGGGTTTATGTGCTTTGGTCAACCTACCACTAATGCCCCCAATATTACCCTCTGGAATATGTTCCACGCTGACTATCTCTACCTCTGGACCCTCCCCCCCATCGCCTAGTTTAAAAAACTCTCTAACTTTTTGGCCATCTTTATTCCCAGCTGATCTGCACCCTCCTCATTTAGGTGCAGTCTGTCCCTTCTATTGTACCGGTTATCGACTGAGAAGTCGGCCCAGTCCTCCAGGAACCCAAACCCCTCCTTACTACACCAGCTTTTCAGCCACTTGTTTACTTCCCTAATCTCCCTCTGCCTTTCTGGTGTGGCTCGATGTACTGGTAGTATTCCTGAGAATACTACCTTGGAGGTCCTTTTCCTCAATTTAGCTCCTAAGTCCATAAAACCGTTCTTTAGGACACTCCATCTGCCTCTGACTTTGTCATTGGTGCCAATGTTCACCATGACAGCTGGGTCTTCCCCAGCCCCTCCCAGTAATTTGTCCACCAGATCCGTGATGTGCCGAACCCGAGCGCCCGGTAGACAACATACTGTTCGGCGCTTCAGGTCTTTGTTACAGATTGGCCTCTCTGTCCTTCTAAGAATTGAGTCCCCTACCACCAGAATCTTTCCTTTCCCTTCGCTTCCCCCCCCCCCACTCTCACAGGAGGAGTTCTTCCCCCAATTGGAGCTTTGTCCAATCATTAAAATCACTGCTCCTGTAAAAATGATATTTTTTTAAACAACATTTTGCATTGATGCATGTCCCCCAGGGCAGTTTCCGGGCCCCATACCCTTTTTATGAACAATAACTTGCATATAAGCCTCCAAAATGGGGACTTTTGATTTTTCAAGTTCGGGTCCCATAGACTTTAATAGGGTTCGGAATTCGGGTCCAAACTTTTGCGATGTTGGAGAGTTGGCGCAAACCGAACCAGGTGATATTCGGTCCAACTCTACTTTTAAAATACTTCCTGTGGTTGACAGATGTATAGTAGTATACAATTAGTTGTTTCGGTTCCTTCTATATCAGTCTTCAACCCCGAAATATAGATATAGCAAATGATTATTCAACATAGACATGCCCACCTTCAATTTTAATGTGCATTATATTATCTAGATAATCTGCTAATCCAAAAACTCCTTCTTGTGATTAGGGATGGGCTATAGTTTAGGTCGAACCCACTGGAAATTGTCACATTATAGAGGGCCCAATCAGCATAGCTGTGGAACGCCCAGCCTCACAGTTGCACATAACAAAGGGACATGCATGCTGATGACATCATTGATGTAAAATGGCCACATGGACATATTTGGACAGTGACATTGACCACATAGTGCCACGTGACCATATTAGGCCAATGATGTTACAAACACCTGCGGCTATCTGCATGCTCAAGCAGTGCCTGCATCTGTTTGGTTGCACTCACTGTTCAGCAGACAATTTTCCACCCAACTCCTTTAATTTTTCAATCAAAGTTTATTAAGTTGGGTGGTGCTGACAGGGCCACCTACAGCTAAAATATTGGCCAATTTAGTGTTAATTGTGTGTATGTCCAACAATCAGATTTAAACCTATTTCTGAAGTCTCAGTATTATAGGTGACAGAAGAAGAACAGAGAAGGTAACTAAAAGAGTTGAACATCTGAGGCTGATTTGATAAAGGAATTGAGAATGTTCGCACAAAAAAAAGTGTGAGCATTCACTTTAATCATCCAATCCTGTGCAGATCAAATAAATGAATAAATACATTTTCTTTTCACATTTATTGTGTGAACATTCTTAACTCCTTTAGTAAATCTGCTTCAATGTCACAACACACACGCTTCAGGGATTAAACTGCCAGTGAACTTGTGAGGTGAGTTCTAAAATTTGGCCATTGCAGATTACACAGAACTAAAACTGAGGGCCCACTCACCAGGGCCGTCTTTTCGCATGGGCATGACCCCAGCCAAGGATCTTTCAGATGTCACAAAGTTCGCTGCCGCATTGTGCCAGTGCTGTGCAGTGCGGCTCCCTCACAGAGACAGAGTGCCACGCAATCAGACCCCATATCAGTCAGCGACTCACAGGCGGAGTGATATGAAATGTACTCCGCCTGTGACAGATACAGTAAGCATCGGCTCTGCTCTCTACTGCAGCCGCATGCTGCAGCTTCCTGTCACACTTCCGCGTCTCAAAAGAACCAGGCAGCAGTACGCACACCAGCATTAATACCCACCAGCACCAGCAGTACCCACGCCAACATTAATACCCACCAGGCAGCACCAGAGTGTGAGTGTGTACATTTATATATATTTATTTCGTTTTTTTTAGTTGTATGATTTAGTGGTGAAAGTTATTAGTGCCCGGGCCCCCCCCCCCCCCAAGTTTTGACTGTAATATCTTATGTGTCCCCCTTATATATCAATCTTAGAGTTGCCACTAGTTCGAGGAAGTGTAAGAAAGGTGAGGAAAAAGAAACTTTATTACGTGTTGGTGAAAATAACCTTTAGAGCAGAAATGAAACGTAATGTTTTGAGTGGAGCACAGAAGAGGAAAAAGGCTGCAGAGGAGAAAGAAAATGTGCAAACTTTGCGCAATCATGCGTGATTGTGTAGACAGGGCCCCAGTTTACTATATTGCCCGGGGGTCTATAACACTCTTAAGATGGCACTGCCACTCACGCCAAAATATGCGTTATGATGCACGTCAAGACATAGGGTAAATTGTAACGGTAACACACTGCTGATGTGCTTTAAAGTGGTTACCATTCAAAGTTACTGTTAAAATGTACTTCAATGTGCAGATACTTATGCTCTATGCATTGGGCTTTGGGGTGCACACCCTAATGCTCTATACATTGTGTTGCACTGAAAAAAAAAAGATGCAAGACTTAATTGTATGCATTTTGACAGTCCATCTAAAGCAAGGCCTCCAACACGTGAGAATTTGTGCATTCCAGTGAACTTATGTTATGTGTAAATGGGTTCCTAAGTTGTACTAAAGAAACATTGTGATTTTAGGACAGCTGTAATTTTTGTTGTACAACTTGCTAATTGGTTTCACTTGTTGCTGGAATTGTTCTTTAATCAGATAATGTTACCTTATCTAAGTGTAGAGATGCATATCATAGAGCTTTTCCTCTGGAGATTCTTTATTACAGGGAACATGCCATAAAAGTAACTTTTAGGCAGGCCATACACGGTTCAAATTTTTTCCGGTTCAGCAGGAACCGTGTGTGGGCAGGCTGAATGTACTAAGTTTGTTAGATCGATCAACTTGGGTACAACCAGCTATAGCCGCTAGCAATAATCACTGTCTTCTCCCAGCTAGTTCCAGTCCTTATCACTATAGGTCTCCAGTAGGGATGAGCCGAACACCCCCTTGTTCGGTTCGCACCAGAACATGCGAACAGGAAAAAAGTTTGTTCGAACACGCGAACACCGTTAAAGTCTATGGGACACGAACATGAAAAATCAAAAGTGCTAATTTTAAAGGCTTATATGCAAGTTATTGTCATAAAAAGTGTTTTGGGACCTGGGTCCTGCCCCAGGGGACATGGATCAATGCAAAAAAAGTTTTAAAAACGGCCGTTTTTTCAGGAGCAGTGATTTTAATAATGCTTAAAGTCAAACAATAAAAGTGTAATATCCCTTTAAATTTCATACCTGGGGGGTGTCTATAATATGCCTGTAAAGGGGCGCATGTTTCCTGTGTTTAGAACAGTCTGACAGCAAAATGACATTTTGAAGGAAAAAACCCATTTAAAACTACCCGCGGCTATTGCATTGCCGACAATACACATAGAAGTTCATTGATAAAAACGGCATGGGAATTCCCCAAAGGGGAACCCCGAACCAAAATTTAAAAAAAAATGACGTGGGAGTCCCCCTAAATTCCATACCAGGCCCTTCAGGTCTGGTATGGATATTAAGGGGAACCCGGCCAAAATTTTTTTAAAAAAATGAAAGCACCCTCCCAATGTTGAGGGCATGTGGCCTGGTACGGTTCAGGAGGGGGGGGCCGCACTCTCGTCCCCCCCTCTTTTCCTGCGGCCTGCCAGGTTGCGTGCTCGGATAAGGGTCTGGTATGGATCTTTGGGGGGACCCCACGCCGTTTTTGTTTTTTTTTTGGCGCGGGGTTCCCCTTAAAATCCATACCAGACCTGAAGGGTCTGGTATGGAATTTAGGGGGAACCCCACATCATTTTTTTAAAAAAATTTTGGCCGGGTTCCCCTTAATATCCATACCAGACCTGAAGGGCCTGGTATGGAATTTAGGGGGACTCCCACGTAATTTTTTTTTTAAATTTTGGTTCGGGGTTCCCCTTTGGGGAATTCCCATGCCGTTTTTATCAATGAACTTCTATGTGTATTGTCGGCAATGCAATAGCCGCGGGTAGTTTTAAATGGGTTTTCCTTCAAAATGTCATTTTGCTGTCAGACTGTTCTAAACACAGGAAACATGCGCCCCTTTACAGGCATACTATAGACACCCCCCAGGTACGAAATTTAAAGGGATATTACACTTTTATTGTTTGACTTTAAGCATTATTAAAATCACTGCTCCTGAAAAAACGGCCGTTTTTAAAACTTTTTTTTGCATTGATCCATGTCCCCTGGGGCAGGACCCAGATCCCCAAACACTTTTTATGACAATAACTTGCATATTAGCCTTTAAAATGAGCACTTTTGATTTCTCCCATAGACTTTTAAAGGGTGTTCCGCGGCATTCGAATTTGCCGCGAACACCCCAAATTGTTCGCTGTTCAGCGAACTTGCGAACAGCCAATGTTCGAGTCGAACATGAGTTCGACTCAAACTCGAAGCTCATCCCTAGTCTCCAGCTGTGCAGGCCAAGACCTTTACTGGTTTGATGGTCAGTACAGTTTTCTTCGGTGCCAAAAACGGAATGATATCTCATCAATCAATAAGATTTCAGGCTTGTGGAGAAATCTCTGTGTGATAACAAGCATGTTTTCAGTGCTCACTGTTGCATTGAAGTTAAACCGCTCTTATGCATAAATCCAAACCCTCTAAAACTATGATATAGGTCTATACCATCATTTAAATACAGGAAGGATGTCCCAAATTACCTAACTAGACATAATGAATAGACCTGAATAATGAGATCCCGATTAGCAGTGGCATAAGCCTTCAAGCAGATGGAAGCTTAAATCTGGGGAAGGGTTTGGGGCAAACTTACCTAAGCTCTCAAATGTCCTCTATAAAGTAATGGTTGCTTGGAGGCTGCCTTATAATTGCAACCAGAGTTGATTTCCATTGATTTCTGCTGTGGTACATAAGGTAAGTAGCGGAGCAAGGCACAGTAATTCGATAGGCTTCTGATAAAATGGAGGGCCACGAAGTTTCCTTGTGGTGTCAACCATTGCTAGCATGAACAGAGATGGCTGTACTGAAAACCAGAGTAATATATACTGTATGCATTGGTATATAGTGGAGGTGTGCTTATTAGGGTTAGGAATGTTAGTTTCAGCACTAATTCATTAAGTCAAGGGACAATAGTTCTGGTGCTAAATTAGTTTGCAAGGTTTTTTTGCCTTGGTAATGAGATTAGGAATTAAATTAAATAAAATAAAATTAAATATATCTAAAGTTTTTTAGTTTTGGATAGAACGGCGAGGGGTTAGAACCCCCTTCAATTTTTTACTGCTCTCTGTGTCCCCAGTAGGGAAATAAATTCTTCCTATTTGTCTTGGTGACCATTAGAACCAAGATTGGAAGTGAAAGGGGATATATTTTTTGTAGTTGTCACCAAAACAGGAATAGAGAGGAAATCTACCAATAGGTACAAATTTTCCAGTAACATCTGTTTAAAAAAGGGAATTACCCTATCTTTGGAGGCGTTTCCTCTAGTTTTCTGTTGTGTATACAGGACAGGAAATGAATGGAAAGCTCCCAAATTGGACATATGGGTTTGAATTCTTATTCAAGTATACAAAATAAAACAGGAATTGGCATTAGATGTACTTTAAATCCAAGGGATATGTTAAAAACTAAATTGGGCAGAGAGAGAGATAGGCAAAGTGTTATGGAATTATATTCAGTGTTAGGTTATGGCAATGTTTCTCAACTTCAGTCCTCAAGGCGCCCCAACAGGTCATGTTTTCAGGCGTTCCATTATCTTGCACAGATGATTTGATTAGTTTCACTGCCTTAGTAATTACCACAGCCATTTAATCTGAAGGAAATCCTGAAAACATGACCTACTGGGGTGTCTTGAGGACTGGAGTTAAGAAACCCTGGGTTAGCAGGGGGTGTTATTTTAAGGTTAAAGGGGAGTTCCACCCAGGGGCTCCATTAAAAAAATAAAATAAAATTAAAAGTCAGCAGCTACAAATACTGCAGCTGCTGACTTTTAATTGGACACTTACCTGTCCCTGGGTCCAGCGATGCGGGGGATCGAAGCCCCGCTCGTCCCCCCCCACCGCTCGTCGGCGCCGGCATTGCAACTGTGGGCGCCGGGCTGTGGCTTCACAGCTTGGCACCCACTGCGCATGCGCGAGTGGCGCCGCGCGCCGTGGTTGGCCGCTCAATCACCTGGGACCTGTAATGGGTCCCAGATGATTGACAGGAGGGAGGGAGCAGAGCCGAGCCCTTCCTGTGCCGAGGGGGAAGTGATGTCACCAGCCCAGGCAAAGGAAGAGGCAGACTACGAGGGACCACCTAGAACCAGGCATTTAGAGGTAAGTGAAAAAAAAAATATCCAAATGTTTTTTTGTTTTTTAAAATTTTCAGGTGTTTTTGTTTTTTTGGGTGGAACCCCACTTTAAGTAGAAAATTTTAAGGTCAGGTAAAAATGTTAAATGTTAGAGTAGGTTAAGTGTTAAGGAGAGGCAGATGTTAAAGGGTGATAATAAGTGTTAGGGTAGATGACCCCCGGAGGAGAAAGTTTGTTTATACCTAGATTCATAGAAACATAGAAGAGTGATGGCAGAAAAAAGACCAAGTGGTCCACTGAGCCTGACCTATTTTTTTATTTTTATATATATGTTTGTATGTATAGATCTATGTTTGAATCTACTTACTGTTGACTGACTCACTACCTCTGTTAGAAGTCAATCCAAAGCATCAACTACTCTTTAGGTAAAATAATACTTTCTAAGATAAGTCTTAAATTTTTCTCCTGCTAGTTTGAGGTCATGTTCCAGTGTTCTTGATCTTAGCTCTATATTGAAAATACTGCCCTCCTGAATCTTATTCACCCCTTTGAAGTATTTAAAGGTTTCAGTCATGTCTCCCTTTCCCTTCTTCCCTCCAGACTGTACATATTAACCACTTCAGCCCCGGAGGATTTTACCCCCTTCCTGACCAGAGCACTTTTTACAATTTGGCACTTCGTCGCTTTAACTGCTAATTGCGCGGTCATGCAATGCTATACCCAAACGAAATTTGCGTCCTTTTCTTCCCACAAATAGAGCTTTCTTTTGATGGTATTTGGTCACCTCTGCCGTTTTTATTTCTTGCGCTATAAACGGAAAAAGACCAAAAATTTTGAAAAAAAATGATATTTTCTACTTTTTGTTATAAAAAAAATTCAATAAACTAAATTTTAGTCATACATTTAGGCCAAAATGTATTCGGCCACATGTCTTTGGTAAAAAAAATGTCAATAAGCGTATATTTATTGGTTTGCGCAAAAGTTATAGCGTCTACAAACTAGGGTACATTTTCTGGAATTTACACAGCTTTTAATTTATGACTGCCTATGTCATTTCTTGAGGTGCTAAAATGGCAGGGCAGTACAAACCCCCCCCAAATTACCCCATTTTGGAAAGTAGACACCCCAAGGAAATTGCTGAGAGGCATGTTGAACCCATTGAATATTTATTTTTTTTGTCCCAAGTGATTGAATAATGACAACAAAAAAAAAAAATTTTTACAAATAGTTGTCACTAAATGATATATTGCTCACACAGGCCATAGGCATATGTGGAATTGCACCCGAAAATACATTCAGCTGCTTCTCCTGAGTACGGGGATACCACATGTGTGGGACTTTTTGGGAGCCTAGTCGCGTATGGGGCCCCGAAAACCAAGCACCGCCTTCAGGATTTCTAAGGGCATAAATTTTTGATTTCACTCCTCACTACCTATCACAGTTTTGAAGGCCATAAAATGCCAAGATGGCACAAAACCCCCCCAAATGACCCCATTTTGGAAAGTAGACACCCCAAGCTATTTGCTGAGAGGCATGGTGAGTATTTTGCAGCTCTCATTTGTTTTTGAAAATGAAGAAAGACCAGAAATTTTTTTTTTTTTCTTTTTTCAATTTTCAAAACTTTGTGACAAAAAGTGAGGTCTGCAAAATATTCACGATACCTCTCAGAAAATAGCTTGGGGTGTCTACTTTCCAAAATGGGGTCATTTGGGGGGGGGTTTGTGCCACCTGGGCATTCCATGGCCTCCGAAACTGTGATAGGCAGTAAAGAGTGAAATCAAAAATTTACGCCCTTAGAATGCCTGAAGGCGGTGCTTGGTTTTCGGGGCCCCGTACGCGGCTAGGCTCTCAAAAAGTCTCACACATGTGGTATACCCGTACTCAGGAGAAGCAGCAGAATGTATTTTGGGGTGTAATTTCACATATCCCCATGGCATGTTTGAGCAATATATCATTTAGTGACAACTTTGTGCAAAAAAAAAAAAAATTTGTCTCTTTCCCGCAACTTGTGTCACAATATAAAATATTCCATGGACTCGACATGCCTCTCAGCAAATAGCTTGGGGTGTCTACTTTCCAAAATGGGGTCATTTGGGGGGGTTTTGAACTATCCTGGCATTTTATGCACAACATTTTAGAAGCTTATGTCACACATCACCCACTCTTCTAACCACTTGAAGACAAAGCCCTTTCTGACACTTATTGTTTACATGAAAAAGTTATTTTTTTTTTGCAAGAAAATTACTTTGAACCACCAAACATTATATATTTTTTTAAAGCAAATGCCCTACAGATTAAAATGGTGGGTGTTTCATTTTTTTTTTTCACACGGTATTTGCGCAGCGATTTTACAAACGCATTTTTTGTGGAAAAAACACACTTTTTTAAATTTTAATGCACTAAAACACACTATATTGCCCAAATGTTTGATGGAATAAAAAAGATGATCTTAAGCCGAGTACATGGATACCAAACATGACATGCTTTAAAATTGCGCACAAACGTGCAGTGGCAACAAAATTAATACATTTTTAAAAGCCTTTAAAAGCCTTTACAGGTTACCACTTTAGATTTACAAAGGAGGTCTACTGCTAAAAATACTGCCCTCGATCTGACCTTCGCGGTGATACCTCACATGCATGGTGCAATTGCTGTTTACATTTGACGCCAGACCGACGCTTGCGTTCGACTTAGCGCGAGAGCAGGGGGGACAGGGGTGCTTTTTTTTTTTTTTTTTTTTTTCTTTATTATTTTTTTGCTTTTTTATCTTATTTTTAAACTGTTCCTTTCATTTTTTTTTTTTTTAAATCATTTTTATTGTTATCTCAGGGAATGTAAATATCCCCTATGATAGCAATAGGTAGTGACAGGTACTCTTTTTTGAAAAAATTGGGGTCTATTAGACCCTAGATCTCTCCTCTGCCCTCAAAGCATCTGACCACACCAAGATCGGTGTGATAAAATGCTTCCCCAATTTCCCAATGGCGCTGTTTACATCCGGCGAAATCTAAGTCATAAAATGCTCGTAGCTTCCGGTTTCTTAGGCCATAGAGATGTTTGGAGCCACTCTGGTCTCTGATCAGCTCTATGGTCAGCTGGCTGAATCACCGGCTGCTTTCTCAGGTTCCCTGTTGAGACAGGAGAGCCAGAGAAAAACACGGAAGATGGTGGGGGGGGGCATTCCCTCCCACTGCTTGTAAAAGCAGTCTAGAGGCTAATTAGCCGCTAGGATTGCTTTTACATGAAAGCCGACCGCTGGCTGAAAAGAATGATACCAAGATGATACCTAAACCTGCAGGCATCATTCTGGTATAACCACTCAAAGTCGTGAATGGCGTACCTGAAGACAAAAAATGGTTAACAATAAAGCACAGTAAACAGTAAAGTATAAAAAATTGCATACCTGAAAAGCAAACATGATAAAACATAATAACAATAAAACATTGCAGAATAGAACACAGTAAAAAAGAGCAGAACAATAGAGAGAGAATAGAGAGAGAGAGAACAATAAAACGACAACTATTTTTTTTTTGTGTTTTTTTTGCAAACTTGTAACTTTTATAACGGTAACCGGTTCCAGGTTCGGGTCTCTCAAAATGCGATGGCATCTTGGGAGATCCTGTGAAAGTGTGTCCTAGTCTGTGCAATGCTGTACCCTACGCTAATACTCAACTAGTGCATGGTAGCGTTCAAAACATTCACCAATGCAAAGACCAGGATTGTCAGGACAGGAGGGACAATAATAGCGGGTGTCACGCCTATATCCGCGCTTGCTGCAGACACGACATCTTTTTTGGGGGGGTTTGTTGGGTAGGGGTACTCGGGAGGACATAAAAATGCCTCTCATGCAGCCGACTGCATTTGGTTGGGGATGTGAATGGGGGAAGTGCGGGTGCTGCAGAAGCGGTGGGTTCCCAATTAGGATTGGCGAATGCAGCAGGAAGGGCACTATGGGCACGACGGGCCTGTGTTTGTCTTTTTGGTGGCAGCGGGACACTACTTGTGCTTGCCACCTCACCAGCTTGAACTGCACTTATGGGACTCGCCACGTCACCAAGTGTTACTGCAGTGCTGGTTTGACTACGACCGGGGGGTACTAGGCCGCTGGTGCTTGCCAGTTCACCAAAACGCTACCAAAAAAACTGTTAGCGATCGCAGGGATCAGGCCTGACTCTGCGAACGCTGCAGTTATGCGTTTAGTGTTTTGTAAGTGACAGTGATCGATCGATACTGCACTTGGGTGGGCTGGGCCGGGCGGAGGGGCAAAACGCAGGTGCTAGCAGGTATCTGGGCTGATCCCGCTAACACTGCGTTTTTGGGAACCCTAAACTGCTGGGGACGCCAGTATAGATCTGATCGGATCAGATATTGATCCGTTCAGATACTATACCACTAAGGGAGGTGTACGGTGCGTGCGTGCGTGGGTGTTAGCGGTACTGGCGCTAACCTGACGCTGCCTGGGGCTGGTGCTTGCCAGTTCACCAAAACGCTACCAAAAAAACTGTTAGCGATCGCAGGGATCAGGCCTGACTCTGCGAACGCTGCAGTTATGCGTTTAGTGTTTTGTAAGTGACAGTGATCGATCGATACTGCACTTGGGTGGGCCGGGCGGAGGGGCAAAACGCAGGTGCTAGCAGGTATCTGGGCTGATCCCGCTAACACCGCGTTTTTGGGAACCCTAAACTGCTGGGGACGCTAGTATAGATCTGATCGGATCAGATATTGATGCGTTCAGATACTATACCACTAAGGGAGGCGTATGCTGCGTGCGTGGGTGTTAGCGGTACTGGCGCTAATCTGACGCTGCCTGGGGCGACGCATATCACCGCCGGGCGATCAGGGGGCTAAACCTTTATTCGGTAATAAACGGCGGGTGCCCTGACACTATAAAAAATAAACGAACTAACCAGCGTCACCCGTAACACTTATACGGTGATCAGTGGTGAAAGGGTTAACTAGGGGGCAATCAAGGGGTTAAAACATTTATTCGGTAGTATATGGGGGTCCCTGTCGCTATAAAACGCTGACGGCGAACCTCGCGCTGACGGCGAACCTGACGGCGAACCTCGCGTGAGGCGGTCGGCAAGTGGTTAAGTTCCCGAAGTCTCTTCTGATGGTTTATCCCTTAGACCTTTCACCATTGTTGTTGTCCGTCTCCGGACACATTCTATCTTATCAATATCTTTTTGTAAGTGAGGTCTCCAGAACTGGACACACTGGGTTCCATTCACTAAAGGAGATCACATGCAGTATTTAGGTGTCTGGACACATTTTCCCTAAATATCGCATGCGATCCTGTAACTGTCAATTCACTATGCTGTTTTGAGGTATTTACCGCGAAACGCTGAAAGAACTGGGTATATACCGCACGAAAGGGGGTTAATTCACAGAAAATAAGAAATAATTAAATACATGTGGTAATTAAGTAGTGGTCCAGGCATGCAGTATTTAACCACTTCAGCCCCGGAAGAATTTCCCCACTTCTTGAGCAAAGCACTTTTTGTGATACAGCACTCCGTCACTTTAACTGACAATTGCGCGGTCGTGCAACGTTGCACCCAAACAAAATTGACATCCTTTTTTTTCCACAAATAGGAATTTCTTTTGGTGGTATTTGATTACCTCTGCAGTTTTTATTTTTTGCGCTATAAACAAAAAACGAGCGACAATTTTGAAAAAAAAAGCAATATTTTTTACTTTTTGCTCTAATAAATATCCCCCAAAAATATATAAAAAAACAAATGTCTTTCTCAGTTTAGGCCAATATGTATTTTTCTACATACTTTTGGTAAAAAAAAATCGCAATAAGTGTATATTGATTGGTTTGCGCAAAAGTTATAGCGTCTACAAAATAAGGGATAGATTTATGGCATTTTTATTATAATTTTTTTTTTATTAGTAATGGTGGCGATCTGCGATTTTTATTGTGACTGCGACATTATGGTGGATACATCGGACACTTTTGACAATATTTTGGGACCATTGTCATTTATACAGCGATCAGTGCTCTAAAAATGCACTGATTACTGTATAAAAGACACTGGCAGGGAAGGGGTTAAACACTAGGGGGTGATCAAGGGGTTAAGTGTGTCCTAGGGTGGGATTCTACCTGTGGGGGGGATGGGCTACCATTGACATGACACCGATCACTGCTCCCGATGACAGGGAGCAGTAGATACCTGTCATGTCACTAGGCAGAACAGGGAAATGCCTTGTTTACATAGGCACCTTTTTTCCCCGTTCTCCCGCTCTGTGACATGATCGTGGGACACCGGCGGACATCAAGTCCGCGGGCACGGTCAAGGAGTACGCGGCGGGCGCGTCTTAAAGGGGACGTACAGGTACGCCCATTTGCGCAGCTGTGCCAATGTGCCGACGTATATCGTTGTGCACTGGTCGGCAAGCGGTTAAGAAATGTAAAAATATAATAACCAATTTTGAGTAGTCTCTGCCTTTTGAATCAGTTCACTGAAAAGTAATGCATAGAAACCTAAATGTGGAAATCACTGGGGTTGATTTACTAAAAGTATAAATAAAGGAAAATTTTATTTTTAGTTTTGGATATAGTGGAGATGAATTAGAACACTTGTCATATTTTTATTATTCTCTGTGCCCCCGTTAGGGAGATTCACCCTCTCTATTTGTCCTGTTTTACAATTATCAGTGAAAGTAAAAGGAAATTCCAAATTTTAGGTTGTTCTCAGAAGAATAATAGAGGGGACATCTTCCAATGGGGACACAGATGGCAAAAAAAAATGACAGGGGCTCTCTCAGACCCTCCCTTACTCTATGCAAGATGAAAAAAAAAAGTTTTGCCTATAGTTCTACTTTAAGGCAAATAGACTGTGCTGAGGTAAAGCTACACTTTAGAATACCCAATCATGTGCAAGGAAAAAAAATGCATTTCCTGACAGACTCCATGGCAGCCTACGTGTGGGTTAACCCCGCCTCCTCTCCAATGCTATAGGACCCCCTACCCTATAAGATTGAGCTCACCTGTATAGACTGTGTTCCTTTTGTGTCCTCATCCATGGACCTACATCACGATTGTTCCTGTTGGCGTCCGGTCGGATTGTTCCAGAATCTGGCATACCATTGTACGGTGTGGCTCAGGGCCCAGCTATGAGCGGGCGAGTAGCTTTCATGGCACCAAGATACCCCACTCGTGGAGGGTGGATGCCTCGTTATGCCGGAAGGTGGACGCATCATCGGCTGGCAAGGACTGCAAATTTCTCACTTCTTCCATGGCAGTCATTTCTTTGTCTATTATGTTGTTTGTCTCCCGGTTCTCCGCGGTACTCCTCGGTACCTCTGTGTCCCCTCATGGCATTTGGAACGCTTCTGCGTTCCAGGTCGCTGCGGTGCTTCCGGGTAGCGGCCGCCGCGGTCGTTCTGCGCATGCGCGGGGCCTTAGTGAGAACGAGGCTTGGCTCACGCGTGCGCGGAGTGGCGAATCTTCCGGCGGCCGCACAGGCGCCATACAGCTGTCTCCCACGGCGCAGGCGCGTGGTGGAGGAGCGGTGACGTCACTCAGGCGGGGGATTTGATTGTCTGTCATCTCCTGTCAAAAACGGGATTTCCCGCAGACAGTGAGCGGCAACTTCCCCCAGCCTGGTCAGTGTTGGTCTAACTGAGATGTCTCCCCTTAAAGGGGAGAATTGAAGATGAAATAAATAAATAATTTATAAATATATATACATATATCGAAGAAAATGAATAAATAAGTAAAAGAGGACTTTATACATTTACATACTCGTTCTTACCTGACGCAGCATGTATCTACACTCCTGTTTGGATTGTGAGTTGAAAAAAAAAAAAAAATATATATATATATATATATAATATTAATAAATAAAATTTATATGTGTATACAAATAAATATATATATATATATATATATATATATCTTATATATAATATTTCCGATTGGCTCGGTTTGTGTAGCATTTCCGGGACATCTGTAGACCATCAGTGTCATGGTGACGTTCTGTCCAGCGGTTATGGACAGGTCACTGCCTTCATACAGCCAGCCCTCATGCACAAGGTATGTGCAGGTGAGGGGAGGGGCCGAGGTTGAAGTCTCAAGGGTTTGAGACTGCGTTTTGTCCCCCCCCCCCATTCTTTTTCAGATGACAGAGACCTTGCCAGGCCACAACATTTACAAGAGGAGATGTCACCATTCCTCCTCTAACTAGAGGAGATGTTGCTGTTCCTCCTCCATCCAGAGGAGATGTTGCTGTTCCTCCTCCATCCAGAGGAGATGTTGCCATTCCTCCTCCATCCAGAGGAGATGTTGCTGTTCCTCCTCCATCCAGAGGAGATGTTGCCATTCCTCCTCCATCCAGAGGAGATGTTGCCATTCCTCCTCCATCCAGAGGAGATGTTGCCATTCCTCCTCCATCCAGAGGAGATGTTGCCATTCCTCCTCCATCCAGAAGGAGATGTTGCCATTCCTCCTCCATCCAGAAGGAGATGTTACCATTCCTCCTCCATCCAGAGGAGATGTTGCCAGTCCTCCTCCATCCAGAGGAGATGTTGCCATTTCCATCTAGAGGAGATGTTTCCATTCCTCCTCCATCCAGAGGAGATGTTACCATTCCTCCTCCATCCAGAGGAGATGTTGCCATTCCTCCTCCATCCAGAGGAGATGTTGCCATTCCTCCTCCATCCAGAGGAGATGTTGCCATTCCTCCTCCATGCAGAGGAGATGTTGCCATTGCTCCTCCATCTAGGGGAGATGTTGTCATTCCTCCTCCAACTAGAGGAGATGTTGCCATTCCTCCTCCATCTAGAGGAGATGTTGCCATTCCTCCTCCATCTAGAGGAGATGTTGCCATTCCTCCTCCATCTAGAGGAGATGTTGCCATTCCTCCTCCATCTAGAGGAGATGTTGCCATTCCTCCTCCATCTAGAGGAGATGTTGTCATTCCTCCTCCAACTAGAGGAGATGTTGCCATTCCTCCTCCAGTCACCGTACCCACCGCCCTATCAGCCGCTCGGATGGCAGAGCCGGCTGGAGATGGGGGACACGAGTCTCGGAAGGCAAGTCTGTATGTGACCACTGTTATGCCTGGGCGGTTGGGGATAAGAGACGGGAAACAAGATTATGGAGTCTCTTGTGAAATGGGTGAGGTAGCAATCCCTAGGAGATGGGCTCCCTGGCTGGCATAGCCCAAAGGTTTCGGGTCCTTCCCAGCCCTATGCTGCTTCCCTGGATTCTTCTGACATCAATTTGGAAGGGGATGAATGTGTCGGAACCTCTGATGTCTCTCTGGTTCCTCCACCAGTCAAAGCAATTAAGGAAGCCCTTAAGTGAGTAGACCCTTCCTCCCTCCCTGAGCATAGTAGTTCTTTAAGCACCTGGGAAAAGGGCGCTCTCTCTCTCTTTCTGCTCCTCACGGATTAAAGGATGAGGAGTGCAACTAAGTGGACAAGAAAACTTCCACATCAAACAATACCTCCAGAGTGTATCCCTTCAAGACAGGAGAAGTGAAGTGTCTGGGAAACACTCCCCTTATAAATGCAGCGTTGTTGCGTCTGACATTACAGGTTGCTCTACCTTAGAAGATGCCGTGTCCTGCAGGACAGGCTCGAGAGAAGTCAGATCAAGATCTCAAGGAAGCTTACAGGTTTGCCAGTATGGCTTGCCCTAGCAACCCTGCCCTAGCAGCTATGTCCAAGGGTTAGGGAAGCCTGGGCTAGAGATTGCAGTCTTCATACTCAGGGGAGCTTCGGGAGAGTTCTGCAGAAGTTTAGCAATTAAGGAACTGGAGCTGGCGTCAATCTGCTTCACCTGTGGGCCTGGACTAAATGATCCTCGGTCACGGTTCAACGGGCCTTATAGTCACGCCTTCCCCAGACTAGGCGTCTGCTCGGTCAGGAGAGTCCCCAGTACGGGAGGTATCGAACGCTCGTGAGAAGCTTGTGTTTTAAGGCCTGGCTGGGTCTTAACAAGGAACTGGAGTAGAGTGCAAGCATTCTTCCGTAAAACCCGCTAAAAGTAAGGCGTCTGATGGTCAGGAACCAGCCGAATCTTTTGGGTTACGCCCGCTCAGGCGGGGAGGCTCGTCTCCTCCTCTTCCGGCACGTCTAGGTGGCCTCCATTACTGGTTACTGGGCTGTCAAGAGGGGTTTTTTTTCGAGCCACACATGGTCCTTCACTAATACCCCTTTCCCCAGATTTATTCTACTCTGCTATCTCAGTTGGAAGAGCAGGAGCAGGCAATACTGTACACGCCCCGAGGGACGAAGAATTCCAGGGGGTATACTTCCCCTCTTCTGAACACAAAAGTAACAGTTTTGGTGTCTCTTAATAGATCTATCTTACCTATACAAGTATAAAAAAATTGTAGATACGTTGGAAGGCTCCGTCGACCTTCTATACGGCCAGGACATTGGCTAATTCCAATCGACTTAAAAGATGTTTACCTCTAGTTCCAAATTGGGCAAGACCATCTACAGTTCTTCTTCTTCCTTATCGGGCTGATGACCTCACACGCGTCTTCTTAAAAAAAAAGAAAAAAAAATTGTCTCCGGCCATAGTGGCCCTCATTTAAACGGGAGGGGTACGTCTTTATCACTATTTTGATGACCTCGTCTTGCTATCCCAACACAAAGACCAGTTGCTGGTTCTCAGGGAACTGGTTATCTCCACCCTGACCAGCTTCAGGTGGCTCCTAAATTTAAAAAAAAAAAAATAAGAATCTACCGCCTCGACGGTCTACACGACCCCTATGGTCAAGTGGTCCCTGCAAAGGTTATACCCGCTCCAGTCAGGGTTTCTGCAGCGAGGGAGATCAAGGGGCAACAGTCAACCTATTTTACATATCAACGACATGGAGCAGCCTCTTCTGGTATCTTCAGCGTAAAATCTACTCAATTGCCACTTCGTTGCCCCATCTCATGGTCAAGGTCATGACTGATGCCAGCGGTACCGGTTGGGGAGCCCTCTGCAGTTAGGATCTGGCTTAAGGCAAGTTGTGTACGCGTCTTCTCAACCCGGGCTAGAATGTCCTGGTTCTTCGGACAGCCTAGTGTGCCCTTCAGTTCTTCTCCCATCTCCGGAATGGAGAGTCAGTATTATAAAGAATGAACGACACAATGGCGATCTTCTATGTGAAGTGTCATAGGGGCACTCGAAGCTCCACACTATGCCGGGAGATCGAGCCCATCATATCTTGGGCCCAGAAGAGCCTGACCGGCTTTTCAATGGCCTATATTCCCCGAATCCAGACGGGCCAATCGGATTCCTGCGCGCAGACACTAAAGAATGGTCTTTTCGTGTGCAGACATTCAAGGGGATTCTGTTCCTAGGAGTCAATCCCGAAGTGGATCTTTTTCTTTTTTCTTCACAAGCAACCTCAAGCGAGTGAGGTGTTACATCCCGGGGTCTTTACAGCTAGGCCTCTGGAGTGGGTGCCCTGTCAGATCGTTTGAGCTTCAAGAGGGCATACGCCTTTTCTATCACTCCCAATAATCCTCAGGTTCTTACGAAGATCTCATGAGGAAGCAGTCAAAGTGGTGGCAGTAGCCCCTTACTGGCCAATCGGCCTTGACTCCCCCTCCTGAGCCAGCTCAGCTTCCGGGATCTGGTGCCTCTCCCTCTCAGGCTGGACCTTCTTTCTCAAGGGACAGTTCTGCACCCTTGTCCAGCCCAGATGCGCTTCAAGGGTGATTGCCACTCTCATGAACTCTACTGGGACGAGCATGAATTAGGCCGACAGGAGAATTCAGGTCAAGTCGGTTGAGTTCTCATTCTTGAGCAGGTCATGTAGAAATCCAAAAGCTCAGGATATCTTCATCTTTTCGGCCTAGATTTATCTCTATCCATAAGCTCTCTTAGGGTCCAAGTCTCAGCCTTGGTGGCCTTCTCCAGAACTTCGTGGGCTGTTTACCCTTTAGTCCACCAGTCGTTCCATGGGCAGCTAAAGCATTAGCCCTCAGAAAGGAGACCAAGATTTCCCAATTGAGACCTTCCCCTTGTCGTTGGCTCACTGTCTGAACTCAGTAATACGAGGTCCTCCCCGCTTTCCATTACAGGACTTTTTTAACTAAAATCAATGTCATAGTAGCCATTACCTTGGCTAGAGGGTCTCGGAGGTCACGTCCCTAGGTTACGAAGAACCTTTTTCTGTCCTTCTTCCCGGACCAGATGGTCCTTATTCCCATGCTCAGCTCAAATCCAAGAATTACCTCAAGGTTCCATAGGATCCAGGAAATCGCCCTATCCTCTGGTCATAGACGAAATTCTGAAGGTTTACATGCAAGCTACTTCCTTCCTTTTGGTCATTCTGTCTACCTGTCCATCCTGCACTTCGGCAGTAACAAACTGAATCAAGCCTCGTCCAGAACTGTACAGTTCGTTCATCAGCCTTATAGAGATAGGATCCTGACTCCTCCGGAGGTGGTGACGGCACGTTCCACCAAGGGTATAGCGGCTTCATGGGCAGCAGCCCGGTACGTGTGTCCAGGCGTTATCTGAAAGCGGCCTCAAGGGCCCCTATTAAAACCTTAATGTCAGATTACCTTACTGAGCCTGCTTCGCTTTCTTCTGTGAGCTTTGGTTTATAAATCCTGTCGGTTGACGGGTCGAATTATATTTATTGCTATTCAGCATACCCACCCGTGTGGAATGGCTAGTTATTTCCCACACGTAGGCTGCCATGGAGTCTGTCAGGAAAAAGGAAAATTTATTATCAAATACTTACCGTAATTTTCCTTTCCTGATGGACTCCATGGCAGACGGAGTTCCCACCCATCGGTCAAAGAGTAGGCTATTTACGGAACACAGTCTATACAGGTGAGCTCAATCTTATAGGGTAGGGGGTCCTATAGCATTGGAGAGGAGGCGGGGTTAACCCACACGTAGGCTGCCATGGAGTCCATCAGGAAAGGAAAATTACGGTAAGTATTTGATAATAAATTTTCCTTTTTTTGCTTGCACATGATTGGATGATGGAAGTCAGCAGAGCTTCCCCTCATTTACTAAGCTCTGGAGCAACTTGACTTGCAAAGTGCTTAGTCTATGTGCCTTTAGTAAATCCACCCCATTTCATGGAGTAAAATATACTTGTTCACTCCTGTAATTTTGTCAGATTTTTAGAGGCTTTTTTTGTAAATATACAAGCATATACATAATTTGCTGCAAAAAAACGCCCAGCCATGCCAAACATAATACAATGTACATACAAATCTCAATGGTCTAATCCCTTGTTAGAACATATGTAGTGGGGATGCTTTACTTTTTCACAGCTATTTTCTATTTTTAGTGATATATTCACACTGACAAGTTCCCACTGACATTGTTAATCCTTTTATCTTTCTATAAGGGGGTGACCACAAGTTTAAGGAGCCTTCCCACTGACCAGAGAGAAAGGCTGCTTGAAAGTGTAACTACAGGCAAAACTTTATTTTTCATTTTGGAGAGAGTAATGAAGGGTTAGAACCCCTGTGAGTTTTATTTTTAATTTTTTGCCATCTGTGTCCCATTGGGGAGGTTTACTTTTACTTCCCGTCCCATTGCCAAAACAGCAAGTGAGAGGAAATCCCTGCAAATTAAAGGAATCCCTTGTGGTCAGCAGGTCACCGAAATTAGTGTCTTTATTGGAAAAATTTCTCTCTATTACTTTTCTGGGGACAACCCAAAATTTGGTATTTTCTTTTCGTTCCACTTTCAATTATAATGGTAAACAGGACAAATAGAGAGGGGGAATCTCCATAATAAGGACAATAAGGACACAGGTAGCAGTAAAAACCTAATAGGTGTTCTAACACCTGTCCACCCTATCCAAAACTTACAAAAAAAAAGTTTTTCCATTCGTTATACTTTAACACTTACAAAGATGTTTTGTATTTACTTAAATATTGAAAGAATATAGTATAAAAAAATCACACAAATACCCTTCTTCCACCAATAAAAAAGACAAAGTTGTAGAAGAAGGGTATTTATATAAATGTGTGATTTTTTTAATACTATTTTCATTCAATATTTGAAATTTGTAAAGATATTTTGTATTTACCTAATTTAACTTTGTTGTTTTTGATACAGCACATGTGTCCTGTGAAAGCAGCTTCCCTTTGACTGGTATTCTAGTCGCCTTTTTTCTTTTGTTTTAACACATATGATGCAGGGACCGCACTGACTTAGTGAGTTATATATTTCTACGGTTTAAACCATTTTATCTCTTTATTAGCAATGAAACCTGTCAGGGGTTCTAATCATTCTCCACTGTATCCATCCCACTGGATATCGCATGAGATAAAATACCGCATGGTTTCATGAGATAAATACTGCATATTTTGTAAAAAATTTTTAGAAGCGTTTTTTCGTGAAAGGCAAAAAAATTTGGGGGAAAAACGCTACGTGCTATTTTACCTGCATTTCTTAAAGCAGTTGATATTGCTTAATGAATGGAGCCCAGTATTCTAAATGAGGTCTAGCTAAAGATCTATATAGGTGATAGCAGGACCTCCTTTATCCTGCTAGTGACCTCTCCAGTGATCCATTCTAGAATTTTATTTGCTTTTCCCACTTAACTCATTTGTTTAACCACTTCCAGCCCAAGGATGCCATATGATGTAATTGATTTTGAGTGGGGATATCTGCATGATGCCTGCAGCTGCAGGCATCATTTAGATATCATCTTTTTCGGCCGGCCATTCTCTGCACCGTAAGAACAATCATAGCAATAGTTCAGTCGCTTGATCATTCTTACAGATGGCGGGAGGGGACATACCCCCCTCCAGCCACCCTCCGGTGCTTCTACCAGCTCGTCCATGCGATCGGCGAGCCGGAGAATGAATCGGTCGCCGCCGGAAGTTGAGCATAGAGATTTCTGCAGACCAGATGGTCCCCAGTCATCTCTATGATCCTCGGAGGCCCGGGTCCGACATTATGACATCACGACTGGGACAGCGGAAGTAAACAATGCCGGGGACGCCGCTGGAAAGCCCGAGACAGGTTTTTTTTTTATCTCAGTCTTTCCAGCCTGGAGGAGAGATCTGGGGTCTTTTAGACCCCAGATCTCTCCATAAAGAGGACCTGTCACACACTATTCCTATTACAAGGGATGTTTACATTCCTTGTAATAGGAATAAAAGTGATCAAAAAATAATAATTTAAAGAGAAACTGTAAAAATAAAAATATAAAAGTAAAATAAACAAAAAAAGCGCCCCGTCCCCGCGAATGCATATGTAAGTCATGCCTACATATGTAAACACCATTCAAATCACACATGTGAGATATCACCAGGTGCGTTAGAGCAAGAGCAACAATTCTAGCCCAAGACCTCCTCTGTAACTCTAAACTTGTAACCAGTAAAAAAACTAAAGCATCGCCTATGGAGATTTTTAAGTACCAAAGTTTTGGTGCCATTCCATGAGTGATGGGAGATCATCCTTCACATTATACAAAAAAATTGGGCTAACTTTACTATTTTTTTTTTTTTAATTCATGAAAAAAATGTGTTTGAAAAATTGCTGCGCAAATACCGTGTAACATAAAAAGTTGCAATGACCGCCATTTTATTCCCTAGAGTCTCTGCTAAGAAAAACATATATAATGTTTGGGGGTTCTGAGTAATTTTCTAGCAAAAAATACTAATTTAAACTTGTAAATACAAAGTTCCAGAAAAGGCCCAGTATGGAAGTGATTAAAAATATCATAATTATTGTGGTCATTATTATACCTCCATGCAGACTTTTAATGGGTTAACATTCAAAATAAAAACTAGTGGTCATGCAGGGACAGATTTTTTTTTCAGAAAAATAGGTGATGCTCTTATAAGCCAAGATGCATTAAAATCTTTATTTACAATAGAAGTGTATTGTGGCACAAGCTATGTGAAAGGGTCAAACTTTTCAATCCTTTTTCAGGTTTTTTAACATGCTGCAAGATAGCAATCACTTCCACAGCTTGGAAATGCCCATTTTATACAGTAATAGAGCAAGAGGGAGAAAATGTTTGCAGCTCACAACATCTGAAATGCTAATGTCTTCTTGTATTTCTTTTTTGTTTTCAGATGTCTTCAGGCTCCTCATACATTTGAGTTCTTCTCTAGAAGAGAGTGATTCTCAATAACACTGTTATGATGCGATGACATGATGCTCATCACTCACTGGATGTCCTCAGTCTTTCAAGCTGAATAATGATAGACATCTTTAAACTGGAAGACTGAGGACATCTAGTGACACAAATGAATTACTGTGCAGGACAATGCTAAATGAAGTCGGTATTGCAGCCAGGGCTGATTTTTCCTTTTAAACTATCCTTTTTTATGATTTTGAAGATTTGGACTGCAAAGTATATCCCTAAATATAAAATTATAAAATATATATAAAAACACATTAAGCACCTAAAAATTGTGCAGCAGTAAACAATAAAATGTAAATAGAATTAAAATCATGTGTAAACACTAAATCAAAACTCTTATAAATGTACGTGTAATAAAATCAGATGATAAATAATTATCATAACTTATTAATATAACTATAATAATTGTTCAACATGACCAAATGTAAGAGGAAAATGCGTTACTTACCAACTTATGTGTCCAAATAATTATAAAAAGTCCACTGTGAACATGTTGAAAAGAATGAAAAAATCCACCGCATGATCATTCTTCTTCCTTGATACAATCTGTGTAGGGGCCTGTTTACACCAGAACATGGTGTGGGGAAACCCATGTTCTGTCTACGTTTCCTACTCTACGTTCAAATTTCTCTGCAATTGCGATCTGCAGCGGGTATCAATGCAATACTAATGACACCCCAAATGTAGATCACAAACAGAAGTATCATGTGATCTGTATGCAGTATATTTTTTAGGCGTGTTCTACTTTTGGTGCCGCTCAGTGCAATTTTAGCTGATTCAAATTAATGGGTTGAAAATGCACCGCACTCGATTCACACAGAAATCGTGTTTCTATGCAATTTTTAGTGTGAACCCGGCTCTAAAATACAGCCCCTTCAGCCAATCAGTGTTTTTCCTTTGTATATGCTCCATCAAATTTAGAACTCTAAACCATAGGAGATCTATAAATGTTGATAACTGGCCCATAAACCCCTTGGTGCCGTCAGCATGCAAATGTACAGCCTCTTGGCACCTATTTGCGTGAATTTCTGTCCATACAGCTGTGCTGAGAGCGCGCGCAGTGCGCGCTCCTGACACATTTACAGGCGCCTAACGGAAAGCTCAGCGATCGGGAGTTCTTGGATTACGTGACCGCTGTGAAAGCCAATCACATCGGTCACATGCTCTTAAGCCCTGCCTCCCGGCATCATAAACCTCATAAAGGGCTAAGAGGTGCTGGCGTTAAGAGTTTAAGATATTTGTATATCGCTATCATAGCCCCTCTTAGGCGTCTCTTCTCCAGGAAGAATAAGTTAACTGAGGTCCACCAGGCCCCTTATTAGCTTTGTTGCTTTGCTCTGGACTATCTTCAGTTCCAGCACATCCCTCCTGAGGATTGGTGACCAGAACTGAATGGCATACTCAAGATGTAACCAGACCACAGTTTTGTAAAGTTGTAGAATTATAGTTTTATCCCTTAAGTAGATACCCTTTTTAATGCATGCTAATATTCTACTGGCCTTGCATGCTGAAGCTTGACATTGCATGCTATTACTGAGTTTGTCATCAACTAGGACCCCCAGATCTTTTTTCATTCTTGATTCCCCCAGAGGTTTTTCCCCTGGTGTGTATGGGAAGGCTGGGGGAGTATGTAAACTAGGATTGTGGGGGGGGGGGGGGTGAATTAGATTATAATTGGGGCAGACAGGTCAGACAGGGGTCAGCTCCTATTGGTGGGTGGAATGGGAAAAGACAGGGGGAGGGCTATGGCAGATGATTTGAAGGTAGCTATGTTACAAACAACCATTGGAAAAAATATGCAACATACGTTTGCAAAATGTGACAATGAATAAAAGTGTTTGTTCACCAATGCTAGAAGTCTGCCAATCGAAATAGGTGAGTTGGAAGCTCTGGTGCACGAGGAGAACTATGATCTAATTGGCATTGCTGAACCTTGGCTTCATTCTTCCCATGACTCAGCTTTTAATATTCCTGGCTATGCCCTCTTTCGGAAAAACAGGGTACAACGGAGGGGTGGCGGTGTCTGCCTCTATGTGAGAAGTGATCTCATAGTGAGTGTGAAAGAGGACCTAGTTGATGGAGAGTGTGATGAGTCTGAAGCATTATGGGTGGAACTGTACATGGGTGTGCGTACTACACAGGTTATCATTGGAGTTTGCTATAGACCTCCCAGTGTTAATGAGGAGGTGGAGACTCAGCTGTTTGCAAAAATGGAAAGGGCTGCAAGGGCTGGGACAGTGATAATAATGGGGGATTTTAACTACCCTGAAATTTACTGCAGTAATGGCACTGTTGGGACAGTTAGAGGGCAAAAATTTATAAACCTATTACAAGACCATTTTATGGTTCAGTGTATTGAGGCCCCGACTAGGAATGACGCTCTGCTGGACCTGGTACTCTCAAACTATGCAGAGCTTATTACCCATATTCATATAAAAGAACATCTGAGTAGCAGTGACTATAACATGATTTCATTTAATGTTAGCTGTAAGCAACAAACACATACGAGAAAGGTAAAAACACTTAACTTGAAGAGAGCAAATTTTCCAAGGATCTTCTCCAAGACTTAGACTGGGAGGGAATATTGGCATCAATGGACATGGAACAGAAATGGGAATTCTTCAAAAAGACTGTACAAAAAAACTCACTGCAAAGTATATTTCCATGGGCAATAGGTTTAAAAGGCTAAAATTAAAATGCCTGTAAATAATAAGAAAATAACTTTTAAAAAATATAAAAATGAAGGAACACTATCATAACACTATCATAATTTAAATGCTACAAGGATGCAAAAATTCAAAACGAATGGCAGATTGCAAAAGATAGTAGGAAAAAAACCCAAAAATTCTTCAAGTATTTTTAACAGTAAAAAGGCCAGGTCTGAGCATGTAGGCCCTTTACAAAATAATCTTGAGTGGGTGACTGGGGACAAAGAGAAGGCAAATTTATTAAATACTTTCTTCAGCTCTGTGTATACAAAGGAGCATGGGGGAGCTCATGTCCATAATGGGGGTGTTAGGGACACAGCCCCAAATGATCCACAATGGCTCAAAAGTGATATGGTCCAGAAATATTTAGACAGAATAAAGGTGAATAAAGCACTTGGACCAGATGACATCTACCCACGGATCCTAAAAAAAATTGAGGTCTGTCATTTCAAAGCCATTGTTTCCAATTTTTAGGGACTTGTTAATGACTGGAATGGTACCACTGGATTGGCGTAGGGCCAATGTGGTGCCCATATTTAAAAAGGGGTCAAAGTCTTTACCAAGTAACTATAAACCTCTTAATTTAACTTCTATAGTTGGAAAGATACTGGAGCATTTAATAAAAGACCACATTGACAACATTTTAAAGCGGGATTCCACTCAAATTTTTAACTTAATCTTACCCCCTTTAGTTAATTGCATAGATGTTCAAATGCCGCACAAATTTTTTTTTTATCGCTGTAATTACCTTTATATTGTACTTTATTGTGGCACTTCCTGTCTGTCCTCCCATGGGAGTAGGCGTGTTTATTGCCTTTCCACGGCACCGCACTGTCTCCTGGGAGCTTAGTGTCAGGCTTCCCAAGATTCAGTGCGGAAACAATGATCATGCGTGTGAACAAGCTGTTAATGAACAGCATTCACTGCATCCAGGAAATCAATGCTTGTGGGCTTCACATGCCCACAAGCAAGATGGAAACAGCCAGCATCACATTTTTTTAAGTTATTCTTCAGTACGAAAACAGACAGAGGCGGAAATATTACACCCAAACTGTGAGTATTATTTTGGGGTTAGCAAAGTGTCTCAATGACATAAAAAAAAAATATTGGTCACCGGACTCCCGCTTTAAGCAACAAACATCATGGATTCATGAAAGACAGAAGTTGTCAAACAAACCTGATTTCTTTTCATGAGGAGGTAAGTAAAACCTTGGACAGAGGGGTGGCTGTGGACGTGGTATACTTGGATTTTGCAAAAGCGTTTGATCTTTCCAAGTCTGTAGACTTTACTTTAGGCATGAGCCGTGTGTGGGGAACTGTGTCAGTTTGTAAATGGATAGAAAACTGGCTAAAAAAGACGAATTCAGAGAGTAGTGGTTAATGATTCTTACTCTGAATGGTCTAAGGTATTTAGTGGTGTACCCCAAGGTTCAGTGTTGGGACCCTTACTTTTTAATATTTTTATAAATTATATAAGATCTGGGATTAAAAGTACCATTTCTGTCTTTGCAGATGACACCAAGCTATGCAGTGGATAACATCCTTACAGGATGTCTCCAATCTACAAGCTGACCTCAATGCATTGTTTAATTGGACAACTAAGTGGCAAATGAGTTTTAATGTTGATAAATGTAAATTTATGCACTTGGGGGTTAAGCATATGCATGCATTATACATACTAGGGGGAGTACAACTGGGGGAATCCATAGTGGAGAAGGATCTGGGGGTTTTGGTAGATCATAAGATCAATAATAGCATCATAGGCGTGCGCAGCCTGTTGCATTAGGGTGTGCACCCTAAACCAAAGCTTAAACACACACATGCGTGTGTGTGCGCGCATAATTATATATATATATATATATATATATATATATATATATATATATATATATATATATATATATACACATTTTTTTTTTTTTATACATTTACATGCCGCAGATTCAATTACACCCTCTGTTGCTTTTAGTAGGTGTAGTACCCAGTGACAAATTCAAATGAATGCCGGCGCTCTGCAAGCACTGTTCCAGTGTGCAGTATGAGCTGAACACACAGCTTACACCAAGGGTGGGGCACAGGAACTCAAGTGACTCTTTGCTAGGACACAGATGGCACCTTGGCATTGTAATTGGAGAGGGGGACCTAGAATTGTGATAGGAGGCGGGCAGTGTGACAGGGGGAGGGTACCTGGGCAGTGTGACAGGAGAGGGGGGTACCTGGGCAATGTGACAGAAGGGGGGGTATCTGGGCAGTATTATAGGGGGGGTACCTGGGCAGTATTACAGGAGGGGGGTATCTGGGCAGTATTACAGGAGTGGGGGGGCACCTGGGCAGTATGACAGGAGGGGAGTATCTGGGCAGTATTACAGAAGGGGGGATACCTGGGCAGTATTACAGAAGGGGGGATACCTGGGCAGTATTACAGGAGGGGGGTATCTGGGCAGTATTACAGGAGGGGGGGTACCTGGGCAGTATTACAGGAGGGGGGGTACCTGGGCAGTATTACAGGAGGGGGGTACCTGGGCAGTATTACAGGAGGGGGGGTACCTGGGCAGTATTACAGGAGAGGGGTACCTGGGCAGTATTACAGGAGGGGGGTATCTGGGCAGTATTACAGGAGGGGGGTATCTGGGCAGTATTACAGGAGGGGGGTATCTGGGCAGTATTACAGGAGGGGGGTATCTGGGCAGTATTACAGGAGAGGGGTGCCTGGGCAGTATTACAGGAGGGGGGTATCTGGGCAGTATTACAGGAGGGGGGTATCTGGGCAGTATTACAGGAGGGGGGTATCTGGGCAGTTTTACAGGAGGGGGGTATCTGGGCAGTATTACAGGAGGGGGGTATCTGGGCAGTATTACAGGAGGGGGGTACCTGGGCAGTATTACAGGAGGGGGGTACCTGGGCAGTATTACAGGAGGGGGGTATCTGGGCAGTATTACAGGAGGGGGGGGGGTACCTGGGCAGTATTACAGGGTGGGTACCTGGGCAGTATTACAGGAGGGGGGGGTACCTGGGCAGTATTACAGGAGGGGGGTATCTGGGCAGTATTACAGGAGGGGGGGTACCTGGGCAGTATTACAGGAGGGGGGGTACCTGGGCAGTGTGACAGGAGGCGGGGGGTACCTGGGCAGTGTGACAGGAGGGGGGGGTACCTGGGCAGTGTGACAGGAGGGGGGTACCTGGGCAGTGTGACAGGAGGGGGGGGTATCTGGGCAGTGTGACAGGAGGGGGGGTACCTGGGCAGTGTGACAGGAGGGGGAGTACCTGGACAGTGTGACAGGAGGGGGGGTACCTGGGCAGTGTGACAGGAGGTGGGGGTACCTTATGCTGGCACCGGCCCTCACTCGATCATCACACACAACACAGTGTGATCACAAAGAATGCTAACAATTCCCCCCTCAACCCCCCCCTCCTGCTCCGAAGGGGAGGGGACAGGGCTGGACCGAGTTGGTTGCCAGAATCCCTCTTCTTCAGCGGCTTCTTCATCAGAAGAAACTGAGTTCTTAGTAAAGTCGTCCTGGGCTGGTGTGCCCTTCTTCTCCCCCCCCCCCCCTGCAGGATACTGGCTGCTTTATATATATAAAAAATGCACACTTACTTTCTTGCTGACAAGTCAGGCAGGGTTCATATCGAGTTGCTTTTATTTATTTTTTTTGGTCCATCATGTGTCTGGCTGCCTGCCCTGCTCAGAGCTGTCTCACTGCTCACCTCACTGAGCCATCCGCCTGCCGATATCCAGGCTGAGGCTCCGCTGCTTCTTCCAAGGGACCAAGGGGGAGAGAGAGAGAGGAGGCCGTGGGTGGGCGGAGTGCAGATGTAGATCACTCCGCCGCCACCTGCAGGACCTGCAGCCGGAACTATAGAAGACCTATCGGGAAATGCGGCTGGATTACTCCGCGGCTGTGGTCCCGGCGACTCCCTAGTCCCTGCTTAATCACCTCCCTCTCGCAGCACACAGATGTTTTTGCTTGCCCGGACCGACCCCAGTGGTGACATGAGCTACACAGACAATGTCACAGGCTTGCAGCAGTCACAACTACTAGTACTAGCAGTGAGAGCACAGGGATGATTAGGGTGTGCCTGGGCACACCCGGCACACCCCATGGGCACGCCTATGAATAGCATGCAATGCCAAGCTGCGGTTTCCAAAGCGAGCAAAGATCTTTCTTGCATTAAGAGAGGTATCGACTCCAGAGAGCGAGATATCATGTTGCCCCTGTACAAATCATTAGAAAAAGCTCATCTGGAATATGCAGTTCAGTTTTGGGCACCGGTTCTCAAAATGGATATGGGGGAACTGGAGAAAGTAGAGAGAAGGGTAAAAAAACTGATAAGGGGCATGGAGGAGCTCAACTTTGAGGAAAGATTAGAGGAACTGAATGGTCTATATAGTGAACTTGGTGTTATGTTATTCACTTTAAGGTCATCACAGAGGACAAGGGAGCACTCTACGTCTGGAGGGAAAAAAAATTAATCTCCAAGGTTTCTTTACAGTAAGAGCTGTGAAAATGTGGAATAGACTCCCTCCGGAGGTGGGTCTGGCCAGCTCAGTAGATTGCTTTAAAAAAGGCCTGTATTCTTTCCTAAATATACATAATATAATATAACTGGGTACTGACATTTATAGGTAAAGTTGATCCAGGAAAAATCTGATTGCCTCTCGGGGGATCAGGAAGGAATTTTTTCCCCTGCTGTAGCAAATTGGAGCATGCTTTGCTGGGGTGTTTCACCTTCCTCTGGATCAACTGTGGGTATGGGATTGTATTTTTTTTTTTTTTTGGTTAAACTGGATGGACTTGTGTTTTTTTTCAACCTGACTATGTAACTATTGGGTTTATTTATTAAAACTGGAGAGTGCAAAATCAGGCTCACTTCTGCATAGAAACCAATCAGCTTCCAGATTTTATTGCCAAAGCTTAATTGACCAAGCTGAGGTTTAAAGCTGATTGGTTTCTATGCAGAAGTGAGCCTAATTATGCCCTGTCCAGCTTTAGCAAATAAACCCCAATATGTAGCTTGCATTTATATTTTTAGCCCCCAAGTGTATTACTTTACATTTCCCTACATTGAACTTCATTTGCCATGTGTTTGCCCACCCGTCTATTTTATCAAGGTCTTCCTGTAAAGTTGCTATATCCTGTTTGAAGTTATTGCCCTGCTTAGCTTTGTATCATCAGCAAACACTGAGATAGAGCTATTTATCCCAACCTATATATTATTTATGAACAAGATAAGCAGGATTGGTCCCAGGACAGAGCCCTGGGGTACCCCACCTATAACTCCAGACCATTCAGAAGATGCGCTAATTATCACCACCCTCTGGACACACCTGTAATCAGTTTTCTATCCAGGTACATATACTATTGTAAAGGTCAACAGACCTCAGCTTGTGGATTAAGTTTATAGGGTACCATGTCAAATGCTTTGGCAAAGTCTAGATACACTACATCCACCTTCCTTTATCCAGATTAGAGCTCACTTCCTCATAGAATGTTAATAGGTTGGTCTGGCATGAATGATCTTTCATAAATCCATGCCGGTTACTACTAATGATACTATTCTTAGCAAATTCTTGGATATGGTCCCTTTTCATTCTCTTCAATAGTTTACAAACTATTGATGTTAGGCTGACTGGCCTGTAGTTTCCAGGTATATATCTCAGTCCATTCTTGAATATTGGTGCCATGTTAGCTTTTCGTCAATCTGCTGGTACCATTCCGGTTAGTAAGCTTTCCTTAAAGATTATTTAAATTTTATTGTTTAGCGCAGTTTTTATTGTGTTTATTTTTCTGTATGTTATTGTTTTTAGGCATTTAATAGTATTATATTGTTTAAAAGTATTTTTTATTTAAAAGTTTAACAAATCAAATGAACTCACAGCGTGTTCTGCATCCATCCTTTCACACCAGGTTCCATTTGCAGCATGCACACATTCCCACGTCCAAACTCAGCCCTACGAATTGTCTTTAAAGACATTGGGGTTGATTTATTAAAACTGGAGAGTGCAAAATCTGGTCAGCTCTGTATAGAAACCAATCAGCTTCCAGTTTTTTTTTTTTCAAAGCTTAATTGAACAAGCTGAAATTAGAAGCTGATTGGCTACCATACACAGCTGCAATAGATTTTGCACTCTCTAGATTCAGTGAATCAACCCCACTGTCAGGGGCTCTAATGAATTAAATTATGGGGGGTAGGTGGAGTTTGTGCTGTTAATATGAAGTATATTCTGGTGTATCACAGTGAATGCCATAGAAACATACAAAAATATTATAAAAATGTGAAAAACTTAAACAGCAACAACCAGCAAGGTGCAAAGTGCAAATACAGGATGCATAGTGTCAGATAAGGGTACTCACCGAGGCCGAGATGCTGAGAGCGGTAACTTCTTGCGACTAAGCGCACTCCACTCGTGGAGATGGTACAGGGGGTGAAGGGCACAAAGAGGCATGAGTCACCAGCAGGCTGGGCAGGTCTTGCGTGAAGGTCACCGGCAGGGAGACAGCTGTGCAGGACTGGAAGATGCTGAAGCTCAAGAAGGAGGAGGAACAGCTGATCCAACAACAGGCCGAGGGTCAAACACTAGTAAGAGTCTCTAGATAGGCAAAAACAGTCTGGTGCAAAGGACTGTTAGCAGGTCTGTCAGCAGGCTGATGACTTGCAATGACTTGTAAGGCTGCAACACCTGGCTGCAATAAACTTGTGGCTGTCTCCCTGTTGATCCCCAGGTGCAAACCGCACTGTATGAACCCTTAAATAGGCTTTTAAGGTGGGTGTTATGACTGGCATTGGAATTTATACCCCGAAAAATGCATGGTTGCTCCCAGAGGTGACACCATGGCTGCAGCTATCTGAAATGGTGGCAACCGTTGGTGGACCTCCTTAGTGACCCAGGAGTATAGCTTCCATATTGCTCTTTTACACACAAGGCTCCATTTTGAACTGTTTCCTCCGGACCATTCCGCTCCGGAACCGGAGAACGTGTGCGACAGTGGTTCAGCTTCCGCCTATGACTACTACTCCTCACCGGTGACCGCGGCCTATAGAACACCATCACGGGAGATAATCCCCCCATGCCTTTTTGACGCACTGCTATACGGTATGTGCGTCCTACGGATCTGGTAAGGGTATCCATTTATTCCCATTGAAGACCTGTGTGCCTTGGTATCGGTTATCGCCTTCCCATTTGAGTGCCCATATGCCTCCCGGTGTTTAATGGTACCCTCTTATTGGAGAAGACATCCCTTTACCCTACATCTTATGGACTACCACTATTTGCTGTTCCATATTTCACTATAGACACTTTGATTAATTTTAACAGGTTTCACTGCCCATTTTTCACATTTGTATGTTGTTATACTTATTGTTTCACATGTGTATTTAGTATTATATATATTTTTTCCATATATATCTAGTACATGCTAGATATTCTTAGCGCTGCACTTTATTTATTTGCATTTAAAACACTGATCTGGCCATGTAAACTAGGCAGATTGCAATTCTGACAGGGTAGATCTTGTGTTCTTGCTAAGCAGGAACACTGATCTCTGTCTTCATCCAGTCAGACCACCCCCCACACAGTTAGCAAGCACCTCTGGTGTTAACCCCTTCCCTGCCAGTAGAAAATGATTGCTGCTCCAAACCCAAATGCTCTCAAAGCATACGCCCTGTTAGAACACTCAGGTGCAGGCTCTGCAATGAATCAGAGAGAAAATAAACAAGTCCTGGATGGCCACACACCGATAAGGTATCTTTATTGAAGATAAAATCCAATACATTCATTTCATATTAGTAAAGGCAGGGATTAATAGCTGAGAGTGTTTCACATCATGAATTGGACTAAGCACCAATTCATGGTGTGAAACGCGTCAGTTATTAATCCCTGCCTTTACTAGTATGAACTGACTGTATTGGATTTTATCTTGAATAAAGATGCCTTATCGGTGTGTGGCCATCCAGGACTTATTTCTTTGATCTCTCCTTCCCTGCCAGTGTCATTAATACAGTAATGCCCCATACACACGGTCGGACATTGATCGGACATTCCGACAACAAAATCCTAGGATTTTTTCCGACGGATGTTGGCTCACACTTGTCTTGCATACACACGGTCACACAAAGTTGTCGGAAAATCCGATCGTTCTGAACGCAGTGACGTAAAACACGTACGACGGGACTATAAACGGGGCAGTGGCCAATAGCTTTCATCTCTTTATTCATTCTGAGCATGCATGGCACTTTGTGCGTCGGATTTGTGTACACACGATCGGAATTTCCGACAACGGATTTTGTTGTCGGAAAATTTTATATCCTGCTCTCAAACTTTGTGTGTCGGAAAATCCGATGGAAAATGTGTGATGGAGCCTACACACGGTCGGAATTTCCGACAACAAGGTCCTATCACACATTTTCCGTCAGAAAATCCGACCGTGTGTACGGGCATAACAGTGCATATTTTTAGCACTGATCATTGTAATAATGTCTCTGGTTCCCAAAAAAGTGTCAAAAGTGTCAGTTAAGTGTCTGATGTGTCTGCCGCAATGTCGCAGTCCCGCTAAAAATCGCTGATCGACGCCATTACTAATAAAAAAAAGAGAGAAAGAAAAATGGCATAAAAATATCCCATAGTTTGTAGGCACGCTATCTTTGCGCAAACCAATCAATATACGCTTATTGGGATTTTTTTTACCAGACAGCAATAAAAACTGACAGATATTCTAATCCTTCTCCCCTCTATCCAAAACTAACAAGAAAGTTTTTCCTTTAGTTATACTTTAAGATTGCTCACAAGAACATGCTGGTAAATCTATGCTTTTGATGAATGCTGCTTCCCTTTCTCTTTAAGAGAGTAGAAAGTAGAAATATTTTATCTGGTTATTTCCCAGCTCTTGTTTAACCACTTCCTGCCCAGCCTATAGCAGAATGACGGCTGGGCGGTGGTTCAGTTATCCTCACTGAGCATCATATGACGTCCAGCAGGAAAACAGCCGCTGCACGCCCGTGGGGGCGTGCATCATGGCGATCGGTGGTGTGGTGTGTCAGTCTGACACACCGCTACAACAATCTCGGTAAAGAGCCTCTGACGGAGGCTCTTTACCACGTGATCAGCCGTGCCCAATCACGGCTGATCATGATGTAAACAGGAAGAGCCTTTGATCGGCTTTTCCTCACTCGCGTCTAACAGAGGAGAGCCAATCGGCTGCTCTTCTGACAGGGGGAGTCCCTCGGATGCCCACCCAGGACCACCAGGATGCCGCCAGGACCACCAAGGATTGCCACCACACTGGACCACCAGGTATGCCACCCTAGACCACCAGGGAAATGCCAATCAGTGCCCAGGCAGCTGCCAATCAGTGTTCATCCCCAATGCCTGCCAGTGCCATCAGTGATGCCTATCAGTACCATCTATCAGTGCCGCATATCAGTGCCCATCAGTGCCACGTATCAGTGTCCATCAGTGCCCAGGAGTGCCGCCTATTAGTGCCCATTAGTGCCCAGCAGTGCCACCTATCAGTGCCACCCATAAGTACCCATCAGTGCAGGCTTTCAATGTCCATCAGTGTCGCCTATCAGTGGCCATCAGTGCCCACCAGTGCCACCCATCAGTGCCACCTATCAATGCCCATCAGTGCTGCATATCAGTGCCACCCATCAGTGCAGCCTACCAGTGCCCATCAGTGCCGCCTATTAGTGCCCATCGTCAGTGCCCGTCAGTGCCCATGAGTGCCATCTCATTAGTGCCAGCTCATCGGTGCAGCCTTATCAGTGCCCATCAGTGAAAGAGAAAACTTACTTATTTACAAAATTTTCTAACTGGAAAAAAAAAGTTTTTCTTTTGTTTCTATTTTTTTATTTTTTTTATTTGTTTAGCAAAAAATAAAAACCGCAGAGGTAATCAAATACCACCAAAAGAAATCTCTATTTGTGGGAACAAAATGATAAAAATTTTGTTTGGGTACAGTGTAGCATGACCGCGCCATTGTCATTTAAACAGCGACAGCGCTGAAAGCTGAAAATTGGCCTGGGCAGGAAGGGGGTGTAAGTGCCTGGTATTGAAGTGGTTAATGGTCAAGCGATGTGCTGTGAAGTGCTGGAAAGATTTTGGAAGTTACTTGTACCTCCCTATATCGTCAGTCGGTGTTTAAATGTAATATACAAGAGCTTTTGTGGCTTTGATTCACCTGCCTAGTCTCAAAGAACATAGAATTGGGCATTAATATGATGCCGGGGGAGACGGGGCACCCAATCTTTTGTATACCTGTGACAATAATGCATAACACTTAGTCTAAGGCAATGGAAATGAGTTTGTCAAAGTAAGAAAGACGATATTTATAATGGTATTAAACCCAAAACAAACGTATTATATTACAGCTTACTAGTTCTTAGATGTGATGGCTATATTCGTTTTCATTTTTAGGCTTTCTTTCCTTTATTTTTACCTGGTGATCCTGTCAGTATAACTGTTGTTTTTCAACAGACCAAACTATCCTGCAAATGTAGCAGTTATAGGGTTGAGACAAACCATTTACCACTAACATGGGGGCTTACAATGATCAGCGTAGTGGATACGTGGTTAGCACTTCCACCTAGCAGCACTAGGGTCATCAGTTTAAATCCCAACCATGCACGTTCTCCTTGCTTTGTGCACGGGTCCAAATAATTTGGTGATGGGGGGATATGGTGTGGGGTTGTTTTTCAGGAGTAGGACTTGGCCCCTTACTTCCAGGAAAGGGAACTTTTAAGGCATCAGTATACCAAGACATTTTGGACAATTTCATGCTCCCAACTTTGTAGGAACAGTTTGGGGATGGCCCCTTCTTGTTCCAACATGACTGGGCACCAGTGCACAAAGCAAGGTCCATAAAGACATGGATGAGCGAGTTTGGGGTGGAGGAACTTGACTGGCTTGCACAGAGCCCTGACCTCAATCTGATAGAACATCTTTGGAATGATTTAGAGTATAGACTGCCAGCCAGGCCTTCTCATCCAACATCAGTCCCTGACCTCACAAATGCGCTTCTGGAAGAATGGTCAAACATTCCCATAGATACACTGCTAAACCTTCCCAGAAGAGTTGAAGCTGTTATAGCTGCAAAGGGTGAGCCAACTCAATACTGAACCCTATGGACTAAGACTGGGATGCCATTAAAGTTCATGTGCGTGTAAAGGCAGGCGTCCCAATACTTTTGGCAATATAGTGTATGTGAGATAGGCACCTTAGATTGTAAGCTCCTTGAGGGCAGGGACTAATGTAAATGTATAATATATATATGTAAAGCGCTGGGTAAACTGACAGCGCTATATAAGTACCTGTAATAAAAATAATAACATTTTATTTATGTAAAACCTTTATCTCAAAAGGTAAAAAAACTGTTGCTAAACCAGCTTAAGGCTCGGTTCACATATAGCAGGGGTCCCGCATGTGCTGGTTCACTGTTTCAGGTCCGATTTCAGCCCGAATTCGCACCTGAAACGGACCAAAAGACACACATCATTTTTCTGCAAAATGCACTGGACCTGCTGCGGAGATATGTGAACCGTCCCCATAGAGAGCCGGTCAAAATCTCCTGCTATTGCGAATTGGATGCGGGGATTCCGCATCCAATTGGCAATGGTGTGAACCCAGCCTAAAAATTGTTAGGAGTTTGTCATCAGTTTGTTTGTGTGTTTAAATCTGCTAGTACTGCCAGACTAACAATGCTCCTGTCCAAAATTGCCCCTGTGCTCTTTCATCCAGAGTGGAGGTACTCTAATGCCCCGTACACACGGTCGGACATTGATCGGACATTTCGACAACAAAATCAATGGATTTTTTCCGACGGATGTTGGCTCAAACTTGTCTTGCATACACACGGTCACACAAAGTTGTCGGAAAATCCGATCGTTCTGAACGCGGTGACGTAAAACACGTACGTCGGGACTATAAACGGGGCAGTAGCCAATAGCTTTCATCTCTTTATTTATTCTGATTTGTGTACACACGATCGGAAATTCCCACAACGGATTTTGTTGTCGGAAAATTTTATAGCAAGCTCTCAAACTTTGTGTGTCGGAAAATCCAATGGAAAATGTGTGATGGAGCCCACACACGGTCGGAATTTCCGGCAACAAGGTCCTATCACACATTTTCCATCAGAAAATCCGACCGTGTGTACGGGGCATAATACAGGAGGTGTGTTACTGGCCAGATCACCAGGTGAAAACAAAGGGGGAAAAAGCCTAAAAAAAAAAGAAACTAATACAGCCACCACATCTAATGCCGCGTACACATGGTCGGACTTTTCGGCTACAAAAGTCCGACAGCCCGTCCGACAGACTTTCGACGGACTTTTGGCGGACTTGCGGCGGACTTTCTAATGAACTGACTTGCCTACATACGATCACACAAAAGTCCGACAGATTCGTACGTGATGACGTACACCGGACTAAAATAAGGAAGTTGATAGCCAGTAGCCAATAGCTGCCCTAGCGTGGGTTTTTGTCAGTCGGACTAGCATACAGACGAGCGGATTTCCGGCGTAGTTACGACGTAAAGATTTGAAGCATGTTTCAAATCTAAAGTCCGTCAGATTTGCGGCTGGAAAAGTCCGCTGAAAGTCCGGGGAAGCCCACACACGATCGGATTGTCCGCAGTATTTGGTCCGTCTGACTTTTGTAGACGAAAAGTCCGACCGTGTGTACGCGGCATAAGGATTAGTAATCTGCAATATATTACATTTTTGGTTTAGGGTTTAAATGATTAATTTGTGTGTTTTGGAGATATATAAATGGTTAGAAATTGAAGTGAAATTGAATAGCTACAGCATTATTGGTCAAAATATTTGTCAAAATATATTAAAAATATAAAACAAAAACCAAAAGAAAAATAAGAAAAAAGTATGGACATTTCAATCTTTCATACGCAACCCTTGTATATTTGCTGGTTTTATTATCCAGAAAAAAAACGTATAAAGGTCGATATTAGCACATTCTTCCAAAGAGAATATGGATTACCTTGTCTTGCAATGCTTTCCATTATCCCTTATGAAGAAATTTTCTATAAGGTCAATTGCACGTGGACGTAAGAATTTATTGAGGTTTATACTCAGGATCTTGTTGACAAAAAGATCCTTAGTAAAATGTTCTGTAAAGACCTTGCATGAATGTGTGTAAAGGAGCATAAAGGCATGTAAGTGTATCCAAGCAAAAAATTCTTCTTCGTTGCCAGAATTGCAATATTTGTGTATATACGCTGGAAAACATACATATAGGCGCAGGAACATACGTACGCCCATAAATTAAAGCACTCAAACGTAACATTTTATGGCTCTGTACTCTTTGCTTTATTACTCATTTTTATACAGCTGTGTGTATGGTTCCATAGACAACAATGCATTTATATCTAGATCCATTAAAAAAAAAAAAATCATGGTGTTTTTAACTTCCATGTGCATTGAGGCCTTATAGTCAGGATTAATAACAACCAAGTTGCCATATGTGACAGATTGCTACCATCCGTTGTGTGATTTAGGGATCACAAGTGAGTTTAGTGTGATGTGTGCTTATGCCCCAGAGCTGTGGTCTAGGTGCAAATGTATAACCTTTAAGAACCTTGATTTGAAAGTGAGAAGCGAGCATCCAATTATCAAACTGCAAAAGTGTTAAGTGTGGATCAAAGTGACAGAGCTCTTGTAGGTTGACCCCCTGGCATCTGCTGATTATCTTGTAAATGTGGGTTTGACTGGAGGGGTGTATGGTTATTCAGGTTGTTTAGTGGGACTGTTAGCCTGCCTAATCACTTAGGATGGCAATAAACAGCATGAACCCACCCCAAATTGATGACCCAATGCAATGCTCAGCTGATAATTGAGCTGTTTAGGGGTAGGCCTAGGGGGTGATAGCATTATTGCCCATGGAAATTTTCCTGTTTCTTGGAAAATCTGTACACAATGCTGTACGCCACCCCAGATGATGTCTCTTTAGATGAAACGCGTCGGAACGAGCCCTGCTGATGTCATTGTGTTACCCACAATCTTAAATTTTAAGCACTTGAATCACTTTCTAAATGTGACTGTTTCCAATTTTCTTTTAATAAATTTTACGTTTATACGGATTCACACTATGTGGAGTATTTTCTTTTTTGGTCATGTTATTTTGAACACTTGAGAGGATTTGGTCTGACAAGTTGGCTGCTTCTGAAGACCGCTTCTTGGTGACATCTCTTGACCAATTGGATTGCCTTACAACTTGATCTGGAACTCAGGCGTGGAGGTCCCATATTTTGGTGGTTGCACCATAAGGCTTGTTGACTCACTGAGCATATACCCATTTGAGTGCTCTCACTCCGGTAAGCCTCCTCACTAATCGGTGGTGGTTCTATTGTCTGTGTCCTCACCTCAACATTGATGTCACGTGGAATCCCACTTCTATTTACACAATTTGTTTTCCCTGTTTATTTAAGGACTGCTAGGTTTATGTTTTAAAACAACTTTTGTATGATGGTACATGGACTTTAGTTTGGGCGTGAATTTCACATCTCATTTTCATTAGTTTTTGTGGTCATTGCACAGTGTACATTAGTTTGTATACAAATGTATTTCCATGTTTTGAGCGCTGCATATAATTACACTTTTTACTTATTCCTTGATTTACACTTGTCTTACTGTTGTGCTGGCTGCTACTAGATATATGTCAGCGCAATATACACCAATTTGTTCTATTTATATGTACGCAATGCTATAGACTAAAGCCTCGTACACACGGTACTATTGTTGGCAGGGGATTGTCTGTTGACAGACTGTTGTCCTAAAATCTTACCTTTAGTACGCTCCTTTTGACAATTGTTGTCCAACTTTTGGCCAACAAATGTTGGATGGCAGGGTAGTAAATTTTCGGCGGACATCGGTTTGACGTCAGATTTTCATATGGTCAGTACACAAATCTGTCACACAAAAGTCGAAGGTACAAACACGCATGCCCAGAATCAATGCTCACCAAGCACTAAATTAACAGAAGGGGCCCAAAGGGTGGCGCTCAAGAGCTGAAATTCCTCATAGTACCTTCTTATGTTCGTGTTTGTGGCACGACAATTGTGTAACGTTAGTATGCAAGACAAGATCCTGGCACACGCCCTTATTACAAAAATCAGACACTCGGTTGGCCAACAATCGTACCTTGTGGCTCAATGAGTGATTTGTGGAGTTAACCTGGAAAATGATCTGTCCATTGATGCCTATCTATACTCAAAGAGAACATTCATTTGAATAACAACAAAGACATTATTTGAGGGACCTTTGGTTAAATCTAAAGTAGTTTCATTTGGAAGCTTTATTAGAGAGTGGATAAACAGGATTATATTAAAGTGGAACTCCAGTAAAACAGCTAAGTATACAGTTCAAAAATATATGTTTCCTGTGTCAATTACTAACGAATTTGTAATTTTAGCCATTCTTATGATTCACACACTAGAGCTGCACGATTCTGGCTAAAATGAGTATCACAATTTTTTTGCTTAGAAGATAGATCACGATTCTCGCTGCATAACATCATCTTTCACATTAAAACAAAAAAAATTGGGCTAACTTTACTGTTTAGTTTTTTTATTCATTGAAGTGTATTTTTTCCCAAAAAATTGTGTTTGAAAGACCGCTGGGCAAATACAGTGTGACATAAAATATTGCAGCAATTACCATTTTATTCCTTAGGGTCTCTGCTAAAATATATATAATGTTTGGTAGTTCCAAGTAATTTTCTAGCAAAAAATATTGATTTTAACTTAAGAAACAAGTGTCAGAAAAAGATTTAGACTTTAAGTGGTTAAACTTCCTGCTTTTAGATGTTGTTTAAAACTTGGCAGACTGCCTGGATTTTTTTTTTTCACACAGAAGTTTATCCCTTTGTTCTAAGAAGGAAGAGTTAGTTACAATGTTTCATTTTAAAAACTTGGCAGACTGTTTTCTTTTGGCAGCTGATTGTGGAGAAAAGTCTCTCCACTTGTTATATGAAAGAATCTGCAAACTCTACAATAGAGATTGTCAGGGGGGTTGAATTGAGATCACGATTTTTTAACAATTAATTGTGCAGTTCTAACACACACCTTTGTTAGTTATTGAGATTGCTCCTGCAACCTTTATGAGCATACTATATTTCTGATACCAACAGTTATTTTTATGTAGTTGCAGGCTGTTCAAAGTGATTAAAACAAGCTTTACTACATAAATCACATCTAAGCTTTAGAAAACCCGGAAGAAAATGTATCTCTTTTTTTTTTGGCCACACAAGACAAACTATTGCTAAAGCCTGGAGAACTCCATCCCTGAATGTTAGAGAAGTGAAGCAAAGAATTATGGGCACCACGACTCATCAAAAATTAACATCTATCCTACTTGATAACCATTCTAACTTTTTTTAAAATCTAGCCTCCATGGATTGACTTTACCAACAAACTTAACCACTTCAGCCCCGGAAGGATTTCCCCCCTAATGACCAAGCCATTTTTTGCGATACAGCACTGTGTTGCTTTACCTGACAATTCCTCGGTCGTGCAAAGCTGTACCCAAACAAAATTGCCGTCCTTTTTTTCCCCACAAATAGAGCTTTCTTTTGGTGATATTTGATCACCTCTGCGTTTTTATTTTTTGCGCTATAAACAAAAAAAGAGAGTCAATTTTGAAAAAAAAAAACAATGTTTTTTAGTTTTTGCTACAATAAATATCCCCAAGTTAAAAAAAAAAAAAAATTCTTCATCAGTTTAGACCGATATATATTCTTCTACAAATTTTTAGTTAAAAAAATTGCAATAAGTGTATATTAATTGGTTTGCACAAAAGTTATAGCGTCTACAAAATAGGGGATAGATTTATGGCATTTTTATTATTTTTTTACTAGTAATGGTGCAGATCAGGGATTTTTATTGGGACTGAGACATTGCAGCAGACAGATCAGACACTTTTGACACATTTTTTGGGACCATTGACATTTATACAGTGATCAGTGCTATAAAAATTAACTGATTACTGTGTAAATGTCACTGGTAGGGAAGGGGTTAACACTAGGGGGCAATCAAGGGGTTAAACGTGTTTCTTACTGTGGGGGGATGTGACTGACTAGAGGAGAAGCCAGATCGTTGTTCCTAGCTAGTAAGAACAGACGATCTGTCTCTCCTCTCCTGACAGAAACAGGATTTGTGTTTACACACACAAATGCCCGTTCTGTCTCTCGTGCCCGTGATCGTGCATGTCTGGCAGTCATCGCACCTGCTCTAGCTGTTTAAAGGGGTGACATACAGCTACTGCGATTTGCGGGAGAGAGCCGACCTGCCGCCGTATAATGACGGCGGCTGGTCGGCTAGTATTTAATATTAATAATTCTTTGCTTTCTCTCTCAAATTATATAGCTATATGCACCATTCACCTAAACCCAGCATATCCCAATCCACCTCTTCTTCTACTCTTCTTTATTTCTTCTCTTCTCCCCCTCTTCTTTTTATTTTTTCATTTTTTATTTTTTTGTTAACTATTGCCAGTATATTTTAATTGTTTATCCATTGTTGTTATGTTATATAACATATCTGTTTCACCCTGTTTATGTATTCTATCTTAATCTTCTTAATAAACAAAATATTGTAACCACAGAAAATAAATAAAGTGATTAAAACATGTGAAGTGTGAATGTGTTCCAGAGATCTAGTAAATATATATATATATATATATATTGTATTAATTTTACCATACGCTTGAGGTGTGCATGCAATGTGAGGGGGGATAAACCTGAAGACTCATTGTAAAGTATGGAAATATAAAGCCTTTGCGCTACTATGAAGTATTTGTGAATAAATTAATACAATTTTATCTTAACGTGATCAAATCCTAAAGTGCATATAGTGCATTGAGGTGCAATCAAATAATTGAACACTAACTGCCTGCAGCAGAACCTTAAGTGTATCACAATCCACTCTCAATAATAATTATGCAAGTGATTCCGCGCTACAGTGTATAAGAAAAAATTATTCGCTAAATAAAGTAAATCAATAAAGTGTCAAACTCATTATATGATTGAAAACAGTGTAGAAAAGGGCATCCCCTGAAGAAGTCACGTGATGACGTAACGCGTAGGGAGTGACCGGAGCCTGAGCGATACCGGAAGTGATGTGAGAGCGGCGTTCAGACGCCTTAGCAATTGTATATGCTTGTTTTTGAATTTATCATTGTAAGAGTCCATTTTTAACCTTTTTAATAAAACTTGTGTACTTTAACCTACTACACTATTGGGGCTCTCTCTCTCTCTCCCACCCTTGTTCACTTCCACCCCTCTTCCCCCCCCCCCATTTTGCGGAGGATACGAGGCCATAAGAAGACTTTGATGGGCAGTGAAATTTGGGAGATCTGTTGGATGAAGTAGAGGACCCCCTAGTGGTAGAGAATAATATAGCGGATGATACTCGGATTTATAGCTATATGCTGGCACTTCAGTTAATTACAATCTTACTTATGATGGCACGGAGGACCCCCTGGTGGTAGAAGTTGGAATAACGTCAGGCAACGGACCTCAATTCATCATTATATGCTGTTTGAACAGTTTATGAAGGTGAGGGCTCTGTGAGCATAATTTGTGGGATTTTAACCCCTCCTTTTCCACCGAATCACACATTGGAACTCCTTCTTTACATTTTTTGCCCCCTTTGTGGACATTTTTTTTGGATAATGGGGTTAAGAGACTAATAATATTCTAAATCATTTGCCCTGGGATTTTTTATGAATATATGAATTTTTTATTGTGTACACGTTTTTACACTGTTTTCAATCATTGTAAAGTATAATGTGCTTTTTCTGAGAGTAGAACAAGACTAAATTGTATTCTTACTATTTTACTATACTATAGCTAGTATAGTATAATATACTGTAGTAGTAAAAATGGATAGTAAAGTATAGTATAGTATAGATCAGCCTTTTTGAACCAGGGTGTCCAGGTATCCTGGAGTTCCTTTAGGGTTCTTCAGGGGTGCCTTGACAAAATGTCTAAAAATTGCCCAAAAATTGTATAAAAGCCAGCAGGTGGACGAAGCCTGCTTTTAATCACACAAAGCCACAAGTTTTAATTTTGCACCGTTACAACCTTCTAGCCACCAACATCCTAAAAACCAATGATGTCATCAGTTGATAAGGAAAACATTGGGCGCCTGCACAGCATTCTTGCTTAGCCCTCTCCTTTCCATCTCCATCAGCACTGGGGTCACATTAGCTGACTGAGGAAGAGAAACTGAAGGAGAAGAGAAACATTGGAATATTAGCCAGTAGAAGTGTGCAAAAGTGTGTATGCTTTGGAAGAATAAAGCCTCGTACACACCACTATTTTTTCTGACAGCGCAGGTCGGAGCCGATGTACTAACAATTTAAAGTTAGTACAGCAATCTCCCCTGCTGAGATATTGTGTTCTGACCCCCCCCCCCCCCCAAGCCAGAACACTCTGGACAGCTGATCAGGATCTAGTCGGCAGACCTTATTCGGTCATGAGCCTTCGAAAGAAGACGCGCTGAACAACCGGCCTCTGTTGGACCAACTGTCGTACACACAGGTCGAATGTTGGCCAGTTTCTATTGAACCAGCCAGTGCCGGCTGACATTCGGCCTGTGTGTACTAGGCTTAAATCATCTCTTAACAGTTGTTTAAAAATTATTTTAAAAACTGTTTACCTCGTACCAGTTTTCATTGTTGTCCTACTGCATAATATATTTATTTTGAAAGTGGGATAATTCCATTCATCTAAAGGACATTGCTAAACTTTAGAGCATTGTTCTCATATCAAGTATTTCACACCTATCTTTAATTGGATCTGTCACATTTTAGGTAAGATACCATTGTTGTAGACAGTGCAAAAATCATTTTACTGTTCCAGTTTTCTTGCCGCTGTAAATTAATCAATAATGGAAAAACAACAGCTGTAATTAAAGGAAACACTTCCTGAGAATCATGAAGACTGCAGTTGCTGACTTCTCATTTTAAAAATTCTGGCTATCTTGCTGACTCTCTTTCTTCAATACTTTCAGTTACAAACCTGGAACAAGTAATGAGATAATTACTTTTGATTCATTTTTACTTGATGTTATATACCAGCACTTAAGAAAAAACAAAATCAAAAATGAAAATACTAAAGCTATGTGCGCATAAATGCAATAATATCCAGTACAACAGCTGCTGTATCCCCAGTTGATACAACCACGTCCTACTAATTGCAATATTCTTCTATATACAGCGCTTATGTACCAATTCAAACTTTTACATAAACAAATAAATAAACAAATAAAGTGTCTATCTATCTATCTATCTATCTATCTATCTATCTATCTATCTATCTATCTATCTATCTATCTATATATATATATATATATATATATATATATATATATACATATATACTTTCATATATACTATCTATCTATCTATCTATCTATCTATCTATCTATCTATCTATCTATCTATCTATCTATATATATATATATATATATATATATATATACAGTTGTGCTAAAAAGTTTGCATACCCTGGCAGAAATGGTGAAATTTTGGCATTAATATTGAAAATATGACTGATCATGCCAAAAAACTGTCTTTTATTTAAGGCTATCAATCAGTCACATGAAGCCATTTATTATCACAACATTTTTTGGGTTGTTTTTAATCATAATGATCACAGAAATCACCCAAATGGACCTGATAAAAAGTTTACATACCCCGGAATGTTTGGCCTGTGTCTGTGTATAAATAGTAGACATGTGCACACTGAAATATTTCGTTTCGGAATTTCATTTTCGTCCAAAAAATCAATTTATTTAGTTACTCCTGAAATTCGTTTTTATTTATTTAATTTCGTTAAAAAATGCATTCGTCCGAAAATCCAAAATAATTAATGTCGAATCTGTCATTGAAGGCTTATCGTGTCTGTCGAATGTTCTAGGAAGATTAAACGGAGCAGCTAAACTGTACGACGACGCAATCGTACATTTCTGGTCGAATGTTCCGCCTACAAGCTATAGTAGAATTCTAATGTTGTATGACACTAGTAATAATTATATTTATTAATTATTATTACTAGTCAACCAACATTAGAATTTTTCTATAGCCTATGGGTGGAGAATTTGACCATAAATGTCTGTGGCGACTGCTTAGTCGAATCTTCATGTTGAATCTTTTCTCTCTATGTCGAATAATCTTGGACTATCAGAGTTAGGTTAGGCATATTCGACCTTTTTTGCTATTGTCTCTATAATATCGAATCTTTTCTCTCTATGTCGAATCTTTTCTCTCTATGTAGAATAATCTTGGACTAGTAGAGCTAAGGTTAGGCACATTCGACCACAGGTTGGATGGACACAGATCACTATTGTCAGCGTCATGTTGAATCTTCTTTCTATCTATATCGAACTGTTGTCGCAACGAAAACAAAATGATAGCATTTGTTTATGCCGGATCTTTTGGTTTTCGGATTCTGCACGTTTTCGTCCGAATGCATTTTCGTACGAATTTCGGGTATTTTCGTTATCGTTTTAACAAACGATAACGAAAATTTCCCCGAAATTCGGACGAAAATGCATTCGGACGAAAACGAATGCACATGTCTAATAGATAGTCAATGAGTTTGTTAGCTCTCATATGGATGCACTAAGCAGGCTAGACACTGAGCCATGAGGAGGTAGAAAAGAACAGTCAAAAGGTAGTAATGAAACTTTACAAAGATGCAAAAGGATATAAAAAGATATCCAATGCCTTGAATATGCCAGTCAGTACTGTTCAATCACTTAATAGGAAGTGGAAAATTTGGGGATCTCTTGATACCAAGCCAAGGTCAAGTAGATCAAGAAAGATTTCAGCCACAACTGCCACAGGAACTGTTCGGGATACAAAGAAAAACCCACAGGTAACCACAGGAGGAATACAGGCTGCTCTGGAAAAAGATGATGTGGTTGTTTTTAAGGAGCACAATACGATTATACTTGAAAAAAAAAGAGCTGCATGGTCAAGCTGCCAGAAAGAAGCCTTTACTGTACAAGTTCCACAAAAAAGCCTGGTTACAATATGCCCAACAACACCTTGACATGCCTCATTGGGCTTTTTTGTGGCATTAGCGCAGTAAAGGCTTCCTTCTGGCAGCTTAACCATGCAGCTCTTTTTTGTTAAAGTATCGTTGAATTGTGCTCCTTAAAAGCAACCAAATCGTCTTTTTGGAGAGCAGCCTAGATTTCTCCTGCAGTTACCTGTGGGTTTTTCTTTGTATCCTGAGCAATTCTTCTGCCAGTTGTGGCTGCAATCTTTCTTGGTCTACCTGACCTTGACTTGGTATCAAAAGAGCCCCTAATTTTCCACTTCTTAATAAGGTATTAAACAGTACTGACTGGCATATTCGAAGATTTGGATATCTTTTTATATCATTTTCCATCTTTGTAAAGTTTTATTATCTTGTTACGCATGTCTTTTAACTGTTCTTTTCTACCTCCTCGTGGCTCAGTGTCAAGCCTGCTTAGTGCATCCATGTGGGAGCTAACAAACTCATTTACTATTTATACCCAGGCATTAATTGTGATTTAAAAAGCCACAAATGTGGGAAATTAACCTTTATTTGCAATTTTAACCTGTGTGTGCCACCTTCTGTGTCTGGATCAAGGTCAAATATTCCAGGGTATGTAAAATGTTTATCAGGGCCATTTGGGTGATTTCTGTTACCATTATGATTTAAAAAGGATCCAAAAAACGATGTGATAATAAATGGCTTCATGTGACTGCTATCCTTAAATAAAAGACAGTTTTTTGGAATTATCAGTCATATTTTCAATATTAATGCCAAAATTTCACAATTTCTGCCAGAGTATGTAAACTTTTGAGCATGACTGTATATATATATATATATAGATCCTGTGCTCCTGTTGTCTCTTAATCCATTCAATAAAGTGTCCATACACTGTTGTCTCTCAATTCATTCAATAAAGTGTCCATACACTGTTGTCTCTCAATTCATTCAATAAAGTGTCCATGCAGTGCTTTTCATCCAAGTGTCTCCGTGTATTCTCACTTTAAACACCAAACAATACACTGGTTATGTTGTGTTATATTTATCCTCCACGACCATGTCTAGTGGTCCCTTCCTGCTTATTAGCGTCACTTCTGGGTGTAGTAAGCAAGATGACGTCACTTCCTGGTCCACCTTAATGTGGCGTTTCGTCTTGCTGACTGTCAGAGAACAGTCCGTTGAAGAACTGACATGTCTGCTAATTCCCAGCATAATCGCAGATTGGCACATAGAAATTCGCCAATGCTAATACACATATGCACAGGGGCACACACGGTGGCAAAGATTCATGTGCCAGTGCGCATGCAATGCATGACAGATTCTGGCACCGAGTCGCCTATTTAACAGCATCAACCACTAGTTGCTGGATGATCTTTAGCTACCCTGTGTATTCCTGTGTTCCTGTTCTTAAAACTCTTGGATTTCCTGTTACAACCCAGCTTGCCTTTGACCTGGCTTGTCTCCATTCCTGGCTTTGACCCTCGACTTTTTCCATTGACTCCGCTCCTGTCTGCTGTACCAGTGAATGACCTCTGGCTTGCTCTTCTGGACTCCTCTGCTGCCTGATTACCAGTGTATGACCCCAGCTTACTCCTGACCTTGCTTGCTGCCATACCCCTGGCTAAAATTCAGTGTATGACTACTGGCCTGGCTCCTGACCCTGCTCCTGGCTCTCCCTTCGGCCAAGTCTCATCTGGTACATCTGAGAGACCTCTGCCCAGCAGTGCATCCTGCTTGTCCAGCCGCCATCCAGCAGACATGTCCTCTCTCAGCCTATCGCAGCTGGCAACCCCTGTTTCTTTGGGCATAGCACTTCCTGTCATCACCTTCAAGGGTGCCCTGCACTCAGCCACAAGGGAAGCCCTCTCAGAACTTTGGAATCTGACCAGATACGTGACACTGACGTTCTCAAGAGGTGTATCATGCAAATACCTCTTGAGAATGTCAGGAAGATGAAACACTGCGTCAAGGCAGACCAGAAAGTGACGTCATCCTGCTTACTACACCCAGAAGTGACGCTGAAAACACCCGGGAAGCAGGAAGGGACTACTCTGTATATTGTTTAAGGAGTAGGCACCCGAGTACCACTAAACACCCATGTGCCTATACATTGTGAGTACCTTGTATTTTTAAAAAGTAATGCATTTTAAAAGTTTTTTATGGCCAAGCGGTTTCCTCTTATTCCCTCCTCCATATGGCAAGAGTTTTTCTGTGGAAGGAATATAAAGGACAAGCAGAGTGATTTGTCCTGGATTGGTGCCAACATAACACTGTAAAAACAAGCACATAACAACTTACCTGTCGTGGGTAGTCATGTGTTTCTGGTGCGTTCTTTGTGTTGGTGGTGGAGGATAAATATAACACAATATCACCAGTGTATTGCTCGGTGTTTAAAGTGAGAATACATTGACACTTGTATGAAAAGCACTGCATGGCCACTTTATTAAATGGATTGAAAGACAACAGCAGCACAAGATCACCATATATATGGACACTCTATTTGTTTATGAAAAAGTTTGAATTAGTTTGTTGACACATAAGTGCTGTATATAGAGTATTGCAATTTTGATTCATTTTGTCTTTCCTCATCTGCATACTTGGTCCAAGTCAGTGACTCAGTAAGCATTGAAGCCCCAGGGTCAGCTTACCAGCCGGGCATCCTGTATTTTCAGATGGAGGTTACCAGCAGCAGCCGAAATATTTAAACCTGGAAGTTGATTGGTTAATATGCAGAGCTGCACCAGATTTTTGCACTCTCCGGTTTTAGTAAATCTCCCCCACAGATTCCTGTAATAAATGCCTGCACTTCTGCTAACTTTATTAGCTATGGGGTTTTTTTTTTCATGTGCTGCTAGATTAGTGCACATGCATGTTCGATTTTTTGGGAAAGCTTTCCACTTAGTAATTTTTATTTCAGGTTATTTAAAAAAAAAAAAATAGCATGTGCTTTTTGTGATGATCTTTCTAGTAATAGAGGCATGAAAGCAACATTATTTTGGGGCTCAACACACGCAAACTAGGACCATGCCGTAAGCATTGGACATCAGTGTATCATATGATCAACAAGATCAGGATCACAGTGGTGTATGTGAGCAAACATCCTTGTGCACCAGCGAGCCAACCGTATTCTAATTGTTTATCCAAGCTCTTGTTTATTTTCTTTTGTAAATCAGCCTTAATGAAAATATTTTGTTATACCTAATTAACAAATGTCTTCATGTCTAACTGTTTTTTTATTGGTGACAGATCATGTTTACATGAAACCCCATTATCTAAAATGTAACATCTTCTAGATAAAGTAACACAATGTTCAAGAGTCTATCAACGTACAGGCAACATGAAGCTTTCATGAGAGTGTCTCTAAAATTGAGACACTCTCATGAAAGCTTCATGTTGCCTGTACGTTCTAGTGACCAAATGTTCTCAAATGTTCTCAAATGAAAGGGTGCTTTCTTTTTTTCTTTAGGAACCCTGCCTTAAGCAGGAATGTCCCTAGTCCAAATCTGTTGGGCAGCTAGGCTGTAATCAGCCTAAGCTCTGCTTGGTATTGTTTCTGTGTTCGATGTGTTTCCCCTAAGTTCAGGATATTGTTTGCCTCTTTCTGGGGAGTGTTCTCTAGCAGGCAGTGCAGAAAAAACAATGTTCTGAATTATGAATACTTATTCCTCTCTGGCTAAGAAATTAGATAAGTAATTGGAGTAACCTTCTAGAAGTGTCTTTACTTCCCAAGCTTGGTCTGGAGAGGATGCCATTGTAAGAGGAGTGGAGGTCTTCTGCCTCCCAGGCCTGCTTCCTGGGGAGGGGATGGAAGAGAGAAGGACCTGGGCCCAATGAAGCAGAAGTTAATGTCATTAGGACTTAAAGCAGAGTTCCACCCAAAATTGGAACTTCCACTTTTTGATTCCTCCCCCCCACTCCAGGGCCACATTTGGCACCTTTCAGAAGGGGGTACCTGTTTTTGACAGGTACCCTGTCCCCACTTGACTTTGCAGCAGCGAGGTACGTCTCCTCCTCCCTCCACCTTGCCCTGCTGCTGGGCCAAAAAGGGTGCACAGCACGCTTCATCAAATGCGCAGTAGGAACCCGGCTGTGAAGTCATAAGGCTTTACTGCCGGGCTCCCTTACCGGCTATGGCGGCGGCAGCACCCAAAAGTCGATAAAAACATCAGCTGGGGTGCTGACATCGCTGGATTCCAGGACAGGTAAGTGTCTTAATATTAACAGTCAGCAGCTACAGTATATGTATCTGCTGACTTTTAATTTTTGGAGGGGGGGGGGGAAACTCTGCTTTAAGGATTTCTGCTGTCCTGCGTTAGGGTACATCCAGAGAGAGCAGAGCAGAAAGATGGCTGCTTGTATAGAGCTCAGTCAAAGTTCTGTGCTGAAAAATGCCCCGGAGAACTGACTATAAGCTGGGGACATGTGTCTGCAAGAAGGGATCACTGCTTATTTGATAAGGTACCTGTGATTGATCGCATAGGCGCTGGGTTCTTCTTGTTTGCTATTTAAAGGCCAACTACCTACAGTGATTTCTATGAAAGAGGTCTGGAGCTATTTTGACTGTTTTGGGTATCTTTTGCCTTAACCCTTTCTCCTGACTTTATAGTGCTAAATAGACCTCTAAAACATACAAAAGTAATTGGCGCCCAATGTCCTTTATATTCTAGAATAAGGAAAAGGAACTGCCCTGAGAAGTGACACGTTAACCTTCCAAGCCATCTGGGGGTCACCCTCTACCACCCAGAAGTAAGAGGGTGCCACATTACTATACGATCAGAAATGGTAATAGTAGATATGACAAAATGACTCTTCACTACTGTTAACAAACAGCATGAATGTAAAAAAAAAAAAAAAGAGTTATCTAAATGAAGTTATAATGGTCTACAGTACTGCAATATTATTCACATGTGAGACATTTCATAGAAACCTATCAAGACTGGTGTTTTGTGACAAAGCCAAAGCTTCTATTCAGTGTCTGTGCCTACAAATTTCCAAACTCCAAGTTTCCGTGTGAGTTCCTGGGCAGGGGTACTCAATCCTGTACTGGAAAGCGATTCTCTGACTTGGAGTTAGCAATATGTATGTGTTTTGCATGTGGAAAAGCATTTACATACAGACACATTTACTAGTAAATTGACTACTGAAAATTCTTCGAGTCTTCTGAAGGTGATTTGCTGAACTTTGTTATTTATTTAGGTAAAGATGTTTTTTTTTGTGTCATCAATCATTAATAATAGTTTTAAGCCTAACATGTTATTACAATTAGTTAAGAAACAAAATAAATGCCAATATACTCTATATTTTATTAAAATTCACGTTATAAATGTTTCGTATAACAATTATACTATTAACAGTTTTTGAGAAATCAATGCCCTATTTATAATAGGCAGGTAATTGTGAAGAACCCCCAGAATAGTATAGGGTTCCTAAATACTACAGTACAAACAAATGGAAGGCACTCCAGCCTAAAATCTATACAAAAACCGTGTGTAGGGATCTGCTGCCTTCCACTATTAGCTGCTAATTTCTAGTTGTTATGTATAATTATGTATTAGCACATCCTGTCTCTGGGAGGCTCGCTTTGAAACCCCAGAAGGAGGAAGTAGGGAGAGGGAGAAAGGGGTTGATTTACTAAAGGTAAATAGACGGTGCACTTTGCAAGTGCAGTTGCTCCAGAGCTTAGTAAACGAGGTAAAGCTTCATTATGCAAAGAATACCCAATCACATGCAAGGAAAATTTTAAAAAATGCATTTTTGTTTGCAAATTGCAGTTGTTCCAGAGCTTAGTAAATAAGCAGAAGCTCTGCTGACTTCCATCATCCAATCATGTGCAAAGTGCACTGTCTATTTGCCTTTAGTAATTCCACCCCAAAGTCTCAGCAACATGTCCTGTCCATGGCAAAGCTGTTTCTAAATCAAGACCAGAAGGGATTAATAGGTGAGTGTTCCTATGTTTAATATGCTAACTGCAACTGTCCGTAGCTTCTTGAGTGTGTTTCTACTAGTAGAATTCTACTAGAGACGAAGCACCGAGTAGAAAGGCTGACTCTGAGTTCCAGTGCCACACCACAGTTTCTGTTGTTGAAAAGCTGCATTCCAGGCTGGTTGGACAAGAACTGGACGATCTCCTCATCACTGCAGATCTTGTCATCAGGTCTATGTTACCAAGACAAATGGCACATTGTGATCATCCTCCAGGGCCCCTGCAACTGGACTTCACTGCAACATTCATCTGGAGGTATCTCGATTAACCTCTTCAATACCGGCACTTTTACCCCCTTCCTGCCTAGGCCAATTTTCAGCTTTCAGTGCTGTCACAATTTAAATGACAATTGCACAGTCATGCAACACTGTAACTTTTTATGAAACATTTTTATAATTTTTTTCACACAAATAGAGCTTTCTTTTGGTGGTATTTAATCACCACTGGGTATTTTATTTTTTGCTAAGTAAACAAAAAAAGGACCAAAAATTTTGTAAAAAAAATGCATTTTTCTTCATTTCTGTTATACAATTTTGCAAATAAATATTCTTTCTTTATAAATTTAGGTCAAAATGTATTCTGCTACATTTCCTTGGTGAAAATAACCCAAATCAGTGTTATTATTTAGTCTGTAGGAAAGTTATAGAGTCCCCAAATTATGGTATATAAAGTACTGTATTTATCGGCGTATAACACGCACTTTTTCCCCCTTAAAATCAGGGGAAAATCATGTGTGCGTGTTATACGCCGATATAGGGCTGACTCGGAGGGGTGGGAGGGAAATAGACAGAGCCGCGATCTCCTGTGTACTTGTCTCAGCTCAGCTCGCAGTCATGCCCAGTCCTGCCTCCTAGCATTGACATCCCACCATTGGACCAGTGTTATGTCCATCATAGAAGCCAGGCCAAGGGGCGGGACTGGGCATGACTGTGAGCCGAGCCAAGTACACAGGAGATTCGGATCTGTCTATTTCGGCAATAACAAGACTGCGGGTGTGCACTGATTAGGCTGCAATGATGGGCAAGGCTGCAGATGGACACTGATCAGACTGCAATGATGGGCAAGGCTGCAGATGGGCACTGATCATGCTGCAATGATGGGCAAGGCTGCAGATGAGCACTGATCAGGCTGCAATGATGGGCAAGGCTGCAGATGGGTACTGATCAGGCTGCAATGATGGGCAATGGCGAGTCTGCAGATGGGCATTGGTGAGGATGCAGATGGGCACTAAACAGGCTTCATTATTGGGCAATGGCGGGCCGCAGATAGGCACTGATAAGGCTGCATTAATGGGCACTGACCCTTACTTTGCTTCAAAATTCTTTATTAAAAATGTAAGTTTTTTTCCTGAAACTTCCCTCTTAAAATTAAGGTGCGTTTTATACACTTGTGCGTGTTATACCCTGATGAATAGGGTATATATGAAAATCGTCTAAATCCTGATATATTGATGGCCTATCTCATTTCTTGAGACCTGAAAATGCCAGAACAGTACAAACACCCCCCAAGGCATTTAGTAAGGGGCATGGAGAGTTTTGTGAACTTGTAAATTTAAAAAAAAATTTTTTTAACATACTGTCACCAGTGCAGTACAGCGTTATCATATAACTGGTGTGGCGGTGATCAGAGACACTGACTGGTGACAGCATGTGACTGTATTGCTCTGGTCACAGGGTGTTTTAAAAAATCATTTAAAAAAATAATATATTTTTTAAAACTGTTTCTCCTTTTTTCTTTGTTTATTACATTTTTATTTTTTTCACAATTTTTTTTAACACACTGTGACCAGAGAAAAACAATTTTTTTTTTTTACACATTATGATTGCTTTTACCAATGAATTTAATTGGTATAAGCAACCATTTTTACTGAATGAAACTGATACATTAAGTGTCTTTTGTTGTGATTAGCTGCGATTGGCCAAAACTAATCACATCGTACAGATGGGCTGTGATTGGCCCTGTCTGTACCATCTGTTCGCCGTGACCAATCACAGCTAGCAATGCAATTGTACACAATGGATGGCATAAAAGGGCATCCACTCACAGTAATGGTAAACAAGTGATTCCGCGCTACAGTAAAATTAAGATAAAAATTGAAAGGTAATCACAAAGTGCATCAATCAATAAAGCATTGAAACCTCACATGAGGAATAAATTAGTGTAAGTAATAATTCATAAATTAGACTGGGCGAATGGTTTAAGAAAATGTGTAGTCTCTAAAACATCCTCAGCAAGAAGGAAAATGAACTGGAGTTGTGTCCTAAAATAATCTTTAAAATGGTGTTAAGCAAGTGGTAGACACAGAGCTCTCACCTTCATAAAATGTCCAAAGGGTAAATAAATTGGTGATCTAAAATCCGTTACTAAAAGTTATTTAAATATCCACCACTAGGGGGTCCTCTGTGTCGACATCCATGCAATAAAACTCAATCCAAAATGTCAGCATTTAGCCATAAGTATAAAGATGTCAATCGCTGGTATTTATTTCCACCACTAGGGGGTCCTCTCCTTCATCCACAAAGTCTCCCAGTCAGTGCTGCACTTCCAAGCCTCTTCATATACCTCGTAACCTCCGTAAAAAAGTGGGGGGGGGGGGGGCAGCAGCAAACAGAGGTGAGAGAGAAGGGGAGAGAGAGACAAAAAAATCCCAATGGTGTAGTATGATTAAAGTAACAATGGCTTTAATAGAGAAAGCTAAAAATGGACTCTTACAATAAAAAACAAGGAAATAGGCATAAACAGTTGCTAAGGCGTCTGAACGCCGCTCTCACTTCACTTCCTGGTATCGCTCAGTCTCTCCGGCCACTCCCTACGTGTTACGTCATCACGTGACTTCTTCAGGGGATCCATTGTTTACAACTGTCATGTGATCTGCTGTGATTGGTCACAGTAATCACATGATACTGGTAGCAGGCTGGTATAGTGATCAGCCATCAGACACAGTCAGTGACAGATTGCCCCTTCTGAGAGGACGTCACATGATGTCTACTCAGAAGGACGAAAGGCCCGTCCGGCCTAAAGCAAATTGATGGCTGGACGGACCTTTCGTCCGAGTGGACGTGGCTGCGAAGGTGTTAATAACAATGTATACTCAGGTATATTAGTGCAATTCCACCAAGACTCTTGTTGGTCCCTTTGCTAGGCAATACTTGTTTGTGCATTGGATGCACAGTATTAGTATTAATCTTTTCTTAAATAAGGCTTGTATTATTTTCATACTGGTATGCATCTACATACTTTATGGTTAATTTTGTTTGCTGGTTGTAGTAGTTCTTCTGCTCCCTATTAATTTGTATAGATTGCTGCTTAATTTTCCAGGAAAGGGAGTCCCCTCTGTTCATAGAGGTACTGCCAACTTTACTATCAAACCCACTCTTCCACTTAGCGAAAGTTCTGGTCCTTTTATTTACCTACAGGTTTAGTGCAATCATAGGCATGCGCAGGTGGTGTGCCAGGTGTGCCTGGGCACCAGGGCTGGTGCAAGGATTTTTGACACCCTAGGCGAAACCTAATTTTGCCGCCCCCTTGGCTCCACCCCAGACTCCACCCGTTTTGCCCTGCCCATGTATACCCCACCTTTTTAATGAAGCACCCATCAAATGCAGCCTACCAGCACCCATCAATAACCACATGGCAAAGCTGCCTACGTCTGCCATAATACACATGGCCACACTTATTACATGGCAATGCTACATGACAGAGTACCAACTGGTGCTATCTTTGACATATGGCAATGCCAGAAAACACTATGGTACCAACCACTGCTATCCTTATGACATGACAATGTTTTAAGACTTTAAGGTACCTACCACTTCCATCATGCAGATGGTCATCCTTATCAAGCTACCAGACATTAGGGTACCTGCCACTGCCATCCTTATCACATGGCAATGCCACCAGACATAAGGATACATATCATAGTCATCTGTACTTACCACATGGCAATGCTAAATGACAGAGTACCAACTGCTCCCATCCTTGACACACTGCCAGATGCTGCCAGATATTGGGCTAACTACCTCTGCCATCCTTATAAAATGGCAATGCCACCATACATAAGGATATCTACAACTGCCACCTATAACACATGGCAATGCTTCAAGACATTAGGCTACCTATCACTGCCAACCTTATGACATGGCAATGCTACAAGTCTTTAGGGTTCCTACCAGTGACACCATACACATGGTCATCCTCATCACATGCCAGTGCTACAAGACATTAGGGCACCTACCACTGCCATCCATAGCAATGCTATAAGACAATATGGTACCTAGCATTGCCATCCTTACCACACAACAATGCTACTAGGCATTAGGCTACCTATTTTACATGACAATGCTACCAGATACTGGGGTACCTACCAGTGACACCATACACATGGTCATTCTCATCACATGCCAGTGCTAAAAGATATTAGGGTACCTACCACTGCCACCTTCATCACTATAAAACATCAGAGTCCCCCCAGTCCATGGTATATACATAGCAGTATATGATATCACTGGGCTGCCCTCCCAGACTGATGTCCTGAACTTCTAATACTCAGGGATGTCTTTCCTAAAGTTTCCTTTTCTTATCTTCCTGACTTCCTGTACATGTAATGGCAGTCTCTGGCCATCCCTTGTGAGATCTGATCTAAGCCTTATACTCCTATCAGTGCCCAGGCACACGGGACTGCCAGGACAGCACTCACCTACAGCTCACAGGGGATCATGTCAGTGGGCAGAGTCCTGATGCTGGCTCTGGGCTGAGGGCTCTCAGTGCTCCGTGCTCTCTGGTGAGTGGCTAAGCTGTGTGTAGGGTCTCTGTACAGGACACATGGGCTGGGAGGAGGGGGAGCACACACACAATACAAGGAGAGGGGGAGCGCTGTGCTATGTGTCTGTCTGTCAAGCGGATGTTTTCCACAGGTCTGTCCTGCCCACTTTCTTCTTTGGCTGGCTGCTGTTGGAGGGAGAAGACAGTGAAAAAACTCCCTCCATCAGCTGTTGCAGCTCCCGCTCTGTGCCCCGTTCACCAGTTACTCAAATGAAAGGAGTAACGGCGGCGTCACTCCCATCATACAGTGGGATAGAGAGCGAGAAACTTACAAGCTCCCAGTACAGCACGGCGCCCAGAAAGGATTGACAGCGGCATTACCACAGACACAGGCGGATAGAGAACAAGGCGCTGACAAGCACCCGGCGCCCCCTCCTCCCGGTGGAGGGTAGGGAAGCCATCGGCAGTGGCTGCGCCCTAGGCGGTAGTGTGCCCTAGACGGCTGCCTACTTTGCCTAGTGGTAGCGCCGGCCCTGCTGGGCACACCCTAGTTACTGTGAGGTGCCAATTCTCCCTACTGCTCAGGCTTCCCCCCCATGTTGCCCCCCCTCCCCGAGTGCTTCTGGTTTCCCTCCTCTCCTCTCCCCTCAGCAGCTGCCCCTTCCTTTTCTAGAAAAAAGTATCCCAAACAGATGGGGAAAAAAAGAAAAGCAGGGCTGAATGGAGAAGCAGTGACCAGGTTTAAATAGAAAAATGAAAAATTTATTGACATGAACACAAGTAAACAGGTAACAGGGTAATGACCCAATACAGTACTGTTATGATAAAAATGACGCCGATCACCTATGACGGTAGATCTGCCACGTCCACAGACAGGGGGAACAAACTGACAATACAGATAACATAAACAAATCAAAGACCAGCGTCCGGACGCATAATAATTTGATGTCAGTCCTATAATGCATGTAGCGTAAAAGAGCAAATGCTCAGTGAGTTATAGGGCTGACATCAATCCCTGAGGTGGGGAGGTATGGGGAGGCAAGGAGGAGGGAGAGGAAGGAGAAGGGGGAGCTGACAAAGGGCTGTGAAGGAATATTGAGGAAGTCCAAATGGCATCTGCGAGTCAGACGAAGCTACACACCTCTTGTTGTGAAACGCGTTACGTCATTTCCGCCCGGACGCTCGGACGCCCTGCATAGGCATTATTCCCTATTGGTGCTTTGGAGCACATGACTGCTCGGGAGGACCTGGATCATGTGACCAGCGGTCACTGAGGAGGATTCAAGCAGGGGATTGCAGAGACTTTATACCAACAAAACCAGCTGATCTACCGATCCTCTCTGACATACCGGACCGCGTGCATTTGGCACTCAGCGCAACGAACTCTACAGCGATGCACTGACACGGAGGACGCCAGTTCCATTACATGCACCATGACATCCGTATGAGAGGGTAAAGTAACCTGGTTTTTCTAATGCCTTGTCCAAATTGCCTGGAGTATTGAACTGTTCAACAGCTGATACTTGTTCCCTATAACTTGCTGCTACGAATGTGATGCATTTTCCACACAGCAGGACACTCAGATACCATATGCCCCTTGGTGATAGAATATATGGACACTCAGCCTGATATACATCAGTAGGCTAATCAGCTTCTATACCATCTCTAACTCGCAGATGCCATTTGGACTTCCTCAATATTCCTTCACAGCCCTTTGTCAGCTCCCCCTTCTCCTTCCTCTCCCTCCTCCTTGCCTCCCCATACCTCCCCACCTCAGGGATTGATGTCAGCCCTATAACTCACTGAGCATTTGCTCTTTTACGCTACATGCATTATAGGACTGACATCAAATTATTATGCGTCCGGACGCTGGTCTTTGATTTGTTTATGTTATCTGTATTGTCAGTTTGTTCCCCCTGTCTGTGGACGTGGCAGATCTACCGTCATAGGTGATCGGCGTCATTTTTATCATAACAGTACTGTATTGGGTCATTACCCGAGTTACCTGTTTACATGTGTTCATGTCAATAAATTTTTCATTTTTCTATTTAAACCTGGTCACTGCTTCTCCATTCAGCCCTGCTTTTCTTTTTTTCCCCATCTGTTTGGGATACTTTTTTCTGATTAATTTTGGGGTTGGAGCGCAGTCACCCTTACACAGGGTTTTTTACCAATAGACATTGAACACCACCATACGAGTCAAGACTCCCCACTCATATTTATTTTTACCCTTCCTTTTCTAAGTGAACACACTCACTCACTCACTGCGTTCATTCATAACTGAATTAGGGTTTACTATGCTTCTGTTTGTGAATGAACAGGAAACCACTCAGCACAGAGCATTTCCCATTCATTAACTGTCCAGTGCAGCTAAGGCTGCAAAGAAAGGCATGTGTGTTTGAGTTTTGGGGAGCATACCCTAATGCCAAAGGCTGCACCTATGAGTGCAATATTCCTGTTTGGGGAGGGCCATTTCTCATACCCTCCTTCCAAAAAAGGGGCTACACATGCATGTTTTTGTGACTAATATTTGATCTCTATAGCAGTGAGCAGTTTCTAATTGCTGCAGAAATTATATGGCACCGCACTCTAAAACCTTAGGTTGAACAACACTGACCTCTATTTAACCTGGAAGAGAACTGACACTGGATCACTAGTGTGCTGAGTCTGTGAGGGACAGCGCAGGAGAGAAGGTGAGTATTGAAGCTGTGTTTTTTATTTTACCCTATGCTTGGTCATTATTTACCTAAGAAACAATGCTGGATGGGGCTTTAAAATGTGAACACAATTTCTGTAGTGTCTCAGTCTGATTTGGAACACAATGAACTTGTAATTATAGGCTAAACAAGGATATGGGAGCACACAAGTGATTTTCATAGAATAATTGTACTACTAAACTCGCTAGCAATCAAATGAAACATATGGTGGCCTATGGAGTGAAGGACACAAGCAGTATGCAGTGATTAATCGCCAATGACCACACAAAGGTTCAAATGTTTACAAATAATTGTTATTGCATGCATGTTATAGCAAATGCTTGGGAGCCATTTGTTCCATATACATAGTAATTGATCAGCTATAACAACGATTTATTGCTATCAATTTTAGCAGCACAATTGCCTAACTGAAAATTGCCCATGTGTTCCTAGCCTAGATCATTGCTTTAAGAGCAAATTTACTGTTGCATTTCTAACAGTTTTTTTTATTTCTGAGTCTCTTTAAATATGAACAGTAGAATTTTTTTTCTTTCCAAGTCAGTGATTAAAATAGAACTCAAACAGACAAACAACAACATGCAAACTCATTAATATTAATATTAATATTGTTTATATGATGATGAATATTTATATTAATGTTATTATTAGTATATTAATATTTATAATATTATTACTCAACAGTTTGCACAACGATTTACAAAACAACGGCAGACAGAACAGTTTCAAATAATTCAAGACAGGAAGGTTAGGAGGGCAATGCTCATGAGAACTTACAATAAGTCTATATAGTAAGCCAATTGTTTCCTTTTTATTACTAAAAATGACAGATAACTTAGTAAAAGAGTAAAAATAAATAAATAAACAGATTTCTTTTATTCCCAGCGTCTGAACATCCCACTGTCCAGATACAAATTATTAAAAATATATCCCCCACACTTTCACCTTCTGCGAAGGAAGACTGCCGAAGGAAGAGTCGTCTGGTCTCAACCTTCCGCATAATCGTAATTTTATAGTCTTGTTGTTTATCCAACCATATTTTTTCCCTTTCAGATGATGGATCCGTTACATAGTTGTTCTCTGCCTCTATTACCTCTCTTCTAATGCGTTCTTCCCATATCTTAGCCTCCTTATTAAATTCAGCTACCTGCTGGTTGGCGCAGTTGGTGAAGTCCAACTCCCCACCTTCCTCTATCTCTGCTATCAGGTCCCCAGGAGGAGAGATTTTATCTGACACTACAAAAATATTGCAGATATTTAGGGATTATTATAAAAATCTTTATTCAGCCCAAAAGGTGGGGGTAGAGGGCGTAATGGAAGACTTCCTAGGCAACTTGGAAATCCCGACCATTACGCAAGAGGAAAGAGAAGAGTTGGAATCCCCAATAACTTTAGTAGAACTTCAACAGGCAGTAACGAGTATGGCTAATCAGAAATCCCCTGGTCCAGATGGTCTTCCGACTGAGGCCTATAAATATTATGGAGAAATATTACTCCCGGAGCTCCTAAAAGCATTGGGTCGAGCGTCCAGGGAGGGAAGACTTCCTGTTTCAATGCTGGAAGCAACCATTGTACTTATACAAAAAGAAGGGAAAGATACCCTGGATGTAGCGGCATATAGACCAATTTCTCTTTTATGCTCAGATGCTAAAATCCTAGCCAAGGTGCTGGCAACTAGGTTGAACAGATTCATTTTAAAACTGATCCACCCAGATCAAGCGGGTTTTATAGCTAATAGATCTACAAGCATGAATATCAGAAGGATATTCTTGAATATACAGACTCCAACGGAGAATGTAGGTTCAAGAGTCGTGCTGTCACTTGATGTTACAAAAGCTTTCAATAGCGTGGAGTGGGGATACATCTGGAGGGTTTTGGGGAAATTTGGATTTGGCCCTTCCTTTATTGGTGGATTAAGATGTTGTACCATAGACCCAGGGCTAGGCTTAGAATTAATAACGAACTCTCGGATAAGATTGAGCTTGAGAGGGGGACGAGACAGGGGTGCCCCTTGTCGCCCCTGCTCTTCGCCCTGGCAATGGAACCTCTCGCCATTTCTATAAGACCAAGCGCTGAAATAACTGGGTTTCGGAGAAAGATGGGAGATGAAAAAATCGCGCTATACGCAGACAATTTCCTTCTTTATCTGGGAGATATGGGGCAATCATTGACAAAAGCGATAAGCTTAGTCGAGAAATTTGGAAGCTTCTCAGGGTTAGAGATAAACTGGGAGAAAACTGAACTCCTTCTACTAGATTCCACGACCGAGTTAATAATGCCAGGAATACCTCAGTTGGTAGTAGTGGATACATTGAAATATTTGGGGATAGCTTTGACAAAAGACCCTAATCAATTTATTTGTAAAAACCTTATGCCACTGCTGGCCAAATTCAAACAAAAAATAGGCATCTGGAAACGATTTCCATTATCAGTGGCAGGCAGATGCAGCCTTATAAAGATGATTTGGATGCCCCAATTATTGTACCCACTGCATCACTCCTCAGTCTGGATCTGTAAGAAATGGTTCAACAAAATTGAGTCCCTTTTTAGGGAACTAATAAGGAAGGGGGGGCAAGCCAGGATCCGACTTCGAACGCTACAACTACCAGCGGGGGGAAGGAGGTGTGGCATTACCTCACCCTGAGCGTTACTATCTGTCGTCACAGCTGCAGCACCTAATGGGATGTGACATTCCAGGTGGAGGTACCCCCAATGGGAGAATTGTGCTGACTGAAGCTTCACATAATACAATTATTGAAACACTAGGGGCGGATTCCTTTGGCTATAGGTCTCCAACAATAAAAAAGATAACTAAAATATGGAAAACTGTTAAAAAACAGATGGGATATAATGGGCTAACTGAATACACTCCCCTTTGGAATAACTACAATCTGCGGGAAACCCTCCTGTTAGGAAAAGTAAGAGAATGGGAAATACATGGCATCAAAAGACTTTTAAAAAATTCTCAGATTTGAGACGAGAGTTCAATATATCGCAACACTCATTTTATTCCTACGTACAGTTGAGGCATGCCCTTGAAGCCCAATTTAGGAAACAGCCACCAGTATGGAACGAAATGCCCCTCTTTCAGAGTATACTCCAGGTAGGCTCCACTAAGGGACTCATATCTGAACTCTATGGACAGATAAGCAAAGAAGTTAATGCTGAGGGGAAACTCCGCAAAGAGAAAAAAAGATGGGAAGAGGATATAGGGAGAATAACACAGGAACAGTGGAAAAGAATCCTAGAAATGGGCTCGAGGGTATCCGTCTCACCCCCTCAGAAGATATCCCATCTGATGTTGTTAAATAGGGCTTATTATACTCCTAAGAGGTTGTTCAAGTTTGGCAGAAGATCAGACGATAAATGCCCCAGATGTCAGGGAACCAGCGATCTTATACACATGGTATGGAGGTGCCCCAAACTGTATCGGTACTGGGAGGAAGTGCTTAAAATCATAAGTAATATATTTAAAATAACAATGAAATTGGATGCTGTGGTATGCATATTGGGGTACAGAAAGGAGCGGGGGGAGAGGAATAGTACCACAAGTGTTTGTTCCAAGCCAGAAAAATTATCGCAACCAGATGGCAATCTAGAACAACCCCTACTGTGAGAGATTGGATCCGGGAAGTGAATGAGACTATATGTAAAGAAAGAGCGGTGTATACAAAGAGAGGCAACCTTAAGGAATTTGATGCGATGTGGAGGAGATGGTTGGAAAAAAATGGGTTCCCCCCTATAGAGTGATAAATGAATGGGAGGGGTAGGAAAGAGGGGAGGGATTAAGGGGTAATGCTTGGTTTGTAACACTGAAAATAGGTGAAGTGAGTGGGATGGAGGAGGTCTTTTGATCACTTTGGTTTCTACTACACATTTTATTGTCTTTTAGTATAATGCGCCTTCACTTCTTGATGAGGTACTTATCCATTTTATTATGTGAGAGAACGTTTTGTGTATTCACTTTTTAACTAATTTGTTAACCCTTGGAGGAAGCGAAGGGGAAGGGAAAGAAAAATTGAATAAAGATTAAATAGGGGGGAGGGATAAAAAGGGGAAAGAAAAGATTAAAGCTACTATGATGTGACATGTGATGGGATAAAAATGAACTTTAATGGTGAATTAAGTATCCCAAAAGTACTTGCTGAAGTAGCTTAAAAAAAAAAAAAAAAAAATATCCCCTGTTGGCAACTCTAGATAAGATTCCAGTTTTGATGGAAGAGTTAAAGCTAGTATAGTACTGACACGCTACCTTCCTCCAGTATGCATCTACAATGCTTTCACTCTTTTAGAAGATTTTTTTTTTAATTTTGTGTACGTCTTCTAAGTTAAAAAAAGTTAATGAGTTACCTTAACTGAGAAGTTCAGTCAAGCACAATATCTGGTCTTTGAAACTTTGGCAAATCTATGAATAAATATCAGCTTCTTCTACATTTCAGATTTCTTTAATCATTTTAAATGTACCCACTGTGACAAATAAACATGTAAAATTTAATACTATACAGTGTGGTAGATTATAATCCATATCATGCAAAAAAAGTACATAAACATTTCAACTCTGACATTTCTTGTAACCATCTAATTGGCTTCAAACTCCTGCCATTTACAGAGCACTCTGTCATGCTTAAATATACCAATTAAGTGGATTTCAAGATATAATGCATTGTCAGAAGGTAAACCAGATTTATTCTTTTAGTAAACCTAAGAAAAATAGGAAGGCTGTCACTGCCAATTTCTCCTTCTGAAAATGCTATTAAAAATCTGGGCTGGAAGTTTACAGATGCTGACTTCAGTAGTTGTATGTTTGTTCTGTTCCATTGTCTCAGAAAATAATGACGCCAGAACCAACCATCAATTTCAGAAGCTCAGCAATGGCACCCTCTATATATTTCTCAATTCAGATTTTCATTAGGACCTCCAAGACACGTTATCAAGCAATTGGACCCTGCCTTACTGTGGACCTATCACTTTAATTAGTCCCCAGTGTAGGAGAAATTGTTCATGCTCTTTTTTTTTTTTTTTTGCGCAGTGGACCGCAACACAATGCATTGCGGTATGCTTATTCAATGTGTTGGGGTGCCATAAAAAAGCATAAAGAAAAATTAGCTAATGTTGCTTACATTGGATGCTGCTATTATCAACAATAAATGCTAATAAATATAACGGATATGCATTTGACAACAGCTAGTTAATTTTTCTTCCAATACCACGTAGGTTCAAGCATCTTCTTCAATAATAAAGTATGAATAATTACAAATTAGGACATTTACTAAAGCAAAATGCATTGAATTTGTGAAAATATGTTTGTCATCCTATAAATTGTTGTTCCAAAGTCTGAGGCTATAAAATGTGTTTGTCATGCTCAGGCAATAATCTCTCTGCATGGCTAATGAACAGTAAAAAAAGTGCATATAACCTGAAATCTATCCAAACTGTTGAAAGAACAACAGCAGAGCTGCTTTGATAAACTGACTATATATATATATATATATATATATATATATATATATATAAAAGCTTCCAGCTCATATTTATTCAATAATCTGCTAATAGGTTAAGGGTCCCAGGCACCCAGACATTGGATAGGCTATCCCAGGCACACAGCAGCACCCAAAGGCAGTGGAAAGAATACTCAGTGAGTACAGCAAGTCAGTGAATACTGAATACAAGCTACTGAAAGATGGCAAGTGGTTCATATGTGAAGTTTGCAATAGCAAAGCTGAACAATGCCAATTACCAGCTATGGAAGTTTAAACTACAAATGTTTCTTAGCAAGGATGACTTGTGGCAAGTGCTAAATACAGACAGACCCACAGGCGGAGAGACGGAGGACTGGCATTCTTACAAAGGTAAAGGCCAGGGCTTCCAGAACTGCATTACACCACAAGGCAAGCAGAGTATCCTTGTAAAGAAAGTGTTGTATGTTCCAGAACTAGAAGGCAGCCTGAGCCTTCTATCAGTGAAAAGTCTTGCAAACAACGGTCTCACAGTTAAGTTCCAGGGTGATGAATTCACAATAATAAGCAATTCCTCACAAAAGGAAAACGGGATGATCACCTATACAGGCTCATCACCACAGACCAGCAAGCCAATATAGTCTCTAATGACCTACACAGCAAATGTATTCACTTATGGCACAGGCGGCTGGGGCACAGAAGTCCAGAAGCTATTCAGGACATTATAAAAATAAGCTTATCAGTAGACTTGACAATAGCGCCTTGCAAAGTGCTCATGAAATGCAAGTGCTGTATTGAAGCAAAAGCCACTCGTGCTCCACAGGCATCTCAAAGAAAAACTACCCACCCCCTGCAGCTCATACACAGTGACATATGCGGTCCAATGAAAACTCCCACGTCAGACGGGAACAGATATCTACTGACTTTCATCGATAATTATTTCAGATACACAATGTCAGGGCTGGGCTCAGTCCTTCCTTCTCAGAGCAGGCCGCTCAGCTGTCGGTTAATTACTAGCTCCAATCTTTTCCACAGTGACTCACCTGATGATGATATCCTGTTTGTCAGTCCTGCTGGTTACTTAAGTCCCTAGAGAGCCAGCACACAGATGTCTGTCGTGTGCTTCAGAAGCTTAGAGAGAACAATCTCTATTGTAAATTGGAGAAGTGCGAGTTCCATCGTGAACAGGTTAAATTCCTGGGTTATGTCATTTCCACTGCCGGTTTTTCGATGGACCCACGTCCTCTGCATCGTTTTCTTGGCTTTGCCAATTATTATGGAAAGTTTATTCATATCTTCTTGTCTCTGGTCAACCCCCTGACTGATATGACCAGAAAGGACGGTAACCCACAGAGTTGGTCTCAGGAGTCCATTAAGGCCTTTGAGAGTCTCAAGGCTGCCTTTGTTTCTGCTCCTGTGTTGGCACACCCTGATCCTACGTTACCCTTTAACCTTGAAGTTGATGCTTCTAAGACTGGAGTTGGCGCCCTTCTTCCTCAACGTCCTACCTCTGAGAGCGCTATGCATCCTTGTGGCTACTTTTCCAAGAAATTGTCACCTGCGGAATTCAATTACGAGATTGGGGACAGAGAGTTGTTGGCGTTTATTTTAGCCCTTACAGAATGGAGGCATCTCCTCGAAGGTACCACTGTGTTGGTTCTCATACTTACTGACCATAAGAATCTCACATTCTTGTCTGAGACTAAATGCCTCTCTCCCAGAAGGGCGCAATGGTCTCTTTTCTTGTCAAGTTTCAATAACATTGTCTCATTCTTACCCGGTACTAAGAATGTAAGGGCTGACGCTTTGTCACGACAATTTTCCTCCACTTCCAAGATGGAATCAGTTCCTGTTCCTGTGATTCCTCCTTATCGTATTCTGGCTACGGTTCGTACCAGTCTCACTTCTCCTTTGGGTGACAAAATTCTTGCCGCTCAGGTCCATGCTCCTCCTGAGAAACCATGTGACCGCTGCTTTGTCCCTGTGAGTCTCCGTACTGTCGTGCTCCAGACTTACCATTCTCCCAAGGCTGCTGGCCACCCTGGGAAGAATCAACTCTTTTGGGCCATTTCCCAACAATTCTGGTGGCCTAGTCTACGTGCTGATGTAGCCACCTTCGTAGCTGCTTGTTCCGTGTGTGCTCAGAGTAAGACACCACGACACCTTTCAGTGGGCCTCCTACAATCCATATCCAATGGAGAGAGGCCTTGGACCCACCTGTCCATGGATTTCATTGTGGAGTTACCCAACTCTCAGGGCAACACAGTTATCCTTATGGTGGTTAATCGGTTCTCGAAGATGTCTCATTGTATTTCAGTTAAGAAGTTGCCCACATCTAAGAAAGTGGCTTCTATTTTTGCTCGGGAGATCTTTTGCTTACATGGGCTACCCAAGGCGATCGTCTCGGACAGGGGTAGTCAGTTTGTGTACCGGTTCTGGCGAGCCTTTTGTGCACCATTGGGAATTCAGCTTTCTTTCTCCTCTGTGTATCACCCGCAGTCTAATAGGGCCACAGAACAAGCCAACCAGTCCTTTGAGCAGTCTCTACGGTGCTATCATTTCTGACCATTATAACAAATGGTCAGACCTCTTTCCTTGGGCGAAGTTTGCTCACAATAGTGCCTTGAATTCTACTTCCCGATTGTCCCCATTTATGGCAAACTGTGGTTTCCAACCTTCCATGTTGCCTGACCTTATTTGTTCTGCAGAGCATCCCTGTGTTAGAGGAGCATATCTGGTCTTCGTTCCACTTGGGCACAAGTCCAGGAGGCTTTGTGACATGCTAATGATAGGTACAGACTCCATGCTGACCGCAGACGCCTGCCTGCGCCTTCCTACCAGGTTGGGGACAGGGTCTGGCTGTCATCTCTCAACCTCCGACTCTGTGTTCCTTCACTGAAGTTGGCACCTCGGTTTATTGGGCCTTTCCGTATTCTCTGCAGGATTAACCCAGTGGCTTACGCTTTAGACCTTCCTACTAATATGCGTATCTCAAATGTATTCCATGTCTCCTTATTAAAACCTTTGGTCTGCAACCGCTTTAACACCTTGGTGCCATGTCCTTACCCAGTACAGGTTGAGAACCATGAGGAGTATGAAGAGCAGTCCATTGTTGACTCCCATAGGTTCCGTGGGCGCATACCGTACCTGGTGCATTGGAATGGGTACGGTCCGGAGTAACGCTCTTGGGTCTCCTCCTTGGACATACATGCCCCTGTCCTCCTCCGTGCTTTTCATAGACATTTTCCCCTCAAACCTTGTGGTCCTCCTAGGGGAAGAGGTCGTTGAGGAGGGGGTACTGTCAGGGCTGGGCTCAGCCCTTCCTTCTCAGAGCAGGCTGCTCAGCTGTCAGTTAATTGCCAGCTCCAATCTTTTCCACAGTGACTCACCTGATGATGATATCCTGTTCATCAGTCCTGCTGGTTACTTAAGCTGTTCAGTTCAGTTCCTCTCTTCCTTCGCCTTGGTCAGCACATCCAGAGACTCTCTCCTGTGTACCTGTTGAAGACTTGCTTGGCTGACGTCCCTTCTGGTTCCTGATCCTGCTTGCTGTTCCACTATGCTGATTCTCCGGTTTCCTGATTTCCTGGCCTGTCCTGAAGTACGCTAATCTCTGGTTCCCTGACATCCTGGCTTGTCTGTCTATCTGTTCCGGTTCCTGAACTCTGGCTATGATTTGACTACATTGCTCTGTTTACCTTTTATTATTATTATCATTATTATTATTATTAAACAAGTGTGATTTTAACTGCACATAAGCAAAGAAGTAACCTCATATCTGAAGAGACAAGGAAAAGTACACCAGACAACCGAACCATACACTCCTGAACAAAACAGTGTAGCAGAAAGGAAAAATCGCACTCTTATAGAAATGGCAAGGTGCATGTTGTCGGATGCCAACCTACCTCACAAGTACTGGGGAGAAGCAGCCATGACTGCAACCTACCTACAGAACAGACTACCCTCAAGAGCCATTAAAAGTACTCCATTCGAAATGTGGCATGGGTCAAAGCCTAGTATAGGGCACATCAGAGTGTTTGGATGTAAAGCATATGCCTATATTCCAAGTAAAAAGCGATCCAAGCTGGAGAGCAGAGCCATAGAGGGCATTCTTTTAGGCTACAGCGAGCAAACTAAGGATTACAGAATCCTACACCCAAAGACTGACAAATTGTCAATAAGCCGTAGTGTTTATTTTGACGAGAGCCCATCACCAGAAACACCAATCCCTAAAAGCTGTGAAGTGAAAATGCCAAGGAAACCAAAGCAAAAGGTCGACTAAAGCGAACCTGTGCAGGAGTCAGAACAAGAGGCAGAACTCACAATGCCTAAATCATGTTCCCCACCAGATCCTGCTGAACTGCCTGAAGTCAGAAGATCCACTCGGACTACAAAGGGGATACCACCCCGCAAGCTGTTATACGCTGTCAAAACACACAGCATACTTGAACCAACATCCTGGGAAGACATAGAAGAACTGCCAAAACGTGAAGTCAATAAATGGAGACAGGCAGCAGAAGAAGAATTAAAGTCACTTCAAGAAAATAAAACCTGGACACTCACGGAGCTCCCTCCTAACCGCAAAACTATAGGAAGTAAGTGGACTTTCAAAGTAAAGTCAGACACAGAAGGTAATATCCACAAATACAAAGCCAGACTAGTTGCCAAAGGTTACTCCCAGAAATTCGGTGAAGATTACGATTAAACTTTCGCTCCCGACGTAAAATGTCACCATCAGAGTGCTTTTCTTAGCTTTGCAGGTGGGAAGGGCATGCAAGTCAAACACCTAGACGTTAAAACTGCTTTCCTTTATGGAAACATTGACCACTTCAGCTCCGGAAGGATTTACCCCCCTTAGTGATCAGGCCATTTTTTGCGATACGGCACTGCGTCGCTTTTACTGACAATTGCGCAGTCATGCGACGCTGTACACAAACAAAATTGATGTCCTTTTTTTTTGCCACAAATAGAGCTTTCTTTTGCTGGTATTTGATCACCTCTGCGGTTTTTATTTTTTGCACTATAAACAAAAAAGAACACAATTTTGAAAAAAAAAATTTTTTTACTTTTTTTTATAATAAATATCCCAAAAAAATAAAAAATAAAACGTTTCTTCATCAGTTTAGGCCAATATGTATTCTACATATTTTTGGTAAAAAAAATCACAATAAGCGTATATTATTTGGTTTGCGCAAAAGTTAGAGCGTCTACAAAATAGGGGATATATTTATGGCATTTTTATTATTGTTATTATTACTAGTAATGGCAGTGATCAGCGATTTTTAGTGGGACTGCGACATTGCAGGGGTTAAATGTGTTCCCTGGGAGGTGTTTCTAACTGTGGGGGGAGTGTACTGACTGGAGGAGGAGAGAGATCGCTGTTCCTGATCACTAGGAACACACGATCTTTCTCTACTCCCCTGTCAGAATGGGGATCTGTTTGTTTATATTGACAGATCCCCCTTCTGGCTCTCTGTGGAACGATCACGGGTGGCCAACGGACATCTCAGCCGCCGGCCATGCACATCGGCTCCGGCGACGCGCTCGCCTCCTATAGCTGTTAAAGGGACCGACATACAGCTACAGCGATTTGCGCAGCCGAGTCAACCTGCCACAGTATAATGGTCGGCAAGTGATTAAGAAAGACCTCTACATGGAGCAACCACTAGAGTTTGAGCAAGGAGACAACCTTGTGTGTAAACTTCAGATGAGCATCTACGGTCTTAAGCAATCTGCAAGGATGTTGAATGAGAAAGTGAACAAAATACTTACCAGAGAGGGATTCTCAAGAAGTAAAGCAGATCCCCGTCTCTACTCCAAGAATCAAGGAGGCAGATAAATATACATCCTTATCTACTGTACGTCGATGACATTATAACTTGTTTTGAACAAGACGGGGATTATAATCGGATAGTTCACAAGCTCAAGGAAAACTTTGAAATCAAAGAACTAGGGAACATTAGCTACTATCTGGGAATCCAAATAGAGAGAGAAAAAGATGGAAGTTGTCTTCTCAACCAATCTCAGAAAATCTCTGAAATCTTGGAACCATTCCATATGTAAGATGCAAAGGAAGTGAAAACTCCTATGGAACCAGGCTATCAAAACAGCAATGAAGCAGTAAACTTGCTACCCAACAATGACATGCAGAGCAATCAGTAAGCTGCTATACAGTATGTTGCCACTGTGACAAGACTAGACATAGCCGCAGCAGTGGCAATTCTATGTAGGAAAGTCTCAGCTGCTTGTCAGCGTGACTGGAACGCAGTGAAGAGGGTGATACAATACCTCAAAGGAACAATTCAGATGAAGTTACGGTTACCAGCAACATCACATCCAAAACTGGTCAGATATGCAGATGCTGATTGGGCCAGGGACTGCACAGACCGCAAATCCCCAAGTGGATTCATCTTCCAGTATGGGGAAGGAACCATAAGTTGGTCTAGTCAAAAGCAAGTAACTGTCGCTCTATTTTCAACTGAAGCAAAGTACATTGCAGCAGCACATGCATGTCAAGAAGCAATATGGATTCGTCAACTTTTTGTGGACATTGGGATAGACCTGTCAAAACCAATTCCCATTTTTGAAGACAATCAGGGATGTATAAAGCTTACACAATCAGAAAGGGTCAATCCTAGGACCAAACACATCGATGTCAAGTATCACCTACTGAGAGATGATCAAGACCAGAAACATTAGTGAATCCACGCACTTTTATGTGCCTGGATTTGACAAAATTTGTGATTTGCGATATCATTAAATGTCCAAAAGAACAGAGGGGAATGCATCTAATGTATTAACCTATGGGAAAATTATGGAACATCTAAGACAAATGTGTGTAATAGGAAGGATTGTTAAGATATCCATAGAGATTAGATTGACCATTGGTGGTCAGTGGGAGTAATAAATGCTGAATTGTTTGTGTGCGTAGGTGGTGCAGTGCTGTTTGGGGTCAGTGTGAAGAAGTGTCCCATAGTTGTGTCAATGGAAGGAAGAATGCCCCATGTTTGGTGTCAGTGGGTGGAATAGTCACCCATGGTTGGTGCCAATGGGAGAAATAGTTCCTTATCAATGGTGACAGTGGGAGGAATAGTTTCCCATCATTGGTGTTCAGGTTTTATTTAAATTTGCATACACCCCATTAGGGTTGCACCAATACAGATAATAGTATCAGTATCGGTGCCAATACCAAGCATTTTCACGAGTTTCTGTACTTGTGCAAATGCTCTGATGCTTGATCTGATAACTGTTGTATCGGGCCAGACATCCTCAGTGTAGAAGGGAGGGTGGGCAGCCTCACAGATGATGAGTGCGGTGGTGGGGGGTGGTACAAGCACCGATCTCCCTGTGTGGCTTTCAATAAAGCATCTGACAGCCGCTTCTCCTCCTCTCCCTCCCGCAGCTGTCAAATGCTTTTTTGAAAACCACACAGGGAGATTGGTACTTGTACCTCCCCCCACCACTGCACCAATCGTCCCCTGTGTCCTCCTCCCCTGGCTGTTCATGTCCCCAGCTTCCTCGTGTGCTCCTCACTCTCTCCGGCTCCCCTGTATGGTCCTTGCTCTCTCCGGGTCCCCCTCCAGCTCCCCGTATGGTCCTCGCTCTCTCCGGGTCCCCCTCCAGCTTCCCGTAGGGTCCTCTCTCTCCGGGTCCCCCTCCAGCTCCCCCATATGGTCCTCACTCTCCCTGGGTCCCCCGCCAGCTCCCCCATATGGTCCTCACTCTCTCCGGGTCCTCCTCTGGTCCCTCCTGTCCCAGATCTGTCAGGATGGAGAGCGGGGGAAGGAGCCGGTAAGTATGTCATTTACCAGCTCCTTCCTTTTGCGATTGCACAGAGTCAGTGATTACTGACTCTATCCATTCGCTGACTCTGTCCATTCATAACTGAGAATCGTAAATTGTGTTTACGATGCTTCAGTTTATTAATAGAGAGGAGCCTCTCCTCTCCATTCATCTTCAGCACAGCTGAGGCTGCTGAGAAAGGGACTGGGAAATCTGTGTCCTCAGTCCCTTTCTCTGTCTCAAAGGGGAGATGTCCTGGGTCTGTTTCGACCCCTGGTATCTCACCAAAGCCCCCCAACAAGGCTCATAAAAAAATTATAATAAATATTTAATGGTTAAAAAAGTAATAAAAAATAAAAAAAACACTAAAACCATCCACTCCGCCGCGGCATTGCAGGAGGAGAGGAAGTCAAGAGGAACCTGGTTCCTCTGTGGTTGCCTGGGTCACTGTGGAAGCTATCTGATTGGATGCTGCCGCACCATGTGACTCTAGCAGCCATCTTGGGTCAGCCAGAGCCGATATGAGGCCCTTGCTCCCAGGCTTGGTGCGCATGTAGGGACAGGTGACCCGTCTGACAAGAACAGTGATTAGCGACAGGGAGAGGTTTCAGATGAGTAGGGAAAGGACAGGGACTCGCCATTCTTCCTGGAGACCTCCCCCCATTTGGATTCAGATAGGACAGGCCGCATTCCGCCCCTGAAGACACGCGATGTCGGCACATCTGAACCCCGCTCTGCTACACATTGCCGTGAGTGTTCCCAGTCAGGCGCCTTCCTGCCGGGTTTGTTGTGAATTACTGGATTCTGCATTCGTGCAAGTTCTGTTCTCTACAACCAGAGTCTGTGCATTTACTGCTGCCGCACCATGCTGCACTTCCCCACACATCACTAGCATTAACTCGTTTTTTGAGTCACCCTGAACAGTTTTAGTACATATTGATCCTGCCAAGGAATGCATTATTTTTTCACTTCCTTTTACAAAGTCACACCTCTGACCATTCTACAGTGATATAGGGCACCAGCAACAAACAAATAAAAGCCTAAAGCCTAGTACACACAATAAGAAAATCGGACTAATAATCATCCATTTTTGTTTGCATACTAGTCTCATATCAAAAACCAAAAGGTTACTAAAGTTACGAAAATTCTCCTAAGACAGAATGCAAGTTCGGAAGTGATGTAATGTATTGTATTATTATTATTATTATTGTATTATACAGTATATATTGTTCTTATATATACAGTTTATTATATTGTATTATATTAGTCTTGGTCAGTCACAAGATTTTTTTCTAACAAATACTATGCTAATTGCACGAAAATTATTTGTTCTGTTAACATACGGAAAAAAAAATTGTGCTTGTCTCTGGATATTTTCGCATGAACTATCATGATCAGCTCTTAAAAGCTGTGCACTAATAAATAGGTTATTGGACGATCGCTCCAAATGTGTTTTTTTCTTCTGATATTCTCATCGCTTAAGGACCAGCCTCGTTTTGGATTTTAGGTGTTTACATGTTTAAAACAGGTTTTTTTGCTAGAAAATTACTTAGAACCCCCAAACATTATATATGTTTTTTTTTCTAACACCCTAGAGAATAAAATGGCGGTCATTGCAATACTTTTTTTTGCACCATATTTGCGCAGCGGTCTTATAAGCGCACTTTTTTTGGAAAAAATTCACTTTTTTGAATAAAAAAATAAGACAACAGTAAAGTTAGCCCAATTTTTTTTTATATTGTGAAATATAATGTTACGCCAAGTAAATTGATACCCAACATGTCACGCTTCAAAATTGCGCCCGCTCGTGGAATAGCGTCAAACTTTTACCCTTAAAAATCTCCATAGGCGACGTTTAAAAAACTCTACAGGTTGCATGTTTTGCGTTACAGAGGAGGTCTAGGGCTAGAATTATTGCTCTCGCTCTACCGGTCACGTGTGTGGTTTGACCACCGTTTTCATATGCGGGTGCTACTCACGTATGCGTTCGCTTCTGCGCGCGAGCTCGTCGGGACAGGGCGCTTTAAAAATGTTTTTTTTTTTTTATTATTTATTTTACTTTATTTTATTTATTTTTTCACTGTTTTAAAAAAAAAAAAAATTTGGATCACTTTTATTCCTATTACAAGGAATGTAAACATCCCTTGTAATAGAAAAAAACATGACAGGTCCTCTTAAATATGAGATCTGGGGTCAAAAAGTCTCATATTTAGACTAAAATGCAAAAAAAAAAAAAAAAAAGTCGTTCAAAAATATGACACAAAAAAAATTGTGCCTTTAAGAGAAGTGGGCGGAGCCGTCATAATGACGTCGCTCCGGCCGTCACATGGTATAGAGACGGGTGGGGGCCATCTTGGCCTCACTCGTCTCAGTACCTCAGCAGTGACAGGTCCCGATCTCCTCTGCCGCTACCGACGGCTCCGGTAAGCGGCGAAGGGCGCGGGAGAGCGGCGGGAGGGGGGGTGGCACCTCTCCCGCCGCCGATAACGGTGATCTCGCGGCAAACCCGCCGCAGAGACCACCATTATCGTGTACAGAACCGCTCGCTGTAAAGATGGATACCTCGGTTGTGGGAGCAGCTGCTGCCGTTACCGAGATATCCATCTTTAAAAAAATTACGTACATATACAGTGAGCGGTCGTCAAGTGGTTAACTCTAGCTAAAACATTTTAAGCTGTAATAGCAACAGTTATTTTATTTTGTGGTAAAAAGTTTCACAACATATGAATAAAAGATGACAGCTGTAAGCATACCTGGCAGTGTTATATGGTTTCTCCAAACCCTGAAACTAACACTCTGGTCTGCATGTAATAGTTGAGAAAATATAAATAAAGGCATGTGAAATGGAATAAAATTAGATCTTATTTTAAATACTATCATTGCAAGTATTAGCCCCATACAGTTACCAGAATATATTTTTGCAATAGTGGTTAAGTATAGTAAAAAAATACATAAATCATGATTTCAGGACCCCATACATTGGCAACCCCTAGAGTAATCGTTTAGGAAATTATCACTGTGTCTCACAAAGATGATCTCCAAAGGAACAGAGAATGTCCGTACAATATATCGTGTGAAGATTTACTACAATTATCCAATCATGTGAAAAGAAAATCTCTGTTTACTTAAATTATCCAATCACATACAGATAAAATAAGTAAATATTAACAAAATTTATTGTGTGAACATTCTCAACTCCTTTAGTAAGTCTGACTACAACTGAGATCGTAAGGCTAAGGCTCCAGGAAGGCCAGACAGTGGAAATGATTTACTAAAATAGAGAACTAGGTCATCTGATTTCTTTCTTAGTCACACATATTTGGGATATGGTTGGCAAAGCATTATTGTAAGTGGACACCAGGCTTTAAATATTAAAGAACTGACCATCCAAAACCATTCCTCATGAACAGTGGCGTTACTAGCGTTGGTGTGACCTGGTGCTGTAAAACATGGTGTCATCCCCCTCCACCAAGTAAAGTCCCTCCTCAGTAGAGACCCCCCTCTCCACTAAGAATAGACCCCCCTCCCTTAGTGGAGAGGGGGGTCTGGACTGAGGGAGGAGGGGTCTATTCTTAGTGGAGAGGGTTTTGGGTTGAGGAAGGGGGTCTATTCTTAGTCCAGACCCCCATCTCCACTAAGAATAGACCCCCTTCCTCAGCCCAGACCCCCCTCTCCACTAAGAATAGACCCCTCCTCCCTCAGTATAGACCCCCTCTCCAATAAGTATGGACCCCTGGTGCTTCAGTACAGACCCCTCTTTCCAATAAGTATAGACCCCTTGTCCCCTAGTACAGATCCCCCTCTCCACTAGCTCTGCGAGAGTTGCAGATCAGTGCTGCTGGTGTGGTGTTGGTGCCCCTGCTGATGGGTGTCACCCCTCTGGCGGGTGTCACCCGGGTGTGGTCCGCACCCCTCTAGCAACGCCACTGCTAATGAAGCCATCAAGTTCCACAGCTGCGAACTGATACCATATCATACCAGTGGCATCTCAAGAGGCGTGCAGGTGGTGCGGATCGCACCCAGGTGACACCCACCTAAGGGGTGACACCCATCGGCAGGGCCACCGCCATCGCACCAGCAGCACTGATCCGCACCTCTCGGGGCTGTCCCCACTGTCTCGCAGAGCTGACCAAAGCACCTTTCCCCTCCTCCGCTGTTTACATCTACACAGCCCGAAGGAGGGACACCAGCACTGATCTGAGGTCTGTACAGAGTGACCAGGAAGAGGGGGGGCAAGTTAAAAAATATGTTAAGAGGATATGTGCTGCGGGGCACTTTGGGAGGGGAAAGGACTTATGCTAGAACTGGGGGTTGGATTTGAAATCCGACCCCCACAAGAGCATAAGCACTCTCACCTCCCAAAGCGCCCCCAGCATATATCTAACCCCCTCATATCTCCCTACTAGCACAAGTCCTCTTCTCTCTCAAAATACCCCCCCTAGCACATAAAGGACCCCCCTTCCTACTAGCACAAGTGGAGAGGGGCATCTGGACTGAGGGAGGGGGTCTATACTTAATGGAGAGGGGTGTGTGTACTGAGGGGGTCTGTACTGAAGGAGGGGGGTCTATACTTAGTGGAGAGGGGGGTCTGGACTGAGGGAGGCAGGTCTATACTGAGGGAGGCAGGTCTATACTAAGGGAGGGGGATCTGTAATTAGTGGAGGGGGGGTCTGGACTGAGGGAGGGGGGTCTGTTCTTAGTGGAGGGGGGGTCTATACTGAGGGGGGACTATACTTAGTGGAGGGGGGGTGACACCAACCCCAGCGATGCCACTGTATCTCACCGATTTATACTGAAAAACATTTTTGTCACATACAGTACCTTGAATAGTATTTATACCCTATGACATTTTCCACATTTTGTCAAGTTACAACCAAAAACGTAAATGTATTTTATTTGGATTTTATGTGATAGACCAACACAAAGTGGCACATAAATGTGAAGTAGAAGGAAAATGGTTTAACGTTTTTTTTTACAAATAAATATGTGAAAAGTGTGTCGTGCATTTATATTCACCCCCCTTTACTCTGATACTCCTAACTAAAATCTAGTGGAACCAATTGCCTTCAGAAGTCACCTAATTAGTAAATAGAGTCCACCTGTGTATAATTTAATCTCTGTATAAATACAGCTGTTCTGTGAAGCCTTAGAGGTTTGTAAGAGGACCTTAGTAAACAAACAGCATCATGAAGGCCAAGGAACACACCAGACAGGTCAGGGATAAGGTCGTGCAGAAGTTTGAAGTAAAATGGAGCACAAGTACAGTGAATCACCATACTCAGAGTCCATTGTTTACCACCAGATCCATACCTTTTTTACAGGCCTGGGGCTGGAGGAATAGTCTGCAGCAATCTGTGCATTGCACCAGCCATCCACTGGTCATGGTTGCAATGCTCTGAAGGTCTAAAAGCACAAGAAACAAATTAGTGAATGCACATGCTTTCATTAATCAGTGTGGGCACATTTGATTTTTTTTCCCAAAAGGTGGACTATACCTTTAAGGTAACACAAACAATATACCAAGGCGCTAAACCTTCTTTGGAGCTTCTATGAATGGAGCAGTGGAGTGGAAAGGGCCTAGTCAGCACTTTTGAAGAAAGGTTCAGTGGCTCTCATTAACCTCCGCAGCACTGGACGATCACAGCTACAGGGGTATCAAGAGGCAGCGGACAGAATATTTCAACCAAAACAGCAGCCACCAGCACAAGGGACACATTTCACTCAATGTAAATATCACCCCTGGTGCTGATTAAAAAAAGTTTTAAATTATGATCGTGCTCAAACACATCCTCTTGTAGAGTGCGCATGCGCGCGGCGCCGAGGTCGGACATGAACTGACTCCGCTCCGCACACCTCCGGCCAGATCAGCATAAATAAGCGAGAGGGGAACGAGCGAAATTCCACCAAACTAACATCCCGGAGCCTGGGAAAGGACGATGCAGCGGAGAGGGTCGGGACACAACCGAAACCCCCCACAGCACCTCAGGAACACCCGCGCTTCTAAGGCCCAGCAGTCTCCCTCTCCCAAGATGGCGCCTGGGAAGGGAGACTCCACACGCGGCGGAGCCTCAGCACAGCGACGGACCCCGCAGCCTTCCACACAACAGGGAGGAGATCACACTGAGGACCGCACAACTCAAGCCCAGCTCCAGAATTGGGTGACCCAGCAGCCGCTACAGTAACTAAAGTCTACAGCACCTGAGAAGGTTAGTCCCCAGACACAGCAGCGGCCCTCCCGGCCCACGATGGCGCCTGCCAGGGGAGATCACCCACATGAGGGAAGCCAGACACAGCAGAATGAACCGCTCCACCCAGCAATCACTTTCCTTGCTGAGGTGCATAGAGACCCCTTTTCTTCCCAGTCCCAGGAGGGACCATGCTCCCCACAGAGCGACCACCCACAGATGTCCCCATTATCGGGCTCCTCGGACAGACCATTACTATTCACTGACTCCCCAGCCTCCTCCACAGACAGGCAAATGGCTGAAATCGCTGAATTAGCCATGAGTCAAAACAGTGGGCCTTCCTCACAACCACCAGCCCTTGCTGCAGGGTACTCAGGTGACACAGTCCTCCTAGCCAGATTCTCAGCACTCCTGCAACAGGAACTGACTAAAGCTTGTAACATTATCACTACGGGCATGAGGGAGGACTTCCAAAATATAGGGGAGAGATTGGACACGATCGAGTCCAAAATGGATGGGACGGTGAAACGGGTGAACCAAAACTCCAAAATGATCACATCCCTGCAGGACCAACTAGACCAAGCAAACGCAAAAATTGAAGACTTGGAAAACAGGTCTAGGAGGTACAACTTCCGCGTATGGGGCCTCCCAGAAACAGAACTAGACCTGGAAGATTCGATCCATGACCTAATGAAACAATTGATACCGGACATTTCCCCGCACCAACTCGAACTGGACAGGGTGCATCGAGCCCTGACAGCCCCAAGACAAGACGGACTGCCACGAGATGTGATAGTTAAGCCCCATTTCTACCGCATCAAAGAAAAGATCATGATGGAAGCAAGAAACCATGGAGACATAACCATCTCAGGCTACCCAATCCAGATTTTCTCGGATATAGCCCAAGTAACAATCCAGAAAAGGAGAGCTTTGAAGCCGCTGCTCAATCAACTCATCAACCGACAGATCAAATACAGATGGTCGTTCCCATTCCGACTGTCATTCTTTCACAAAGGCAAGTCCCATTCATTTACTACCTTCCAGTCGGGCGAGGCCCTTCTCCAAGATCTGGGCCTTCTGTCTGCGGACCCACAGGGATCTAACGCCCTACTTGACGAGAGCCAACCGATTTCCCCCCTGTGGTCTCAGCAGAAAGGTCCTAGAGCCAGAAAATCTCCGCCAGTAACCTGAACCCTATCCAAGAAGCAGACAACAACCTTGGTATTTGTGACGGAGTTCTCTGGCATTGGTCCAAGACCTTCTCTTGAAGACCCTGCTACAAGCGTCTGACTGTTCCCTAAGACGCTGTTTCCGTTGACGCTGTTCCTGTTTGATACAGACTTAAAAGTTGACTTTATATCAGGTTATAAGTTCTGCCCTCTCAAGTACCCTGAGAGGGAAATCTGCTTTATCAGCGGAATTGCCTCTACATTTTTTTCTTTTTTTTTCTTTCTAGCCTCTCCCCACCCCTCCACTATTGTGTTTGATTTTAGTAGTGACACTTCCCAACCAATTTGCGGGTGGACCCCGCTCACCCCTATCTGAAGCTAGTAAAAAGTGCCGGAGGTGAACCGCATGCCACCACAAGTGAACCTGTATCCACCGCAAGCGGAGAGACAACTTCACGACAAAACTCAGGGGCTAGCCACCCCTGCAATCACACTGCAATGCAGTGTGCAGGTGCCTTTCGGGCTCCTTTCCTTTTTTTTTTATTATTTTTATTTCTTTTTATTGCCCCTTTTTGTCTCTTCTGAAATTCTCATTGTTGTTCTAGCTATATTTAACAGGTTTTGCCTAATGTTACAACAAAAAAAAGCATTACATTATAAGTGTTTCTATTTCTCTAATTCTATCTTTTTTCCTCCCTTATCCCACTATTGTCCCCTGAATGCGCTCCTGCTCCACGCAAGAACCCGAAAGGAGGATCCAAATGACTTCCGAATTATTCCACTGAAACGCCTAAAAAGTGAGTACAGCCTTCCAAACAGCCATGTCCTGTAGAAACCAACCTACCTACACAATATTGACGCACAATACACAGGGTCTTAATTCCCCAACTAAACAGACCAAGGCTTTCCAGCAATATCATAAATTAGGGGCGGACATCCTTTTTTTACAGGAGACGCATTTCTCACGTACGTCAGCCCCAAAATATCTGAACGCAAAATGCCCGACGGTCTACCTGTCTAACGGCCCAGACAAAAAGAGAGGAGTAGCTATATGCATCGCTAAAAGGGTCCCCTTCACCACCACCACTGTGATAAGGGATAGGGAGGGACGCTATATTATGGTCGCTGGCAGGATCAATGACAGCGTGGTTACCTTTCTTTCTTATTACGCTCCTAATGTAGGACAGATAAACTTTTTTAATACAATGCTGGAGGTAATAACACCCCATTTAGCGGGTCATGTGATGCTAGGAGGAGACAGTAACACCTCCCTGGATCAAATTCTAGACAAGTCGGACCCCCGAAAGAGGACCCTTAAGCATACCCCTAAACAAAGCAACACCCTAGCACGTCTACTCCATAATCACGACCTGATAGACCTCTGGAGGGATGCCCACCCCACAGAACGGGACTACACATTCTACTCGCACGTACACAAAACATACTCGCGCATTGATCACTTGTTCACGCTGTCCCCATTACTACCATATATCTCATTGACAAAAATAGTGCCAACAGCATGGTCGGACCACTCTGCAGTCCTGGTGGTTCTATCAGATCTATGGTCGAAATCAAGACAGCCTTCTTGGCGATTGAACGAATCCTTACTGAGTGATCCTATAATCGCCAAGGAAGTTGAGAAAGCCATACAACAATATTTTCAAGAAAATACCCTTCCGTCCTCTTCTCCAGAGATAGTATGGGCAGCCCATAAGGCCACCCTACGGGGTATATTAATACAATTAGCTACCAAGGTCAAGAGGGAACGAACTCAAACAATTCAACAACAGGAAAGAGAACTATATAGACTATCGCATGAACAAAAAGCCAACCCGCAAACGGACCTTAGAAGCCAGATTGACACAGCAAGAACAGCATTAAATCTGAGTCTCACTACTAAAGCAGAAAAATATGTCAGATGGGCTAAACACCGCTATTACACAATGGGGGACAAACCAAATAGATTACTAGCTAGAAAACTAAACCCTAGACCTTACAACCCGTCGCTCCCTAAACTGAGACTGCAGTCTGGACAAGTGACACAAAATCCCCAACTCATACTCCAGAAATTCTTTACATTTTACTCTAAACTATACGACTCCCCAAAGGACTTTAACGTACACAAAGCTGAAGAATTCCTGAAGGATATACCACTCCCAACTCTGTCTAGTGACCATGCTGAGATGATGGAGGCAGAGTTTACGACGAATGAAGTAGCGGCGGCTATTAAATCCCTGAACCCGTCGAAATGTCCGGGTCTGGATGGATTCTCAGGCCACTATTACCGCAAATATACGGAAGTTCTGTCTCCCCGCCTCTGCGCTTTTTATAATTCACTAAGAAAGGGACTTCCGATTCCACTTCATGAAAACAAGGCCTTCATACATGTCATACCCAAACCGAATAAGGACCACGGGGATTGCGCAAACTACCGCCCCATATCGTTGATCAACGTAGACCTCAAAATACTGACTAAGATATTAACCACCCGCATAGGTTGCCGAATGATTGCGGCACCTACGGTGTGGCAGGAGCGCACCCCTACCACCTCCCCCCTCCCCCCCCCCTCCTACTCCCTCTCTTGCCTGTTCTTCTTCTTTCTACTTCTCTTTTCTTTCTCTCTTTCTAGGTTCTCGATAACACTATTATGTATTAATGGGTTGATGACTCGTTTGTGTTCAGCAAATATAGTAGTGTAAAATGTTTATATGTCGGGTAGCACACAGGCTACAACAACACAATAAGCCAATGATTGAGTCCATTACAGTGTTAAAATCCTTACATTGGTGATGTACACGGACACTTATATTCCCCCGGTCTGGTTCGGGAGTTTAGCTGATAATGAATAAAAGTTGGATGCCAATAAATGAATATTGCGTTGAGGAGACTGTACCCTCGCCTAGCCACAGCAAGCTCCCAGGGGGGTGGCGGGTGGGGGAATGCAGTGCCATCTGCACAAGATATGAATTCCATGAACCAGGCCGGGAGGAGGTAACTTTAAGTTAAAAACTAACCTGAAAGCGGTTACTCTCCCCTATAATTTTGTTCCCCCCCCCCTTCCCCCCTCCGTTTTCTTTCCTTTTTTTTATTTACGTTCCTTACCTCTCACCACAGTAAATGATATCTGTAACAATATGCTAAATAATGTTCTTGGTTGTTTACTTTATTTTCTGTAAACTTAAAAACTGAATGTTTAAAAAAAAAAAAACACATCCTCTTGTTACTTATATAGTATTATCATTAGGCAGGTAAGCTTGTAGCCAACTTAAAGTGACATTAAATGACATACTTATTCTCTAAATATAATCCATCACTATTTAGTGGCCCTGTAATCTACTTTTTTTTAAATGGTTTCTTTCTGTGTTTTCTACCTCCTTGTCCTAGTCCATCTTGGGAGAAAGCAACATTCCTACAATCAGTGGTACCAAGGTGATCGAACGTAGCCATCCTCTGACAGGAAGTCAAATCACAGCAGCAAAAAAAATAAAAAGGAATTTGGAGATTTGGAGGAGGCTGAGAGCAATAGAAGGTACATGTTTGAGTTAAGAACACATACTTGAACAGACTTTTTTAAAAACCATAGTTTAAAGCGCGGACCTGCATTTCCGGGAGGCCGTCATATGACGGCCTCCCCTGTGCACGCTCCCCGTGCACGCTCCCCTGTGCACGCTCCCTGCGCGCGCCCTGCAGGGCGCGCGCCGGGCGCGGTGTGATCACCGAGTCACTGAGACTCGGCTGATCACCAATCCGTGTAAGGGGCCGGTCCTGGCCCCTTACCATGTGATCAGCTGTCAGCCAATGACAGCTGATCACATGATGTAAACAAAACATCGGTAATCGTTTTTTTTTTTACTCACGCTGACAGCGCGAGTAGAAAAAAAAGCCGATCACCGGCTCAGATGTAAGGGACATCGGTCCCTTAGTGGAAGAGGCACATCTGCCTCATCAGTGCCCAATAAAAGTGCCACCTAACACTGCCCACAGTGCCACCTAACAGTGCCCACAGTGCCACCTAAGAGTGCCCACAGTGCCACCTAACAGTGCCCACAAGTGCCACCTATCAATGCCCACAAGTACCACGTATCAATGCCCACCTGTAGTGCCAATCAGTGCCACCTGCCAGTGCTGCCCATCACTGCCACCCATCAGTGCCCATCACTGCCACCCATCAGTGCCCATCACTGCCGCCTATCAGTGCCCATCACTGCCGCCTCATCAGCGTACATCAATGAAGGAGAAAAATTACCCGTTTTAAATTTTTTATAACAAAATATAAAAAAAAACAATTTTTTTAAAAGAAAATTCAATTTTTTACATTTTTTTAACAAAAAGTAAATCACATGACCAGTCAGCTCTCTCTTCCTCTCCTCCTCCCCTCCAGACTGACATCAGCAGAGGAATCTCAGCCCCGCCCGCTGCATCTCTCAGGGGAGGAAAGGAGAAAGCTGGCTGGTCATGTGATCACAATCTCAGCAGTGAAATTAGGTATTTGCAGCATTTATTTTTATAAATCACACACAGAGAGGGATGCTAGAATAGGAGGCAGTGCTGATGGTGTATACAGGATAGAGTGGATTAACAACCGAATTGTACTATTGTACATTTTTCATTATTAGAGTGACAAGTGAATCAACAAGTACCAGCTACGGCTTCACTAGAGACTAGTTGTCTCAAAATATAACATTGCAGATTGCACATAGCCCTTATGTTATATTAAATTATTAATTAGCTATGTTAAATTAAATGAATTATTAATTATGTTAAATTAAGTTAATTATGGTAAATTAGTAATGTTAAAATAACACAAAAGATTGGTAAGGGTGTAGAGTGGAGAGAAAGTGAGAATATAGGTAAAAAGTAATTCACATCGGCTGAGGTTGTGGGGGACCACGGGAAGTGGTGTTTGCAACCATGGAAGAAGGGTAACTGGTCACACTCAGATGCTCAGGGCTGGACCAAATCTAGTTCTTTTGAATTCTGACAGTAGTAAAAAGAATCAAGTGGTAGATTAAAAAAAGCCTGTGCAATATGTAACTTTATTACAACACAACACACCTCAATGCAAAAATGTGATTCAGCCCTGAACTTATTTGGAAGAGCACCCATTGGCCAAGAAATTCCCCTTACATGCAACCAAACTGTTATTAACCACTTTAAGACCTGGCCTATTCTGACACATTTCACATACAGTATATGTAAAATTCTGCATTTTTTTGCTAGAAGATTACTTAGAACCCCCAAACATTATATATATTTTTCATGCATAGGCCCTAGATAATAGAATGGTGGTTGTTACGTTTCTTTATGTCACGCACTATTTGCACATCGATTTTTTTAAACACAAATCCGATGTTTTCCCAAGCCAGTAGTGGCTTGTTTACATCTGGCAAAACCAAAAGTGGTGAAATACTCATAACTTCCTGTTTCTTAGACCATAGAGATGATCAGGGACATTCCTGAGGGATGAGAAAGGCAGCGGGGGGACACCCCATTCTGCTGCCTGTAAAGCCGATCCAGCGGCTAATTAGCCACTAGGATGGTTTTTACAACAAAGAGCATAGATGACAAAAAACATACTGGAATGAGTGCTGTAGCTACAGGCATGGTCCTGGTAGAACCACTTCAACCCCACAACGTATATGTACATTTAGCTGGGGCTGAAGTAGCTAAGATATGCTGGATTTGAAATTATTTGAAGCCACAGCTTTAGGTAGTAGAAGAAAAAAGCCCTGAAGATGGCAGATGCACTGGAAATGTTAATTAATCTCAGCAGGTCAACAGTTGATGCCCGTCATGTAACTTATGACCACCTGAGCTTCATTCATTACCATTTTTTGGGGAGCTTTTGCCATCTGATGTTTTTTTTTTATCTTCTACCACCTGAAGCTGTGGCTTCAAATTATTTCAAATTCAGCATAACTTAATAACAGTTTGGCTGCATGTTGAGGGAATTTCATGGTCAGTGGCTGCTCTTCCAACTAGGTTCAGGGCCGAATCACACTTTGCATTCTGGTGCATAGCAGTAACTTTACACACCCTAGCACATTGCAGGGTCTTCATTTTAAATGGTAGCCCAACACACATCACCACTGGGAAAGTGGTGTCTGTTCTAGTGCATTGGCAGCCCATTTAAATGATTGCCTGGCCTTAATGCAACTCACATTTATGTGACACCTCACGTGTTAATGCACATGCATTACCCTCCCTGGCGGTATGATTATGTCTGATTTTTGAATGTCAAAGTGGTACATGTTTTGCATGGAAATTTGGCATTTTATATTGTAGGCCTGTAATTCTTATGCCGCGTAAACAGGATCGGATTTTCTGACAACAAATGTTGGATGTGAGCTTGTTGGCGGAAAGTCCGACCGTGTGTATGCTCCATCGCACATTTGTTGTCGGACTTTCCGCCAACAAATGTTTGCTAGCAGGTTCTCAAATTTTCCGCCAACAAATTTTTGTTATCGGACTTTCCGATCGTGTGTACACAAGTCTGTCGCACAAAAGTCCACGCATGCTCGGAATCAAGTACGAGCCAGAAGCGCTCGGTCTTGTAAAACTAGCGTTCCTAATGGAGATATCACATGACTATTGAACTTCCTTTTTATCGGCTTGTCATACGTCTTGTACGTCACCACGTTCGTAATCGTTAGCCAACATTTGCGTGACCATGTGTATGCAAGACAAGTTGGAGCCAATACTCTTCAAACAAAAATCCACGGTTTTGTTGTCGGAAAGTCCGATCGTGTGTACGGGGCATTAGGAATAACACACTTAAATCCGTCCAAACAAGAGTTTAGTAGACATCCCGGGTATGATAAAGTTTGAAACTCGAAATCATAAATTATAATATAAAAAATACCTATAAAAAAATAATAATATAATAATAAGAATACATTTTATTCAATAATGTAATCAAAAAAACACTACAATTGCTCAGTCGCAGAGTCGTCGCTGTTGGCATTTTCAGTGTCTGATGACGAATTTCCCCACAAATCACTATCGCTCAATTCTGCAAGTGATTCTAATTCACCATCGCTGTTTTCTAGCTGGTCTAAAACCGATTTTGACGTAGAGGGATGCTTTTTGGATGCCATGGACGTTCTCATGTTTCTAGGCAGAAAGAAAAATATATATAATATAAAAGGCAGGGCACTAGACAAAGCACTAGGGACAAAATTGATGTAAAATGATTTGATATAGTAATGTAATCTTACAGATTACAGTGTATTATGTGTGTTATGTGTTTTGTACTTTGAATTTGCTGCGGAGCCCGGAACAGTAATACATCGGGCGGTGGATCCGGTGGAGGATACAGCGGGAGGACACCACAGGATCCTGGGGATAAGGTAAGTATCCTGTACCAGGATACTGCAATACAATCACTTGCAATGCAAGTGTGGCTCGGGGTTACCGCTTTTTAACCCAGAGCCACACTCCGGAATACCGCTATGGAGGTTAATGCAGGACACAAGCATGGCAAAGTGAATGGATCTGGAAAGCAGATATAAACTTCTGATGCTCAGCCTGCACCTGGGGCTACATGCAACATGCAGCTCTTTATACTTATTGTGTGGCACTCAGAAACCCTTTAGACAGTACTGTATGTGTTTTCTTTACTTAGGTGCTTACTCAAGCCAGTGCCAAAAAAAATATTTTTTACACTAGGTCGAGTCTTAACATTTCCCTACTGAGCACTTTTACCCCCTTCCTGCTCAGGCCAATTTTCAGCGCTGTCACACTTTGAATGACAATTCTGCGGTCATGCAACACTGTACCCATATGAAACTGTTATAATTTTTTTCACACAAATAAAGCTTTCTTTTTGTGGTTTTTAATCACCACTGTTTTTTTTATTTTTTGCTAAACAAACTAAAAAAGTCTGAAAATTTTAGTTTGTTAGAAAATTTTGCAAACAGGTAAATTTTATCCTTCACTAATGTGCGCTAATGAGGCTGCACTGATGTGCGCCGATGAGGCTGCACTAATGGACACTGATAGGCTGCACTGATGGGCACTTATTAGGCGGCACTGATGGGCACTGATAGGCTGCACTGATGGGCACTGATGAGGCAGCACTGATAGGAACTGATGAGTACTGCTAGGCGGCACTGATTGGCACTGATAGGCTACACTGATGGGCACTGATAAGGCGGCACTGATAGGTGGCACTGATAGGTGACACTGATGGGCTCTGATAGGCGGTATTGATTGGCAGCACTGGTGGGCACTGACAGGTGGCACTGATTGGCAGCACTGGTGGGCAGCACTGGTGGGCACTGTTGGGACTGCACTGATAATCAAGACACTGATTATCAGTGCACATGTCCCTAACACAAGCCGGTTATTGACTTTCTTCTTCTCTCCTCATGCTGTTGTTTTACATCCTGTGATCAACTGTCATTGGCTGACAGCTGATCACATGGTAAAGGGCCGCTGTGATTGCCCCTTTACCCCGAGTCACCGAAAGGCTTGGCAATCCCAGAGCGTGCCACCCATACGCCGCAGGGGGGAGCATGTCCATGTATGCTCTCCTGGCATTGGAAGCCTGCACTGTAGCCATCTTTTGGACCTGACTAATCTCTTGCTTGTTGTGACACCTGCCTGAAAGTGACTACTCTCTCACCTGCTGCAACCCCTGCTCAAACCTGACTATTCTCTCACGTGCCAAGACCTCTGCCTGACTTGACCACTCTCTTGCCTACATTTCAGTGAACAGTCACTGCACCGTAGCCTTTCTGTTCCAGCCACACCCCTGGAGGGGCAATCATGAGGCATCATCCCTATCAGCAGCTCTGGTGAGGAATAAGTGCCACTTAGACTCTGTGTCTTGGGTGAACCTGCGAAGGGGACCATAACACACTTGCCAAATGGTTCCGTTCTCTTAGACTTATGCCGCGTACACACGAGCGGACTTGCAAACGAGCTAAACTCTGTCAGCATTTCCGACGGAAAGATTTAGTCCATCGGAAATGCCGACAGAAAAAGTCCGATAGAACATACACACGGTCGGAATGTCCGACCAAAAGCTCCCATGGGACTTTTTCTGTCGGAAAGTCCGCCGATGTGTACGCGGCATAATAGAGAGGCATAGAAGTGTTAGGCTTAGCTTTGGTTCATGTCACAATTACTAATAATAAGCACCAATTGTTTAGGGTTCCCGGCCCTCTAAAAAGAGACCTGGAAGATCAGGGACTATAAAAACGGTAGTAAACCCTCCAAAACAAAAATGATTTTACCAAAATTATAAACTACCTATTCATTTAGAATAACATGGGCACTAAGAGTAAGCATAACACTTGTTCTTACTGTAAATAGTCTTTTTATCAGAAATGCTGCTTCTCTATAATAACCGGCACCTTCTCAATTGTGGTCTTCCATTTCTGTATTATCCTTTATTTTCACCCGCATTATATTTTCCTCTCCATAATCCTCTGCATGCGCAGTATTAGCATTATCCAAGCCTCTTCTTCGTTTCTGGTTACTACGGAAACGAAGTATAACGAGTCAGATACTATCCTGTTGCATGCTGTGACATAGCGAGTCACAAGGTACCCAGGATCCTCTTCTCAATGCTGTAGAATTAGGAGGAAGCAGGGATGTCGGGGCTGACGTCGACAACAGGAAATGATGCAGCCCCTGGTATCTAGTGTAAAGTACTTACAGATGTGAGCGATATTTGGTCACCTGATGGGTGTTGTGGTTCCTCCTGTGGACTGCTGCGACACCACAGAGCACAGTGGTCACATAGTAGCCAGCAGGATGAACCACAGCGCCCAACAAGAGACACAATATCTAACACACAGCAGAACAGTGGTGGCCCGTCAATAGGGGGTGCAGGGGCACCCCCCCCCCCCCCAAAGCTATTCAGATTGGCATTTTATCTTGTGCACTGCAGTTTAGTGCACCTGTTTTGTGAGTAGTTCTTTGTCTTGTGGTTTTAATAAAATTCTGGGTGTTTATGTACTATGCCAAGAGAGTTCTTTTGCTCTTTCCTACTTTCTATATGGGCGGAATCCTGAGCCTCAGGATGGATGGATGATCTGCCAGAAGTGGATTTTGGTTACTGCATAATCCAGTGTCTGGGAAAGCGTGATAGACCTTACCTGAGTGCAAGTCAATTTGGGAGGTAAGAGGTTGCAGTGATAGGTGGTGGGCATTCGTTTCCATGTCCATTGGATCACTTCTAGATGATTTATATAATAATCATGGAATGAACACTATGAAGCACGTTTGATTTCAGTTATTTATGGACTTTATATATTGATGAACTTTTCACTCATGATTTTTGTTTTCTTATGATTATTATAGTGATTTACATTGTTGTGCTGCAATTTTTGGTATTTTTTAAATAATCATATTTTTTTAAATATTTTATCTTTACACAAGTTCCACTCACAGCACCTATATATCATAAACCCATATACTTTTATATTCTTATTGTACAGGATCATAGCTCATTTTCTTCCTTTGGGGCTACTCATATAAGCTAAATAGAGAAGAGAAAAAAGAAAGAAGAAAAATAGGAAGAAAAAAAAATCCATATAGTTAGGTATTTTTTACCCATTCTTCTTCCATATAGCTACCTTATGCTGCCAAGTGGACCTCGTCAACAGCTATCTGCCCCAAAAGGCAAAAAAGAAGAGAAAGAAAGAAGAAAGAAGGAACAAGAAGAGAAAGAGGGAAAAAAAACACAGACCAAACATTCACTCACACACACATACTCACAGAGGCAAGGACATACGTGCAAAAACTTTTGGGGAGCCCCCTCTCCCAACCGTCAAGCTAAATCCAAGTCCTGCACGAGTACATTTACCATTCAAAGATAGGATATCAGCATTTCCGAGTTCAATAATTTGATCCAGGTTGACCACAATTCCAAAAACTTATTATGGCGTCTCTGTAAACTTGCTGTTATTTCCTACATTCTCTTTAATTGATTGAGTTCAGCAACCCACTCCTTAATAGTAGGGATAACGATGGTATTCCAATGTCTAGGGATAATTATTCGCTCAGTGGAGATTAGATAAAGAAGTAATTTTTCGTATTATATACTCTTGTGGGTGTGGGAACACACGACAGTATCTGGTGGCAACACATATATATTCATTTTTTTATATATATTCTATTTTTTCCATTTTTTGTTATTTTTATATTGGCAAGTGCAGGTTACATTTTTACATTTTAGGTATAATAAAAAAGCTCTTTTTACCAACTATCTTTGGAAAAATGTCTCATTATGGCAAGCCCTTCCAGCCTCTGTTAATTGATAACACCAGTCTGGTTTGGCTTTACAGCGTCATGCTCAGTGGACAAAGGTGATAATGATAATGTTGATTCACTGTCCACTGAGAAGCAGTGATATAGAAAGCTAAATTGCTGAGTTAGGAATAATTTCTTAGAGACATCGGGGTTGATTTACTAAAGGCAAACAGATTGTGCACTCTGCAAGTGCAGTCGCTCCAGAGCTTAGTAAATGAGCTAAAGCTTCACTTTACAAAGAGTACCCAATCACGAGCAAGGAAAATTAAAAGAAAAACTAATTTTGCAGGTGATTGGATGTTGGAAGTCAGCAGAGCTACTGCTTATTTACTAAGCTCTGGAGCAGGTGCTCTTGCAGAGTGCAACTGCACTTTGCAAAGTGCATAGTCTATTCGCTTTTAGTAAATCAACCCCATTTTCACTTTGCCCATTGTCACCTTGCATCACAACTGGCATCTAAATAACGTAGGGAATTTGCTAAGACTGGAGCACACCAAATCTGGAGCAACTCTGCATGGCAATCAATCACCTTTCATTTTTAAAGCTTAACTGAACATGCTAAAGTTAGAAACTGATTGGATACTATGTACAGATTCGGTCTGTTCCACTTTTAGTTAATCCCCCTGCCCCTTGTTAGACCCTAGAGAAAGCAATACATCATGTGACAGTGCCCTGATATAGCGATTTCTCACTGGGCCCAAGCACTATCACATGGGAGGAAACTGCTGGGAAGTGTTGGCGAGGAATCAATAGGTCGGGGCCCCTTTACATAGACAATGGGGTTGATTTACTAAAGGCAAATCCACTTTGCACTGCAAGTGCACTTGGAAGTGCAGTCGCTGTAGATCAGAGGGGAAGATCTGAAATGAGAGGAAGCTCTGCTGAATTTATCATCCAATCATGTGCAAGCTAAAATGCTGTTTTTTATTTTCCTTGCATGTCCCCCTCAGATCTACAGCGACTGCACTTCCAAGTGCACTTGTAGTGCAAAGTGGATTTGCCTTAAGTAAATAACCCCCATTGTCAATTAGCCCTGAAAATAAATATCATTTACATCAAGAATTATGGGAAACGAAAATAAATTAATGCTTTTACCAGTGACCCCCTATGTGTACAGTATTTCTTCTAGAATCTCAACGTTATTGATAATGAAGGCATTTGAAAACTTTCGACTGCTATCTAATGTTATAATTAACTGTAATGAATTAAAAACAATCTCATAAAAAAATGACTCGAGCTCTAACAAGCAGGACCCTCTGATTCCTCCTGTATTGAATTGTATTGTAACTGTACTGTTTGCCCTAACATTGTAAAGTGCTGTGCAAACTGTTGGCGTTATATAAATGGTGTATAATAATAATAATAATAATAATAATAAAAATAGTTCGCTAATTGCACATGAGCAATACTTATTCTGACTCCAATTGCTATTTGATTTCCTTTTTTTGTTTCACATGACATTTTTTTTCAATCTTACACTTGCATACAGACTAAGTAGTAAGGCAAAAGATGGGGCTTGGAGTGTACTTTATCACTTGAGCCAACAAATGGCAACATTTTTTTAACCACTTTAGCCCCGGAAGGATTTGCCCCCTTAATGACCAGGCCATTTTTTGCGATACGGCACTGCGTCGCTTTAACGGACAGTTGCGCTGTTGTGTGATGTTGTACCCAAACAAAATTGACGTCCTTTTTTTCCCCACAAATAGAGCTTTCTTTTGGTAGTATTTGATCACCTCTGCGGTTTTTATTTTTTGCTATAGACAAACAAAGTGCAACAATTTTGAAAAATAATTATTATTTTTTTAACTTTTTGCTGTAATACATATCCAAAGAAAATATGTAAAAAAACTAATTTATTCATCAGTTTAGGCCGATATATATTCTTCTACATGTTTTTGGTAAAAAAAAATTGCAATAGGGGTATATTGATTGGTTTGCACAAAAGTTATCGCGTCTACAAAATAGGGGATAGATTTATGGAATTTTTATTTATTTATTTATTTATTTTACTAGTAATGGCAGCGATCTGCGATTTTTAGCGGGACTGCGACATTGCGGTGGACAGATCGGACACTTTTGACACTTTTTTGGGACCATTAACATTTATACAGCGATCAGTGCTATAAATAGCCACTGATTACTGTGTAAATGTCACTGGCAGCGAAGGGGTTAACATTAGGGGGCGATCAAGGGGTAAATGTGTTCCCTAGGTATGTTCTAACCTTAGGGGGGATGGGTTGCCAGGGACATGACAGAGATCACTGTTCCCGATCACTGGGAACAGTAGATCTCTGCCATGTCACCTGTCAGAATGGGGAATCGCCTAGTTTACAAAGGCAGTTCCCCATTCTGCCTCTGTAATAGGCGATCGCGGGTCGCCAGCGGACAACGAGTCAGTTCGACCCGCGGGCATGCTCCCACAGCGTGCAGCACGCAGTTGGCACGAGCACACGCAGCCAGTGGCTTGCACCCGCTCACTATCGCGCCTGCGTGAGCTGCTGTACAGCTACGCCGATTTGTGCAGGAGAGCCGACCTGCAGCAGTAAAATGACAGCGGCTGGTTGGCAAGCGGTTATTTCAATCAGGTTTGGTTTTGATATTAAGGACCTGTGTTTTTCAGTCACTTTACAAATCTGCATGAATACATTTATGACGTATAAAAATATCTCATTAAAAAAATGTATTATATATATATATATATATATATATATATATATATATATATATATATATATATATATATATATATATATGTATATATACAGTATCTCACAAAAGTAAGTACACCCCTCACATTTTTGTAAATATTTTATTATATCTTTTCAAGTGACAACACTGAAGAAATTACACTTTGCTACAAAGTAAAGTAATGAGTGTACAGCTTGTATAACGGTGTAAATTTGCTGACCTCTCAAAATAATTCAACACACAGCTATTAATGTCTAAACCGCTGGCAACAAAAGTGAGCACACCCCTAAGTGAAAATGTCCAAATTGGGCCCAAAGTGTCAATATTTTTTGTGGCCACCATTATTTTCCAGCACTGCCTTAACCCTCTTGGGCATGGAGTTCACCCAAGCTTCACAGGCTGCCACTGGAGTCCACTCTTTCACTCCTCCATGACGACATCATGGAGCTGGTGGACGTTAGAGACCTTGCGCTCCTCCACCTTTTGTTTGCTTTGCTTTTGTTTTGCCCCACAGATGCTCAATAGAGTTTAGGTCTGGAGACATGCTTGGCCAGTCCATCACCTTTACCCTCAGCTACGTTAGCAAGGCAGTGGTTGTCTTGGAGGTGTGTTTGGGGTCATTATCATGTTGGAATACTGCCCTGCGGCCCAGTCTCCGAAGGGAGGGGATCATGCTCTGCTTCAATATGTCAATCATGGTTCCCTCAATGAACTGTAGCTCCCCAGTGTTGGCAGCACTCATGCAGCCCCAGACCATGACACTCCCACCACCATGCTTGACTGTAGTCAAGACACACTTGTCTTTGTACTCCTCACCTGGTTGCTGCCACACATGCTTGACACCATCTGAACCAAATAAGTTTATCTTGGTCTCATCAGACCACAGGACATGGTTCCAGTAATCCATGTCCTTAGTCTGCTTGTCTTCAGCAAACTGTTTGCAGGCTTTCTTGTGCTTCATCTTCAGAAGAGGCTTCCTTCTGGGATGACAAATTTGATGCAGTGTGCGGCGTATGGTCTGAGCACTGACAGGCTGACCCCCCACTCCTTCAACTTTTGCAGCAATGCTGGCAGCATTCATACTTCTATACTTCTATTTCCCAAAGACAACCCCTGGATGTGACGCTGAGCACGTGTACTCAAATTCTTTGGTCGACCATGGCGAGGCCTGTTCTAAGTGGAACCTGTCCTGTTAAACCGCTGTATGGTCTTGTCCACTGTGCTGCAGCTCAGTTTCAGGGTCTTGGTAATCTTCGTATAGCCTAGGCCATCTTTATGTAGAGCAACAATTCTTTTTTTCAGATCCTCAGAGAGTTCTTTGCCATGAGGTGCCATGTTCAACTTCCAGTGACCAGTATGAGAGAGTGAGAGCGATAACACCAAATTTAACACACCTGCTCCCCATTCACACCAGAGACCTTGTAACATTAACGAGTCACATGACACCTAGGAGGGAAAATGGCTAATTGGACCCAATTTGGACTTTTTCACTTAGGGGTGAACTCCATGCCCAAGAGGGTTAAGGCAGTGCTGGAAAATAATGGTGGCCACAAAAAATATTGACACTTTGGCCCAATTTGGACATTTTCACTTAGGGGTGTACTCACTTTTGTTGCCAGCGGTTTAGACATTAATGGCTGTGTGTTGAATTATTTTGAGAGGTCAGCAAATTTACACTGTTATACAAGCTGTACACTCACTACTTTATATTGTAGCAAAGTGTAATTTCTTCAATGTTGTCACATGAAAAGATAGAATAAAATATTTACAAAAATGTGAGGGGTGTACTTACTTTTGTGAGATACTGTATATATATATATATATATATATATATATATATACAGTGGATATAAAAAGTCTACACACCCCTGTTAAAATGTCAGGTTTCTGTGATGTAAAAAAAATGAGAGAAAGATAAATCATTTCAGAACTTTTTCCACCTTTAATGTGACCTATAAAAAACTAAAATAATATGGTTGCATAAGTGTGCACACCCTTAAACTAATACTTTGTTGAAGCACCTTTTGATTTTATTAGCTGGGCTTGGATGTTTTTCTTCATAGGAAAAGGCTTCCACCTTGCCACTCTACCCCATAGCCCAGACATATAAAGAATACGGGAGATTGTTGTCACATGTACCACACAGCCAGCACTTTTCAAGATATTCTTACAGCTCCTTTAATGTTGCTGTAGGCCTCATGGCAGCCTCCCTGACCAGTTTTCTTCTTGTCTTTTCATCAATTTTGGAGAGATGTCCAGTTCTTGGTAATGTCACTGTTGTGTCATATTTTCTCCACTTGATGATGACTGTCTTACCTGTGTTCCATGGTATATCTAATACCTTGGAAATTCTTCCCTTCTCCTGACTGATAACTTGTAACAATGAGATCCCTCTGATGCTTTGGAAGCTCTCTGGGGACCATGGCTTTTGCTGTAGGATACGAATAAGAATATGTCAGGAAAGACCTACTAGAACAGCTGAACTGTATTTGGGGTTAATCAGAGGCACTTTAAATGATGGCAGGTGTGTACTGAGTCCTATTTAACATGAGTTTGAATGTGATTGCTTTATTCTGAATACAGCTACATCCCCAGTTATAAGAGGGTGTGCACACGTATACAACCACATTATTTTGTTTTTTAATTTTTACTTCCCTCCACCTAAAAGATTTCAGTTTGTTTTTCAACTGAATTGTACAGTTTATAGGTCACATTAAAGGTGGAAAAAGTTCTGAAATTATTTATCTTTGTCTCATTTTTTTTTACATCACAGAAACCTGACATCTTATATATATATATACCCGTATTTATCGGCGTATAACGCGCGCCGGCGTATAACACGCACCCCAAGTTTAGGAGGGAATTTTAAGGAAAAAACTTTTAGGAGGGAAGTTTAAGGAAAAAAAACTTACATTTAAATGCCCATCAATGCAGCGTTATCGTGTCCATCTGCAGCCTTGTCAGTGCAGCCTTGCCCCAGTGTCCAGTGCAGCCTTGTCAGTGCAGCTTTTCCCCAGTGCAGCCTTGTCAGTGCAGCCTTGTCAGTGCAGCCTTGCCCCAGTGCAGCTTTGCCCCAGTGCAGCCTTGCCCCCAGTGCAGCCTTGCCTCCAGTGTACATTACATGATTGCCGCCGACATACACAAGTTTAGTGTGTAGTTTTAAATATGGCGCCGCGGAGTTCAGAGGGACTCGGCGGAGCTGAACGAGCGCCGCCGAGAACACAGTGACTGGGCGGAGCCGAAATACACATAGCCAAGGATTCTCGGCTCTTCTCGGCGCCGTTCACAGTCACGCCCAGTCCCTATGATGGACATAACACAGGTCCAATGGGGGGACTGGGCGTGACTGTGAACGGCGCTGAGAACAGCCGAGAACCCTCGGCTATGTGTATCTCGGCTCCGCCCAGTCACTGTGTTCTCGGCGGCGCTCGTTCAGCGTAGCCATATTTAAAACTACACGCTATGTGAGTGTCGGCAGCAATCGCGGCGATCGCTCCGATAGATCACAAAATAGCGGGGATCGGCGTATAACACGCACCCACGATTTTCCCCTGATTTTAAGGGGAAAAAAGTGCGTGTTATACGCCGATAAATACAGTATATATATATATATTTATATATATATATATATATATATATATATATATATATATATATATACAGTTTTGGAAATATTTTATTATATCTTTTCATGTGACAACACTGAAGAAATGACACTTTGCTACAATTTTGTGTAGTGTAAATTTACTATCCCCTCAAAATAACTCAACACACAGTCATTAACCGCTGGCAACAAAAGTGAGTACACCCCTAAGTGGAAATGTCCAAATTGGGCCCAATTAGCCATTTTCCCTCCCTGGTGTCATGTCACTCATTCGTTTTACAAGTTTTCAGGTGTAATTGGGGAGCAGGTGTGTTAAATTTGGTGTTATCGCACTCACTCTCTCATACTGGTCACTGAAAGTTCAACAGGGCACCGGCAAAGAACTCTCTGTGGATCTGAAAAAAAAAAGAATTGTTGCGCTACATAAAGATTGCCTAGGCTAAAAGAAGATTGCCAAGACCATGAAACTGAGCTGCAGCATGGTGCCCAAGACCATACAGCTGTTCCACTCAGAACAGGCCTTGCCATGGTCAACCAGAAGTTGAGTGCACATGTTCAGCGTCATATCCAGAGGTTGTCTTTGGGAAATAGACATATGAGTGCTGCCAGCATTGCTGCAGAGGTTGAAGGGGTGGGGGGTCAGCCTGACAGTGCTCAGACCATACACCTTATGCCGCGTACACACGGCCGGACATGTCAATGGGCTAAACTCCATCGGCATTTCCAACGGAAATATTTAGAACATGTTCTATATCTGAGTCCGCCGGAAATGTCGACAGAAAAAGTCCAATGGGGCATACACACGGTCAGAATGTCCGACCGAAAGCTCCCATCGGACTTTTTCTGTCGGGAAGTCTTAAGACTGCATCAAATTTGTCTAGATGGCTGTCGTCCCAGAAGGAAGCCTCTTCTAAAGATGATGCACAAGAAAGCCTACAAATAGTTTGCTGAAGACAAATAATAATAAAATAATAATACATTTTATTTAAAATGCCCTTTTCATCAAAAGATCTCAAAGTGCTACAAGTTAGAAACAAAGAGACTAAGGACATGGATTACTGGAACCATGTCCTGTGGTCTGATGAGACCAAGATAAACTTATTTAGTTCAGATGGTGGTAAGTGTGTGTGGCGGCAACCAGGTCTGGAGTACAAAGACAAGTGTGTCTTGCCTAAAGTCAAGCATGGGGGTGGGAGTGTCATGGTCTGGGGCTGCATGAGTGCTGCCGGCACTGGGGAGCTACCAGTTCATTGAGGGAACCATGAATGCCAACATGTATTGTGACATATTGAAGCAGAGCATTAACCACTCCCTTCGGAGACTGGGCCGCAGGGCAGTATTCCACCATAAGGACCCCAAACACACCTCCAAGACGACCACTGCCTTGCTAAAGAAGCTGAGGGTAAAGGTGATGGACTGGCCAAGCATGTCTCCAGACCTAAACCCTATTGAGCATCTGCGAGGCATCCTCAAACGGAAGGTAGAGGAGCGCAAGGTCTCTAACATCTGCCAGTTCTGTAATGTCATCATGGAGGAGTAGAAGAGGACTCCAGTGGCAACCTGTGAAGCTCTGGTAAACTGCATGCCCAAGAGGGTTAAGGCAGTGCTGGAAAATAATGGTGGCCACACAAAATAATGACACTTTTGGCCTAATTCGGACATTTTCACTTAGTGATGTATTCACTTTTGTTGCCAGCGGTTTAGACATTAATGGTTGTGTGTTGAGTTATTTTGAGAGGGCAGCAGATTTACACTGTTATGCCGCGTACACACGGTCGGACTTTTCATCTACAAAAGTCCAACGGACGCTGACGGACTAAAGCTGGCTGGTAATCCGATCGTGTGTGGGCTTCTCCGGACTTTCAACGTACTTTTTTAGCCTCAAATCCGACGTACTTTAGATTTGAAACATGCTTCAAATCTTTACGTCGTAACTACGACGGACCCCGAAATCCGCTCGTCTGTGTGCTAGTCCGACGGACAAAAAGCCACGCTAGGGCACCTATTGGCTACTGGCTATGAACTTCCTTATTTTAGTCCGGTGTACGTCATCACGTACGAATCCGTCGGACTTTTGTGTGGTCGTGTGTAGGCAAGTCCGTTCGTTAGAAAGTCTGCCGCAAGTCCGCCGCAAGTCCGCCGAAAGTCTGCCGGAAGTCTGTCGGACAGGCTGTCTGACTTTTGTAGACGAAAAGTCCGACCGTGTGTACGCGGCATTATACAAGCTGTACACTCACTACTTTACATTGTAGCAAAGTGTCATTTCTTCAGTGTTGTCACATGAAAAGATATAATAAAATATTTACAAAAATGTGAGGGGTGTACTCACTTTTGTGAGATACTGTGTATGTATATATATGGTGCTCAGCATAAATGAGTACACCCCTTTTGAAAATTAAGATTTTAATTAATATATCAATGAACACAAGAACAATTTCCAAATTTTTGACAAAACTGAGTTTCATAGAGCATTTGTTTAGCACATTACATGAAAGTAAAGTTAATAATATAACTTAGATTACAAAATCTTCAGTTTTATTCAAATTAGTTGATGCAAACTGATTACACCCTACAACAAAAACTACTACATCTAGTATTTTGTATGACCTCTATGTCTTCTAGGCATGGAATGAACAAGTTGGCGACAAATCTTTTTCCATTCTTCAAGAATGACCTCTTTTAGACCCTGGATGCTGGATGGAGAGTGATTCTTAACTTGTCACTTCAGAATTCCCTATAGGTGTTTGATTGTGTTCAGATCAGGAGACATACTTGTACCATTGGATCACTTTCACCCTGTTCGTCTTCAGAAATGCAACAGTTGCCTTAGATGTGTGTTTTGGATCATTGTTATGTTGGAAAAGTGCATGACGACCAAGGACACAGAGTGATGGTAGCATCTTCTTATTTTTCAATATAGAGCAGTACATCTATGAATTCATGATACCATCAATGAAATGCAGCTCCCCGACACAGCAGAACTCATGCAGCCCCATAGAAGGACACTGCCACCACCATGTTTCACTGTAGGCAACATGCATTTTTCTTTGTACTCCTCATCTTTGTGACACCATACAGTTTTGAAGCCATCATTTCCAAAAACATTTATCTTGGTCTCTTCACTCCAGAGTACAGAGTCCCAGTAGTCATCTTCTTTTTCAACATGGGCCATGGCAAATTCTAGGTGACCTTTTTTGTGCATGGGCTTTAGGAAAAGCTTCCTTTGTGGATGACAGCCATGCACTCATGCCATTCCTCTGCGGAGTACTGTGCTGTCTTGTGCCACGGGAAATAATCACCCCAGTTTAGCTTTCTACTTCTTTAGCTAACTGCAGTGAACTTGCATGGCGATTTTCTTAAACCCTTCTCATCAGAAGACGCTCCTGTCGAGGTGTTAACTTCCGTGGGCAGCCTGGACGTCTCTGTGAGGTAGCTGCAGTTCCATCTTTGCTAAATTTTTGGATCACTTTCACTACAGTATTCTGACTGATAAGTAAAGCTTTGCTGATCTTCTTGTAGCCTTGACCTTTCTTATGTAAAGAAATTATTTTCTTTCTCAGGCCTTGTGACATTTCTCTTCCGTGTGGTACTATTGCTGACAGCATGAAATGAGAAGGGGTTTTCTTTGTTAAGCAATGCCCTTTTATAATCAACCAACTGTCTGCTGGACATCCGGTAAATGAGTAAATAGACTTGCATGTAGTTGAATTCTTAATAATTAGGATTTTGTTGTCTAAAATGTAGCTTTGCCCCTAAGACTTTCATTGGGGTGTATTCATTTTTGCAACTTAGTTTTGAATATTTTTTTTATGAAAAATATTTTTTTGTGTGTGCAAATTAACCAATCTTGGTTGCAATTAATGGCCCGCATTTGTGGGAGTATTTTGTAGTATAGAGTCCCATAGAAAATGTTGATTCTGAAAGAAAAGCAAAGGTTTTCTGACAAATCTGTTGGGGTGCACTCATTTATAGTGAGCACTATATAAATGCCAGCAAGGGCACAATGGCACCTGAAGGCATACTTCCCAACTTTTTGAGATGGGAATAAGAGACGCCTATTAGCAAAATGATGTAGGACACACCCCCTGCCACACCCCTTAAAGAAGAAAAAAATAAAAAAAGATTAGTTAAACCCACAAGTGCTTTATCTACCACTACTATTCCTTTATACTGGCTTTTGAAATGTATAAATACAGCTATTTAGAATTAATTTGGATGAAAGGTTCACTGTGAAACACATTTTGAAAGCTAACTAGTGCATTTTATATACAACTATATAGATCAGACCAAAATGAGGGACAAATGAGGAGGAAAGAGGGACAAGACAGAGGGACTTTGTTCCAAATCAGGGATAGCGATATCACACAAGTTCCTGAAGTGTGAATGGGGCCTTATGCCCCGTACACACGGTCGGACTTTGTTCGGACATTTCGACAACAAAATCCTAGGATTTTTTCTACGGATGTTGGCTTAAACTTGTCTTGCATACACAGGGTCACACAAAATTGTCGGAAAATCCGATCGTTCTGAACGCGGTGACATAAAACACGTACATCGGGACTATAAACTGGGCAGTGGCCAATAGCTTTCATCTCTTTATTTATTCTGAGCATGCGTGGCACTTTGTCCGTTGGATTTGTGTACACGCGATCGGAATTTCCGACAACGGACTTTGTTGTCGGAAAATTTTATAGCCTGCTCTCAAACTTTGTGTGTCGGAAATTCCGATGGAAAATGTGTGATGGAGCCTACACACGGTCGGAATTTCCGACAACAAGGTCCTATCACACATTTTCCGTCGGAAAATCGGACCGTGTGTACGGGGCATGAGATTGTACGTTCCTTGAGTGCAGGCACTGATGTGAATGTACAATATGTAATGTGCTGTGACATGTGGTTAAAGGAAAAGTTTGGGGTACATAAAAAATAAACACACATACCCACCTCTATGCTGCATGAATGCTGCATCGGCACAGCAGAGTATTCATTTGAATGGGCTTCTGTTCCTGCTGGAAAAGCAGGCAATGTGTGAAACTTGCCTATGACTTAGAACTAGGGATGCACCGAATGGGTTTTTTGGTACCGAAACCAATACCGAAAATAAATCTTCCTTAATCCCGAAAACCGAAACCGATACTGAAACAACACCGATACCGAAAGTGACTGTTTTTAAAAATATTTTTATACAGGAGATGGTCAGAGACTGGGGACATGGTACAAGAGATGGTCAGAGACTGCAGACATGATACAGGAGATGGTCAGAGACTGCAGACATGGTACAGGAGATGGTCGAAGACTGCAGACATGGTACAGGAGATGCTCAGAGACTGCAGACATGGTACAGGAGATGGTCAGAGACTGCAGACATGGTACAGGAGATGGTCAGAGACTGCAGACATAGTACAGGAGATGGTCAGAGACTGGGGACATGGTACAGGAGATGGTCAGAGACTAGGGACATGGTACAGGAGATGGTCAGAGACTGGGGACCTGGTACAGGAGATGGTCAGAGACTGCAGACATTGAACAGGAGATGGTCAAAGAGTGCACACATGGTACAGGAGATGGTCAGAGAGTGCAGACATGGTACAGGAGATGGTTAGAGAGTGCAGACATGGTACAGGAGATGGTCAGAGACTGGGGACATGGTACAGGAGATGGTCAGACTGCAGACATGGTACAGGAGATGGTCAGAGACTGAGGACATGGTACAGGAGATAGTCAGAGACTGGGGACATGGTACAGGAGATGGTCAGAGACTGGGGACATGGTACAGGAGATGGTCAGAGACTGGGGACATGGTCAGAGAGTCAGAGACTGCGGACATGATACAAGAGATCAATGCAGCCTCACCAATGCCCGTCAGATGCAGCCAGCCAGCCAGCTGTCCCCGGTAGTGCAGCCTGTGTCACCGGTAGTGCAGCCTGTGTCCCCAGTAGTGCAGCCTGTGTCCCCAGTAGTGCAGCCTGTGTCCCCAGTAGTGCAGCCAGTGTCCCCAGTAGTGCAGCTTGTGTCCCCAGTAGTGCAGCCTGTGTCCCCAATAGTGCAGCCTGTGTCCCCATTGCAGCCAATGTCCCCAGTAGTGCAACCTGTGTCCCCATTGCAGCCAGTGTCCCCATTGCAGCCAGTGTCCCCAGAAGTGCAGCCTGTGTCCCCATTGCAGCCAGTGAAGGGAGAGGAGAGCCGCTGCCGCCTGGGGGAGGGGCTGTATGTGACGACGTGCAGCGGGGAACACACAGCTATTGAAATGAAAGCTGTGATGTTCCCGGCGCTGTAATCAAACAGGCGGCGGCTCTCCTCTCTTCTATGCTATAGGAAGCCCCCCTAATATGCGGCACCAGGGGCGGGAGCGGAGCCCCGCCCCCACCCAGGCCCGCCCCATTCGGTATCGGCATAAATTCTCTTTCGGCTTTTTGCCGAAAGGGCCATTTTCGGCCGATATGTTTCGAAATTTCGGTGCATTCCTACTTAGAACTGAGCAATCATATGGTTGCTGATTGCCTGGTTCTCAGTCTGCTTTGAGCAGAGAGCAGGGATTGTCAGTCACCGCTCTCCACTCTGCCCTTCCATGCTCTCACTGGAGCGCCCAGGCAGCAGAGGGGACGGGCTGTCTTTGTTGCAACAATATGGTTGAGATCCTTCCAGAGCCTGGAGCAGCGGACAACAGCCTACTATCAGCTGACTTTGGGTCACAAGAGAGCAAAAGTAGGTGTACTCCTGAGACCCAGAAGAGAAGTATTTCTCTTTTAAAGTCTAAGGGGCTGAAATGTGCATTTCTGCTCAGTTCACACCATAGAAACGCAGTCAGGATGCGTTCCAGGTGCTTTTCTGCGTGCGCGTTTTTAATGCGTTCCAGTGCATTTTTGATGCGTTCCAGCACGTTTTTGATGCAGTCCAGTGCTTTTTTTACCCCCTCTTTTTTCTTAACCTCAAATAAGGACAAGTGTGTTGCAGTGCGTTTTTGTTGCATTGAGGTGCGTTCCGGTGCGTTCCAGTGCGTTTTTGATGCATTTTACAGCGTTCCAGTACAGTCCAGTGCAGGAAAAATGCAGCATGTTCTACTTTTTTTCTGAAACTGGAACGCACTGGAACTGCAAGCACTGGTGTGAACTATGCCATTGGAAACCATATAACCTACTTTCCATGCGTTTTTGATGTAGAAAAAAAACTCACTGGACTGCATGTGGTGTGAACTGGCCCTTAAAAAAAGATAATGTCCTTTTTTGATCTTCACCAGACAAGTAACTCAACACTCGGCCATTAGCAGGCCTATTAAGACTAGTGGGGTTCTTCTCCTCATGGCATTCAGTGTTCTTTTGAATTCTGCGTGGCTCTGTCTGCCCAGTCACATCATCCATTCACAGAGATCTATAAATGAGAAGCCTCTAAATCTGATTTGCCACCACAGCTGAGGGATTGATCTACAGTGCCTTGAAAAAGTATTCATACCCCTTGAAATTTTCCACATTTTGTTATGTTACAGCCAAAAAACGTAAATGTATTTTATTGGGATTTTATGTGACAGACCAACACAAAGTGTCACATAATTGTGAAGTGGAAGGAAAATGATAAGTGGTTTTCATTTCTTTTTACAAATATCTGAAAAGTGTGGCATGCATTTGTATTCAGCCCCCTTTACTTTGATACCCCTAACTAAAATCTAGTGGAACCAATTGCCTTCATAAGTCACCCAATTAGTAAATAGAGTCCACTTGTGTGTAATTTAATCTCAGTATAAATACAACTGTTCTGTGAAGCCCTCAGAGGTTTGTTAGAGAAGCTTAGTCAACAAACTGCATCATGAAGGCCAAAGGACACACTAGACAGGTCAGGGATAAAGTTGTGGAGAACTTTAAAGCAGGGTTAGGTTATAAAAAAAAATCCCAAGCTTTGAACATCTCACGGAGCACTGTCTAAAGCACAGCTTTATTGAATTCCCCCAATTGTGTGCATGTTTAAAGCGGAGTTTCCTTTTAAAAAAAAAAAATAAAAGTCAGCAGCTACAAATATTGCAGCTGCTGACTTTTAATACTTACCTGTCCCAGGGTCCAGCGATGCGGGGGAACAAAGCCCTGCTCGTCTCCCCCTCCTCTCTGTGGCGCCGGCATTGTCACTGTGGGTGCCCGGCTGTGGCTTCACAGCCGGGCACGCACTGCGCATGCGCGAGCCGTGTGGCACAATGTGACTGGCCGAGCAATCATCTGGGACCCGTGACATGTCCCAGATGATTGCCGAGGGGGAGGGAGGAGAGGTGAACTTACTTCCGGTGCCGTGGTGCCCCAGGAGGAAGTGGAAGCTGGAACCCTATAAAAAGAGGGTTTCCGCTCCCCCCCAAAAAAATGACATGCCAAATGTGGCATGTCAGGGGATCACCTTCCCTTAAAGCGGAAGTTCCATTTTTGGGTGGAACTCCATTTTAAGGAATAATCATTTATAAAAAAAAAAAATGTAAGGGTGGCTAAATCCTCCAACTGTCATCTGAAGTCTATGGCCTAAATTTAACTTTTTTTTTTTTGCCAGTATTCTCTTATGTGAACATTGTACAAGTGTAGGATATGTACGTATACTGTAACTAATAACAGCTATATCTCTGACAAGGTCAGATTTTCACTTTTCACATCACCCTGAATGCGTCTGATCTTATCTGATTTTGAAGGCTAATCACGGTCAAACCTGGTTAGTACTCGGATGGGAGACCGCCTGGGAATACCCGGTGCTGTAGGCTTCTATTGGTTGACCTAGATGTCCTTGTGTTTATTATCCTAACTAAGTATGTAACAAATATCTGAAAATACAGTATTTTTTAGTTTTTATTTAATATAAATTGATATTTGATTATGGCATTTTATCTGACTGTAGTACATAAAGCAACGAATAGCATTCTGTAAATAGCATTGTTTAGAAAAATGTTAGTCATTCATACTAAAATATTGTGGGTTAAATTGGGGTGCTAGAAATGTAAATTAATTATTTTTATGACATAAAAAAGGATCACGTTTTTCCATGATGTTTCTCATGAAAAGCATTTACATCTTAAAATGGAGTCCAGTGTTGCATGGCAAAAAAAATACAAGACTCACTGCATCAAAGGAAACTGTGTGAGCTTTGGCTTGGCCTTTGCTCTGCTTCCCTGGCGTGGCATGTATATTAATGTTCTCTGGTCACAGTGATTAACTTGGACCTTGGCCTGTTTCTACACATTTCCAGCCATCCTGCTAATTAAGTGGATACTATTTTCTGGTCCATGTCTCTTACAACCTGATTTCGCTCTTCTTCAGAACTGTTATGATTGGCCTTTTCCCATTAATGTACTTCATTAATTTCTCTCAACAGGTGATCCTACTCATTACCTTTTTGAGAGAGATGAGGCCTATAGTTTCCCAGAACAGAAGCTTCTGTACGCTCAATTCTCAGGAGTCTTTTTTTAAAGCGATAATGCTTCAAGTTAAAGGACGGGTTCACACGGGGGTATTTCCTTTATGTCTTATCTGATCTGTGCAGTCTGACGAAACATGAAGGAGATAAAGAGAAATAGATGATGCACATGGGCTGGGCTATCAACCAGGCGTACGTGAAGCTGCATAGTTGTACTGTTAATTCATTAAACAAAAGAGATGCACGTTCTGTTTTTTTCCCGTATGTTATTTTGTGAAACTACATCCATATAAGATTAAACACATTAGGGCTGAATAATACAAACTAGAGAATTAAAAGCATTTGGCAACCGATCGGCTTATAGCAGTAATTTCTTAGTTAAAAGATGTGAGCTGAAATTTGATAGGCTGTTGTGTCATTTTTTACTGAATATTTTCACTGAATTTTATTCCCCTCAGTCATATCAGGAAACTAATATTCCAGTTATTTTAACTCCATATCATAAAAGCATTTCAGCTACAAAATAGTATCCCTCAAAATGCATTAGCTGCATCTCTTCTATTTTCTTTTCTTGACAATCTTACCCAGTTATGAAAAATGGTTGGTAATAGCGTTAGTGTTTATTTTTCCTGAAATGTAGGGTTAGTGGCCGGCTCATTTTAAGGGTTAAATGTAATGGTTAGGTTTAGGGCTAGTTTTCGGAGTTATGTTGCAAATTATTAAGTTAATACTGACTTTCTAATTTTTAATTTTTCAAGTGTGATAAATGAAAGTATGTGTATAGTAAAAACGTTTTTTCTTACAGTAGGGAAGGATTAGCACCACTTTAAATCTTCCAATGGGGACACCTGTTCCAGTGACAACTGTTTAAGGGTGGAATTTCCCCTTGGGCATATTTACTAAGACAGGTAAGAATATCCACTCAATAAATTGTGTGAATATTCAATTTAGTTATCCAGTCATGTGCAGAGGAAATAAATAAGCTGGAGTTTTCAGAATTTTCTGTTGCTGTGAATAATCTTACAATTTGTGTGAAGATTCTTAAATCATTTAGTAAATCTGCCTCTTCCTCTAATTTCATTGTTTTATCTCCAGTGCAGAAAACTAAGGGGAATCTCCCCAAAAGAAACCGAACAGCAAAATGTAAACTGTCAGAGGTTTTTATTGTATATGTGAAGTTAAAAAAAAGAATGTTATTCTATTGAAATAACATTTCTAAACCTCTAATTAAATATCTTTAAAAATGTAATTTATAAATATATGTTTTTTGATTACACATTTTGGATATTTTAGATATACATATGCTTTTATTTTGTATGGTGTGGTATTGCATAACAAATGGGATAAACACATTCATACCTAACATTTGTGTGCTGAAATATAAACAAACATCACATTTCAGAAATCCAAAAGTAATGTACCAAATATTGCAGTATTCTCACTATAATGGTGTTATGCACACACTACCAGTAACCTCATGTACATTTCACAAATTCAAAAAAGATCAGTCTGGTTTCTTAGAAATGGTAGCACATTTAGTGACTTAAAAATACATAGATTTGACATGCGTGTTCATGTATTTACATAAATTGCCATAATGCAGAACAACAATATTTACAAGAAAATGTAGAATTCAAAAATCGCATCCATGATATGACATGATTTGTGCTAGCAGAATATTATCCACTATCTTTGTTACATACTTCCAAAACTGTTTTATTTCATAGATATTTGTGTGTGCATCAGCCCCTGAGGAAGTGAACGATTGTTCACGAAACGCGTCGGACCTTTAGGATGCATGCTCATACCTAGTTTGGATCGCTTTCTAGAATACTATACCTGGCTATGTAATACATTATGTTTAACATCACAAATCTTTTTGACAATACGATACCTGTCCATGTTTACCTGTAGACATTGTAAGTATCAATAAACCTGTATTCTATATTTTACCATTGGGTGTGTCGCACCTCATTTAAACCTCATTTACCCCAAGGGCAAATTGTTGCATTTTTTTATATGGCTCAAAGCTCTTGGGCCCATTTAAAAAACAAAATGCAGAGAATGAATTCTGCTTTAAAAAGATCAACAGAATTCTGTGAATGAATTAACTACAACTAATGTCAGCCTTTGCAGCTGACAGCTTGTAGTTCTCAATTTACTTACCAGGGCGTGAATGAGCGTGTTCATTGATGCTTCCTGTCATTTAGTAACCACCTGTCCTTATGAGGTACGGGCAGACAGCTACACTGACAGTCTGCAGGAGCCTGAGAATGCACCCGTGATCTGCTGATTACAGGCTCCTAAAGAAAAAGAAAAATAAATGCACATTTTTTTACCTGCAAACATATATGCATTTATTATTTTTTTGTAGAAAGGTAAACGTATCCTTTAAGGTAAAAAAAATTAGCCTTTACAACTACTTTAACCACTTCAGCTCCGGGAGGTTTTACCCCCTTCCTGACAGGCCATTCTTCGTGATACGGCACTGCAATTGCGCGGTTGTGCGACACTGTACCCAAATTAATTTGATGTCCTTTGTTTCTCACAAATAGAGCTTTCTTTTGTTGGTATTTGATAACCTCTGTGTTTTTTATTTTTTGTGCTATAAACAAAAAAAGACTGTCAATTTTGAAAAAAAAAATATTTTTTACTTTCTGCTATAAAACACACCCAATAAAAAATTAAAAAAATCTAATTTCTTCATCAATTTTGGTCAATATGTAAAAAAAATCCCAATAAGCGTATGTTGATTGGTTTGTGCAAAAGTTATAGCATCTACAAACTATGGGATATTTTTATTGAATTTTTATTTGTTTTTGTTTTTTTTACTAGTACTGGCAGTGAAGATTTTTAGTGGGACTGCGACATTGCGGCAGACAGATCAGACACCTAACTGATACTTTTGACACTTTTTGGGGACCAGTGACACTAGTACAGTGATCAGTGCTACAAAAAATGCACTGTTACTGTACTAATGACACTGGCAGGGAAGGGGTTAACATCAGGGGCGATCAAAGGGTTAAGTGTGTTCTCTATGAGTGCTTTCTAACTGTAGGGGGAATGCTTTCACTAAAGGTAAACAGAGATTCGTGTTTCTGCTTAGCAGAAACACAAGATCTCCATTTTCCTCTCTGACAGAACGTCGATCTGCCTTTTTTTACATAGGCAGAACGCCATTCTGGCTCTCCTCAGAACGATTGCCGTTGGCCGGCGGACATCGCGTCCGCAGGACCCGCTGATTGGCTACCGCTATATCCAATCACAGTAGGAACGGGGCTCCGGCGGGGCGCGCGCAGGCCCCAGAGCTGAAGGAGAAAATCACGTACAGGTACGTGATTTTGCGCTTGAGGGCCACCCTCCCGCGGTATATGTACGTTGGGCAGTCCTTAAGCGGTTAAAGCCTGCCGGACAGAACATAATAAATCTAGCGGAGTGTTTTAAGGTCTTTGCAAAGCTAAATATTAAATTAAAGTATATACAAAGGAAAGAGCAATCAAACCTAGGTTGCACAATTTGCTAAATGTGATTTTTGACTGCAATACTGTATAACCAAAATGCATTCCTTCCTTTCCTCCCTAATTTTGATTTCAACTTTTTTAATTACAGTTGTACATTTTGGGCAGCCCAGATTTCTTATTTTAATAATGTTTTCAGTTAAAATAAATACATAAAACCTCTGTAAGGTAACAATAACAAAGCTGATTTCTTAACCACTTCAGCCCCGGAAGGATTTACCCCCTTCCTGACCAGGGCATTTTTTGCGATTCAGCACTGCGTCACTTTAGCTGACAATTGCGCGGTCCTGCGACTTTGTACCCTAACATAATTGACGTCCTTTTTTTCCCACAAATAGAGCTTTCTTTTGGTGGTATTTGATCACCTCTGCGGTTTTTATTTTTAGGGACCATTGACATTTATACAGCGATCAGAGCTAAAAATAGCCACTGATTACTGTATAAATGTCACGGGTAGGGAAGGGGTTAAAAACTAGGGGGCGATCAAGGGGTTAAGTGTGTTCCCTCAGTGTGTTCTAACTGTGGGGGGGATGGGCTCACTACAACATGACAGAGATCACTGCTTCCAATGACAGGGAGCAGTAGATCCCTGTCATGTTGCTAGTCAGAACAGGGAAATGCCTTTACATCTCCCCGTTCTGCCTCTCCTCACTGAAATCTTGGGCCGCCGGCGAACATTGAGTTTGCGGGACCCCGCTAGGCTGTGATTTCAAAGGGACGTACGGGTACGCCCTTTTGCCTGCCCGTGCCATTCTGCCAACGTAAATCGGCGTGCGGCGGTCGGCATGTGGTTAAGGTTGAGAATGGACACACAATAAAATTTAATGATTCAATCATGGGAAAAGCTCATTCCTGTTCATTTATTTCATCTGCACAGTATTGGATAATTGAAGTGACTATTCACACAATTTATTGTGTAAACATTCTCAACTTCTTTTGCAAATCAGCCTCAATAGGCTCCATTCATAAAGCGATATCTACCTTTTTAAGAAATGCGGTAAAATACAGCATAGCGTTTTTTTAGTGAATGCCAAACATTTTTTTGAAAAACGCTTCTAAAATGCTGTATGTGTTATTTTTCTGAAATATGCAGTATTTATCTCTTAAAACCATGCGGTATTTTATCTCATGTGATATCCATTGAGATGGATACAGTGGAGAAGAATTAGAACCCCTGTCAGTTTTTACTAATAAAGAGATAAAATGGTTTAAACTTTAGAAATATGCCAACTCAGTCAGTCCGGTACCAACAGCATATGTATTAGAACAAAAGAAAAAAAGGTGACTAGAATATCAGTCAAAGGGAAGCTGCTTTCACATAGAAACACATGTTATATCAAAAACAACTAAGTTAAATTAAAGCGGAGTTCCACACAAAAATGGAACTTCCGCTTTTCGGAACCCTCCCCCCCTCCGGTGTCACATTTGGCACCTTTCAGGGGGGAGCGGGGGTGCAGATACCTGTCTAAGACAGGTATTTGCACCCACTTCCAGCATAGACTCCCATGGGAGTTTATGCCTCTTCCTGTCCCTGCGCGCTGTCTCCTGGGAAACACACAGGTCCCAGGAGATAGCGGGGACCAGTTACGACGCGCAGCGCGACTCACGCATGCGCAGTAGGGAACCGGGAAGTGAAGCCGCAATGCTTCACTTCCTGATTCCCTCACCTAGGATGGCGGCAGCAGCTGCCGAGAGTGTAGCGAGTGATCGGCGTCGGCTGCCGACATCGCTGGACCCTGGAACAGGTAAGTGGCCATTTATTAAAAGTCAGCAGCTGCAGTATTTGTAGCTGCTGGCTTTTAATATTTTTTTTTTAGGTGGACTTCCTCTTTAAGTAAATACAACATATCTTCATAAATGTCAAATATTGAATGAAAATAGTATCAAAAATCATACACATATATAAATACCGTTCTTCCATCAATAAAAGATACAACATTGTCTTTTTTATTGGTGGGAGAAGGGTATTTATATATGTGTGTGTTTTTTTTTATACAATTGTCTTTCAATATTTGACATTTATCAAGATAATTTGTATTTACTAAAAATATTTACTAAAAACGATTTTTTTAAAATTAGGTTTGGATAGGGTTGAGAGGTATTAGAACACCTATTAGGTTTTTATTGTAGTATTGTTGTTTACTGTGCCCTCTTTAGGGAGATTCAACCTCTCTATGTGTCCTGTTTACCGTTATCATTGAAAGTGAAAAGTAAAATAAAATCCCAAATGCTGGGGTGTCCCCAGAAGGGTAATAGAGGGGAAAATTTCCAATAAAGACACTAGTTCTGCTAACCTGGGGGACCCAAAGGGATTCTCTGATTTTTGTAGGGATTTCCTCTCACTTTCTGGCAATGGGACAGAAAGTGAGGGTATATCTCCCCAATGGGATGCGGATGGGGGGAAAAAAATGACAGGGGTTCTAACCCTGCATTACGCTATCCAAAATTAAAAATAATGTTTTCCTTTTAGTTAAACTTTCAAGCAGCCTTTCTCAACCTTTTCAACAGAGGAACCCTTGAAATATTTTCCCAGTCTCAGGGAACCCTTGCTAAAAATGACTATATCTACAACTCATGATACATTAGTGTGATGGTCAGTGGGAAGAATGCTCCTTTCATTTGTGGTCACTGGGAAGAATTACCCCCTTATAGATAGATAAAAAGATCAACGATGTCAGTGGGAACTTGTCAGTGGGAAGATTGCTCTAAAAATAATTGTGAAAAAGTAAAGTATCCCCACTAAATATGACATATGTTCTAACAAGGGATTAGACCATTGTGATATGCATGGACATTGTATTATGTTTGCCATGATTGGGAGTTTTTTGGCAGCAAATGATGTATATCCTTATATATTCACAAGAAAAAGTCTCTAAAAATCTGGCAAAATGACAGGAGAAGTATATTTTACTACCTGTAATGGGGTGGATTTACTAAATGTAATAGGATGGACTTACTAAATGTAATGGGGGGGATTTACTAAAGGCACATAGACTAAGCACTTTGAAAGTGAAGTTGCTCCAGAGCTTAGTAAGTGAGGGGAAGCTCTGCTGACTTCCATCATCCAATCATATGCAAGCAAAAATGCTGTTTTTTTTTCCTTGCATGTGATTGGGTATTTTTGTAAAGTGAAGCTTTACCTCATGTATTAAGCTTTGGAGCAACTTGCCAATTGCACAGTCTAATTCCCTTAAAGTAGAACTATAGGCAAAATGTTTCTATTTTTTATTTTGGATAGAATAATGGTGCCCATACACTAAACAAAAAATAGTTAGAAAATCTGTAATTTGGATAGTTCGTTCGTTTTTCGTCCAGCTAATAGGCACAAATTGAAAAATGGTTGTGATATTTCTGAGCCGAAAAGTCGAAGGAAAAGTTTGTAAAACTTCTGCCAAAGGCTGATAAATTGAACGGTTAATACATTTCTCACCCATTAAAATTTGAACCGCTGGTACTGCACATATGTCACCCAGAAGCCAAAAACTAACAAGAAACTGATTTATCTATGTCCATTAAACCATTTATCGCTCGAAATTTCGGTCATTACATGATGATAATGTCGTTTGCTCTCACGACCGCGCGTTGGTTTTTCGAAAATGTTTTCGAATGATTTTTCAACTGGTGTAAAGCTAGCATACATGGGTCGAGTTCTGAAATAGTTTTCTTTTAAAAAACCTTATTTAAGAATTTTCGTTCGAATTTCGCACCATTAGTGGGCTGCTGCAACGGCCAATTTTCATGATCGAATATAATGGAAATTTTTTTTGAAGAATTAACGATTTTCTATTTAATGATGGGAGAATCCTGTGAGAAATATAATCGAAAAAGAAATGCCCATGAGTGCAAGAAAAGAAAATTCCCGGAAAGAAAAGAAGATTCCCAGGCCCAAAAATTATTTTCTGTAGCAACAGGAGGTGACACTGAATGCTGGGTTGGTCGAATTTTGAAATCAATTGTGGCATCGGAACACAAAACGCACAAAATTTCTGATTTTTAAAAGAAAATTTGTTCAGAATTCAACTCATGTATGGCCTGCATAAGAGAAGCTTATAACCCCTGTTAGTTTAGAAGCTTATAACCCCTGTTAGTTTAGAAGCTTATAACCCCTGTTAGTTTAGAAGCTTATAACCCCTGTTAGTTTTTTTTTTTTTTGCCATCTGTGTCCCATTAGAATATTTCCTTTCTATTACTTTTCTGGGGACAACCAAAAATTTGTGAATTTCTTTTACTTTCACTTACAATGATAATGGAAAACAGGACAAATAGAAGGGATGAATCTCCCTAATGGGAGCACAGGCAGCAATAAAAACCTGACAGGTTTTCTAATTCACCTCTACTCTATCCAAGACTGAAAAAAAAGTTTTATCTTCAGTTATACTTTAAGTAAATCAACCCCAATGATTTCCATATTTCCATATTTATGTTCCCGTGCATTACTGTTGAGAGAACTGATCCAAAAAGACAGAGACTACTCAAAGTTGGCTATTATATTTTTACATTATTATATTTTTTATTTATTCCTTAAATACAGTATACCTGGACCACTATTAAATGACCACATGCATTTAATTATTTAATTCCTTCTGTGAATTTACATTAACCACTTTCAATGCTGTCTTACATCCACACCTAAACACCAGAATCTCATGTAAAAGGGCTAAATGCTCAGTGTGCATGAGGCCTTACTCATCACTAGTCTCTATTTTCTATCTAAACTGACTCACCTAAAAATAAACATAAATTCATCTTGCGATTGATGTCAGCAAAGCAAATTCTAACCAGTTCTGCACTAAAGAAACATTGAAAAATAGACTGTATCAATACTTAATTACGTACAGTGCATACTGTCTTATAAGATAGTCCAGCATTAGTTCTGCTTGTGGACTGCTTCTTCTGAAGACTGAAAATATAGAAAACGCTGAGAATAATTTGTTAAGGAGTTGAAATTCTTTACTCAATACATTTAATGACGATTCATGTAAAGTGATTGTAATGGCCATGTATTAGGTCGACTTTAGCTCATCAATACTCAGAATCATTGTATAACCAGCACCACGAAGATGAAACGACTCTTCAAGTAATTCTGTGAAAAGGTGACTAAAATGCACAAGTCAGAGACTTAAATAGCAATACATAAAGGTGGAAAAAGAAAACGCAACACAAAATTGCTGCAAAAAGTTCACTGATGAGAGTCCGCCCTTCAGAAACTTTCTGATGAAACCCTTGCAAACACTGCCTGTTATGTAACCACTGCTCTAGTAGAATGTGTTACTTTTTCTGGTGGTGGAAGACCCACTGAGGTGTGTATTAGATGCATAGTCTTGATAATCCCATTCAAGATGCTTCTGTAGGAGGACATCATTCTTCTGACCCCTGGGAAGAAAAAAGTAGGCCATAGACAGTGAGATTTTCCTTCCTGCAACCACATGTTGCAGGAAAAAAAAATCGCTTGATTCCCTCTTAAAACAGTAAGTGATGATGGGGGAATCCCTCCTGTGGAGCGGCTGAATGTACCAAGTTGATTGATTGATCAGCTTGGGTGCAATTCTCTTATGATTATGGCTAGTAGCTGCTATAATCACTGTCTTTTCCCAATCTTCTCTTGATTTAAAATGGTTGGTGGGGGTCCTGTTCAAAATGTGGCCTAATACAGATAATGTGAATATATTGCACTCTTATGTTGATCTCTAGATTTTACCATGGATGCTCAAAATAGCGTTTAATACAAAATGATTAAATATTTGGTACAAAAATATTTTGGGGATTTTGTCTGTGAATATAGTGCACTCTAATATTGATTTTTTTTAATGAGAATATGGCTAATGGAGGTCCCATTTAAAATAGGGCATATCACAAGCAATTTGTGAGCACATAGGCACCACAACCGTCACAGAACGTTTTGTTCACTGAAATTGCCGTAATTCACTCTAATGTTGATGTTTTACAAGCTGGTTGGTGTGCATCCTGTTAAAAATGTGTCCTTGAGCTTATGTGAAATTAAACATGCTGATTACGTGCTAAAGAAAAAAAAGGTGTCCTTGTGAAAGTGTCACAACAATGGTTTGTTGGCTTTTTTTATCTAAACACACTCTACTGTTCATGTTTGGTTTAAAATCTGGCTAGTGTCTCTCCTGATAAAATTACAGCCTATTAAAAGTGCCTAAACACTGTTTATAGTCTAATATTATTTTACAAAAAAAGCATACATATTATAGTGACTCCAAAATTTTGTTTTGTACATCCATGGTCCCTGTCTCTCAAACCATATCCTATTAAAGGATCAATTTTGCCAAAGTTTTTTTGGTCATACTTCTATGGATCACAGGAGCAGTCCAGGCTCTGAAAAGATCCTGACCATACGGTTGGGATCTACCCAAAACCCTGGATCGCTACCTGGCTCAGCTTCTCAGTGACCCGCTGAGAGCCTGCGCCAGCCCCTCCCGCCCCCTCCACAGTCCAGCACTCCAGTGCAGAGGGGAGGGCCGGAGACTGACAGTCCCAGCTCTCTGGTCAGAGTGGAGGGGAGAATTGAGCAATCAGCGGTGCTTGATTGCTCAGTTCTTACTACAGAGCCAGCGAGGGACAGATGCAACATTAAGGAATGCATTAAGGTAAAAAATATTTAGGCTGTACAACCACTTTAATCTGCAATAAAGCATTAAAAAACAAATCCCTTAGACTGATTGTTGAGCCAGAGTGAGTAGCGGTTGCTGTGTGTCTGGCTGCCTCTACACTAATCAGGGAAAATAACATACGACAATCAGCTGCCCTTTTGGGGGGGTACATAATGAAAGTGATTCTTGCTTTAAAGTCAAGGCCCACTGATTGCATAGAGCCCCCACCCCACAACTTACATCTCTACATTAATACTGTAAAAACAAACCACCTGTGAAAATATACTTACCTTATCCCTGGCTTCCACACTGGAGAGGGTGAAGTCACAATCCTTCTAGTGGGATTCTCAACGTTTACAGGATCTCGCCTGAAGTTTTGTGATGTTACCATTGCCTAGACTCTGTGGGGTTGCTATGCTGGGTTTGCATATACAGTTGTGTGAAAAAGTATTTGCCCCCTTTCTGATTTTTTTTTTTTGCATATTTGTCAGAGCCCAGCCCTGACACAACTGCAATCAAGCATTTGCAATAACTGGCAATGAGTCTTTCACATTGCTGTGGAGCAATTTTGGCCCACTCTTCTTTGCAGAATTGTTTTAATTTAGCTACATTGGAAGGTTTTCCAGCATGACCGGCCTGTGTAAGGTCATGATACAGCATCTCAATTGGATTTAAGTCTGGGCTTTGACTAGGCCACTCCAAAACCTAAATTTTGCTTTGTTTGAATCATTTGAAGGTGGACTTGCTGTTGCGTTTCGGATCATTGTCCTGCTGCATAACCCAAGTGCACTTGAGCTTGAGGTCACGAACTGATGGCTGGACATTCTCCTTTAGGATTTTCTGGTAGAGTTTAGAATTCATGGTTCTATCATTATGATAAGTCGTCCAGGTCCTGAAGCTGCAAAGTAGCCCCAGACCATCACGCTACCACCACCATGTCTGACTGTTGGTATGATGTTCTTGTTATGAATAGGGATGGGCTTTATGTTCGGGTCGAACATGAGTTCGACTCGAACATTGGCCGAACAGCGAACAATTTGGAGTGTTCGCGGCAAATTTGAAATCCACGGAACACCCTTTAAAAGTCTATTGGAGAAATCAAAAGTGCTAATTTTAAAGGCTTATATGCAAGTTATTGTCATAGAAAGTGTTTGGGGATCTGGGTCCTGCCCCAGGGGACTTGTATCAATGCAAAAAAAAGTTTTAAAAACAGCCATTTTTTTGAGAGCATTGTATTTAATAATGCTTAAAGTGAAACAATAAAAGTGTAATATTCCTTTAAATTTCGTACCTGGGGGGTGTCTATAGTATGCCTGTAAAGGATAAGGGGGAGAGGTGCTAGGTTGGTCTAAGGGGTAGGGTGAACCCACATCCCATATGTAACAAGCTAAATGGAAATTTGATCCTCTTGCGGGACTTTAAAGGGAACACCTACTCACCATAAGTAAGGAGTATGCAAATTGTAAGTTTGAGATGAATATGGTGTTTTATTAGTGGTATAGATCTGGGTGGATCTATAGTACATAGGGTGAATATATACAAGATACAGCATGCATGACACATACAAAAAGTGGCAATACAATATGCAAAATTTCACAATCATAAAACTCCCGTACACATGGAACACATATGCAGGGAGTACCCTGTAAATGCCTGTAAAGGGGCACATGTTTGCCGTGTTTAGAACAGTCTGACAGCAAAATTACATTTCTAAAGGAAAAAAAGTCATGTAAAACTACTATCGCTACTATCACTACTAACTACTGTAAAACTACTATCGCTAGCGCTGGCTATAATGAATTGTTGGTCCGGCAATACACATAAGATTTCATTGATAAAAACGGCATGGGATTCCCTCACAGGGTAACCCCAAACCAAAATTTAAAAAAATGTGTGGGGGTCCCCCTAAATTCCATATCAGGCCCTTCAGATCAGGTATGGATATTAAGGGGAACCCCGCGCCAAAATAAAAAAAATGGTGTGGGGGTCCCCCTCAAAATCCATATCAGACCCATTTACGTAACCGGGTGACCCGTCCCCCCTCTGAAAACATGGGGAAAGCCGCAGGGAAGTCCCTGTGAAGTTCCCGTGCGTCAGAGGAGGGTGGGGGGTCACCGGATGGCCCCGCCCTCCGTTATATAACAAGTGTCAGAAGAACCGAAGCGTCACATGGCGGAAGACTCCTACTGAGGCAGATCGTGCGGACGGAGCGGAGAAGAAGCCGGAGGAAGATGCGGGATGAGATAAGCGGAGGAAAAAGAAGATGGAGAAGAAGAAGATGGAGGAAGAAGAATAACACCGAAGGAAGACCAGAAGAAAGAAGATGGAAGAAGAAGGAATTAATAAAGGACGTGTCAAAAACCATCTCTTGTGTTTAACCTTTTTGACACTTTTTTTGTGAAATGGTAGGTGTACATTTGTACCCCATTACCAATTCACATGGGGGGCTGGGATCTGGGGGTCCCCTTGTTAAAGGGGGCTTCCAGATTCCGATAAGCTCCCCGCCCGCAGACCCCCACAACCACCGGGCAAGATGTTGTGGGGATGAGGCCCTTCTCCCCATCAACATGGGGACAAGGTGCTTTGGGGGGCTACCCCAAAGCACCCTCACAATGTTGAGGGCATGTGGCCTGGTACGGTTCAGGAGGGGGGGCGCTCTCTCGTCCCCCACTCTTTTGCTGCAGCTCGCCAGGTTGCGTGCTCAGATAAGGATCTGGTATGGATTTTTGGGGGGCCCCACGCATTATTTTTTAAATTTTGGTTCGGGGTTCCCCTGTGGGGGAATCCCATGCCGTTTTTATCAATGAACTTTTATGTGTATTGCCGGACCGACAATTTATTATAGCCGGCTCTAGCGATAGTAGTTTTACAGTAGTTAGAAGTGATAGTAGCGATAGTAGTTTTACATGACTTTTTTTCCTTTAGAAATGTCATTTTGCTGTCAGACTGTTCTAAACATGGGAAACATGCGCCTCTTTACAGGCGTACTATAGACACCCCCCAGGTAGTAGTGATAGTAGCGATAGTAGTTTTACATGACTTTTTTTCCTTTAGAAATGTCATTTTGCTGTCAGACTGTTCTAAACACAGGAAAAATGCGCCCCTTTACAGGCATACTATAGACACCCCCAGGTACGAAATTTAAAGGAATATTACACTTTTATTGTTTCACTTTAAGCATTATTAAAATCACTGCTCCCGAAAAAACGGCCATTTTTAAAACTTCTTTTTGCATTGATACACGTCCCCTGGGGCAGGACCCGGGTCCCCAAACACTTTATGACAATAACTTGCATATAAGCCTTTAAAATTAGCACTTTTGATTATTCATGTTCGTGTCCCATAGACTTTAACAGTGCTTGCGTGTTCAAACAAATTTTTTGCCTGTTCGCATGTTCTGGATGCGAACCGAACCGGGGGGTGTTCGGCTCATCCCTAGTTATGAAATATATTTGTTTTAAGCCCGATGTAACGGGACACACACCTTCCAAAAAGTTAAATTTTTGTCTCATCAGTCCACAGAATATTTGCCTAAAAGACTTGGGGATAATCAAGATTTTTTTGGTAAATGTGAGATGAGCCTTTGTGTTCTTTTTGGTCAGCAGTGGCTTTGGCCTTGGAACTCTCCCATGGGTGCCATTTTTGCCCAGTCTCTTTCTTATTGTTGAATCATGAACACTGATCTTTCCTGAGGCAAGTGAGGCCTGCAGTTCTTTAGATGTTGTTCTGGGTTCTTTTATGACCTCTTGGATAGGGCTTGGTCTTGGAGTAATTTTTGTAGGCCGGCCACTCCTGGGAAGGTTCACCACTGTTACAAGTTATCTCCTTTTGTGGATAATGTCCATTACTTTGTTTCTAATCTGTTCTTGATTTTTTTAGATTGTGGCATAATGTGTGGCTTTTTGTGATCTGTTATGTCCCGTACACACGGTCGGATTTTCCGACGGAAAATGTGCGATCGGAGCGTGTTGTCGGAAATTCCGACCGTGTGTGGGCTCCATCGGACTCTTTCCATCGGATTTTCCGACACACAAAGTTTGAGAGCAGGCTATAAAATTTTCCGACAACAAAATCCGTTGTCGGAATTTCCGATCGTGTGTACACAAATCTGACGCACAAAGTGCCATGCATGCTCAGAATAAATAAAGAGATGAAAGCTATTGGCTACTGCCCCGTTTATAGTCCCGACGTACGTGTTTTACGTCACCGCGTTCAGAATGATCGGATTTTCCAAAAACTTTGTGTGACCGCGTGTATGCAAGACAATTTTGAGCCAACATCAGTCGGAAAAAATCCTAGGATTTTGTTGTTGGAATGTCCGAACAAAGTCCGACCGTGTGTACGGGGCATTAGTGCACTTCACTTTGTCGGACAGCTTTTATTTATGTGATTTCTTGATTCAACAGGTCTGGCAGTAATCAGGCCTGTGTGTGGCAAGTGAAATTTAATTCAGATTTCCAAAAAATTGTGGTTAATCACAGTTCATTCACGATTCAGCATGGGAGGGGGCAATTACTTTTCACATAGGGCCAGGCAGGTTTGAACAGCTTTTTTCCCTTAATAAATTAAATAATAATTTAAAAACTGCATCTTGGATTTACTCGGATTATCTTTGTGTAATATTACAATTTGTTTGATGATCTGAATCATTTATGTGTGAGAAATATGCAAAAAAATAAAAAATCAGGAAGGGGGCAAATACTTTTTCACACAACTGTATCTTCTCACTCACATGTACCCAAATTGCAGACATACAAATAATCCGCATAGCGATTTCTGTGTGCTCTTATGCATGTCTTTTTAATTATTCAGGCCCATTTTCAGAAATACGTTTTACAAGAATAATGACAACATTCTTCCACTAGAGGGTAGCACACAACAAACATTCAGTTTCTTTGCTGTTGGTAAGGTTGTTGGTCTCGTAGGTTATACAGTATTTTTCACATCCTTTTGCCAACATACAAAAAACACTGCTGACAAACATGGAAAGGGGATAACAAATATGTTGAAAAATGTGGTTAGATATTTATGAGCAGAAGAGGTGTGGTATTGTAAAGCTGGTATTCAGAATACAATTTATTCTATTACTCATTATTAGATACCGTGTGATGTATTTTTTTTTTTTTTTTTAAGCAATTCGTTTTTGTTTAAAAGAGATATAAAAAACAGAGACTGTTACATTAAAATGATACTGAACTCTGGTTTATAAAAAGAATACATACTCTAATAGAATTTTCCTTAACCACTTAAGGACCGAGCCTCTTTCTGAGATTTGTTGTTTACAAGTTAAAAAACATTTTATATATATATACCATTTTACCACCATTTTATTCTCTAGGGTGTTCGAATATATATATATATATATATATATATATATATATATATATATATATATATATATATATATATATATATATATTCGAACACCCTAGAGAATAAAATGGTGGCCGTTGCAATACTTTCTGTTAGACCACGGTCTTACAAGCGCACTTTTTTTGGAAAAATACACTTTTTTAAATTAAAAAATAAGACAACAGTAAAGTTAGCCCAATTTTTTTTTTTTTTTTCAAATATAAATTTTATTGGTTCTAAAAAAGAAAGAAAGAAAGAAAACAAAGAAAAAACAGAAAGTACAGTCAGCCATACCAACTGATTTTCACAGATAGATATATGTAACATTAATCACAGTATGGTGGGGAGGGCATATTATTCTCAGGTCTGTAGTGTTTTATTATTCATGTGGCAAGCATAGCCGCTCCTTCATCAGAGCATATAAACAAATTCCAGAGCCTCCATGCTTTGGAGTGTTGTTCTTGTTTATTTTGTGCTGTCAGAACTAAGTCCTCCAATCTCCTGATCTCCTCCACTCTGCGTAGCCACAACCCAATAGTGGGTGGTGAGCTTTTCTTCCACATAAGTGGTATACACGATTTAGCTGCATTCAATAGATGTCTTATCATTGACTTTTTGTAACTCCGTGCCGGAATTGTAGTGGCATGGAGCAGGATGAAAGCGGGATCAGCATTTATCGTGTGATCCGTGAATTTTTGAGTGACCGTCCAGAAATGTTGGAGTAGAGGGCAAGACCAGAAGATATGGAGGAGTGTCCCTTTGTCTGTCTGACCTCTCCAACATTTGTCTGTGGTGGCAGGGAAATACCTGTGTAGTCTTTGAGGTGTATAGTACCATCTGGTCAGGATCTTATAGTTAAGTTCCTGTATATTTGTGCAGATGGATGTTTTTAAGGAGAACCTAATGATCGTTTGGATTTGGGTGTTGGTGAACTTGCGTTGTAGGTCGGTTTCCCAGTTCTGTATGAATGTCAGGTCAGGTTGTTCCGCTGGGGAGTTGAGCAACTCGTATATTTTAGATAGTACTTGAGGTAAGACTCCCTCGTCTCTACAATAATCTTCAAAAGTCGTCAGGTCAAGGTTAAAATGTGCTGGGTTGGGGATCGAGTGCAGGAAGTGGTGTAGTCGTAATGCTTTCCAGAATGGCAGTTGGAATTGACCACTGTTGTCAGTTAGAGATTGAACAGAAGGCCATTGACTTTCTACTAAGAAATGCGAGGCCCGGTCCGAGCCGATTTATGTAAATGTCTTATACTCCAGTTGTTCCAAGCCGGGAGGGAAAGTAGGGCCCAATTATTTTTATATTATGAAAGATAATGTTACGCCGAGTAAATTGATACCCAACATGTCACGCTTCAAAATTGTGCCCACTCGTGGAATGGCGACAAACTATTACCTTTAAAAATCTCCATAGGCGACGTTTTAAAAATTCTACAGGTTGCATGTTTTAAGTTACAGAGGAGGTCTAGGGCTAGAATTATTGCTCTCACTCTACTGATCGTGGCGATCCCTAACATGTGTGGTTTGAACACCGTTTTCATTTGTGGGCGCTACTCACGTATGCGTTCGCTTCTGCACGCAAGCTCGGGACGGGGAACGTTTAAAAAAATTTTTCTTTTCTTATTTATTTTACCTTTTATTTTTTATTTTTACACTGTTCTTTAAAAAAAATAAAAAATTGTAAATGTACCGGTAAATGTAATGTAAACATCCCTTGTAATAGAAAAAAGAAAGAAGGGGGTTGGGGTAAAATTACCCATGGGACTTTTAAGGTGCTTATCAATATTAAATTGGATTAATGCAATAGGTATAGATTAAGGAGGAAAATAATAATGTATGCAAAATGCCAAACTGTCTAAAATTAATCTTTTAATCCAAAATCTTACATTATCTTACATAATATCTTATAGTTACAAATATCACAAAAAAAAAACCCATCTAAAAACAAGCACAATTTCTTTCAATCTAGGTCAGTCAATAATGAATAAGATATTTAGATAAACCATTTTAGGATACCAATCTCAACATGTTTCGCTCAACTCATGAGCTTCATCAGGAGTTTTTTGGTACAAGTGTGGCATACTAAAAATAAGAGAAAGAAAGAAATACAAATCAGATAATTCAAAAACATTTAAAGATACAGTTTCAAAAAAGAAAAATATTAAATAATAAGTAGTGCTGGGGGAAAAAAATGGGGGAAAAAAATATATATATATTTGCATACAACAAGAATGAATATTGTTACATAAGTGAAAAACAAATAATGTAATAGAAAAAAAGCATGATAGGACCTCTTAAATATGAGATCTGGGATCAAAAAGACCTCAGATCTCATATTTACACTAAAATGTAATAAAAAATACAAAAATTATAATTTTTGTCATTTGAAAAAAAAAAAAAAATGGCCCTTTAGGAGAAGAGCTATGGGCGGAAGTGACTCTCTTTTTTTTTTTTTTTTTTTTTTAATACAAATGTTTTTTTATTAAGGGATAGAAAGAATACAGTACAGTTCTGTCGTATGAAAAACATACATCACATGCTGGGATGCAACCCATGTGACAAGCAAAGATCAAATAAAGGCTCCATTTAACAATTTGGAATCACATTTTTGGTGCTTCCCTTGTTCATAGTAGGGAAAATAAAAACAAAAAAGTAAGAAATAAAACAGTATAAAACATCCAAACACCCCAAAGAGGGAGAAAGAGAAAGAAAAAAAAGGAAACAACAACAGTCACTCTGTATAATGACAATATAAAGATGTTGTACTTCAGAAATCATATCGGTTTTGTACATAGTCGTTTGGAGGGGCCACTGGTAATAGTGGTGTATATGGATGCAGGTTATAATGCATCACCATAGGAAGTCCAACTGGACCATGTATTATGATAAATGTGCAAGGTGTTCAGTATAGTGTGATGAATCTTTTCCATTAGTTTAATGGATTCCAATCTCTGGAGCACCTGGGCCCAGAGTACTCTCGGGGAGCGCCAATTCAGGGCTATGGCCCACAGGATAGCACAGAACGACGTGTTTACCAGTTTTTGAGTAGGGGAAAGCACATCTGGCATAGGCTTGAAAAGCAAACACATTGGAGCTGTCAATGTGACAATGATACCTGTTATCTGCGCTACCCTGGTGGCCGCCTGACTCCATATGTGTTTTAGCTGTGGGCAGCTCCAAAAATTGTGGAGCAATGTACCCAAGACCTGACAGCCCCTAAAGCAAGTAGCTGGAACTCCAGGGTAAAATGTATGTACTCTGTCTGGTGTGAGGTACCATCTCGTGTGTAGTTTACCTACAGTCTCTTTAATGACCATGGAGCGGGAGCATTTATGCATGTTACTCAGCATTCCCGAACAGTCCTCTACAGACAATACTTGGTCAACATTGGTTTCCCCAATGGATCATAACTGTTGATTTCTCAGGAAGGTCTATTTCGTTGAGGTGTCTATATATCGTGGAGATTGTCCCCCGTTCTCTGGATAAATTAAGGCATATATTTTCATATAGGCAGAATATGGGATAACCATTAAATGAAAATAAAGATTCAAAGAAATGTCTTATTTGAAGATATCTATAGAAAGAGTTCTTGGGATATCAAATTGTTCTTGTAATTGCGTAAAGAAGCAGAACTGTAATCCGTTCGTTAAGGCTCTGTGGTGACCCAAGTTCCCACCAGTGGAATTCATTGGGTAGATCATAGGCGGGGGAAGCTCTTGTCGCCTAAGAATGAGGAAAGGAGGGGTCTGTCTGATTGTAGCTTAAACTTCTGATGGTATAAATTCCATAGGAGGATAGTCGATTTCTCTAGGTTTTATTCCAGTTTTCCATAAGAGCCCTGGTACATAGAATGGGCGAGCTGCGGAAGTGACGTTTTGACGTCGCTTCCGCCCTGCAATGATATGGAGACAGGTGGGGGCCATCTTCCCCTCACTCGTCTCCATACCAAGCCAGGAGAAGGATCCGATTGCCTCCGCCACTACCGACGGCTCCGGTAAGCAGCGGAGGGCACTGGAGCGTCACTGATAAAAGTGATCTTGCGAAGAATCTGCCACAGAGACCACTTTTATCTGAAAGCAGACTGCTCGCTGAAGAAGAGGATACTGGGGTTATGGTAGCTAGCTGCTGCCATAACAACGATTTTCTTCTTCAAATTACCGACGTCAAAACTGCGGGTCTGTAAGTGGTTAACTCAAAAAAGTACATTCTGTTGGTCTACTCAAAGTTACCTTTTTTCTGACTTCCTTGCAGCCTCACTTGCAGCCACTGTGCCCATCAATTTCCGCCACTGTGCCATCAAACGCAGCCACTGTGCCCATCAATTGCTGCCACTGTGCCCTTCAAACTCAGCCACTGTGCCATCAAATGCGGCCACATTGCCCCATAAAATGCAGCAACTGTGCCCCATAAAATGCAGCCACTGTGCCCATCAATTCCTGCCACTGTGCCCATCAAACGCAGCCACTGTGCCCATCAATTGCCGCCAGTGTGCCATCAAATGCTGCCACTGTGCCCATCAAATGCCACCACTGTGCCATCAAATGCAGCCACTGTGCCATCAAATGCAGCCACTGTGCCTATCAATTGCCGCCAGTGTGCCCATCAATTGCGGCCACTGTGCCCATCAATTGCTCTCACTGTGCCCATCAATTGCCGCCACTGTGCCCATCAATTGCTCCCACTGTGCCCATCAATTGCCGCCACTGTGCCCATCAATTGCCGCCACTGTGCCCATCAATTGTGCCCATTGTGCCCCATCAAATGCAGCCACTGTGCCATATTAAATGCTGCCAGTGTGCCCCCCGCCGGCCCGCCTTCTGCACTTACCTATCTCGGTGGCGGTGGGACAGCTCCTCGATGTCCTCTCCCGTCTTCTCTTCCCGTCTTCTGCTATGATTGTACGCCTGGTATCCAATCACAGCGCCTGTCGTTTCAGCCAATCAGGTGATGGGTAACAGATCCGAGCACCTGATTGGCGGAGAGGCGGTTTAGTATTAGGAAAGTGAATATTCATTCGCTTTTCTAACACACAGCTGAGTGCCCTGCGAGCGCCCAGCATGGCGCTCGCAGGTCACCTATTTTGACGCCTATTAGAGCCTACGGCTCTAATCAGGTGCTTCAAAACCACCCCACTCCAATGTAATTCAGGCACCCTGCGCCCGAAAAGTGGCCAGGTGCCTGAATAGGGGGTGGCAGCGGCAGCCATAGATAGGTTCATGCAATGCATGAATCTATCTATTGGTGCTAGAGGGGGTGGCAGGAGAGAGGGGTCCCTTATGGACGCAACGTCACTACCACATGACCGTAAGTAACATGTACTGGTCATTCCAAATAAAGTAGGGGGGAAAGGAGAGGTCCAGGAGCTCACATAGGCAAAAGCAAGGACGCATAAAAACACAGTAAGAAATGCTTTTACTGAAAAATAGATTACAGGGCCATTAGGTAGTGAGTGTGTATGAAATATTTTTGAAGAATAAAGATATCATTTAGTGTCACTTCATGGGAATGACTATGATGAAAAGTACACAGCCAATGAAAACAAGTACAGTCATGTAATTCAATCATTATAACAAGGTCAGGTCTGTGTGATGAATTTTATTAGGACATGGATTTTGAATAACTACCCTGTTTCCCCTAAAATAAGACCTAGCGTGATTGTCGGTGATGGCTGCAATATAAGCCCTACCCCCCAAATAAGCCCTAGTTAAAGTCCTTGTAGGTCTTATTTTCAGGGTAGGGCTTATTTTCGGGGTAGGGCTTATATTGCAGCCATCACTGACAATCACGCTAGGTCTTATTTTTGGGGAAACAGGGTAGTATGTGGTAAAACCTTGCAAATATTGTCTGCATTTGCATTGTGTGTTCCACGATTTTACAGCCCACCTGGAGTGAGAAAAGAAATATCCACACACTTCGCCTTCATTTGTTAAACAGCTTATGACTCAGGCCAGATTTCATTGCTGTGGCTTATACATGGAAGCTAGAGGGTATTATTCCTGGCAGTGGCAGGACAAGGTCATCTATCTACCGTTTGGCCCCCTCCCCCCCAATAAATGTATGAGCATCATGTGTCAGCAAAAATCCCCTTCCTCACCCCAAAAAAATGTGAGCACTAATCTTACCCCATCCTTTTGCAAGCCAAAATTCTCCCCCCCAAACAAATTCCCCTCCTCCAGTACTAGTGATCCCCCAGCTCAAATCCTCACCCTCCCCAAATCCGCCCTCCCTGCACAAATCTCAACCAAATCCCCTCTCCTACCAACAACCCCCCCCCCCCCCCTCAGATTTCCCCTCCTAGCACAAATCCCCCCAGTCATCCCTACAGGCACAAATCCCCCTAGTCATCCCCCCTAGCACAAATCCCCCCAGTCATCCCTACTAGCACAAATCCCCCTAGTCATCCCCCCTAGCACAAATCCCCCCAGTCATCCCTTCTAGCACAAATCCCCTCAGTCATCCCTCCTAGCACAAATCCCCTCAGTCATCCCTCCTAGCACAAATCCCCCCCAGTCATCCCTACTAGCACAAATCCCCCCCAGTCATCCCTGCTAGCACAAATCCCCCCCAGTCATCCCTGCTAGCACAAATCCCCCCAGTCATCCCTACTAGCACAAATCCCCCCAGTCATCCTTCCTAGCACAAATCCCCCCAGTCATCCTTCCTAGCACAAATCCCCCCCAGTCATCCCTGCTAGCACAAATCCCCCCAGTCATCCCTACTAGCACAAATCCCCTCAGTCATCCCTCCTAGCACAAATCCCCTCAGTCATCCCTACTAGCACAAATCCCCCCCAGTCATCCCTACTAGCACAAATCCCCCCCAGTCATCCCTGCTAGCACAAATCCCCCCAGTCATCCCTACTAGCACAAATCCCCCCAGTCATCCTTCCTAGCACAAATCCCCCCCAGTCATCCCTGCTAGCACAAATCCCCCCAGTCATCCCTACTAGCACAAATCCCCTCAGTCATCCCTCCTAGCACAAATCCCCTCAGTCATCCCTACTAGCACAAATCCCCCCCAGTCATCCCTCCTAGCACAAATCCCCCCAGTCATCCCTCCTAGCACAAATCCCCTCAGTCATCCCTCCTAGCACAAATCCCCCCAGTCATCCCTCCTAGCACAAATCCCCCCAGTCATCCCTCCTAGCACAAATCCCCCCAGTCATCCCTCCTAGCACAAATCCCTGCAGTCATCCCTCCTAGCACAAATCTCCCCAGTCATCCCTCCTAGCACAAATCCCTGCAGTCATCCCTCCTAGCACAAATCCCCCTCAGTCATCCCTACTAGCACAAATCCCCCCAGTCATGCCTCCTAGCACAAATCCCCCCAGTCATCCCTCCTAGCACAAATCCCCCCAGTCATCCCTCCTAGCACAAATCCCTCCAGTCATCCCTCCTAGCACAAATCCCCTCAGTCATCCCTCCTAGCACAAATCCCCCCAGTCATCCCTCCTAGCACAAATCCCCCCCAGTCATCCCTCCTAGCACAAATCCCCTCAGTCATCCCTCCTAGCACAAATCCCCCCCAGTCATCCCTCCTAGCACAAATCCCCCCCAGTTGTCCCTCCTAGCACAAATCCCCTCAGTCATCCCTCCTAGCACAAATCCCTCCAGTCATCCCTCCTAGCACAAATCCCCCAGTCATCCCTCCTAGCACAAATCCCTCCAGTCATCCCTCCTAGCACAAATCCCCCCAGCCATCCCTCCTAGCACAAATCCCCCCAGCCATCCCTCCTAGCACAAATCCCCCCAGTCATCCCTACTAGCACAAATCCCCCCAGTCATCCCTCCTAGCACAAATCCCCTCAGTCATCCCTACTAGCACAAATCCCTGCAGTCATCCCTCCTAGCACAAATCCCCCTCAGTCATCCCTACTAGCACAATTCCCCCAGTCATGCCTCCTAGCACAAATCCCCCCAGTCATCCCTCCTAGCACAAATCCCCCCAGTCATCCCTCCTAGCACAAATCCCTCCAGTCATCCCTCCTAGCACAAATCCCCTCAGTCATCCCTACTAGCACAAATCCCCCCCAGTCATCCCTCCTAGCACAAATCCCCTCAGTCATCCCTCCTAGCACAAATCCCCCCAGTCATCCCTCCTAGCACAAATCCCCCCCAGTCATCCCTCCTAGCACAAATCCCCTCAGTCATCCCTCCTAGCACAAATCCCTCCAGTCATCCCTCCTAGCACAAATCCCTCCAGTCATCCCTCCTAGCACAAATCCCCCAGTCATCCCTCCTAGCACAAATCCCTCCAGTCATCCCTCCTAGCACAAATCCCCCCAGTCATCCCTCCTAGCACAAATCCCCCCAGCCATCCCTCCTAGCACAAATCCCCCCAGCCATCCCTCCTAGCACAAATCCCCCCAGCCATCCCTCCTAGCACAAATCCCCCCAGTCATCCCTACTAGCACAAATCCCCCCAGCCATCCCTCCTAGCACAAATCCCCCCAGTCATCCCTACTAGCACAAATCCCCCCAGTCATGCCTCCTAGCACAAATCCCCCCAGTCATCCCTCCTAGCACAAATCCCCTCAGTCATCCCTACTAGCACAAATCCCCTCAGTCATCCCTCCTAGCACAAATCCCCCCAGTCATCCCTACTAGCACAAATTCTACACCCCCCCATCCCCAAATTCCTCTTCCTAACAGAAATTCACCCTCCTAGAACAAATCCCCCCTCCAAATCACCCCTTTTAGTACAACCCCAATGTGCCCAGGACAGCTGCCCCTACTGCCAACCCCTTGTCCCAGCCCTGGTTGCTGGCAAGGTGTGTTGGGGTGCCCTTCAAAATAATTGGTACCACAATGATCTACACCATGTTTCATGCATTACCGGAACACATGGGTGGTAAAATGTGTTTTTTTGTGTTACTGTAACACATATTGATTAAAAGTCTAAGCCTAGATTAACATCTCACAGCACTCCTAGCGACATATGAAGAAGTTTTGTACAAAATGTGATCATATCTGCTTATGTAGATGACATTTCATATAAATACTGGAATTGTGACTCTATAAAACCCTGGTCTTTCTCATAAAGTAAACTCCTTTTCCAAGATTAGTGGTGGTGAGAACAGGAAGCACTCCTGTCATGGTGTAAATAAGATTCCTAAATAGGGTCATGGATTCAACTGTATCCTTTTCTAACAAGCTAAGAAGGGGGTTTCTCTTCTCCTGGCTATTGAGTTTTTCACCTCCCCAATGAGCGTGGACTAGGGGTCTTGGTAAAGCTCTTCAAGAGATATCTTTTTTGAAGCTTGCTGTGTCTCCTCTTGAAAATTACAAGCAGACTTCCTCTGCAAGACAGCAATGAAAAAAGGGGCATCTAATGCCGCGTACACACGAGCGGACTTTACGGCAGACTTTGCCCGGCGGACTTTTCGACGGACTTTACGATGGACTTTCTGAATGAACGGACTTGCCTACACACAATCCACCAAAGTCCGTCGAAATCGTACGTGATGACGTACGACCGGACTAAAACAAGGAAGTTCATAGCCAGTAGCCAATAGCTGCCCTAGCGTGGCTTTTTGTCCGTCGAACTAGCATACAGACGAGCGGACTTTTCGACCGGAATCAATTTCGACGGATTGATTTAAAACATGTTTCAAATCTAAGTCCGTCCAACTTTTGAGAAAACAAAGTCCGCTGGAGCCCACACACGATCGAATTGTCTGACGGAATCCCATCCGCCGGGCAAAGTCTGCCGTAAAGTCCGCTCGTGTGTATGCGGCATTAGAGGCGATGGAACTTTGATATGAGTTTATTCAAGGTAGTGAGGGGGCAAAAACATTTGAAGATCCCACTGACTCAAGGAAGGCTGCTCACAACAGACAGGGCTAGCCTCCAGTGAGTACTCCAGCAGGTTACCATAAAAAGACATGCATATATGGAAGGAGCACCTGACCAAATAAGACCTTAATTTGACTGCTGATGCAAATACAGCTGTAATCGGCTTTTCTGCACAGATTCAAAAAGAAAGCCTTACTTTGAGCACACTAAACTTTTTGTTTATTTTTTTTTTTTCAATTATTTTATTTAAACCACAATTAGGTTCTCTTCTAATAGCAATCAGAGCAGCTTACTAGTCGCTCGATTGCTATTACAAGCAGAAGGAGGGAAGTCCCCCCCCCTGATGATGCACCGCCGGCTGGCCGGACAGCCAAGCAAAGCAGGGATCGGTTTCAATCGGCTGTTCGTAACAGTAAACCAGAAGTGATGACATGACATCAATTTATTGGAAATCATCTGCACCAGTTTTTAAAAAATCAAAGGCATTCAAAAACACAGATCTTATGCTGCGTACACACGGTCAGACTTTTCATCTACAAAAGTCCGACGGACACCGACGGACCAAATCCGGCGGACAATCCGATCGTGTGTGGGCTTCCCCGGACTTTCAGCGGACTTTTCCAGCCGCAAATCTGACGGACTTTAGATTTGAAACATGCTTCAAATCTTTACGTCGTAACTCAGCCGGACCCAGAAATCCGCTAGTCTGTATGCTAGTCCGACGAACAAAAACCCACGCTAGGGCAGCTGGTGTGTATGCGGCATTAGTGTTTTGAATGCTTTTAAGTGGAGCGAAAGGATCTGGAGTTTTATAGACCCCAGATCTCTTCATAAAGAGTACCGGTTACATGCCTGTTACATGCCTATTGTTGTCACAAGCAATAAAAGTGACAGCAATAAAAGTGATCCAAAAAAAAAAAAAATAAAGCAACAAAAAAAAAATTTTTTTTAAAAATGAATAATTAAATTTTTTTAAAGTTCCCCTTTTTAAAGTTCCCCTCATCCTCCCGCGCTCGCACGCAAAGGTGAACACCCCTGTCGGTCCCACACGCACGCAAACAGTGATTGCGCACACATGTGAGATATCACTGGAAATGTCAGATCATGGGCAGTAATTCTAACACCAGACCTCCTCTGCAAATCTAAAGTGGTAACCTGTAAAGGCTTTTAAAGTGTCACCTATGGATAGTAAAATTTACATTGTTTTTTGTCGTTGCATGGGTATCAATTTACCCAGCGAAACATCATCTTTTATATTTTACAAAAAAATTGGGTTATGTATTGTGTTTTTTTGCATTAAAATTAAAAAAAGTGTATTTTTTCCCAAAAATTTGCATTTGAAAAACTGCTTCGCAAATATCGTGTGACATAAAAAATTGCAAAACCTACCAATTTATTCTCTAGGGTCTCTGCTTTAAAAAAATATATATAATGTTAGGGGGCTCTAACTAATTTCCTGGCAAAAAATACTGAAAAGACCAGGTTGGAGGTGGTTAAAATCCAGTCTCACCCAGATCTGCACATGCTCAGTTGCTCTCTATTCTTGGCACTGTGCCTTAAATCAAAGCCACTAAAGGCTGATCTGCTGTCAGCCTTAAAGCGATTGTAAATGAAAAATATAAAAAAAAAAAATCTCTATACAGTACTTACCTGCTGTGTGCGATGGAATTGCATAGAGTGGCTCTGAACCTCCTGTTTTATCTTAATGCATAAAATGCATTAAGATAAAAAATTTGGGAGTGTTACATTTTTGGCACATGAACCTACTCTGGAAGGTTTTATCCCCTTCCTGACCAGCCCATTTGTTGCGATACGACACTGTGTTACTTTAACCACTTCAATAAAGGACACTTTCACCCCCTTCCTGCCAAGGCCATTTTTCAGCTTTCAGCGCTGTTGCACTTTGAATGACAATTGCGTGGTCATGCAACACTGTACCCAAATGAATTTTTTATCATTTTCTTCACACAAATAGAGCTTTCTTTTGGTGTTATTTAATCACTGCTGGGTTTTTTATTTTTTACTAGAAAAAAGAAAAAAGATGTTTTCTCCTTCACTGATGAGGCTGCACTAATGGGCACTGATGAGGTGGTGTTCCGTCAGATTAGGCGACCCGTCAAAACTTGTAACAGAAGTGACGTTCCGTCATGGCCATCTTGGTACACCCCGCACTCAGCCGCAGTAAGCCTACAGTCTGAAGTCGCCAAGCGGACATCTTTTTACACCTACCAATGTCTTGCATTTCACAAAGTTTTAAAAGTCAGTCACACTGTTTTCATGTTGAATTTTAAAAGCAGCGGTCTTCTGTCAGATTAGCAAATGTGTGAGATCAGCAGGCTTGCCGCTGCTTTTAAAATTCAACATCAAAACAGTGTTACGGACTTCTAAATACTGTATTTCACGATATAAGCTCAGTTTAGTGGTAAAAATAAGTGTGAAATGCAAGACTTTGGTGGGTGTAAAAAGATATCTGCTTGGCAACTTCAAACTTCAGGCTTAGTGTGGACGAGCGTGGGGTGTACCAAGATGGCCGTGATGGAATGTCACTTCCGTTACGAAATCTGATGGGTCGCCTTATCTGATGGAACAGTGGCACTTATGGGCACTGATGAGGCGGCACTAATGGGCACTGATATGTGGCACTGATAAGCACTGATAGGCGGCATTGATGGGCACTGATAGGTGGCACTGGTGGGCACTGATAGGCGGCGCTGGTGAGCACTAATAGGTAGCACTGGTGGGCACTGATAGGCGTGTTACATAATGGGTTTACAGTGGGGACGGAAAGTATTCAGACCCGCTTAAAAAGAAAAACTGAAATATCACATAGTCCTAAGTATTCAAAACCTTTGCTGTGACACTCATATATTTAACTCAGGTGCTGTCCATTTCTTCTGAGCAGAGCTCAGAGACAGAATTGTGGCAAGGCACAGATCTGGCCAAGGTTACAAAAAAATTTTGACTGCACTCAGGTTCCTAAGAGCACAGTGGCCTCCATAATCCTTAAATGGAAGACGTTTGGGACGACCAGAACCCTTCCTAGAGCTGGCCGCCCGGCCAAACTGAGCCTTGGTGAGAGAGGTAAAGAAGAACCCAAAGATCACTGTGGCTGAGCTCCAGAGATGCAGTCGGGAGATGGGGGAAAGTTGTAGAAAGTCAAGCATCACTGCAGCCCTCCACCAGTCAGGGCTTTATGGCAGAGTGGCCCCACGGAAGCCTCTCCTCAGTGCAAGACACATGAAAGCCCGCATGGAGTTTGCTAAAAAACACCTGAAGGACTCCAAGATGGTGAGAAATAAGATTCTCTGGTCTGATGAGACCAAGATAGAACTTTTTGGCCTTAATTCTAAGCGGTATGTGTGGAGAAAACCAGGCACTGCTCATCACCTGTCCAATACAGTCCCAACAGTGAAGCATGGTGGTGGCAGCATCATGCTGTGGGGGTGTTTTTCAGCTGCAGGGACAGGACGACTGGTTGCAATCGAGGGAAAGATGAATGCGGCCAAGTACAGGAATATTCTGGACGAAAACTTTCTCCAGAGTGCTCAGGACCTCAGACTGGGCCAAAGGTTTACCTTCCAATAAGACAATGACCCTAAGCACACAGCTAAAATAACGAAAGAGTGGCTTCACAACAACTCCGTGACTGTTCTTGAATGGCCCAGCCAGAGCCCTGACTTAAACCCAATTGAGCATCTCTGGAGAGACCTAAAAATGGCTGTCCACCAACTTTGCCATCCAACCTGACAGAACTGGAGATGATCTGCAAGGAGGAATGGCAGAGGATTCCCAAATCCAGGTGTGAAAAACTTGTTGCATCTTTCCCAAAAAGACTCATGGCTGTATTGGATCAAAAGGGTGCTTCTAGTAAATACTGAGCAAAGGGTCTGAATACTTAGGACCATGTGATATTTCAGTTTTTTCAGTAATTATTTCAACTTCAAAGCTTGGCCTTTTGTTTTCCCTGATCACATCTCACCTAGGTAGTAAACAACAGCCTTCTTTGGCTCATCCAATCTGGCTGTGCCCAATATACATTTACTAGGTACAGTGACCAATTAGGGAGAATTATATTAGCCACAGTACAGAAAGGAGGGGGGGGGGATATAATGCTTTGTGACCAAGCTAATTTCCTCTTTGGTGTGGGGACAGAGAGCAGTCATCATGGGCCGACCTGAAGATAACAGGCAATCTAACGCTATACTTGCATCTTATATTGTATTGTAAATATATTTGCTGTGGGTAATTTGTAAATATCATGTAACCCTATCAATAAATGTGTATTGCGGATGGAACTACCTCTTTTGGAACTACCCTGGACGTCCTCCTGTTTACTTCCTCTCTGTGCGCTGCCGTGGGCGCGCATCAGGGAAATTCTGTGTTGGCCATGTCCCTTGGACACAGCCAATCACAGATAGTGCTAAATGGCCAATCACAGCAGCCATTTAGCACTCGATCAGAGCTGCCAATGAGAGATGATCTCAAGTGTAAATGTATGAGATCATCTCTCATTGCCGGTGTCTTGCCGAGAAAGTTCCCTCGGCGGATAAGTTCCCCCCCTGTACTGCGCAGGCGCAGCGCCTGCGCAGTACGAACTACTGTCAGCCGCCGGAGATAGCCGAAGCTCAAACTCTTCAATCAGCTGTACACGGCGCCTGTGCCCTGGGTCCAGGTTACTTCCCCACCATCCAAGTGGACCTAGAGGGGGAATCTAAAAGAGCCGAGCGAAGCGAGGCCGTGCCCGAAGCGTGGCGAGCGAAGTGAGCCCTCTTACAGGCGCCGTGTACAGCTGATTTTCAGCTATTCCGCTTCGGGTCCTTATCTGCCGAACGGAACTTTCTCAGCAGAACACCGGCTCTCCCTCCTCACACAGAGACCACGTGTGAGGAGGGAGAGCGACCTGTGCTGCAGATCTGTGAGTGCCAACTGTTTAGGAGTGATTACAGTGAAAACACAGTAACATCAGAGCCCAAATAGTGCCCATACAGTGCCACATCAGTGCCATTGGTGCTACAGTGCTCATCACTGTTAGTGTCACAGTGCCATCTGTCATCAGTGCCATCAGTCATCAGTGCCATCTGTCAGTACCATCTGTCATCAGTGCCATCTGTTCAGTGCCATCAGTCATCAGTGCCAGCTGTCAGTGTCACCTGCCACATCAGTGCCACTTGTCATCAGTGCCACATCAGTGCTATGTTTCATCAGTGCCACATCAGTGCCACGTGTCATCAGTGCGAAGTGTCATCAGTGCCATGTTTCATCAGTGCCACGTATCAGTGCCATCTGTCACCAGTGCCACATCAGTGCCACGTATTAGTGCCATCTGCCAGTGTCATCAGTGCCACGTATCAGTGCCATCTGTCACCAGTGCCACATCAGTGTCACATGCCATCAGTGCCACGTATCAGTGCTATTTGTCATCACCAAGAATGTCTAAAAGATTATTTTCAGACGAGGAGGCGTACAATATTCTTGCGGCCGACGAGAGCAATGGGGAGCTCTCCGCTTCAGATTCCTCCTCATATTCAGATTCTGAGTCTGACGTGGACTACAAGCCTGTCCTAAGCAATGGAACACTGACAGCCTCAGAGGAGGATGAGAGTCCGCCTGCCAGACGAAGGCGTTCTGGTGAGGAGGTAGTGCCATCCACCAGCACCGCATTGCCATCCACCAGCACTGCAGTGCCACCCACCAGCACCGCAGTACCTCGGCAAAGGCTACGTACCAGTGGGGTGTCACCTCAGTCCCAAAGGGTTAGGTCCCATGCCAGCCTTCCCTATTCCTTTCAGAACCCCTTGTGGCTTCCTCCTAATTCAGGAAAAGCTATCAATCTCCCTTTCACTGCCCAGCCAGGAGTCCAGGTGGACACAGAAAATTTTTCCCTGATTGATTTTTTCCATTTAATTTTTTCATGAGGACATGCTAGCATCAATTGTGGCCCAGTGCAACCTGTATGCACAACAATTCATAGCATGTAACCTAACGTCCTATTATGCCAGTTTCTACGAGTGGAGAGCCCTAACAGTGCAGGAGTTTAAAAAATTTTTAGGGCCTCACATTCTGTATGGGACTAACCAAAAAAAATGTATTACGTTCATATTGGTCAACCTTCCCCATCCACCACTTGCCCATCTTTTCCTCAGTAATGCCCAGAACCAGATATCTCATGATTATGAGATTCCCACCGTATAATGACAATACCCAGTGCCCTCCCCGAAATTACCCAAATTTTGACAAGCTTTTTAAAATTCAGCCACTACTAAATTATTTTTCTGAAATCTTCCCCCAGTTGTTTACCCCAGACCAACACATATGCGTGGATGAGTCCCTTGTCAAATTTACTGGCAGGCTGGGCATAAAACAATTTATTCCCACCAAAAGGGCCCGCTATGGGGTGAAGCTTTATAAATTGTGCGACCGAGCCGCAAGGTATACATATGCCTTCATGGTATACGAAGGGAAGAACACCCAGCTGCATCCCCCTAATTGCCCAGACTACATCGGATCAAGCGGGAAAGTCATTTAGGAACTCATAAACCCACTCCTGGAGAAAGGCTACCATTTGTATGTGGACAACTTTTATACTAGTTTGCCCCTGTTCCGCAACCTTCACAGAAAGAACACTCCAGCATGTGGCACTGTAAGGACGAACCGTAAAGGCATTCCTCAAAGCCTCGTCAACAAGAAGCTAAGAAGAGGGGATACGGCGAGTTTACGGAATGAGGAAATTCTGGCTGTGAAGTGGAGGGACAGAAGGGATGTCTACGTGCTTTCTTCGACCCACAACAATACATTTGTTGAGATCACCAGGAGGAATGACCCAATCCAAAAACTAACATGTATCCACGAATACAATATGTTCATGGGGGTGTCGACTTCAACGACCAAATGCTCGAACCCTACTTTGCCACAAGACGAACATACCAGTGGTATAAAAAAGTTTCAATTTATTGGTTTATTTTGGCCATATACAACAGCTACGTTATCTATCACAAATCCACTGAAAGCCCCAAATCCTTCCTTGGCTACCAGGAGGAAATCACCACTGCCCTTGTATTCCCGAACAGCCCACCAGAAAACATTCGATCTGATGTGATTAGCATCCGAATGTCCGAAAGATGCAAAATTCGTCCGTTTTTCGATTAGTTACGAAACGAATTGCACATGTCTAATGTGTAATTTATGCTCCTAAAACCCTTGAAGGTGCTATTTCAATATTGGGCCTCTGTATGTGGCGAGGCTGTGTAAAAGTCTCACACATGTGGTATCGCCATACTCAGGAGGAGTAGCAGAATGTATTTTGGGGTGTAATCTTTGCTATGTACATGCTATGTGTTGGAAATATCTTATAAATTGACAACTTTGTGTAAAAGAAATGCGTTTTCATTTTTTTCGCACATTTCCAAAAACTTCTGGAAAAAAATCAACCATTCAAAAGACTCATTATGCCTCATAGATTATAAGTTGGGGTGTTAGCTTTCCAAAATGGGGTCCCTTTGTGGGCATTTCCATTGTCCTGGTGCTCCAGGGCCTTCAATAGTGTAATAGTTAGTCAACAAGTTAGAGGTGTCATTTATGCTCTTAGAACACCTGATGGTGCTCCCTGCATGTTGGGCCTCTCTATGTGGCTAGACTGTGAAAAAGTCTCACACATGTGGTATCGCCATACTTAGGAGGAGTAGCAGAATGTATTTTGGGGTGTCATTTGTGGTATACACATGCCATGTGAGAGAAATAACCTATTACAATGACAATTTTGTGGGGGAAAAAAAATTCATTTTGCAAAGAATTGTGGGAAAAAATGACAACATCAAAAACCTCACCATGTATCTTACTAAATACCTTGGAATGTCTACTTTCAAAAAAATGGGTCATTTGGGGGGTATTTGTACTTTACTGGCTTGTTCGGGTCGCAAGAATTGAGATAGGCCACCAGTACATCAGGTGTGATCAATTTTTTATGATTTGCACCACAGCATGTAGACTCTATAACTTTCACACAAACCAAATAATATCCACTAATTTGGGTTATTTTTTTACCAAAGATATGTAGCAGTATAAATTGTGCCCAAAATTTATGAAGAAAAATTAATAATTTGCAAAATTTTATCACAGAAACTAAGAAAAATGTGTTTTTTTTTTCAAAATTGTTTGTCTTTTTTCATTTATAGTGCAAAAAATAAAAAAACCCAGAGGTGATCAAATAATACCAAAAGAAAGCTCTATTTGTATGAAAAAAGGACAAAAAAATTAATTTGGGTACAGTATTACATGACTGAGTAATTGTCATTCAAATTGTGAGAGCACTGAAGGCTGAAAATTGGTCTGGTCAGGAGGGGGGTTTAAGTGTCTAGTAGGCAAGTGGTTAACCACTTAGGGAGCGGGCCTCTTTTTGAGATTTGTTATTTACAAGTTAAAAACAGTTTTTTTTGCTAGAAAATTACTTAGAACCCGAAAACATTATACATTTGTTTTCTAACACCCTAGAGAATAAAATGGTGGTCGTTGCAATACTTTCTGTCACACCGTATTTGCGCAGCGGTCTTACAAGCGCACTTTTTTTTTGGAAAAAAAATACACTTTTTTGAATTAAAAAAAAAGACAACAGTAAAGTTAGCCCCATTTTTTTTATCATTGTGAAAGATAATGTTACGCTGAGTAAATTGATACCCAACATGTTACGCTGGAAAATTGCGCCCGCTTGTGGAATGGCGACAAACTTTTACCCTTAAAAATCTCCATAGGTGACGTTTAAAAAATTCTACAGGTTGCATGTTTTGAGTTACAAAGGAGGTCTAGGGCTAGAATTATTGCTCTCGCTCTACCGACACATGTGTGGTTTCAACACTGTTTTCATATGCGGGGGCGCTTCTCACGTATGCGTTCGCTCCTGCACGCGAGCTTGGGGGACGGGGCGCGTTTAAAATTTTTTTTTTTCTTATTTATTTTATCTTTTATTTTTTATCTTTACACAGTTTTTTTTTTTTTTTTAAATGTGTCACTTTTATTCCTATTACAAGGAATGTAAACATCCCTTGTAATAGAAAAAAAGCATGACATTGACAGGTCCTCTCAAATATGGGGTCAAAAAGACCTCAGATCTCATATTTACACTAAAAATGCAAAAAAAAAATAAAAAATTGCCATTTAAAAAATAATTTAAAAAAAAATGGCCATTTAAGAGCTATGGGCGGAAGTGACATTTTGACGTCGCTTCCGCCCTGCAATGTTATGGAGATGAGTGGGGGCCATCTTCCCCTCACTCGTCTCCATACCCAGCCAGGGTGAAGATCCGATCACCTCCGGCGCTGGCGACGGCACTGGTAAGCGGCGGAGGGCACCGGGGGGAGCCGCAGAGACCACTCTTATTGGAAAGCAGACCGCCGGCCGAAGAAAAGGATACTGGGGTTATGGCAGCTAGCTGCTGCCATAACAACGATATTTCTATTCAAAGTTAGGATATATATCGGCGTGCGGCGGTCCGGAAGTGGTTAAACCACACCATTTGAGCCACGCCCAATATGTAGCGCGGCTTAAGCCACGCCCACCTCCCTGAAATGCGTTTTTGCAGGTTGGAATGTCTGCTACCATTTTCTGACAAGGTGGAAACATTTCAATACCCGTAGGTACAAGTTTAAAAAATGACATTACTTCCACTGCAAGGCCTCGTGTATTGTGTTTTTTTGCATTAAAATTCAAATTGTGTATTGAACTGTACTATAATTGTGCTGTCCCCCCTCTACATTGTAAAGCACTGTTGGCGCTATATAAATCGTATATAATAGTAATTCTCTAGGACCTCTACTTTAAAAAAAAAAAAATCTATGTTTGGGGGTTATAATTTTCTAGCAAAAATACAAATTTTTAATAATATTTTAATGTAAACAACAAGTGCCAGAAGAGGCCTAGTGTGGAAGTGTTTTCATTTCTGTTTTTATACAGAGCATAGCTCCTTATAAAGGCAGCACTGCACATTTGGGGCTCCTGCTTGCACTTGACATGTTCAGGTTTCCTATGGCAGTGTATCATGATCAGACTCTTGCAGACAGGACACGTGACAGTGCGTGTTATCACATCATTGTTCTGGGACACAGCACGGGAATAGTCCTCAGCGAGCACCGGAAGTTGATGTCGTTCTACTGGCGGAAGTAGGCTGTGCCCCCGTATTTACAGCACGGAAAGATGGCAATGAGACCGGGAGCCGGGGGTGCCGGCAGTGGCAGGTGTGTAGACACTTCATACACTGGGGGTGGGTTTTTTTTTCCATAGACGGTGGGGTGTGGGAGGACGTGTCGTGCTCAGGTGGGAGCAGGGTGGAGCAGTCCTATCACATAAGGTGGTGACACAGGACCATACGTAGTGTCATTGATGTGCAGCTAATCGATTGGCATATACAGAGAGCCTGTCTGTACAGTACACGTCTCTCAATAAAGTTTTATTAGGAAATGCAATGTTTTTTTTTCTGCAGTTAGAAGTATGAATGACTCTTTATAGTTATTACAGCTGACAGGGGGGCTCATTATAATAGGGTGCAGGATAATGAAGTCATATTCATGGCAGCCAATCAGATTCCACAATGTCATTTCCTGTTTTCTATTGTCTTTCCTTTGCTGCTTTTGTTTCACCACCCCCCCCCCCCCCCCCCAGTATCCCTGTGTTTTATATTAATCTCATTATACAGTGTAGAATTTACAGCCCTCTTGGGTCTCATTCACACCATCTGTGTAGATTGATGCTAGGGCATGTAGAAAACCATTGTTTACTGTGTGTTCTGTTCACACCAGAGCTTTGAGGTAAGCCCCCCCCCCTTTTTTTTTTTTTTTACGCGGCACAAAGTTGTGTTGCTTAAAAAAAAAAAAATAAATAAAAGTGCCGCGTTAAAAAAAAAATAAACAAAAATAAAAAGTTGTGCCGCGTTAAAAATGTAATCAATACAAAATAATAATGTCTTGCTGCCCTACACAACGTACACAACCAGCCCACTGCATTTTAGTGGAATCAAATCCTTAGGCTAGATTTTAGATGTGTGTCTAAGTCTGCTGACTCTCTGAGGAGTGATCCATGATTTTGGGTCACTTTTCAGAGGCAATTGACAGGTGGTGAGGAGGTGATGTGACATTTACTTCATCGTCTGGTTTAACCCTATTTATTGCAAAAGCAATTGATGGGCAATTTGCGGTGTTTCCCTTTCGCAACGTGTTAGTTTTTGCCGCAGTCGTGAAGCATCGCGGCCCGTGGCATGTGTAAACACCCCCCCATTTGTTGCTATTGCAGCATAAACTGGTTGTAAACACTAGTCCGTCGCGCTTGCATTTTGCTGTTTAAAAATTTTGTTAGCTCCTAGAGCGAGAATCGCAAATCGTGATATTTTTTTTTTTTTTTTTTTTTTTTTTTTTTTGCTTTTGCTTAGAACAGTTCTCAACCAGGGTTCCTCCAGAGGTTCAGCATTGGGCAATTTCTGACTCTCAGATAAGTTCCCACTGACACCATTGATCTTTTTAGCTATTTGTAAGGAGGTAATTCTTTCCAGTGTCTACAAGTGTAAGGACCATTCTTCCCAATGACCATCACACTAATATATCTTGAGTTGTAGATTTCTAATTTTTAGCAGGGGTTCCCTGAGACCGGAGAACTATTTCAAGGGTTCCTCTGTGTTGAAAAGGTTGAGAAAGGCTGGCTTAGAATGAAGATCACGATTCTCGCGGCCTAACATTATCTTTCACATTATACAAAAAACTTTACTGTTTTGTTGTTTTTTTTTTATATTCATTAAAGTGTATTTCTTTTTTCAAAAAAAATTGCATTTGAAAGACCACTGCGCAAATACAGTGTGACATAAAATATTGCAACAACCACCATTTTATTCTCCAGGGTCTCTTCTAAAAAAAAAAAAAAAAAGTATGTATGTGTGTGTATATATATATATATATATATATATATATATATATATATATATATATATATATATATATATATATATATATGTGTGTGTGTATATATATAAAATATGTATGTGTGTGTGTATATATACATACATACATACATACATACATATATATATTTTATATATATATGTGTGTGTGTGTATGTATGTATGTATATATATGTGTGTGTATGTATGTATGTATATGTGTGTATGTATGTTTGGGGGTTCTAAGTAATTTTCAAGCAAAAAATACTGTTTTTTTTTTTTTTAACTTGAAACCAACAAGTGTCAGAAAAAGGTCTAGTCCTTTAAGTGGTTAAACTTCCCTCATTTACAGACGGAAGTTAATTCCTTTTATCTAAAGAACAAAACTACAGTGTTTATGGTTAGCTCAGCGAATGTTGTGACACTTGGCAGACTGCCTTTTTTTTTTGAGTAGAGAACTCTGCATAGAATCAAGAAAATGCTTTGTTAAGATTGCGAGGGGGAAAGAATCGCGATCTCAATTCTTAACGATTAATCGTGCAGCTCTACTTGCTGCATTTTTTTTGTCAGTTAAACCCCCCCCCCCCCCCCCATTGAAATGCATTGAAAACGCAGCAAGAACACATCAATAACACAACTGTGTTAAGTTTTTGATGCAGTTTTTGATTCACATGACCTATGAAAAACACAGCATAAGAATAGTACAGTCGTGTCAAGATCATCTCTGTAAAGTTGTGACAAAATCACGTGCGTTTTTTGGTGCAATTATCTGCACCTTTTTTTCCTTTTTTTTTTGTCCATGGAGGAACGGTGGATGAGAATCTTTTTAGGATTGAATTTTACAGTTTATGAGGAGTAGTGGTACCCCCTTTTCTTTCCATGATGACAAATGCGCTTATGGACCTTTTTCTGCTGTAAGTCGTCTCTTTATGAAGGTGGAGATACTCCCAGTTTGTTTTGGCAGGTGCCTGACAGCAAGCAGAGGGGAACACAACCATCCTGTGACTTCTATTGTCACAACAAGGAAGGATCTGCATTGATGCCTTTTTTTTCCTGCTTTGAGGTGAGAGTCTAGAGAGCCTGGTTGGGCCGTCAGTTGTTGTATGAAGATCAGCACTACCATTATTACCATCACAAGTTATGGACCCTATATTGTTTCCTATGTGAACTCTAGTTTATAGTCATATATTTGGTAGCATCCTTTTACCACGCTGTTTGCAGCTGCTGCACAGTTTTTTGCACTTTTGCACTTTTTTGCGATTTGGCTTAAGCCATCCATTTGAATTTGTTGATTTACACATTTGGATTTTACAGCACAGGTTTTGCATATTTGCACTTATTTTTTGTGATATTTATATACTCATTTGATCACATTTATTTACTTTTATCCAGTTTTGATTGATGCATTTTACCTGCTCTTATTACTGATTTTTCACAGTTTATATTCACCAATTATTGTGTGTTATTTTTATGATAGATTTTATGCGCGAAATCTCTTTTATCTTTTATTGCATGGGTCGAGTGCTATGTGTACACTTGTCGATTTCGCTGCAGTCTTTTTAGATATCACCATAAAAATCACCCACCTTTTAGGATTTGTTCATTTGACCTTATTTTTGTTTGTCACCACATTCACTTTTATCTCACTTTAGCGCGAGGGACCATAGCAGCTATCTCTAGCTTACTTGCCTCTCTCCAAAGCACAAAGTGTTATTTCTGTTCGCTGTCTACTTCCTCTGTGATTGGCAGGAGTCACTTCTGACAAGTTTTCCTGACATCAAGAGGTAAAAAGGTGACAGGGGAGGGAGCTGCAGCACACAGCCTGTGATTGACAGCCTCAGCTCTGTTGCTGTGTGAAGGGGAGTGTGTCCCTCCAGTTAGCTCTGAGTACTCTCGGTGTAACTGTAGCTCCCCGCCCCCAGCTTTGTGAGTCTGTGAAATCCTTTTCTTTTCCCGAGTTTAGGATGTACATTACAAATAGCTGAAGATGAACAGGTACAACTTGTGTAGGAGGATTTGTTTCATTTCTGTGTATCACCTGAGGCCAGTCATTTCACTGGGTATATGTAAGGGTTTATATCCACTTTTAAAGGATAAGTTCACCTTTTTGTAACCTGTTACATGTTATACCCATATTCACGTGACATGTACCAGTTTACAAATGTACCAGCCCCTTCACCCCCCCCCCCCCCGATCCCCCGTTTTGGCGTGATCTTCCCTCCCCCCGCTCGTCATTCATTCACAGTGTTCTGTGAATGAATGGGCTACAACTACCAACAGCCTTTGCGCATGTTTGCTTGTATTTCTCAATTCACTACCAGGGTGCTGTTGAGCGCTCTTGTATTTCATTGATTCTTCCTTTCAGTGTGAAACTACCTGCCCGTATCGGGTACTAGCAGACAGCTTACACTGTCGGTCTGCAAGAGATCTGCATGGTATCAGCAATCTGCTGACCTGGAGCAATGCTTTCCTTTTACCTGAAAAAAGATGTGCATTTATTATTTTTTGTTAAAAGGTGAACTTATTTATTTGAGGGAGTTGGAGGGCACTAAAAACATGGCTGAACCACACATCCACACTTAGCCTTAGCCCGGGTTCAAACTGCCCACGACTTCCGCGTCAGACCCCCAGAGTAAATTCGGCACGACTTGCATGCAACTTCTTTAACAGAACTCAATGCAAGACGGACCAATTCACACCGATTAGAATGGTTCCATTGTACTGAATGGGGTCTGACTTCTAATGTGACAAAGTGCTCCAAAGTCGGAGCATCAGTGTGAACTGGGCCTAACTGTGAAGATTAGGGATGAGCTCAGGTGTGTTCAAATCCTAGTCCATAATGCCCAAAGCAAGCCCTCCAGGAACCAGTTACTGTACTGGGTCAATTATAAGCAGCCAAGGTGTTCCGCCACCCAGCAGCTTCTACATGCCCATTGTATATGTTTGGCTGCAGGGCAGGGAATGTCCCGGCCATAGATGATTGGCTCAGTACAGATGACAACTCCTTGGTGGCCTTGCACACTTGGGTTTTCATCCTACTCTCATCACACCCAAGGTCATCACTAGTTAAAGCGGAGCTCCACCCAAAAATGGAACTTCCGCTTTAAGGGAAGGTGACCCCCTGACATGTGACATTTGGCATGTCATTTTTATTTTTTTGGGGGGGGGGGGTTCCAGCTCCCACTTCCTCCCGGGGCGCTGGAAGTAAGTTCACCTCTCCCTCCTCTCTCTCGGCAATCATCTGGGACACATCACAGGTCCCGGATGATTGCCCAACCAGTCGCAGCGTGGCTTGCGCATGCGTAGTGGGTGCCCGGTTGTCAAGTGACAATGCCGGCGCCACAGAGAGGAGGGGGAGACGAGCGGGGCTTCGTTCCCCCACATCACTGGACCCTGGGACATAAGTGTCCGATTATTAAAAGTCAGCAGCTGCAGTTTTGGTAGCTGCTGACTTTTAATTTTTTATTTATTTTTTTAGTTGGAACTCCGCTTTAAGATAAGGAGTGGAAAGCACACAAACAGTCTAATGCTACATTTAGACGTGTGTCTAAACTGCTGCGCCTATCTATCTTATAAAAAGTCTGTTAAAATGTCAGGTAACTGTGATGTAAAAAAAATTAGACAAAGATAAATAATTTTAGAACTTTTTCCACCTTCAGTGCCGTTTAACACTGATGCGATGCGAGAACACTGCGAATCCACTGCGTGTTCCCGCATCGCATGTCAGTTCACACTGCCATATGCGAATCGCTGGGGAGTGTCAATACATTGTTAACGACACCCCCAGTTCAGCTTGCATATCGCACTGCGAACTGACAGTTCGGACATGAATCGGATCGCATATGTGTGAACACACATGCGATCCGATTCTGGTCCGAACAGAAAAAAGGGTCCTGTGCGTGTTTGCACCGAATGCGGTGCGATATCATCCATACTATCTCTATGGCTGATATCGCACCGCACAGACATCACATGTAATGTGAACGGCAGTGCGCTGCGAATTACATGCGATGTCGCGATGTTTGGCATCGCACCAGTGTGAACCGGCACTCACTGTGACCTATAAACTGTACAACTCAGTTGAAAAACTGAAATATTTTATGTGGAGGTAAGTAAAAATAAAAAAACCTAAAATAATATGGTTGCATAATGCCCCGTACACACGGTCGGACTTTGTTCGGACATTCCGAAAACAAAATCCTAGGATTTTTTCCGACGGATGTTGGCTCAAACTTGTCTTGCATACACACGGTCACACAAAGTTGTCGGAAAATCCGATTGTTCTAAACGCGGTGACGTAAAACACGTACGTCGGGACTATAAACGGGGCAGTGGCCAATAGCTTTCATCTCTTTATTTATTCTGAGCATGCGTGGCACTTTGTCCGTCGGATTTGTGTACACACGATCGGAATTTCCGACAACGGATTTTGTTGTCGGAAAATTTTATATCCTGCTCTCCAACTTTGTGTGTCGGAAAATCCGATGGAAAATGTGTGATGGAGCCTACACACGGTCGGAATTTCCGACAACAAGGTCCTATCACACATTTTCCGTCGGAAAATCCGACCGTGTGTACGGGGCATAAGTGTGCACACGCTTAAACTAATACTTTGTTGAATCCCCTATTGATTTTATTACAACACTCAGTCTTTTGGGGTATGAGTCTTTGAGCATGGCACATCTTGACTTGGTAATATTTGCCCACTCTTCTTTGCAAAAACACTCCAAATCTGTCAGATTGCGAGGGCATCTTCTGTGCACATACCTCTTCAGATCACCCCACAGATTTTCAATGGTATTCAGGTCTGGGCTCTGGCTGGGCCATTCCAAAACTTTAATCATCTTCTGGTGCAGCCATTCTTTTGATTTGGATGTATGCTTTGGGTCGTTGTCATGCTAAAAGATGAAGTTCCTCTTATTGTTCAGCTTTCTAGCAGTAGCCTGAAAAAAAAAAAATCTTCGATTCTCTTAAAAAAAAAACTCGATTCACGATTCGAATCGAGTTTTTTTTTTTTTTTTTCTTTGGAAACCGCGCCGGACCTGAGACACTGCGGGCACGAGCTTTTAGGCGAGGCCGCGGCTTCGGCCTAGTCCGCGGCTTCCAGCCTCGCAGACTGGGCAGAAGCCGCGGCCTCACCTAAAAACTCATGCCCGCAGCGCCTCAGGACTGGCGCGGTGAAAATAAAAAATCTAAAAAAATCGATTTGCTTAAATTTTGAATCGATTTGACCTCTCAACTCGATTCAAGATTTAAATCGATTTTTTCCTCAGCCCTAGCCTGAAGGTTTTGTGCCAATATTGACTGGTATTTGGAACTGTTTATAGTTCCCTGTTCCAGCAGAGGAAAAACAGCCCCAAAGCATGATGCTGCCACCACCATGCTTCACGATGGGCATGGTGTTCTTTTGGTGATGTTCAGTATTGTTTTTTTGCCAAACCTATCTTTTCAAATTATGGCCAAAAAATTCAACCTTGGTTTTATCAGACTATAACACATTTTCCCACATGCTTTTGGGAGACTTCAGATGTGTTTTTGCAAAAATTTAGCCCGGCTTGGATGCTTTTCTCCATGAGAAAAGGCTTCTGTCTTGTCACTCTACCCCATAGCCCAGACATATGAAGAATATGGGAGATTGTTGTCACATGTACCACACAGCCAGTACTTGCCAGATATTCCTGCAGCTCCTTTAATGTTGCTGTAGGCCTCTTGGCAGCCTCCCTGACCAGTTTTCTGTTCCTCTTTTCATCAATTTTTGGGGGACGTCCAGTTCTTGGTAATGTCACTGCCATATTTTCTCCACTTGATGATGACTGTCTTACCTGTGTTCCATGGTATATCTAATGCCTTGGAAATGCTTTTGTACCCTTCTCCTGACTGATACCTTTTAACAATGAGATCCCTCTGATGCTTTAGAAGCTCTCTGCGGACCATGGCTTTTGCTGTAGGATGCGACTAAGAAAATGTCAGAAAAGACCTACTAGAACAGCTGAATTTTATTTGGGGTTAATCAGAGGCACTTTAAATGATGGCAGTGTGTACTGACTCCTATTTAACATGAGTTTTAAATTGAATGTGATTGCTTCATTCTAATCACGGCTACATCCCAAGTTGTAAGAGGGTGCGCACACTTATGCAACCACATTATTTTAGTTTATTTATTTTTGCTTCCCAAGATTTCAGTTTGTCAACTGAGTTTTACAGTCTATAGATCACATTAAAGGTGGGACAAGTTCTGAAATTATTTATCTTTGTCTAATTTTTTTACATTACAAAAACCTGACATTTTAACAGGGGTGTGTAGACTTTTTATATCCACTGTGTATATTTCTCTATCTCAATGTAAAGTAGTGAGTGTACAGCTTGTATAACAGTGTAAATTTGCTGTCCCCTCAAAATAACTCAACACACAGCCATTACTGTCTAAACCGCTGGCAACAAAAGTGAGTACACCCCTAAGTGAAAATGTCCAAATTGGGCCCAAAGTGTCAATATTTTGTGTGGCCACCATTATTTTCCAGCACGGCCTTAACCCTCTTGAGCATGGAGTTTACTGGAGCTTCACAGGCTGCCACTGGAGTCCTCTTCCACTCCTCCTCCATGATGACACCACGGAGCTGGTGGATGTTATAGACCTTGCGCTCCTCCACCTTCCATTTGAGGATGCCCCACAGATGCTCAATAGGGTTTAGGTCTGAAGACATGCTTGGCCAGTCCATCACCTTTACCCTCAGCTTCTTTAGCAAGGCAGTGGTCGTCTTGGAGGTGTGTTTGGGGTCGTTATCATGTTGGAATACTGCCCAGCGGCCCAGTCTCTGAAGGGAGGGGATCATGCTCTGCTTCAGTATGTCACAGTACATGTTGGCATTCATGGTTCCCTCAATGAACTGTAGCTCCCCAGTGGCGGCAGTACTTGTGCAGCCCCCAGACCATGACACTCCCACCATCATGCTTGACTGTAGGCAAGACACACTTGTCTTTGTACTCCTCACCTGGTTGCCACCACACACGCTTGTCACCATCTGAACCAAATAAGTTTATCTTGGTCTCATCAGACCACAGGACATGGTTCCAGTAATCCATGTCCTTAGTCTGCTTGTCTTCAGCAAACTGTTTGCGGGCTTTCTTGTGCATCATTTTTAGAAGAGGCTTCCTTCTGGGACGACAGCCATGCAGACCAATTTGATGCGGTGTATGGTCTGAGCACTGACAGGCTAACCCCCCCCCACCCCTTCAACCTCTGCAGGAATGCTGGCAGCCCTCTCCCGTCTATTTCACAAAGACAACCTCTGGATATGACGCTGAGCACCGTGCACTCAACTACCTTTGTTGACCATGACGAGGCCTGTTCTGAGTGGAACCTATACTGTTAAACCGCTGTATGGTCTTGGCCATCGTGCTGCAGCTCAGTTTCAGGGTCTTGGTAATCTTCTTATAGCCTAGGCCAGTGATGGCAAACCTTGGCGCCCCAGATGTTTTGGAACTACATTTCTCATGATGCTCATGCACTCTGCAGTGTAGATGAGCATCATGGGAAATGTAGTTCCAAAACATCTTGGGTGTCAAGATTTGCCACCACTGGCCTAGGCCATCTTTATGTAGAGCAACAATTCTTTTTTTTCAGATCCTCAGAGTTCTTTGCCATGAGGTGCCATGTTGAACTTCCAGTGACCAGTATGAGGGAGTGAGAGCGATAACACCAAATTTAACACATCTGCTCCCAATTCACACCTGAGACCTTGTAACATTTACGAGTCACATGACACCAGGGAGGGAAAATGGCTAATTGGGCCTTTTTACTTAGGGGTGTACTCACTTTTGTTGCCAGCTGTTTAGACATGAATGGCTGTGGGTTGAGTTATTTTGAGGGGACAGCAAATTTACACTGTTATACAAGCTGTACACTCACTACTTTACATTGTAGCAAAGTGTCATTTCTTCAGCGTTGTCACATGAAAAGATATAAAATATTTACAAAAATGTGAGGGGTGTACTCACTTTTGTGAGATACACACTATATATATATATATATATATATATATATATATATATATATATATATATATATATATATATATATATATATATATATATATATATATATATATGTATATACACACACACCTTCCTATGTATTTACTAATGCTAGCACCATAAGGCTTGAAAATACCGTATTTAATGTTGATAGGGAGAGTTTAGCTTTGCTTTAAATCCTTCATCAGGTAGATGGGAGTTCACAATGTTTGTAATTTTAACAATGTCCCAGAGTTGGAGTTTAAGCTCAACCGACAACTACTGTATATAGTGTGAAGATCTATCTTGGTGGATATACTGCACATTGTTCAATGAAAGTGTTCAATTCAATTATTTGTTATTGAACATTTCAATTATTCAATGTAAGTAGATCTAAACAATATCTGGAAGAAATGCAGTTTGCTAAATCACTGTTTATCATAGACCATTACTTTGTTTTTTTGTTCCATAAAATACTGTTTCCTCCTTCTTCTCTTTTTTTTTTTTTTTTCCTTCATTGCTTATCTACTCTAACCTGTTCCAGCTACTTTAAAGAGGCTGTAAACCTCCATGGGGAAGTTGTACCTCTAGGTAAGCCTAGAATAAGGCTAACCTATAGGTACTGTAAATATTTCCTAAACGTGCGCCATTTAGGAGATATTTACTGTCTACTGCACCAATGACATGCGCTCTGAAGGAACGGCCGCTTGTGTCGTTTCTTCAGGAGACTGTGCCGTGACCGGCGGCTCCCATGCGCATGCGGCTTTGGCCAGTCACAGAGCCTGAGTCCGTGGCCCCGGATAGAAGACGAGCGAAGATGGATGTGGCCTGCAGCTGGGACAACCCTGAGCTTCGTTTGCAGTAAGTGTCACATAATGTGCGAGTATGCATACTCGCACATTATGCCTTTTTTACTTTGCAGGGTTGAAGAAAGGAAGAAAAACCTACCGAGGTTTACTTCCTTTTTAATGTTTACATGCATATGCTACAGCGTTGGCTGCACTTCATTGCTCTGGGCCGGTCAGCTGAGTTTGACAACAGTGGATGAGGCCTGTTATGTGTGTCTGTGTCACTACCTGTAGCCCCAGCTAGGGATGAGTGTGACAGGCTGATGATGCTGGAGTGTAATTGTGAGTCAGTTGTCACCCCCATAACAGAAAGTGCCTGAACAGGACTTATTATGACAGGATCACTACGTATTAATTTTAAAGTGGCTGTGAACTGCAGACATGAAATATGAACAAAGCATATCCCTAGTGTGCACTTGTCTCAATTAAGAACACTTTGGCCTGGTTCTCATCTATACATTTTTTTTTGTGCGTTTTCAGTTTTGCAGAAACACACTACAGTCCATTTAACATGGTTTCCTATGGATGTAGTTCACATCTCTTTCTGGTTTTTAGTTCCATAGACTTCAATGGATCAAAAATGTGTATTGAAAAACGCAAAATTCACCTGCAATATGCAAACTACAACCTGCATAGGTGTCAATCAGGCCTTAGTGTTTTCTGTCTGCTGCTTCCTTTCTCTGCTATCAGAATAAGTCACTTCTGACAAATACTGCAGCTGCTGACTTTTAAAATAAGGACACACACACCTGTCCAGGGTGCCTGCAATGTCGGCACCTGAAGCTGATCTATCCCTCGGCTGTCGGGTGCTGCCGACGCTGTCTTCGGTAAGGGAATCAGGAAGTGAAGCCTTGCGGCTTCACTCCCTGGTTCCCTACTGCGCATGCACGACTCGCGCTATACCACTGGTCCCTGCTGTCTTCTGGGACCTGTGTGTCTCCCAGAAGACAGCGGGGGGGACGGAGAAGGTACCGGAGTGGCGTAGATACCCGCGGGTGGCTTGGGTATCTATGCCCGGAAGTGGGAGCAAAATACCTGTATTAGACAGGTATCTGCTCCCCCCCCCTCCCCCCTGAAAGGTACCAAATGTGACACCGGAGGGGGAGAGGAACCGGAAAAGCGGAAGTTCCATTTTTGGGTTGAACTCTGCTTTAATCACTGCTGGGTTTTTTATTTAAAAAAAAATTAAAAATAAAAAAAAGTTTTTCTTTGTTTCTGTAAATCTTGTAAATGAGTAATTTTTATCTTTCACTGATGGGCGCTGATGGGGCGGCACTTATGGGCACTAATATGTGGCACTGATGGGCGGCACTGATGGGCATTAATGGGAAACACTGATAGCCGGCACTGGGCACTGATTGGTGGGCACTGATTGCTGGCGCTTTATGGTAATCAGGGCACTGATGATCAGTGCCCTGATTACCTGTCTTGCTGTCCCCTGCTAGGAGATGGCGCTGAAAGGCTCTCCTCACCAAACACTCTGTGCGAGGCGATGAGAGCCGTTTACCGGCACTTCCATGTTTACATGTGACTGGGTTTGATCGGACACAGCCGATCACATGGTTAAAGAGCCACGTCATTGGCTCTTTACAGAGATCAGGGTCGCGCTGTGTCCTAGCAACACAGCACGGCCGTTCTGGGACCATGTCCTATGATGTCCACCCAGAACGAGACCCACACCGTCCCACGGTCATTTGACGGTGGGCGGGCGGCAAGTGGTTAACATTGGCGTCTATGGGAAATCTTGGTCAGCTTGGCTTGACGCTGCTCCTGCACCACAAGTGACAGGGACACCAAACTTGGGGAGCACTGAAAGGGGACCCAGGACTACAACATATCTGATTTTGGGGTCGGCCAGCTTGCCTAGGTAATCTTCCATGTCATAGTTACTAGAAAAATTCTAGAAAATTGGTTCCTGCACTACTTTTCCGATTTTCATCGCGATTTGCATATCCTATTAAACAAAGCCACAATGATATCGGAGGTGCAAATCACACTGATCTGGGGCTGAAGTAGCGAGATTTTGAAGGCGCACTGGTGCGAACCGGGGCTTAAGGAAAAGGGCTGTGTTCACTTTCTAGAAATCTTTGGATGCTTTAGTGTTGCACAATATTTATTTTATGCTGCTTGTGGAAATTTGGTTGGCTGGGCTGCCCACAAGTAAGCCTTCTAGTGTTTGATTTGTGATAGTGTACATAGTGTAAACCCGGTTTTGTGACTCTCTGTACAAGGCTGCCTGTCGTTATGTACAAGAATATCATTTGTTTGGGGAAAAGGCTATTGGACAAATATCCAAACAAGTCTTAATGCCTGAAACTAGTTTTACTACTTCAGCATGTTAGTAAAACTGTACGTATCTTTGCAAGATACTTAGTTCATCCAGGTAAATTATACCTTTTTTTTTTTTTTTTTTTTTCTCAGGATAAATGTGGCCCCACATGGTACTTAATGTCATCGGATAGCTCCAGTGTTGTGTTGTTTTTCCTTCCCCTTTTTTTTTTAATTAAAAAAAATAAATAAATAAAAAATCTATTTCTTGCAATTACCATCATCCACCACCAAAGAGCCACCTTAAAGCGGTAGTAAACCCGCTGACTTTTTTTTTTTTTTTTTTCTACACCTGTAAGGGAAAAGGCATAACGAGCTAGTAGACACCGCCTACAAGCTCATTATGAAATACTTTAGAACGGTATCTCACCCGGTCCACGCCAAGGGAGCTGACATTTTCCCTCGGCGTGTCTTCCGGGTATCGCGGCTCCAACGCTGTGAGTGGCCAGAGCCGCAATGTCGTCACTCCCGCGCAAGTCAGCGACTCATTGCGAGGGGAATATCTCCTAAACCGTACAGGTTTAGGAAATATTCTTTTTACCTACAGGTAAGCCTTATTATAGGCTTACCTGTAGGTAAAAGTAAAAAAAAAAAAGACTTTACTACCGCTTTAAGTAAATTCTCCTACACTTGACAATTGCAGAAATACCACGTGTGTACATTATTTGTAGTAGGGCCCAGAAACAACAGTTCCCTTTTTTTCCTTCTCCATCCTACCTAAGGCTAGGTTCTCACGGATGCAACACAGTTTTGATCTGATTTTCATTGTGACTCTGTAGTGCAGCTGCAGTGCAACTTTGTAAGTTTTTATGATACTCCTTTTTTTTTAATGCATGTTTTACCACTGTAATTCATCCAACTCATACCTGCTGTCAGTAGCAGGGATGAGTCAACAACTGATGATGCTACTGACAGCAGGGATGAGCTATCAGTTAAGGTGACGGCACCTGCTGGCGTCCTAAGAACAATGAGCCATCCCTGCTGTCAGGAAATGTAAACAAAAGAGCCCTTTAGGTCTGGTATGCATTTTGAAGGGGACCTTATGCCAAAATAGACAAAACAAATGCGTTTTGTCTGTTATGGGTTTTAAGGTGAGATCACCAGGTGGCCCCGCCCCTTTGTATAATTAGCGGCGGAGGGGGAGCGGTGCTGTCATTCTGTGAGTGTCGAGCGACAGGAGCAATCATGTTCGTGGGCAGCGTTTTTTCTTTTTTGCACGGGTCATTGTGATTGACAATGAATTTGCATCAGCAGACATTTTTATTTATTTTTTAAATAAAAGACCGTCTTGTGGTTTTATTTACTGGTGAATGTGTAGAGGTACTATATACCTCCTACTCATTCCCATGGAGGGGGGGAGGTGATCTGCCAGGCCGCATGGATAGCTTGGATAAGGGTCTGGTATGGGTTTTGGGGGAGACCCAACACTTTATTTTTGGTGTAAGGACCCTTGACAGAAAGGGATGAGTTACTAGTTAAGAGCCAACACCAGCTGGCATCCTAACAACCAGCACAAATCGCAAGCAAAAATGCAACACCGAAAACATGTAGATGCGATTTTTTTAATCGTTTCCTTAGAAATGTACTACAAAATTGCACCAAAGTAGTACAGAACCCATTGATGCAGTGGGAAGCTCTCCCGCTGAGCAGGCGGATTTGCTTTACTGAGTCTGAAGGGGCCTTACCCAGCCAGGTAGGTAGTAGTAATTTTAGGAGGTAATCAATGGCAGCCTACACGTTTTTCTCAGTACGAGTTTACTTTTAAATTGGGGATGCACCGATACTGTTTATTTTTTTGTTTTTTTAAGCATGAGTACATTTTGTGGCGCTATTTGAGCCCATACAAAATGAATGGGCTCAAATCCCACTGCAAAGAATAACATGCAATTTAAACAGGAATGCATTGTGATTCCTGTCCGAATTGCATTTGGCTTCCTCCACCACTCCTGTGTGAACCCAGGCTGAAGTCACTACGTCAAGGCTGGGCTCACACGAGCAGTGGGAAAAGCACATGTGATTCAGACAGGAGTCACACCGCATTCCTGTTCAAATTGCATGCAATTGTTTGCAGTGCGAATTGAGCCCATCCATTTTGAAAAGTATTGGTATCAGGTATCAGAGCATTAGTAAGAGTACTCGTGTAAATGCTGGGTACCGGCACCATTGCAACCCTACTTTAAATAGCTGAACAACTAAGATGTTGTGTTTCTTGAAGCTGCCATTTTACTAGTTCTAAATTTACTATAAACACACCTTTTTTATATGTAGACTGGGAATAGAGATTGTGGCAAGGTTTTCTGGGTTCTTTATTGTCCTCATTTTAAACGTGCCTTGTGTATAATTAATGATGTACTTGTGTTCGTTTTACAGCATCAATTTCCTTCCTGCTATCAAATTGCCCTAGCTGCTGCAGCATACCAATTAGAAAGAGATCTCGGCACCTTGGTTTTTACATGATGATAAAGCTTTTGTGCATTTATTTTTAAAAATGTCCCCATTTTTAGCAGATAAATGTACATGTCCCCATGTAAAGCAGATAAATATGTTATTCTCATGAAAAAAGTGCTAATAACTTTATTCAAAAACCCAACTTTTACCGTTTTGCACAGCATGTGTAATAGTGAGAATCTCTGTTGTCTGTATCCCTGGTAGAGGAGTTTTTTAACCCATTTCCTGTTCTGTCTGACATCCACCATATGAACAGTAAGCAAAGGGAAATCTCTCCAACCGGACTCGGACAGCAATAAAAACCTTACAGAGGTTGTAAAGGCACAAGTTTTTTTTACCTTCATGCATTCTATGCATGAAGGTAAAAAACCTTTGTGCAGGAGCCCCCCTAATACTTACCTGAGCACCCTCTCGATCCAGCTATGTATACGAGAGCCTTGCCTCTCCAGGGACTCTCATTCCTGATTGGCTTTTGGCGCCTGCTGCTGTCCATCACAGCCAGTGAGCCAATCAGGAGATGAAGGGGGCGGGGCCGAGCCACAGCTCCGTGTGTGAATGGATACACAGAATGGCGGGAAGGAGGAGCTGCAGGAACCTGGGAGGAGCACTGGTGTGTAGTAGAGAAGTATAAAATGTTTGTTATAAAAAAACAAAAAAAAAAACAAGGCTTTAATACCACTTTAAGTTAAGGTGTACTAAAATCTTTGCACTGTATATTTACATCTAGAGAATTCTTTTTACTTCTCTCAACAAGGTGAAGTTACCCATGCATATGCATAGTTGATAATACCACCCCCATCAAATCATTCTCTGCAGCTATTACCTTTTTGTACCACCACCCCCTCCTTTTAGAATGTAAGCTCTACGAGCAGGGCCCTCCTGTACCTTTTGTATTGAACTGTACTGTAATTGTGTTGTCCCTCCTATACATTGTAAAGCGCTACGTAAACTGTTGGCGCTATATAAATCTTGTATTATAATAATAATGCTATGAATTAATTCCTTTTAATCTTCAATGTAACTTGTATTCTTTTATTTATTTTTTCCTTTACAGTTTTGTATTTCCTTTAGGGACCGGTATTGGATCATCTCAAGGTACGTACGCAATGTGTTATTTATAATCTGGAAAGTTGTTTTGTTGTAACTGCTTCCCACCTGGCTGCCCTGATATCATTATCTGTATCGATAGCCATTGTCTCTGATCACCACCAGTGCTGCCCGTCAGTATCCATAATCACCGCCACACCAATCGGTGTACTAATCACCGCCACCCACTTAGTGTCCCTAATCACTGCCACACCAGATCACTGCATTGCAGCCGTGACGTGTGTACATTCAGGGGCACTGCTTCTACAGCTAAGGGGGTACTAGTTGAGGGGCAGTAAAACCATGCCGCAATCACAAGTTTTTACCGCCCACCACAGTTATCCAATCGCACCACAGTGCTGCCAGACCAGTGTAGCTAAAATTAATGTCCTTGATCACCACCACACCAGACTAGTGTATGCCAGCAACAGTGTTTCTTATCACTGCCACACCAGTTTAAGCCAGCAATGGTGTCACTGGTTTTTGCCACACTAGTCACCAGACCAGTGTAAACCAGCATAAAGCCCCTTTCACACTGGGCCTGTGGGGGCGTTGGTGGTAAAACAGCGCTATTTTTAGCGTTGTTTTAGCGGCGGTATTCGGCCGCTAGCGGTGCGGTTTTTAACCCCCGCTGGCGGCCGAAAAAGGGTTAAAACCACCCGCAAAACGCTGCTACAGCGGCGCTATGCCAGCGGTATAGCAGCGCTGCCCCATTGATTTCAATGGGCAGGAGCGGTTTAGGAGCGGTGGAGACACTGCTCCTTCACCGCTCCAAGGATGCTTTTTGCAGGAGTTTTTTTTTTCTGCCAGCGCACCGTACAGTAACAGTAGCGGCAGTTTTAGGCCGGTTTGCAGGCGCTATTTATAGCGCCTGCAAACCACCCCAGTGTGAAAGGGGCCTTAGTGTTTCTCATCGCTGCTACACAAGTCCCGCTGTCACCAGCTCAGTGCATCCAGCAAGTATTCCTGATCACCCCCACACCAATGTAGTGTGGCCTCAGCCTACCACCGGTACTGACCCTGGCCTGTTTATTGATCTCGTTGCTGCCTGGACGGATTCTTTGCCTGTTTGTGGGTCATGTTATATCTGCAGGCTAAAGCAACCCATCTGCATATCCCACTGACTACGTTCCTGCAAAACACCCGACCCACAGCTGCACTCCCGGAACCACAGGAACTTTTTTTTTTTTTTCCTTTTTTCTTCAGCCTCATGTACTTTCTGGCCACTGAACATGACGTTCCTGCAACAGCCACGTACCAATAGGTTAGGCTTATTTGGCTTATAGAAACTGGGAGTGCCATAGGTGACACTATACTAAGCTATATTCCCTGACCACTAGTACAGAGATGACCATTACAGTACATTGTTTTGACACAGTTGGTTGATTTGTGTGACACACAATTTACAATGTCCGATACTTTATTTCTTATACTCTTTATTAATTTTTTCTTATTACAAAAAAATAAGACCAAAAGCATATATATTACATATGAAGTAACAGAAGTCAACAGGTCCAATTATACAAAAGTACTTTGCTCTCACCATAAAATGAAACGTTGGGACCTGAATCCTATCTGAAACTCCCAATCCCCTTCCCTTGCCCCCTCCCAACCTCCCCTATTTTTTGTCTATTAACCACTTACCGACCAGCCACTGTATATATACGTCCTTTTTTTGAAGATGGATATCTCGGTAACGGCAGCAGCTGCTGCCACAACCAAGGTATCCATCTTTAGGGCCGGCGGTTCTGTACACGATAATGGTGGTCTCAGCGGCAGGTTCGCCGCGAGATCACCGTTATCGGCGGCGGGAGAGGTGCCACCCCCCCCTCCCGCCGCTCTTCCGCCGCTTACCGGAGCGGTCAGTAGCGGCGGAGGCGATCGGGTCCTTTCCCTTCTTAGGTATGGAGACGAGTGAGGCTAAGATGGCCCCCACCCGTCTCCATACCATGTGACAGCTGAAGCGACGTCATTACGTCGGCTCCGCCCACTTGTCTTAAAGGCACAAATTTTTTTGTGTCATTTTTTTAAACGACTTTTTTTTTTTTTTTTTTTGCATTAAAGTCTAAATATGAGATCTGAGGACTTTTTGACCCCAGATCTCACATTTTAAGAGGAGCTGTCATGCTTTTTTCTATTACAAGGGATGTTTACATCCCTTGTAATAGGAATAAAAGTGATCCAAATTTTTATTTTTTTTTTAAAAACAGTGAAAAAATAAATAAAATAAAGTAAAATAAATAAGAAAAAAAACCAAAACATTTTTTAAAGCGCCCTGTCCCGACGAGCTCGCGCGCAGAAGCGAACGCATACGCAAGTAGCGGCCGCATATGAAAACGGTGGTCAAACCACACATGTGAGGTGTCGCTGCGACCGGTAGAGCGAGAGAAATAATTCTAGCCCTAGACCTCCTCTGTAACGCAAAACATGCAACCTGTAGAATTTTGTAAACGTCGCCTATGGAGATTTTTAAGGGTAAAAGTTTGACACCATTCCACGAGCGGGTGCAATTTTGAAGCGTGACATGTTGGGTATCAATTTACTTGGTGTAACATTATATTTCACAATATAAAAAAAAAAATTGGGCCAACTTTACTGTTGTCTTATTTTTTTTTATTCAAAAAAGTGAATTTTTTCCAAAAAAAGTGCGTTTATAAGACCGCTGCGCAAATACGTGCAAAAAAAAGTATTGCAGTGACCGCCATTTTATTCTCTAGGGTGTTAGAAAAAAGACAACATATAATGTTTGGGGGTTCTAAGTAATTTTCTAGCAAAAAAAAATGTTTTAAATTTGTATACACCTAAAATCCAAAACGAGGCTGGTCTTAAAGTGGTTAAAAGGGTGCGTAATCGGGATATTATGCTAGTACCGCATCCATTGTTAAATCACTTTTCACTAGTTCTCCTATGCCTTCACATTGTACAGGTGGGTAACCCAGTATCTTAGGCCCTTCTCAGGTTAAATCTAGGTCAGGGGGTCAGGGGGTTGTGTCCGACCAGTGTAGCCAGGGACTCCAGATCTTTGTGAATTTATCAGGACTACCCCTCCTGGTATAGACTGTTTTTTCTGTCCACACTAACTTGTCCATTGTCCTAAGCCAGTCCTCGATAATTGGAGGAGTGGTAGACAGCCAAGACTGCGCTATTAATTTCCAGGCCTGATAAAGGCACCTCGCTATAGCAATTTTCTTATTGTTACACCCAATATTTTCCCCCATCAGGCCAAGAATACATACCCTGGCCTCCTGCTTCAGCTTAATTTTAAACCTAGCTCCTATAGTCCTAGTTATTCCTGACCAGTATCTCGCCAGTTTTGGACATCCCCACACCATGTGTATTAGGTCACCTGTATCCAGACATCTAGTGCACTTATCATCCAGTCTGCGTCCGAACCTGAATAATCTCTTAGGGGTGTAGTAAGCCCTATGTATCAAAAAAAGGTGCGACGCCTGCTGCGATGGGGAAACCGACACCAATGGGCTAGTCTTCAAAATTCCTTTCCACTGACTGTCCGTAATCTCCCCCACATCCACCACCCACCTCTCCCTGACCCCCAGAGTCATTTGTTGAGCAAGCAGCCTTTCAGAAATTTGTCCACTTATTATCAAACCCTTGGTGGTATTTGCTCTAATAATTTTATTGAGGAGTGGTGCATTAGGCAGTTACTAAATTGACTGTCAAGTAAGTGTAAAATGTATTATTTGGAATACCATATTCTCGCTTCAGCTCAGTGAAGGATTTCAGATTGCTACCCTCATAAAGCTGCGCCAGCCTGCATAATCCGTGACGGACCCATATCCAGTTTTTTTTCCAGTGTTAACAGCTCCTTCAAGCCCTTTTTATTCCATATGGGTGAGAATTCAGTGGGTCCTCCATAACCCATAATCCTCTTAGTAGCCTGCCAGACTTTAATGACTAATTTTATATGTTGGTGATCCTACCCGGAATGTCCCAGCCTCTAACGCCTCTGCCAAAGATTCGTGTGGGGTATCATGCGTCATAAGTTTCCCGTTAGTATTCAACATGCCTTGAGATTCGCAGCCTCCTAGATGTTGCAATTGAGCCGCCAAGAAGTAACTATAAGGGAGAGGTACTGCCAACCCCCCTTCCCCAACCGGGCGCTGTAGCGTTTGTAATCTAATCCTTGCCTGCCCTTTCTTCCATATCAGTTCTCTAAATAAGGAATTTTATTTTTAGAAACCACCTCTTCCCGATCCAGATTGGGGAGTTGTGGAGTACATACAATAGTTGTGGCATCCATACCATCTTAATCAAGTTAGTTCTACTTGCCAGGGATAACGGGAGTTGGCACTAGATAGCACTTTTCCTTCAAAATTTTTCCAGTAAAGGTACTAAATTATCCCCGATATATTGTGCAGGGTCACAAGCAAGGGGAATTACTAAGGGGAAGGGTGGGACTTTAAATGAAACATGTGACCGCAAACAGGTAATAGGGTGAACATAGAGGAATTTATTACCGTAATACTAAAGCATACACATTGCAACCGTAATATACATACAGTAAAACAATTCATGCATAGTTACATAGATAAAATCATAATTGAATGAAATATACTATACATTGTAATGTTCATACAATCAATGGATAGGTAACAATGGTAAAACATAAAAAAGGTATGGAAATTGATGACACAAGATACCACTTGTAATAATTCCCTAGTGCACCACAAACAAAGTTAGGTAAAATGTTGTTAAAAACGGTAATGCCTGCTGGACCTAAGGCCTCGCTGGACCTGTGGGGGGGTTAAAATATGGTATAATTGATAGGGACTGGTGAGAAAGTAGGACACGGCAATTGGTGGCTCAACGCGTTTCGTGGCTTCCATGCCACTCGTCAGGAGCAAGCACGTGTAATCTGAAATTATATAGGAATAAAATAAATGGAGGAAAACAAAAGAAATGATCATGGGGGAGCATGGTAATTGAGCCCCCTGCAACTAGTATAAAGGAATACTCACTAAGAGACTGGGCACTGATAGTATGGCGGGGGGATACCGCAGGCCATCCAGGGTACCCCCAACGGGAGCCGAGGCGGAGAGCCCCGCGGGGACGGAAGCAGGCGCCAACCAGGGTAGGCATGGGGACCGAGGATGATCTATGGAGGTGAACAAGAGGTGGGTGAAAAAAGGTGAGCAAAAAGGAGAGGGAGGAGGGGAGGAAAGAGAACCCTGGGGACATAGAGTGAAGGGAGAAACATAGTGGAGGACATGGGAGGAGAAACAGTGACCTGGAAGTAGGTGCAGAGTGGGTGGAGAGTGAGAAAGCGTAACAGTGCAGTGACCAGCCAAGGTGAAGAGTGCTAGTGATAGGTGTACCTGAAAAAGAAGATTGGGGTTCCAGAGGGAGGAAGGTTCCCAAAACGTGTGAAATAGGAGCTGTGAACATCCTCGAATGCCCAGGCCGCCCCGGAGAGCGTCCATATAACGCCGCCACGGGGCCGCCCACCAACGTCACGCCGTGTAGCGGGGGGAGGGGCACCGCGAGTCGGACGATTGTCCGGCACAGCGGCACAGGAAAACTCCCCATTAGCCCACGAGTATGGAAACAAACAACTGCGCATGAGGCGCCACCGAAGGGATCATCCTCGGTCCCCATGCCTACCCTGGTTGGCGCCTGCTTCCGTCCCCGCGGGGCTCTCCGCCTCGGCTCCCGTTGGGGGTACCCTGGATGGCCTGCGGTATCCCCCCGCCATACTATCAGTGCCCAGTCTCTTAGTGAGTATTCCTTTATACTAGTTGCAGGGGGCTCAATTACCATGCTCCCCCATGATCATTTCTTTTGTTTTCCTCCATTTATTTTATTCCTATATAATTTCAGATTACACGTGCTTGCTCCTGACGAGTGGCATGGAAGCCACGAAACGCGTTGAGCCACCAATTGCCGTGTCCTACTTTCTCACCAGTCCCTATCAATTATACCATATTTTAACCCCCCCACAGGTCCAGCGAGGCCTTAGGTCCAGCAGGCATTACCGTTTTTAACAACATTTTACCTAACTTTGTTTGTGGTGCACTAGGGAATTATTACAAGTGGTATCTTGTGTCATCAATTTCCATACCTTTTTTATGTTTTACCATTGTTACCTATCCATTGATTGTATGAACATTACAATGTATAGTATATTTCATTCAATTATGATTTTATCTATGTAACTATGCATGAATTGTTTTACTGTATGTATATTACGGTTGCAATGTGTATGCTTTAGTATTACGGTAATAAATTCCTCTATGTTCACCCTATTACCTGTTTGCGGTCACATGTTTCATTTAAAGTCCCACCCTTCCCCTTAGTAATTCCCCTTGCTTGTGATATGAATTGGGATGGAAACACATGACCTTACCAGATCATGGTTTCATTTAAAGTCCCTAGGGATGGAAATAGGTGTCCTTACCAGGTCATAATTTCCCTACAGTCCCTACAAAACCCCCCTCTTGCTTGAACATATTGTGCAGGGTCCTTTGAGATAACTATACCCAAATAGCGCATCTTCTCCACTACCCTCAATCTCAGTATATCCCCCCTGCGACTATTGCATGTTGAATCCAACGGGAGCAGTGTTGATTTTTCCCAATTAACTACCAGGCCCGATGAGCTCCCAAATCTTTCCACTAACTGTATTGCTCTTTCAAGGGATGGCCCCATATCCCCAAGAAAAAGCAGCACATCATCAGCATAAAGTGCCACTTTTTCCAGCCCATTCCTCCCTCCAAATCCCTGTATTCCAGGCGAGTGTCTTATTACCTCTGCTAGTGGCTCCATTGCTAGAGCGAATAACAGGGGCGAGAGGGGACATCCCTGCCTCGTCCCTCTCTCAAGGGATAACCACTCCGTATATTCGCTATTGATCTTTAACCTAGCTCTTGGATAGGAATATAGGGTTTTCACCCATTTAATAAATTTTGGGCTAAACCCAAACCTCTCCAACACCCACCAGAGATACCCCCACTCCAGGCTATCAAATGCCTTGGCGATATCTAAAGCGAGGACCGCCCTGGAGCTCCTGCTCCCTGCCGGGGACTGGAGGTTCAGGTATGCCCTTCTAACATTAACACTGGTAGATCTGTTTGGGATAAACCCTGACTGGTCCGGGTGCACTAACTCTGATATACATTTGTTTAACCTAGTAGCTATTCCTTTTGCCAAGATTTTTATGTCCGAGCATAGTAACGAAATTGGCCTGTATGAGGCTGCTTCAAGGTGATCTTTCCCCTCCTTCTTAATCAGGACTATGTTGGTCTCTGTCATTGAAGAGGGCAAACTGCCGTCAGTAATCGCCCAGTTCAATGTCTTCAAAAGTTCGGGGAGTAACGCCTCTCCATAATATTTATAAATTTCCACAGGTAGGCCATCAGGGCCTGGGGCTTTCTGGTTAGGCATATCTGCTACTGCTTGCTGTACTTCTTCAAGGGTTATGGGGGAGTCCAAACCCGTTCTTTCATTTTCAGAAAGATATGGCAGGCTGACACCCTCTAAGAGGTTCTCTATCTCTGTCACTTCTAATTGTTGTTGTGATTTATATAAGTTACTATAATATTCAAAGAACACTTTGTTGACCGTCGAGGGGTCCGACGAGATTTCCCCACTGGAGGTCCAGATCGCAGCTATCATTGAGGAGGATGAGTTAGTATCAGCTAGTAATGCCAACGTACGGCCCACTCTTTCCCCTTCTCCAAAGTATCTCTGCCTCTGGAATAATATTTTGTTTTCAGCATTTTTGAGAATGTCCATTTTATACTCCTGTTGCTTTTTTACCCAGAGCTCCTGTTTCCCTGGACTTGGGTCTTGGGTCCGCCGCATATTGTTTTTCTAACTCCAGCACCTCTTTCCTAATCTGTTCCCCCTTTTCTCTTGATTGTCTCTTAGTCCATGTTATTCTCTGTAGAAGAATACCCCTCAAAAATGCTTTCAGGGAATCCCAGACCACCCCCTGCGGTGCAGACCCTGAATTAATTACAGCGAATTCTTTTATTTTTTCTATTATATCTTCCTTTTTTCCTATGATCTCCAACCATGTTGGGTTTAGTGCCCATAGTCTCTCAGTGCATCTAGCGCGGGTATTTATCGTCAGCATCAATGGCGAATGGTCCGATATCCCTCTCGGCCTATACTCTACTTTTTCTAGTAGGGATAACACCCCCCTATTTCCCAAAGCCATGTCTATGCGAGAGAGAGTGCGGTGTGACCCCGAGAAACAAGAGTACTGCCGCTCCTCTGGGTTGCAGATTCTCCAGAGGTCGCACCACCCGATCTCTTCGAGCAGCTGAGTGAGCCATCCCTCTGCTGCCCTGTCCTCCCTATCCCTTGGGGGAAACCTGTCAATTTTGCCAATAAGAACCATATTGAAATCCCCCATGACTATAACGGGGCATCCCTTTTATCCTCAACATATTCTAAAAGGCAGTACAGGATCTCCATCTTAAAGGGAGGGGGAATATACACATTGGCTATGACAAAAGATTTACCCTCTATTGTACAAAATAAGAAAACATAGCAACCCAGTGTATCGATCTTGACGTCCCTACAGGAGAACACCAGTCCCTTTTTGACCAATATACACACTCCTCTCGAATAGGAAGTGTGTACTGAGTGAAATTGAGCTTGAAATTTTTTATACCCGATTTAATAATTTAGACTCATTGGTCAGGTGTGTCTCCTGTAGGCACACCAGATCCACGCCCTGGGATTCCAACTCTGAGAGTACGGTGGCTTTTTTAATGGGATCCCCCATACCCCGGATGTTCCATGATATTATTCCCACCATTCTAGCTCGCCCTTAAGTTATAAACAAAAATACATGAATCTCTGCAGAAAAAAAAAATAAAATAAAAAAAACAACAAAAAGCAGGGAAATAGAGATCTACCTCTTGTGGCAGTAAACACTAAAGCTCCCTTAATTAATTAAACCCACCAATAAAATATTTATTTGCTTAACCTCCAGTGCTCTAATCCACACCATTATAGAAAAATAAAAATTCAAATACATAATTTCCCGACTATTTGAGCCTACTAAATTTACTCTTACAAATATTAATTGTGAGTAAGTGTCTCGAAAACCTATGTGATAATTTAATCTTTACCCTTTGCGGCTTTTGTAATAGTGTACTGCACCCCTTTGATATTATTTGAATTTTGCATACATCTTTACCCTTGTGCCCACCCTTCCCCCTCCCCCCTGCCTTTCTTGGCCTACCCTGGGAGCATTCTTTGTGACCCATCTAACCCTACCAACCAACTCTTTCCCCCCCTTCCTCACCCAGGCAGGGATAAAGAAAGAAAACTTTCCCCTGCTTGGTTTTCCCAACCCTCCCGCACTACCCTCCCCCCCTACAACCTCTGTCCCCTGTTGTGCTGCTAACCACAAAACAATCATCCTCCACCATTTGTAAATACTCATATGGAGTTTTCTCCAATACATCAATCGCCCCCTCTCCCTCTCCAATCCCTGCTGCATAAAAAAAAAAGAACAAAAAATCAACTAATAATAATACTCCAGCTCTAAAAGTTCTTTTTGTTTTCTTCCAGCCATTTTGTGGCCCTATCGACTGAATCAAAGAATTGTGTCCCTCCTGGAGCATCGATACGTAGTCGCGCCGGGTAGAGCAGTGCATATGATATTTTCATACTCCTTAGGCTGCGCTTAATTTCAGCAAATCCTGCCCTTTTCTTTTGCAGATCCGGGGAATAATCTGGGTAGATTGAAATTCTAGTGTCTTTGTAGAAGATATCCCCCTTTTCCCTGGCTTTTTGCATTAGTACTGTCTTGTCTTTATAACTAAACAGCTTCATGATTAATGGTCTAGGGCGGGAACCTGGAGAGATTAGCCTGGTGGGCACTCTATGTGCCCTCTCAATGGCAAAAAAATGTGAGAATGTCTCTGCCCCAAAAGTCTCCCTGAGCCACCTTTCCAAAAATACTTCTGGACAGGACTCCTCACTTCCCTCTGGGAGGCCTAGAACCCTCACATTTTGTCTGCGGAGGCGGTTTTCCATTTCATTCATTTTGTATTTATAAGTGTCCATCTGAGTCTGCATTAATTTAAATTATTGCCTCATAGGATGTAAAATATCCTCTACTTGGCTTAGCCTTTCCTCCAAATTGGAAGTCCTCTCCACAACCTTCTGTAATTCTTGACTCATAGAGCACAACTCTTCTTTAAGGCCTCTTAACTGGTCACATAAATCACTCAGTGATCCCCTGCAGGCGTTAACAGCACCCAATACCCCTTTCAATGTAGGCTCAGGTTCCCTAAGTGCCTCAGTATTAGAATTGACTTCAGCCATTTTTTCTAGGGGTTCTCTCTCAGGACTTTTTTTATTTGTAGTTTTCGTAGTTGCTAACGATGCTGATGCGGCTTTGCTTAAGCTTTTTCTGTCCCCTGTACCTCCCGTCAAAGTCTTCTCTTGGGGCTGCTGATTTCCCTTGACTGGGGAGTGCCAGGGAGTATGGGCATATTTCTCCAACTTAGCCGCCGCTGCTGACGCACATGCTGCAAGGTTCCCCTTCTCCTTAGATGCCCGAGTAGCCTGCGCAAGGGAGGCTCCTGGGGATGCTGGGGGTGGTCCTCTCCCTTTTTCTTGGTCATTTTACCTATATCAGGATCTATGCCAGTTGTCCTAGGAAACTATAAAAAAAGGTGCCCAATAAGAGTTCCCCTGTTCCTCTATTTCTTGGTAGGCTGAAATGCTGTTCAAAGACTCAGAGATAATGCTAGGACCAACAGTAGCATTCAACCATAAGCTCTCTGGTATATGTCAGCAGTTCCCCAGCGTAGTGCACTGTTATTATGAAGAAGAAAATAGTTCAAAAGTTGTTACCTAGAAGCCTTTCAGGAACGGAGCCAGCACTCAGCACGATCGAACCAGTCCTGCAGAGCCCCCTATCATCCAGGACTTCAATCCTTCTTTCCTTCAGGTTTCCAGGCAGGGAGAGTTTACCTCGCCTCTTTGTAGGTCCCGCAAAGCTGCCGTAAAGCTCGCAACTCCCGCGAGAACGTGGCTCGTTGCCAAGCAACTACCAGAGCCTGGCGTAATCAGCTGACTGCTCCCTGGCTTCACAGCTGGGTGTCCGAGTGTCGCTACTGCCGATCACTTCCCCCCTCTCAGCCGGGATCCACCGAACAGGAGTGCACCGCAGGATTCGATCAGCGGTATGTAAGAACGGGTAGGACAGCGAGGAGACCTGGCTGGTACATTTAAAGCCGGATCAGTCCATCATGAGCGGCAGCAGGGAGCTGGAGCGAGGAGAGGTCTCACACACCTCCGTTCACCTCTGCATCCGGTCACGCCCCCTACAATGTCCGATACTTAATCGGACCCCATACTCAGGAGGAGTAGCAGAATGTGTTTTGGGTTGTAATTCGAAGTATGCCTATGAAGCTGCGAGAAATAGCTTAACAATTGTCACTATAACTTTCCTGCAGACTAAATAGCATACACTGATTTGGATTATTTTCACCAAAGAAATGTAGGAGAATATATTTTGGGCTAAATTTTTTAGGAAAACTAATTTATTTGCAAAATATTATAACAGAAATATATAACAGTATCTCACAAAAGTGAGTACACCCCTCACATTTTTGTAAATATTGTATTATATCTTTTCATGTGACAACACTGAAGAAATGACACTTTGCTACAATGTAAAGTAGTGAGTGTACAGCTTGTATAACAGTGTACATTTGCTGTCCTCTCAAAATAACAACACACAGCCATTAATGTCTAAACCGCTGGCAACAAAATTGAGTACACCCCTAAGTCAAAGTGTCCAAATTGGGCCCAAAGTGTGAATATTTTGTGTGGCCACCATTATTTTCCAGCACTGCCTTAACCCTCTTGGGCATGGAGTTCACCAGAGCTTCACAAGTTGCCACTGGAGTCCTCTTCCACTCCTCCATGACGACATCACGGAGCTGTTGGATGTTGTAGACCTTGCGCTCCTCCACCTTCTGTTTTGAGGATGCCCCACAGATGCTCAATAGGGTTTAGGTCTGGAGACATGCTTGGCCAGTCCATCACCTTTACCTTCAGCTTCTTTAGCAAGGCAGTGGTCATCTTGGAGGTGTGTTTGGGGTCCTTATCATGTTGGAGTACTGCCCTGCAGCCCAGTCTCCGAAGGGAGGGGATCATGCTCTGCTTCAGTATGTCACAGTACATGTTGGCATTCATGGTTCCCTCAATGAACTGTAGTTCCCCAGTGCCAGCAGCACTCGTGCAGCCCCAGATAATGACACTCCCACCACCATGCTTGACTGTAAGCAAGACACACTTGTCTTAGTTACATAGTTACATAGTTAGGAAGGTTGAATAAAGACACCAGTCCATCCAGTTCAACCTGAGTGAGTCTGGGTACGTGTCTATAATTATCCCTATCTTTGTACTCCTCACCTGGTTGCCGCCACACACGCTTGACACCCGGTGAACCAAATAATTTTATCTTGGTCTCGTCAAACCACAGGATGTGGGTCCAGTAATCCATGTCCTTAGTCTGCTCGTCTTCAGCAAACTGTTTGCGGGCTTTCTTGTGCATCATCTTTAGAAGAGGCTTTCTTCTGGGACGACAGCCGTGCAGACTAATTTGATGCAGTGCGCGACGTATTGTATGAGCACTGAAAGGCTGACCCCCCACCCCTTCAACCTCTACAGCAATGCTGGCAGCACTCATACGTCTATTTCCAAAAGACAACCTCTGGATAAGACGCTGAGCACGTGCACTCAACTTCCTTGGTCGACCATGGCGAGGCCTGTTTTGAGTGGAATCTGTCCCGTTAAACCGCTGTATGGTCTTGGCCACAGTGCTGCAGCTCAGTTTCAGGGTCTTGGCAATCTTCTTATAGCCTAGGCCATCTTCATGTAGAGCAGCAATTCTTTTTTTCAGATCCTCCAGAGTTTTTGCCATGAGGTGCCATGTTGAGCTTTCAGTGACCAGTATGAGAGAGTGAGAGCGATAACACCAAATTTAACACACCTGCTCCCCATTCACACCCGAGACCTTGTAACACTAACGAGTCACATGACACCAGGGAGGGAAAATGGCTAATTAGGCCCAATTTGGACATTTTCACTTAGGGGTGTGTACTCACTTTTGTTGCCAGCGGTTTAGACATTAATGGCCGTGTGTTGAGTTATTTTGAGGGGACAGCAAATTTACACTGTTATACAAGCTGTACACTCCCTACTTTACATTGTAGCAAAGTGTCATTTTTTCAGTGTTGTCACATGAAAAGATATAATAAAATATTTACAAAAATGTGAGGGTTTTACCCGCTTTTGTGAGATACTGTGTATGTGTGTGTGTTTCTGCACTTCCGCCTAGGGTGTGCGCGCTGCCTCTGCTAGTCACAGCAGAAGCCGATCAGCAGGTGCCGGCCAATGGATGTCCGTCAAGGGGAGATGCTGGACGGAGCTCTGCCTATGTAAACGAGAGCAGAGCACCGTTCTGACAGTGGAAATGTGATGGAATTTTTTTTTTATAACTTTTGCACCAACCAATTGATAGACACTTTTTATAGCAGTGGGTAAAAAATATTTTTTTTTCTGTTTTACAGCACAAAAAATAAACACAGTAGTGATCAAATACCACCAAACGAAAGCTCTATTTGTGGGGAAAAAAATGACATGAATTTTATTTGGGTACAACGTTGCATGTGCACGCAATTGTTAAAGATGCGCAGTGCCGTATCACAAAAAAATGGCTTTGTCATGAAGGGGGTTAAACCTTCCGGAGGTCAAGTGGTTAAAGATATGTGCTGGTACACCCATGTGTACTACAGGCACGTTCGTACAGTAAAACCTTTTGTGCTCTAGAAAGTGCTACAAATCCTATATTTTACTACAACTCTATTACTGCACCATGCTGTAGCTGGGCAAAATAATTCTGATGTATTTTTTATTTTATTTTTATTTTTTTCTTTGATCATTGGACCCACGTGTCTACAGGCTATTGCAGAAATACAAGTACAAAAGTTTATTTATTTCTCTTATAATGCTTTGGAGTAGTTTGTATTTTTCTGGTCCTGTTTTAAGCAGCCATAATATAGGTGCCCCTCTTTGGTGTGTATTAGTTGGTGGTAAATTATGGGAAATCGTTTCTGGTAGTGGGTATCTGCCATTTAGGTTTGTAATGGCCACAGCTGTTGGAAGTATTATATCTGACTAATTTCTTCTTGCTATAGGAATGATACCGATGCAACAACAAACAGCCCGGTTTCCTATGGTACCCATGATGCAATCAAATGTTCAAAATATGATGGCAGTTGGATATAGTCCTCAGATTCCCCAAGCAGCGATGGCCATGCAGGTAATTCTCTGAGTGATATTAATGGAATTGGGGAATGTGTGACTGATTTCTTCCGCACACTGTTACTTTATGGTTTAGCTTTACTATTTCCTCGTCACTCCCCTGATCACTGGACAAATTGAGGTTAAAATGGAAGTCCATGCAAAAACTAAAATCTCTGCATCTATAGACACCACCGATCTAACACTAACCTCTCTAGCCCTGTATAGAGAAAATTAGTATACATACACCTTTTGAACCCGATCCGATCTCCAGCGGCAGAAGCTCTGCAAAGGACATGGCCGATAATGGCTGTGAAATGAATGGGAAGTGACATCACCCATAGAGTTACTATGGGGCTTTCGTCCGTGTCCTCTGCACCCACCTCCACAGCGAAGCCACGGCGCGGGATCTGATCTGGTCGGAGAAGCTTCAAAAAAGGTGTGTATACTCATTTTTTCTTTACAGGGCTAGAGAGGTTAGTGTTAGAATGCTGGTGGCTACAGATGCAGGGATTGTAGATTTTTGCATGGACTTCCACTTTAAATCATTGCCTAGTTAACCATCTGGAAGTGAAGAGGCTACAATGCTGAACCAGAAGCAAAGTGTGTCACTTTCCTCACTGTTTAGTGTGGCAGATGTGTGTAAATTAGGGATGCACTGATACCAGTTTTTTTTAAGACCGAGTACAAGCTCTGATACTTTTTCTCAAAAACTCACGATACCAATTACTGATGCCTATTTTAAGTGTCATGTGAGCGTTATTTTAGGGCTTATTTACACCATATGTGCATGAAAACTGATGGGAAAACCGCACAGATTTCACTTGCAGAGACAGTTTCATCAGTTTTCATGTGAGTTTTTACAGCCTGTTCACATACGTGCGGGCCGGCTGCAGTGCAATTGAAAAAAGTCCTGTGCGATTTTAGTCCGGTTTCAGTACGATTTCTAATCTTATTTAATTCGCACCTGAACTGTTGAATTGGCATCGCCCCTGAACTGGTGAATGGACCGGGCTTTGAAATCGCACTGCAAACCGGCCTGCTTCTATGTGAACCGAGTCTGAGGGTATCGGTTTTAGAATCAGTGCATTTTTATGTGTACAAGTACTTGTGCAAATGCTTAGTATCGGTAACGATATCAGGGTAACGCTAGTGTAAATCCCAAAACTAGCTGTGCAGAGTAACAAATCTTCAGACAAAGCAGAAACATTTAATACTTTTTAAAACCAATAAAGAAAATTGAAACAGAAAACCGTAAAATATCTAAGGTGTGTTTTTTATTTATTTATTTATTTTTTGTATCTTGCATTAAAGATTTTTTTTTTCTTATTCAATTTAAATTTACCTTCAATTATGTAGTGCAAGGGCCTGCCTGATTGCATACAAATTGAAATTGTTAAGGTTTGAGCTCATATTTTATAGTTTTGGTAAATCTAAAGGATAATTGTATAATCCTTTAGCCTAACCCTATGATGATGTGTACTTGTCTTCTATAACTTGGATATATGCATATGTGTAATAGGTCACTGCAATCCCAGTACACCACTTTATTCCAGCTTTTAAATACAATGATCCACATAACATCTCAGCCACTTACATCACATGTCCGCCTCCTGCCCTGACATCCCCCAGTCCATTCTCCTCCTTTTTTTTTTTATTTTGTGTTTTTCTTCTTCTGTGGTGAGAAAGGGTACACCTTTCCTATTTACTGTACTTTTCTATATGCACCAACAACATAATGTTATGTGTTTTGTAGTCATGTGACTCTGAAACTGAAGCATCTGTCTTTTTGCAGGGTGGACTACCTATGGGCCCCATGCAAGCAACACCAATTACTTTTATGGGTCAAACTGGTTACATAGGAATGGCTCCGGCAGGCTCTGCGTACACTCAAGACATGCAGAAGCAGTATGTTGAAGAACAACAGTAAGTGAATATTCTAGTACCATTTATTAACTAAAGAAATTTTTAGTTCCCCAGATTTGTGCAATCCTATTAATGAAAGGATCTTCAATGGGAAAGCTTTTACACATTGGTGATCCCAGCTCAGTGGCTATGACGCTTGGCTTTATACAAAGCTGTATTATTGATAAATCCTGCTTTATCTTAACAATTAGTTGGTGAAACCACCGAGGCAGTCTTTACAATCCTACTTGGCATTATAGCTGTGGTGAAGGTTTAAAGTCGTGAATCTTTTGGGGACAGAGGTGATCTCCCTTCCAGTATCCTGGAACGTTTAAAGGAGTTTTACAGGCAGAAGGTTTTTTATCTTAATCCTGTCTATGCATTAAGATGAAAAGGCTTCTGTGTGTGTAGCAACCGTCCCAGCAACCCCTAACACTTTCCCCCATCTCTGTCCCTCAGCCGTCCAAGACTCTCCCTCCTGATTGGCTGAGACACAGCAGCGGTTTAATTGGCTCCCGTGGCTGTCAATCAAAGTCAGTCAATCAAGAGAGGGAGGGGGCCGGGCTAAACGGCACCTCCTGTGTCTGAATGGACACACGGAGCTTCAGCTTGGCTCGGGTGCCCACATAGCAGGCTGCTTACTGTGGGGGCACTCAACAGGCGGGAGGGGCTAGGAGCACTGAAGAGGGACCCTAGAAGAGGAGGATCTGGGCTGCTCTGTGAAAATCCACTGAGCACAGCAGGTGAGTATAACGTGTTTATTTTTATAGGAAAAAAAAAATTACTTTACAATTACTTTAAGATAAGTCTATCAAGAGAAAAATAAAGCAACTGCCATAGCAGTTGATCTTCTGAAAATTATGGTTGACTGGTCACCCACTGGTTTTACAACTTTTAAAGTTACTTCTGCATGCAGACAAGGAAGGTCAGAGAAAAGTCATTTCTCATATACGTTTTTTTTTTTTTGTTTTTTTTTCTTTCAAGTCCGAAGATGAGAATCACAGCAAATTTCAAGCCAATTCAGAAGAAAATATCAGCGCGGACAGCCTGTGTGTTTCTGTTTAGATAGGTTTCCTTTAACAATCCAATAGGTCAGGGGTGTCAAACACAACCTCATCACGAGCCACATCAGCGTTTATGTTTGCCCTCAAAGGGCCGGTTGTATCTGTAAGACTATATACATTTTATCCAGGGCTTTTTTTCTCAGACAATGGGTGCAGAAACTCAACCACAACCCCTCCTGCCAAACTGCATCAAACGGTGGGTGTGGCCAAATTGCACTATAGGGGGATCTTAAAAGGGCAGTAAATGCCAGGAGAGTGCTATTTGTGGAATTCAGGGGTGCCCTATACACACAGTGCAGGGCTCAGGGGTGCGCAGAGTGGCAGGGTTCAGCTCTTTCACAGGTTGTTCGCGTTTCCCTCCATGGCCCTCATCCCCCACCCCCCCCCCCCAAAAAAAGCTTCTTTACATCTCACCTACCCGACCCGTCTCTAGTACCTTCCGGCAGTGTAGGCAGCTCCGCCTCTCTCACTTTCAGGGAGATCATTGGTTGGCATCTGTTTTTATACAGTCAAAAATCAATGAGCGTTTAAATTTTGAATTAAGGCCTCTGACATTCCAGGCCAAAACCCTCACCTCCATGGCAAGGAAGCATTAAGCAGGTGATCTCCCCCCTGGCACGCAGGGAGCCAAACGATCAGGGCCCCAGTGTTCCCCTCCCACGCATACAGAGCATAGTAGCAGCATAACTGTATAAGACTTGTTGCACCCACGCTGAATAGATAATCCCAGCCAGACACAAATACATTTTCCCTTAACGTCTTTCAGGACAGCACCTTGAGAGCGTGGCTCCACCCACTTGACAGGAAACACACCTCCACCAAACTTTAAAAGGAGGCTCCTTCCCACTTATCAGTTTATGTGTTTCCTCCGGCGGGAACACATGTGGGAGTTTGGAGCTCTCAAGGTTCTGTCCTGAGAGAACAGGCTCCCTACTCCACTATTTTTTTACCTACCTCAGGAGAGCCGATTCCTCCCATTTTCCACAGGCTTACGGGTGCCGGGTGGATGGGCTCCTTCTCCCTCGTCAGTGCTCGGGGAGAGCCAGGACTGCTCCGGGTATTGCTGCTCCCAGGCAGGGGCGTCAGGCATGTTAGGCATTTTTGTTTGTTTTTTTTCTTGCCTGCACATGTTTTTTCCCTGACGCCGCCGCCATCTTGGGAAGGGCAGTCAGAGGACTGCATCCGCCGGATGTGAGGTATCCGGAAGTGGGGCGGCATCCATGGAGCAGGCGCCAGGCGTCATTTCCGCCGGAAGCGCAGGGGGAGGAGGGAGGAATAGGTCTGGTGCCTATTTATTGCCGGTTCCGGTCCGGCGCACAGGTGCTATTGGAGTCCGGAACCGGCGTTTTTCGCCACAGGCATCACGCTGCTGCCTCAGCATGGATTCAGGAACCGCAGCGAGTGGAACAGGCACAGGCACCAGCAAGGCCCAGGTAAGGAGCAGACTGTAGTTTCTGCTCAGCTTTACTGTGGGGTCTCTCTCTAGCCCTCTTCTCTCTAAATGTTAGTGAAGTTTGAGGGTATTTTTTCCCCCTGGTGGCGGAGGGGCCTGTCAGGGCACATGAGTCTGATAGCTTTTCTCACTGTGCACCTGTGGTGAGCAACCTTGAGTATTTAGGCTGACTCTAAAAGATGGTTTGTCTTTTTTTTTTTTCTCTCTCTTTTTCCCTTATCATGGCAGGCCAAGAGCTCTGACCCTGGGATTAGAAAGAAATGTCCTTCATGCAAAATTAAGTTAAAGGAAGGCTGGAAAAAGGCTTTATGTCAAGCATGTATTGACTCCTTGGTGAGGGAAGAAACCACTTCCGCATGCAGTGATCTAATCGCATCTGCTAAAAAGGAATTGGATGCTACCATTCAATCCTTCAGATCCTCACTCACCTATCCATCTGCAAGTCAGCCCACTACCTCACAGTCCTCTCAAGGCTCACTGTTAGTCCCGGCAGTGGAGGCAGAAATGGGTCCTCTGAACCGGGAAGGGCTTTCCCCATCCCATTCTAATGAATCGAATGAGGATGGTGATGAGTTGGAAAATATGTCTTCCATGTATAAATTGTCTTTGGATCAGGTGGATGGCCTTTTAAAGGCTATTTATGCTACTCTAGGCCTTGAGGAAGAGCATAAGGAAATGTCTTTACATGACAAGATGTATGCAGGGCTTAGTGAGTCTCGTACCTTTCCAGTCCATGCAGTGATTTCTGAAACAATCAGAAAAGAATGGGCTGACCCTGATAGGAAACCATTTTTCTCTAAGGCTCATAAGAGAAGGTTCCCTTTTGATGAAGACCCTGCAGCTCTTTGGAATAAGGTTCCAAGACTTGATGCAGCCTTTTCTCAAGTGTCAAGATCTACTGATCTAGCATTTGAGGACATGGGGATCTTAAAAGACCCCATGGATAAAAAAATGGATCAACAGCTCAAGCGGACTTGGCAATCCATTATGGGCAACCTTAAGCCAGCAATGGCAACTACTTGCATCTCCAGGAACTTGGAGTATTGGGTAAATCAGCTTAAAGCTCATATAATAGCAGATTCCCCTAAGCAAGAAATCCTTGACTCCTTTTCTACCCTCTCAGCAGCCGTTGCCTATGTCTCTGATGCCTCAGCAGAGTCTATCAGGATGACAGCTAAGGCGGCAGCCCTTGCTAATTCTGTTAGACGGGCTTTATGGCTAGAGACTTGGCAAGGGGACACAGCATCTAAAAACAAATTATGCGGGGTCCCTTTTCTAGGAGACTTATTGTTCGGCCCTGATTTGGATTCAGTTCTGGACAGGACTGCAGATAAAAAGAAACCCTTTCCTGTCAAAAAGAAGAAACAACCAGTCAACCGTTTTTTTCGTCCTCAAAGGGCTCAGGAACAGAACAAGCCTCAAGAGAAAAAGAAAAACTGGTCAGGGCAGAGGGGTAAGGGCAAAGGAAATGTCCTTTTCCATCCTCCTGCATCAGCCAGCAAGACGCAATGACAGTCGGTTACAGGTAGGGGGAAGACTACAAGACTTTCTCCCCTATTGGGCAAGCATAACAGAAAACCAGTACATTCTGAATATGCTACAACATAGAGTTTTCAGATCTCCCCTCAGAAAGATACTTGATGACAAATCTTCCAAGAGATGTAAAAAAAAAATCCCTGGCAATGAAGAGCCTATTAAAGGATCTGATAGATCAGGGGGTTATGACTTACGTTCCACAGGGGGAACTTTATCAGGGATTTTATTCCCGTATATTCCTGATAAAGAAACCATCCGGAGATTTTCGGTTAATCCTAAACCTGAAACCGCTGAACAGATCAGTCCAATACAAAAGGTTTCGTATGGACTCCATCTTCACGGTCAAAAATCTATTGACGAGGGAATGCTTTATGGCATCAATAGACCTTCGAGATGCCTATCTGCATATCCCTATAGCCCCGCAGTTCCAAAGATTCCTAAGATTGGCGATAATTTGGGAAAGAAGGTTCTGCACTTGCAATTCAGGGCCCTCCCCTTTTGGCCTGTCTTCTGCCCCACGAATATTTACAAAAATAATGGCAGAAGCGTTTGCACCTCTTCGCATGCAGGGGATTGCGGTAATTCCGTACTTGGACGACTTACTCCTTTTTGCCCCCTCCAGGGAAAGACTGCTAGACAACCTCGGAAAGACCCGAGGTCATCTAGAAACCCTGGGTTGGATCATAAATATGCAGAAGTCAAATTTCAATCCAGCCCAAAAAATACTATTCCTGGGGTATCAGATCAAGGGAACAAAAGATTTTTCTCCCAGAAGAGAAGAAGAGGAAAGTCCAGAAGGTGGTAGCGTCCTTACAGGCAAGCCAGGAATTATCAGTCCGACAAGTGATGTCATCCCTAGGAACCCTAACCGCAACCATACCAGCCATTCAATGGGCAAGGTTACATTTCAGGCCTCTCCAGAGCTTTCTCCTGAGAATATGGAATCACAGGTCAGAATCTCTGGAAGTAAAGGTAAAGATACCCACCAAAGTCAAGAGATCGCTTTGGTGGTGGAGAAGACAGGAGAATCTGTCAGAAGGCCTGCTCTGGTCATTTCCAATAGAAAAAGTGGTAACGACAGATGCCAGTGTATGGGGTTGGGGAGCTCACTTAGACCAAGACTTCACGCAAGGAATGTGGTCTCGGACAGAAGCAAAGAGGTCCTCAAATTGGAGGGAGCTAAAGGCAGTCGCCTTAGCTTTAGATGCCTTCTCTCCTATCCTTCAAGGTTCTCATGTCCGGGTCCTCTCAGACAACGCCACTACCATAGCCTACCTAAACAAACAGGGGGGGTACAAGAAACAAAACACTTCAGTTGCTAGCTTCAAAGATCCTTGTTTGGGCAGAAAAGCATGTTCGGTCCTTATCAGCAGTCCACCTCAAAGGCACCTTAAATGTAGTGGCAGATTATCTAAGCAGAAGGCGGATTCAGGAGTCAGAATGGAGCCTGAATCCGGAAATCTTTGCAATGATTACCAGGGCCTGGGGTCAACCACAAATAGACCTATTTGCGTCAGAGGAAAATACACAACTCCCAGTATTTTTCTCTATTCACAGAAACGACAAAGCCCAGGGGACAGATGCGTTAATCCAGCCCTGGAACTTCCATCTGGGTTACGCATTTCTTCCTTTCCAACTTATCCCGTTGGTGTTAAGAAAGATACAGAGGGAGAAGGTGGCAGTAATCCTAATTACTCCATTTTGGCCAAAGAGGGCATGGTTTTCCACCATTCTACAGATGGCAGTCAAACCATTTTGGCGGCTGCCTCTCCGGCAGGACCTGCTCCTACAGGGTCCAGTACAGCATCCGGGAGTGGCCAGTCTAATGCCGCGTACACACGGTCGGACTTTTCGTCTACAAAAGTCAGACAGCCTGTCCGACAGACTTCCGGCAGACTTCCGGCAGACTTCCGGCAGACTTTCGGCGGACTTGCGGCAGACTTTCTAACGAACGGACTTGCCTACACACGACCACACAAAAGTCTGACGGATTCGTACGTGATGACGTACACCGGACTAAAATAAGGAAGTTCATAGCCAGTAGCCAATAGGTGCCCTAGCGTGGCTTTTTGTCCGTCGGACTAGCACACAGACGAGCGGATTTCGGGGTCCGTCGTAGTTACGAAGTAAAGTTTTAAAGCATGTTTCAAATCTAAAGTACGTCGGATTTGAGGCTAAAAAAGTACGTTGAAAGTCCGGAGAAGCCCACACACGATCGGATTACCAGCCAGCTTTAGTCCGTCAGCGTCCGTTGGACTTTTGTAGACGAAAAGTACGACCGTGTGTACGCGGCATAAGCCTCACGGCCTGGTTTCTGAGGAGCAGTTGTTAAGAAACAAAGGTCTGTCACAACCCTTGGTAACTACCTTACTTTCCAGTAGGAAGATAGTGACCAGAAAAATCTATGCAAAATATTGGAAGGTCTTCAACTCTTTTTGTCATTTGACTAAGAGAAAAGTAAGAAATTTAGTGTCAATTTTGGAATTTCTTCAAGAGGGGGCAGACAAGGGATTGTCAGTCAGCACCCTTAAAGTTCAAGTAGCTCCTTTGGGAGTATTTCTAGAAAGACCAATCTCTTCTGAGCCCTTGGTTACAAGATTTTTCAAGGCACTTACCAGATCTAGACCAGCTCCGGCTAAGCACTTTCCCAATTGGGATCTATCAGTGGTCCTGCAAGCCCTTACAAAGGAACCTTTTGAACCACTACAAGAAATCTCTCTAAGGAATCTTACTCTTAAGACCTTGTTCTTAGTTGCAATAACGTCAGCAAGGAGAATTGGTGAGCTGCACGCCCTATCTGTTAAGAGACCCTTTTTAACTATCTACACAGATAGGATTATACTTAAAACCGATTCGGGTTTCTTGCCAAAGGTAGCGTCAGCACACAATAGGTCGCAGGAGATCATCCTGCCAACCTTTTGCTCTAACCCTTCGGGGGAAAAAGAAGGCAAATTCCACAATTTGGATGTAAGAAGGACTTTATTACAGTATCTGGAGGTAACAAGTAACTTTAGATCCTCAGATTCTCTATTTATACTTTTTTCTGGTAAAAAGAAGGGCCAACAAGCTTCTAAGGGGTCTATAGCTAGATGGCTTAAATCAGCTATTCTAGCAGCCTACTCTCAATCGGGGTTATCTCCCCCGCTGGGAATTAAAGCGCATTCTACCAGGGCTCAGGCCACTACATGGGCAGAAATGGCTGGTGCCACCCCAGATCAGATTTGTAGGGCGGCTACGTGGTCAGGTTACCTTACGTTTGTCCGTCATTACAGGCTGGATCTTCTGTCAGCAAGTGAACAAGCTTTTGGCAGAAAGGTCCTGCAGGCTGTGGTCCCTCCCTAAGTGGGTAAGTCTCTGTTATCCTATCAAGGTGCTGTCCTGAAAGACGGTAAGGGAAAAATCAAGTTAGACTTACCGGTAACTTGTTTTCCAGGAGTCTTTCAGGACAGCAGCAACCTGCCCTTATTGTATTAAATTACTATGCTGTGACTAACCATATTCTGATTATGTGTTCCAGCTTGGGCCGGAGGTTCTCTACTACTACTGATGATAAGTGGGAAGGAGCCTCCTTTTAAAGTTTGGTGGAGGTGTGTTTCCTGTCAAGTGGGTGGAGCCACGCTCTCAAGGTGCTGTCCTGAAAGACTCCTGGAAAACAAGTTACCGGTAAGTCTAACTTGATTTTTCCCCAACATGCCAGTCACGTAGCTTCGATAACCGTGTATCAAAAGAGGTAACGGATGTGTGACTTAATGTAGTCACACAGGACCCAGCACCATGAGGTAACAGTCCTCAAGTTCCGTCCAGGAACAGTTTCTCAGTCAAAAAAATATAAAACAAGAAAACCTTTTGCAGTATAGAAAACAGTCTGCAGACTTCCAACATGGAATAATTGTATGCAAGCAGCAAATACTATATGCGTTTATATTATCTCAATAAGGTTTCTGAGCTGCCAGGGAAAAATAGAACAATGGTTGTGAATCCCAGGCAGAATGTTACCCAAGGTAGAAAATGTCAAAAAATAAATAAAAAGGGAAAAGAAGCCAAAAAACAGGGGAGAGAAAAGGGAAAAAAACAGCAAGCACTTTCAAAGTCCCTTTTTTCTGGTCTATCGCTTCCTTATAGGTGGTCAGGGGGGAGGAGAAGAAGCTCCACCCCGCGGGTGACCGCGGGCATCCAGCCATTCTGAAGCTTCAGTAGGAGTAGTGAAATCATAGGCTTTTCCATTTTCCACGATGCGCAATTTAGCAGGATATAACGTACTGTAGATCAAGTTAAGATCCCTAAGATGCTTTTTTTATTGGTTGAAATGAGGCCCTCTGTTTCTGAGTGGCAGCTGAGAAGTCAGGGTAAATGGATATTCGGTAGCCATTAAACTCCAGCTCAGGGCCAGTCCTAGCTCCCTTCAGAATATTCTCCCGGTCACAGAAATACCTTTTGCTATCATAGATGTTGGAGGTGCTCCCTTTGGCGGAGCGTGGCCCGGGACACGGTGTGCCCGTTCAATAGCAAACATTTTGGTGAAAGTATCAGGATCCAAGTGCTCACCAAGCCAGTTCTCCAGAAATTCTTCCGGGTGTCTCTCCACCACTCCCTCAGGGAACCCCACCAGCCTTATATTATTCCTTCTTATGCGATCTTCCATGTCAGCCATCTTTAAAGTGTGTTCAGAGAGGAATTTCTTGGTCACCTGTGCAGCAGTGTCCAGCGGCCTGACAGTATCTTCCAGGGAGGCAATGCGGTGGTCTGCAGCCTGAGCTTTTTCCCTGAGTTTCTGCATATCATGCTTCATGAATGAGAACTCCATCTTAAGTTCCCCCAAAATGATCAATCAGTTTGTTCTGACATCCCTGTATGGCAGCCATTATCTGTGGAATCTTCCTCCTCCACCCCCCTGCCAGCTCTGACCATGCGATCTTTTAGTCTGTCCAGTGATCTCCCTTTCCTCTGTACATAAGCCCTCTGGGGTCTGGGACTCACCCTGTCCGGTGGGCGGGGGGGCGCTGGTTGTGAATTCTCCACAGACCTCTGGAGCGGCGGCCATTCCTCTTCCTCCTGGTCTCCAGCGCCATTTACAGAGCCCCATGCAAAGTGGGCCAGTCGTTCTCTCGGCATTTTGGGCCAGGGGGGCTCATATTTGACCATCCTCTGAGGTTCCCCAGGGGTCCCAGCACACATTCCCAGCAGCTCAGCTCCAAAAATCTGGTGCTGCTAACACAGGATCAGGTAAGGATCACAAGCCTGCAGCCGGAGCTCTGTCCCTGCACTCCTCACATGCTGCACGCCGGCTCCGCCCCCCCCCCCCCCCCCCATTGGTTGGCATCTGTGCACCTGGGGATCACAGTGCAGCTTACCATGTGATGCCCCTGTCCTTGTAAACACAGAAGGTTTCAGTGTTGATAAGGGCGAGTGGGGAGTGGAGGGTGAGAGCCACGTTTCGGCTGAAGAAAAGCCCTCCTGGGTGTGAGGGCCACATAAAATGGTCTGGAGGGCTGGATTTAGCCTGCAAGCCTTGTGTTTGTCACGTGTGCAGTAGGTGATCTGTTGGTGAGCACTAAAAACTATTTAATCCTTCTTGTGTGGGCTTTTCTGTTGCCCACTGAACAGATCCCTATCTGGTTATTTAGCTTAGGCTGGTACATAACATTCATAATATTACCCAAATCAACACAGCTGTGGCAGTCATACATGTTGGAATGGGTTGTCATCTCAGTCAAATACTTTTGAATGATCACTTTTTATATCATTCGTTAATTTTTATTTACGGTATTTTTTGTAAAAGCTAGGATGTGATCAGTGATGTCACGTTTTTTTTTTTCAGCCATATTTGTATCCTTCTGTGTGCGGGAGAGGGGAGGAACTAGTGAAGTTTGGTTAGATGTATATACAGTAACTTTGATTGTATCGTTTATTTTTGCATGTGTTTTTGAATGTCCATGATGTTTTCCAAATACTTTGCCTCTCATATATTACTTTTGCCTATTTTATTATTTAGAAAGCGGTTTGAACAGCAGCAAAAAATGTTAGAGGAAGATAGAAAAAGAAGACAGTTTGAAGAACAAAAGCAGAAGTTACGATTGCTAAGCAGCGTAAAGCCCAAAGTAAGTGAAACATTTATAGAAATTCCTTTAGTGGTTTATGGTTTATTTCCCCATAGTTTCGGTTCATTCTTTGGTGTTAATATGTTTTGCATCTTTCACTCAGTGCGAAACCCTTTCAGCCCTGTGCTAAGGGGTGGTATTATCTGAAAAAATAATTGAGGAAACTTGTCGAAACGTAACTTTAAATGAACTTTTTGTTGTCTGAATAACCTTGGTTAATAATTCAGTGTATGTTAGTAAATATCTTATATAGAATTGAAAGTTACATTTTAGACCCCCTGTATATTGAGTACTGTTTGAATTAATACAGGTGATATTTTGCCAACTTGTCCTTTACTTTTAATTCCACAAGAGATCAAAGCGAGAACAAGCTACAGATGGGAGTCGCACAGCATGATATGTCTTTTATACTATTTTGTACTTGGCTGAAAATATATGTTTTTAGTCTTTATCCTTGAGTATCATAAGAACAGCAAGTAATCTTTGAGAGACAAATCGTATTCATGACAAAGTAGATCTTCAATGCAAATGCTGTGTGCCTTAAGCTAACTGGTATGCATTAAAGTATATAAAGGTGCATCTTCCAGTTAGTGTTCTGCAAAACCCCCCAAAAATATAACTTTGTATGTCATGCAGTGTCACAATTAAACCACATTACAGTCATGAAATCCTCTTGCCTCTTTATTTCAGCATTTTAAAGGGGTCTAATTAACATCAACAAATTTTATTGTAGCAATGTGATCTGGTTTGGATATGACTTGCCTTCTTCCTTGTATATAGTTCAGCTGTTCACAGTTGGTTAAGAGTAAATTACATTTTAACCACTTGCTGCATGATGTTGCAGGCACCTTCTGGTAAATGCCATGCTTGCCTTAAAGCTGAAATCTGGGCTGAACAAGGAATGTCTAAATATAAGAGCCACTTGTATTCTGATGTGAATTTTGGTGTCCTCTATCTATTTTTTTATTCCAGATATGTATAGAACTTTCCTGTAATAAAGACGAGTCACGGCTGTGCTTGTCCCTTTGTGCAGAGTGACTGGTCTTCTATCCACCCCTCCTGTAGTTTTCTGCAGGCAGAATTTTAGTGAGTGGAACTTCTGGGTCATACCCATGGCTCTGCTCCCTGTACAAGCTACATGCCGCAGTAATGATATACCTGCTATATCTGGTTGTGTAAAATAATTTCTTGCAAAGTATATTTATATTCTTTGCGGCTCTTGAGGAATATATTTAGATAAACATTTTTGTTCCAAAAGTTCAGCTGTAAAGAGAACTTTTCCTGTAAAAAACAAAAAATAAATAAACGGGGATGCTTTACTAACTATCCATTTGCAGTTGTCAGTTGCTTGGCTGTCATGCTGTCATGCTAACTATTAAACACTTTAACTCTTTAACCACTTAAGGACTGAGCCTCTTTTTTAGATGTGTTATTTACAAGTTAAAAACAGTTTTTTTTGCTAGAAAATTACTTAGAACCCCCAAACATTATATATTTTTTTTCTAACACCCTAGAGAATAAAATGGCGGTCATTGCAATACTTTCTGTCACACCGTATTTGCGCAGCGGTCCTACAAGCGCACTTTAAAAAAAAAAAATACACTTTTTTGAATTAAAAAATAAGACAACGGTGCAGTTAGCCCAATTTGTTTTATATTGTGAATTATAATGTTACGCCAAGTAAATTGATACCCAACATGTCACGCTTCAAAATTGCGCCTGCTCGTGGAATGGCGACAAACTTTTTTACCCCTAAAAATTTCCATAGGCGACATTTAAAAAATTCTACAGGTTGCATGTTTTGCGTTACAGAGGAGGTCTAGGGCTAGAATTATTGCTCTCGCTCTACCGATCGTGGTGATACCTCACATGTGTGGTTTGAACACCGTTTTCATATGCGGGCGCTATTCACGTATGCGATTGCTTCTGCACGCGAGCTCAGCGTGCGTGTTTTAAAAATGTAAAAAAAAAATTTTCTTATTTATTTTACCTTTTTATTTTTACATGGTTTAAAAAAAAAGTTGGCACTTTTTTATTCCTTTTACAATTAATGTAAACATCCCTTGTTAGGAAAAAAAAGCATGACAGGACCTCTTTGAGATCTGGGGTCAAAAAGACCTAAGATTTAATATTTGCAATAAAAAAAAATTTTTTCATTAAAAAAATGGAAAAAAATGGCCCTTTTAAGAGCTATGGGCGGAAGTAACGTTTTGACGTCGCTTCAGCCCTGCAGTGTCATGGAGACGGGTGGGGGCCATTTTCCCCTCACTCATCTCCATGCGCAGCCACAGGAAGAATCCGATTGCCTCCACCCCTCCAGACGGCTCTGGTAAGTGGCGGGGGGCACTGGATCGCGGCGGGAGGGGGAGGGCCCCTCTCCTGCCGCTAATAAAAGTGATCTTGCGGCGAATCTGCCGCAGAGACCACTTTTATCTTGTACCAGACCGCCGGCCGAACACGCACTTTTTCACCCTGAAAATCGGGTGCAAATAGTGTGTGTGTGTGTGTTATACGCCGATACTGCAATTTGGGCTGCCTAGGAGGGAACAGGACGAGCGCTGTCAGATTGCATACAGCGAGAATCTCCTTTTTACTCAGCAGCCTCTGTAATGGGAAGTCTTGTCTCCTGGGCTGACATTGGACTAGTGTTCTGTCTATCAGAGAAGCCGGTCCAGGAGGCCGAACTTTGTATTAAAGAGGCCGTCGAGTAAACGGGAGATTCTCGCTGTATGTAATCTGATGGCGCTCGTCCCGCCCCCCTCCTTGTCCCCTCCGAGGCAGCAGTAATCTGAGGTGAGGCTGCAGATGGGCATTGATCATGCTGCATTCATGGCAATGATGAGGCTGCAAATGGGCATTGATCAGGCTGCATTCATGGCAATGGTGAGGCTGCAAATGGGCATTGATCAGGCTGCAGATGGACATTGATCAAGCTGCATTGATGGGCAATTATGAGGCTGCATTGATGGGCAATGGTGAGGCTGCATTGATGGGCAATGGCGAGGTGCATTGATGGGCACTGACCCTTATTTTGCTTTAAAGTTCTTTTATTTAAAATTTAAGTTTTTATTCCCCTGAAACTTCCCTCCTAAAAATGAAGGTGTATGTTATACGGCTGTGCGTGTTATTTGCCCATAAATATGGGTAAGTCCGTTTTTTGTCATCCCCTGCAACAAAAAAAGGCCATTTTGGTGAGATACTGAAATGGAAATCATGTCTAAAGGGATGCAGACCCTGCCATTTTCCTAATTGGAGCCCTGCAGGTGCAGCAGCTGATTGCTAATTATAAAATCACTCCCATACAGATTTACTCTGTACATGGACACATACAGTTATGTTTTTGGAATAACAAAAGGTAGGAATCTGCAACAAAGTTTGTTAAAATCCTTGCAATGTACATAGATTACCCAGAGGAGAATGGGTTTTTTTTCTCAACAAAAGTGAAGTTACTCTTTAAACACTGAGCCACTAACTCAAATATGCACTTTTTTGTTTAAATCCACTATATGCGTTCCAGGTGCATCATAGCAAAAAGTGTGCAATGTCTTAGTTTGTTTTCTAAATATAAAAGCCTGTGTCTTGAGAGAATGCTGCAGGTAAGGTCCCTTGGTCTTTGTGCAGAAGCAGTGATCTCTTTGCTAAGGCCTGATAAGCCCTCTGCTGTTTTCTTCAATCAGTGGGCAGTATGAGATTTGATTGCGGAGATATAGATTTAACTCATCTGAGAGTTGTTGGACCTCTGCAGTACAGCTGTAGGCAGGGGACATGCTTTTCTACTCAACCTGTGGCTGCTTTAGAAAGAAAATTAACTTTCTATGATGCAGCTGGAATGTACTTAGTTGATTTAATGGTATTAATTGTAGGAATGAATATTTAGAATCTTGCATAATCCAATTCTAACTGATATATATTTTTTATACTTTTAAAATATGTTGCAGTAACATAATCTAAAAGAAGTTGTAAAATCTCACAGCATTTTTTATTTTTTTTTCTCAGACTGCTGAAAAAAATAGAGATGATGCACTGGAAGCCATTAAAGGAAACTTAGACGGATTTTCCAGAGATGCCAGAATGCATCCAACTCCTATAATGCATGCCAGGAAACCAGGCAATGCTGGTGAGAAATCATTATGTTTATGTTAAAGTTCGGTAGGAAAAAAAACTTTCTGTGTCTTTGTTTAGATGCATTGGGCAAAGGGAAAAGCAGCATCTCCTCTGGCTGCATTGTGCCCTTGGAGGGCTGGATTGAACCATGTAGGGAAGGGTCCACAGACTTTTGAACGTCGTTTTCATGTTAAAGATTAAAGGGGTTGTAAAGTCTCAAGGTTTTTCACCTAAATGCATTCTATGCATTAAGTTGAAAAACCTTCTGTGCTGCAGCTGCCCCCCCAGAGCCCCCGATCCCAAACGTTCCAGCGCCGAGCAGGAGCCATTGGCTCCCGCTGCTGTCATTCAAATCCAGTGAAACGGGATCAGCAGGGGGACTCGTGAGCGGGTCTCCGTGGGGGCACCCATTGAAGAGGAGGAGCGCAGACTGGGCACCCAAGAAGAGCACAGAGCAGGTAAGTATAACATGTTTGTTATTAAAAAGAAAAAACAAACCTTTGCAAAAACTTTAACCACTTCAGCCTCAGAAGGTTCACCCCCCTTCCTGACAGGCCATTTTTTGTGATACAGCACTGCAATACTATAACTGACTATTGCGCGGTCATGCGACGCTGTACCCATATAAAATTGATGTCCTTTTTTCCCACAAATAGAGCTTTCATTTCTGCAGTTTTGAAAAAAAAAAACAATATTTTTTACTTTGATTTTTTTTATGGTATGTTTTATATCACAAATTTTTACATCAATTTAGGTCAATATGTATTCTGCTACAATCCCAATGAGCGTATATTGATTGGTTTGCGCAAATGTTTTAGCGTCTACAACCTATGGGATATTTTTATAGAATTTTTATTACATTTTTATTTTTATTTTTTACTAGTAATGGCGAAAATCAGCGATTTTTACTGGGACTGCAACATTGCGCCGCACAAATCAGACACTAACTGACACTTTTTGAGGACCAGTGACACTAATATAGTGATCTGTGCTAAAAATAAGTGCACTGTTACTGTACTAATGACACTGGCAGAGAAGGGGTTAACATCAGGGGCAATCAATGGGCTAGATGTGTCCCTAGGGGGTATTTTTTAACTGTGGGGGGGATGCTTTGACTGGGGGAAAACATAGATCCCTGTTTCCACTTAGCAGAAGATCTCCATTTTTTCCTTGTTTCCTTAGAGCGATCGAAGGGTCCCGGCGGACATCGCGTCCACTGGACCCGCTGATTGGCTCCCACTGTGTCCAATCACAGAGGGAGCTTGTCGCCGGCGCAGCGCACGCCCCAGACCCTGTGCACGAAATGACGTACAGATACAAGATTTCGCACAGGAGGGCCGCCCTCCCGCAGTACAGTTGCAATAAAAAGTATGTGAACCCTTTTGGAATGATATGGATTTCTGCACAAATTGGTCATAAAATTTAATCTGATCTTCATCTAAGTCACAACAATAGACAATCACAGTCTGCTTAACCACTTGAGCCCCGGACCTTTATGCTGCCTAAGGACCAGAGGTCTTTTTCCAATTTGGCACTGCGTCGCTTTAACTGCTAATTGCGCGGTCATGCAATGCTGTACCCAAACGAAATTTGCGTCCTTTTCTTCCCACAAATAGAGCTTTCTTTTGATGGTATTTGATCACCTCTGCGGTTTTTATTTTTTGCGCTATAAACGGAAAAAGACCGAAAATTTTGAAAAAAAATGATATTTTCTACTTTTTGTTCTAAAAAAAATCCAATAAACTAAATTTTAGTCATACATTTAGGCCAAAATGTATTCGGCCACATGTCTTTGGTAAAAAAAATGTCAATAAGCGTATATTTATTGGTTTGCGCAAAAGTTATAGCGTCTACAAACTAGGGTACATTTTCTGGAATTTACACAGCTTTTAGTTTATGACTGCCTATGTCATTTCTTGAGGTGCTAAAATGGCAGGGCAGTACAAAAGCCCCCCAAATGACCCCATTTTGGAAAGTAGACACCCCAAGGAAATTGCTGAGAGGCATGTTGAACCCATTGAATATTTATTTTTTTTGTCCCAAGTGATTGAAAAATGACAAAAAAAAAAAAAAAAAAAAATATTTACAAAAAGTGGTCACTAAATGATATATTGCTCACACAGGCCATGGGCCTATGTGGAATTGCACCCCAAAATACATTTAGCTGCTTCTCCTGAGTATGGGGATACCACATGTGTGGGACTTTTTGGGAGCCTAGCCGCGTACGGGGCCCCGAAAACCAATCACCGCCTTCAGGATTTCTAAGGGTGTAAATTTTTGCTTTCACTCTTCACTGCCTATCACAGTTTCGGAGGCCATGGAATGCCAAGATGGCACAAAACCCCCCAAAATGACCCCATTTTGGAAAGTAGACACCCCAAGCTATTTGCTGAGAGGCATATTGAGTCCATGGAATATTTTATATTTTGACACAAGTTGCGGGAAAGTGACACTTTTATTTATTTTTTTTTTTTTTTTTCATAAAGTTGTCACTAAATGATATATTGCTCACACAGGCCATGGGCATATGTGGAATTGCACCCCAAAATACATTTAGCTGCTTCTCCTGAGTATGGGGATACCACATGTGTGGGACTTTTTGGGAGCCTAGCCGCGTACTGGACCCCGAAAACCAATCACTGCCTTCAGGATTTCTAAGGGTGAAAATTTTTGATTTCACTCTTTACTGCCTATCACAGTTTCGGAGGCCATGGAATGCCCAGGTGGCACAAAACCCCCCCAAATGACCCCATTTTGGAAAGTAGACACCCCAAGCTATTTGCTGAAAGGCATGGTGAGTATTTTGCAGCTCTCATTTGTTTTTGAAAATGAAGAAAGACAAGAAAAAACATTTTTTTTTTTCTTTTTTCAATTTTCAAAACTTTGTGACAAAAAGTGAGGTCTGCAAAATACTCACTATACCTCTCAGCAAATAGCTTGGGGTGTCTACTTTCCAAAATGGGGTCATTTGGGGGGGTTTTGTGCCACCTGGGCATTCCATGGCCTCCGAAACTGTGATAGGCAGTGAAGAGTGAAATCAAAAATTCACGCCCTTAGAAAGCCTGAAGGCGGTGCCTGGTTTTCGGGGTCCCGTACGCGGCTAGGCTCCCAAAAAGTCTCACGCATGTGGTATCCCCGTACTCAGGAGAAGCAGCAGAATGTATTTTGGGGTGTAATTTCACATATTTCCATGGCATGTTTGAGCAATATATCATTTAGTGACAACTTTGTGCAAAAAAAAAAAAAAAAAAAAAAAAATTGTCTCTTTCCCGCAACTTGTGTCGCAATATAAAATATTCCATGGACTCGACATGCCTCTCAGCAAATAGCTTGGGGTGTCTACTTTCCAAAATGGGGTCATTTGGGGGGGTTTTGAACTGTCCTGGCATTTTATGCACAACATTTAGAAGCTTATGTCACACATCACCCACTCTTCTAACCACTTGAAGACAAAGCCCTTTCTGACACTTATTGTTTACATGAAAAAGTTTTTTTTTTTTGCAAAAAAATTACTTTGAACCCCCAAACATTATATATTTTTTTAAAGCAAATGCCCTACAGATTAAAATGGTGGGTGTTTCATTTTTTTTTTTCACACAGTAATTGCGCAGCGATTTTTCAAACGCATTTTTTGGGGAAAAAACACACTTTTTTTAATTTTAATGCACTAAAACACGCTATATTGCCCAAATGTTTGATGAAATAAAAAAGATGATCTTAGGCCGAGTACATGGATACCAAACATGACATGCTTTAAAATTGCGCACAAACGTGCAGTGGCAACAAAATAAATACATGTTTAAAAGCCTTCAAAAGCCTTTACAGGTTACCACTTTAGATTTACAGAGGAGGTCTACTGGAAAAATTACTGCACTCGATCTGGCCTTCGTGGTGATACCTCACATGCATGGTGCAATTGCTGTTTACGTTTGACGACAGACCGCCGCTTGCGTTCGCCTTAGCGCGAGAGCAGGGGGCGACAGGGGTGTTTTTTTTTTTTTTTTTTTTCTTTATTATTTTTTTGCTTTTTTAATCTTACTTTTAAACTGTTCCTTTCATATTTTTTTTTTTAATCATTTTTATTGTTATCTCGGGGAATGTAAATATCCCCTATGATAGCAATAGGTAGTGACAGGTACTCTTTTTTGAAAAAATTGTGGTCTATTAGACCCTAGATCTCTCCTCTGCCCTCAAAGCATCTGACCACACCAAGATCGGTGTGATAAAATGCTTCCCCAATTTCCCAATGGCGCTATTTACATCCGGCGAAATCTAAGTCATGAAATACTCGTAGCTTCCGGTTTCTTAGGCCATAGAGATGTTTGGAGCCACTCTGGTCTCTGATCAGCTCTATGGTCAGCTGGCTGAATCACCGGCTGCATTCTCAGGTTCCCTGTTGAGACAGGAGAGCCAGAGAAAAACACGGAAGACGGTGGGGGGGGGGGGGGCATTCCCTCCCACGGCTTGTAAAAGCAGTCTAGAGGCTAATTAGCCGCTAGGATTGCTTTTACATGAAAGCCGACCGCTGGCTGAAAAGAATGATACCAAGATGATACCTAAACCTGCAGGCATCATTCTGGTATAACCACTCAAAGTCGTGAATGGCGTACCTGAAGACAAAAAAATGGTTAACAATGGTTAACAATAAAGCACAGTAAAGTGTAAATAATTACACACCTGAAAAACAAACATGATAAAACATAATAACAATAACAATAAAACATTGCAGAATAGAATACAGTAAAAAAGAGCAGAACAATAGAGAGAGAATAGAGAGAGAGAGAACAATAAAACAACTATTTTTTTTTATTTCATATTTTTTTTTTTTTTACACTTTTTTTGTAACTAACTTTTATAACGGTACCCGGTTCCAGGTTCGGGTCTCTCAAAATGCGATGGCATTTTGGGAGACCCTGTGAAAGTGCGCCTAGTCTGTGCAATGCTGTACCCTACGCTAATACTCAACTAGTGAATGGTAGCGTTCAAAACATTCACCAATGCAAAGACCAGGATTGTCAGGACAGGAGGGACAATAATAGCGGGTGTCACGCCTATATCCGCGCTAGCTGCAGACACAACATCTTTTTGGGGGCGTTCGCTGGGTAGGGGTACTCGGGAGGACATAAAAATGCCTCTCATGCAGCCGACTGCATTTGGTTGGGGATGTGAATGGGGGAAGTACGGGCGCTGCAGAAGCGGTGGGTTCCCAATTAGGATTGGCGAATGCAGCAGGAAGGGCATTATGGGCACGACGGGCCTGTGTTTGTCTTTCTGGTGGCAGCGGGACACTACTTGTGCTTGCCATCTCGCCAGCTTGAACTGCACTTATGGGACTCGCCACGTCACCAAGTGTTACTGCAGTGCTGGTTTGACTACGACCGGGGTGTACTAGGCCGCTGGCGCTTGCCAGTTCACCAAAACGCTACCAAAAAACTGTTAGCGATCGCAGGGATCAGGCCTGACTCTGCGAACGCTGCAGTTATGCTTTTAGTGTTTTGTAAGTGACAGTGATCGATCGATACTGCACTTGGGTGGGCTGGGCTGGGCCGGGCGGAGGGGCAAAACGCAGGTGCTAGCAGGTATCTGGGCTGATCCCGCTAACACTGCGTTTTTGGGAACCCTAAACTGCTGGTGACGCTAGTATAGATCTGATCGGATCAGATATTGATCCGTTCAGATACTATACCACTAAGGGAGGTGTACGGTGCGTGCGTGGGTGTTAGCGGTACTGGCGCTAATCTGACGCTGCCTGGGGCTGGTGCTTGCCAGTTCACCAAAATACTACCAAAAAAACTGTTAGCGATCGCAGGGATCAGGCATGACTCTGTGAACGCTGCAGTTATGCGTTTAGTGTTTTGTAAGCGTCAGTGATCGATCGATACTGCACTTGGGTGGGCTGGGCCGGGCGGAGGCGCAAAACGCAGGTGCTAGCAGGTATCTGGGCTGATCCCGCTAACACTGCGTTTTTGGGAACCCTAAACTGCTGGGGACGCTAGTATAGATCTGATCGGATCAGATATTGATCCGTTCAGATACTATACCACTAAGGGAGGCGTATGCTGCGTGCGTGGGTGTTAGCGGTACTGGCGCTAACCTGACGCCTGGGGCTGGTGCTTGCCAGTTCACCAAAATGCTACCAAAAAAACTGTTAGCGATCGCAGGGATCAGGCCTGACTCTGCGAACGCTGCAGTTATGCGTTTAGTGCCTTGTAAGTGACAGTGATCGATCGATACTGCACTTGGGTGGGCTGGGCGGAGGCGCAAAACGCAGGTGCTAGCAGGTATCTGGGCTGATCCCGCTAACACTGCGTTTTTGGGAACCCTAAACTGCTGGGGACGCTAGTATAGTATCTGATCGGATCAGATATTGATCCGATCAGATACTATACCACTAAGGGAGGCGCATGCTGCGTGCGTGGGTGTTAGCGGTACTGGCGCTAATCTGACGCTGCCTGGGGCGACGCATATCACCGCCGGGCGATCGGGGGGCTAAACCTTTATTCGGTAATAAACGGCGGGTGCCCTGACACTATAAAAAATAAACAAACTAACCAGCGTCAACCGTAACGGTTATACGGTGATCAGTGGTGAAAGGGTTAACTAGGGGGCAATCAAGGGGTTAAAACATTTATCAGATAGTATATGGGGGTCCCTGACGCTATAAAACGCTGACGGCGAACCTAAATATTTACCTCACTAACTAGCGTCACCAGCGACACTAATACAGCGATCAGAAAAATGATCGCTTAGTGACACTGGTGAGGGGGGGTGATCAAGGGGTTAAAACTTTATTAGGGGGGGTTAGGGGGGTACCCTAGACCTACAGGGGGGTAACAGTAACTGTGCTAACACTGTAACTGTCACAAACTGACACCATGCAGTAATCAGAAAAAAAAAAAAAAAAAAAAAAAACTGCTGGTGTCAGTTTGTGACAGGGGGGGGGGGGTGATTGGGGGGGGATCGGGGGGCGATCGGGGGGGGGATCGGGGTGTTTTGTGTGCCTGGCATGTTCTACTGTGTGTGTGTGTGTTGGTGCACTCACATTGATGTCTTCTCTCCTCGGGCCGGAACGGAAAATACCGACCCGAGGGGAGATGACATCATTTCCTTTGCTGCTGTTTAGCATACAGCAGCAAAGGAAGATTCTCATTGGCCGGCGGCGATCGCGAGGGGGGGGCCACGAACGGATGGTCTCCCCCTCATCACCGATCGCCGGGGGACAAAAGACGACCGCCTCGGGCACCGGGGGGGGGTCCGATCGGACCCCCCACCCGCGGAAGGCAAATCACGTACACTGTACGTGATTTTGCCTGTCCGTGCCACTTTGCCGACGTACATCGGCGTGAGGCGGTCGTCAAGTGGTTAAACTAATAAGACACAAAGAATTAAATGTTACCATGTTTTTATTGAACACACCATGTAAACATTCACAGTGCAGGTGGAAAAAGTATGTGAACCCCTAGACTAATGATATCTCCAAGAGCTAATTGGAGTGAGGTGTCAGCCAACTGGAGTTCAATCAATGAGATGAGATTGGAGGTGTTGGTTACAGCTGCCCTGCCCTATAAAAAACACACACCAGTTCTTGGTTTGCTTTTCACAAGAAGCATTGCGTGATGTGAATGGTGCCTCGCACAAAAGAGCTCTCAGAAGACCTATGATTAAGAATTGTTGACTTGCATAAAGCTGGAAAGGGTTATAAAAGTATCTCCAAAAGCCTTGCTGTTCATCAGTCCACGGTAAGACAAATTGTCTATAAATGGAGAAAGTTCAGCACTGCGGCTACTCTCCCTAGGAGTGGGTATCCTGTAAAGATGACTGCAAGAGCACAGCGCAGACTGCTTAATGAGGTGAAGAAGAATCCTAGAGTGTCAGCTGAAGACTTACAAAAGTCTCTGGCATATGCTAACATCCCTGTTAGCGAATCTACGATACGTAAAACACTAAACAAGAATAGATTTCATGGGAGGATACCACAGAGGAAGCCACTGCTGTCCAAAAAAAACATTGCTGCATGTTTACAGTTTGCACAAGAGCACCTGGATGTTCCACAGCAGTACTGGCAAAATATTCTGTGGACAGATGAAACCAAAGTTGAGTTGTTTTGAAGAAACACACAACACTATGTGTGGAAAAGAGGCACAGCACACCAACATCAAAACCTCATCCCAACTGTGAAGTATGGAGGTGGGGGCATCATGGTTTGTGGCTGCTTTGCTGTGTCAGGGCCTGGACTGATTGCTATCATTGAAGGAAAAATGAATTCCCACTTTTATCAAGACATTTTGCAGGAGAACTTAAGGCCATCTGTCCACCTGCTGAAGCTCAACAGAAGATGGGTGTTGCAACAGGACAACGAACCAAAGCATAGAAGTAAATCAACAACAGAATGGCTTAAACAGAAGAAAATACGCCTTCTGGAGTCGCCCAGTCAGAGTCCTGACCTCAGCCCAATTGAGATGCTGTGGCATGACCTAAAGAAAGTGATTCACACCAGACATCCCAAGAATATTGCTGAACTGAAACAGTTCTGTAAAGAGGAATGGTCAAGAATTACTCCTGACCATTGTGCACGTCTGATCTGCAACTACAAGATACGTTTGGTTGAAGTTATTGCTGCCAAAGGAGGTTCAACCAGTTATTAAATCCAAGGGTTCACACACTTTTTCCACCCGCACTGTGAATGTTTACATGGTGTGTTCAATAAAAACATGGTAACATTTAATTCTTTGTGTGTTATTAGTTTAAGCAGACTGTGATTGTCTATTGTTGTGACTTAGATGAAGATCAGATCACATTTTATGACCAATTTGTGCAGAAATCCATATCATTCCAAAAGGGTTCACATACTTTTTATTGCAACTGTATATCTTCGTGGGGTGGTCTTAAAGTGGTTAAGAAGCATGTCGCTTTCACAAGGCATCGACGCTTGTCAAACGCTTCCATTGATTGCAATGGTGCTGCTCAATAACCGCACCTTAACAGAACCTAGAGCATTGATGGCGTGTTAGTGAAGTATATATGAAGCATTAGCTGGGAATTGTAAGAGAGACATTGGAGGCTTCTGTATCCTGGGAAATAGAGAACAGAGCAGCTCCAATGACTTCATGTTTGTACAGAACAGCTGTGTGGTAACACCATTTTGCTTCTGTGTGCTGGCAAAATCATCAGTCCAGCCAGAAATACTGACAATGCCAGGTAGGAGCAGAGTGGCAAAGCTTTTTTGTGTCAGCAAAAGACCTCATCAGCAAGTGTTGGTACATGGAAGGGACAGTTTCAGCAAGTGTCATAAGGGCTGATAATAATGTATCAGTACTCCTAGAAGAGGTGGAACAGCAGCCGGAATTATACATCCCAAGCTATTGTGACGCATACAAAAATAAAACAAGACTGATCTGGCAACAAATCACCAAGCGGGTATCATCCTTAGACTGGGAAAAACTGTCCTCCAGTGAGCAGGAGAGCAATAATGAGTATAATTACATGGTTGCTGTTTTTTCATTTTATGTAATTCTTGTACTATATCCTAAATCAACATATCAAATTAGATCATTTCCTTGTTCCATCATTTTCCCTTTTTAAGCACTACCCACTAGAAAAGCAAGCCTCCATGGACATTTATCGAGCATTCTTAAAGTGTTTTCAACTCTTTTTATAAGCCCAACGAAAACCCGTCATAAACCCATAAATGCCACAGGAGCTTAAATGAGCTTTGCTTTATTCTTCATAATCATCTCACATGTGAACTAGACCGAAATAGTCCTGCCATGCTTTTTTTTAATGGACACATTTAGATATCTGTGCATAGAGATTCAACAAGATAAGGTTTGAGCAGTCTACCCCATTATAGTTAGATTCCTGCATAGATTGACCTTACACCATCTGTATTTTCATAGCTTTGGATATACTGTACATGTAGGATAATGTTTCTTCCCTGATTCCTGCTGACATAACATGTAATTTCAGCAATAGTGAAACCCTCTGACACCAAGAAGTGAAAAAATACACCTATATTGTATAAAATCTTCTGTCACTACGAAGTTAGAAAATACTATACTGTACACCAGGGGTACCCAAGCTCTGATGTGACCCGCCACCTCCTGCTCTTGCATTGTGGGTCGGCAAACCCAGATTGTGGGTTCCTGACCTGCCATTCCTTGAGCATTAGTGTAAAGAACAGAGCTGGCACTAGTGGAAGCAGAGCCGATGCTTCCTGTATAGTCACAGGTGGAGTGATACCAAATGTACTCCGCCTGTAACAGTTCCCGGCACGATACAGGTAGCTTCGGCTCTGCTCTCTACTGCAGTCACATGCTCCTGTCACACTGATGCTCGAGAATGGCGGGCCAGCAACCCACGATCTGGGACAGCAGTCACCAGGGATACCCCCAGCCGTACCCCCCCTGGCAGTAACCACCAGCAGTGTACCTGCCCTGGAGGACAGCCAGCAGCAACCGCCAGCCATACCCACCTGGGGAACAGCAGCAGCCAGCCATACCTGCAGGAATCCCTGAGGAAGAAGTGAAGATTGAGGTGCAGGTACCGCAGTACCTCAGTGTGAAAGCAGCCTTAGGCCCCTTTCACACGATTGGTCCGTTCGAGGGCTTTCACACTGGAGCGGTGCACTGGCAGGGCGCTAAAAAAAGTCCTGCTAGCAGCATCTTTGGAGCGGTGTATACACCGCTCCTTCACCGCTCCTGCCCATTGAAATCAATGGGGCAGCGCAGTTATACCACCGGCATAGCGCTGCTGCAGGAGCGCTTTGCGGTCGTTTTTAACCCTTTCACGGCTGGTTTTTAACCCTTTCTCGGCCGCTAGCGGGGGGTAAAAGCGCCCTGCTAGCGGCTGAATAGTGCTGCGAAATTGACGGTAAAGCGCTAAAAATAGCGACGCTTTACCGCCGACTGACCCACCGCCCCAGTGTGAAAGGGGCCTTAGTTAACAGTGCCACTTTAGCTCTTCTCACCAGTTCAATATTTTTTAGGCTGTCTCTGCTTACGTTTTCTGGCCAGATATAGTATTGTGTTTATTTATTATGGGTAGTTATGACCTATGTAGCTACTACACTGCCAGGTTTAACTGCAAGAGTCACCATTTTATTCCCTTGGTTAAAAATGTTCTTTTTTTAAAGAACATTCTGTAGCTGAAACAGCTTGGTCTCACCTTCAATTAAAGTGTTACTAAACCCACAACAGTAAAATCAGTCTATATATGCAGTAATGCATGCTTGTTATACTCGCTGTGGAACTTAAGGGGTTAATCCTCCACATTGTGCAAAAAGGCTGTTTGATCCTGTCTTCTCTGATCCTCCCCTTCTTCCACACTCCCCAATCTGTCTCCTGATAGAACGGAGCCTTGGAGTCACTCTGCACATGCTCAGTTTTTTGTGTATTGTCAGAGTTATTTTTTCTTTGGCCCTGTGCTGATCACATGCACCCTCCGATCAGCACCGTCCAGACAGAGGGTCGGGGGTCCTGCAGCCTCATAGAACAGTCTGAGTAGAATGAAAACTCCTCCTACAAGCTTTAACCAAATACTCATAGAAGTCATAAGACTGCTATATACTGCTGATGAGAAAACGTATTTAGCAGTTTTTATTTACTAAAATACGGTAATTGCATATCCTTGTTCTGTGTACTGTGGGAGACCAGATGTAGAGCATGCAGGGTCCTGGGCTTAGTAACACTTTTTGATAAAGTCTGTTCCAACCCCTTTCACAATCACTTTGCCTTATCGGCTTGGTATGCATTTTAATGTGAAGAAGAATTTTTTTTAAAAAGGCACATGAAATACCAAGGCAATTTGTTTACAGAATACGATTTATATATACATTAAATGGGTTCAGTTATCACAATACAATACATATCACAATAGTGGTTCTTTAAAGCAGAAATTCAATGTATCTGAGCACCACAAACCAAATTCCATAATTAATTAATTTTTAATATTTAAAACAAACTCACCCATCCATCCATCTATGTCTCTATGCTTTTATGTTGTTGAAAAATCACTTTAAAAAACACCCCCCCCCCCCCCCCCTAGCATATCTGTTCATGGCCATTTTGAGTAAGGGCAGATGATTCATGTAGCCTTTACTTCCTGGAATCCATCTGTCCTTAGCTCAAGCAGGCAAACAGAAAATTGTGCCTGGCTGTGAAAAACACTCCTCCTCTCCTCCCAGCCTGAAGACTACTGGGATGTATGAAATCATTTGCCTAGGCAAGAAATCAAAAAGTACCTGAAGAAATCTAAAAAAAAACCAAAAAAAACCCAATTAAATATGATATACTTTCCCAGGGCTCAAAATTTCAAGTCCTGAGCTACTAGCCAGGCCTTAAGGGTTACTGGCCACCAGATGCCACGCCCCTAAACACGCCCTCATAAATCCTCTCCTGAAATGACACTTAAATGTTTTATGCAGAATTAAGTTACAAAAATAAATATTAACAACAACTTTATCAGTGCCCATCGGTGCAGCCTCACAAGTGCCCATCAGTGCAACCTCGCCAGCGCAGCCTTACCTGTGGCCATCAGCGCAGCCTGACCTGTGCCCATCAGCGCAGCCTGACCTGTGCCCATCAATACAGCCTGACCTGTATTGATGGGCACCGGCCGGATCATCAGAGAGCGGGGATTGCCTGGCGTTTTCATTTGAATCGCCTGGTGTTCTCAGAGCTCACTGTCACACATTTCCACCTCCTGGCCCGACACTTTTGAGGCTGTCACATGTCCCGCATTGGACCGGTGTTCTGTCTATCAAAGACGCCAGGCCAGGAGGCATGACGGTGTGCTCCGAGAACACCCAGCAATTCAAATAAAAGCTGTTACAGCGGGCAATCCCCGCTCTCTGATGATCCGGCTGGGTTGCCTCATCCTCTCCTCTTTCTTCCTCTCAGCGATCGCAGGAAGAATGGCTCCCAATCAATCCACCTACCAGCGGTGCCCCCCCCCCCTCAGAGGCAGCCCCACACTAGCCAGTAATCATTTTCCACTTACACAATGCGAGTAGGCGAGTGGAAAATTTGAGGGCTGTACTTTCCTATCTATTTTACTAATTTTTAGCAACATGAAGATTAAAATAATTAATGTTGATTGGGAGAGTGAAGTTCCACTTTAAAGTGTCTGTAAACCCTTACGTATATCCAGTGAAGTGACTGGCCTCAGGTGATACAGAGATGAAACAAATCATTCCTTCATAAGTTGTACCTGTCTATCTACAGCCGTCTTTCTCCTACATCCGTTCAAAGTGCAGAATTTACACCGGATCTCTCAGCTCTGAAATGCATGGGGTGAACAGCTGACGTTACATTGGTGAGGAAAGCTCCGAGAGCTGATTGGAGGAAAGGGACACACACCCCTTCACACAGGAACAGAGCTGAGGCTGTCAATTAGCTGGAGCTCCCTCCCCGGTCACCATTTTTCTCTTTGGTATCAGAAAAACCTGTCAAAAGCGATTCATGCTGATAGCTGAGGAATGAAGCAGCAGACAGGAATAACACTTATTGCTCTGGACTGAGACAAGTACACACTCTAGAGGGTTATGCTTTGTTCATATTTCATGTCAGGTTTACAACCACTTTAAGTTCAAATGAGTAAAACGGCTTCTATCCGGTAATTAATGATAACATACTGGAATTGAATGCCCGTGTGAGAAGATAATTTTGTTTATATAAATTTACATAATTGGGAACACTACAGAATTTTTAATGCTCAGTTACAGAATTTAGACTAATTTAAATATTTGTATTGTGATTGTAATGTGTGAATATAGATATTTATTCATTTTTCACTGCACAGTTGGCGTTAGGATGTTCTCAAGTGAAACAACTGAAACGATTCTGCCCTCGTGGATTTACAATGACAGTCTTGTTCCAGGTATTTCATCTTAATTTTTTATTGCAGTTTTGTTTCCAAACAAACTGGAATATAAAACCGCTTTTAAAAATAGTGTTTTGTTTTGGCAGCAATATCCATTGCAATGCTGCAGCCTCAGCCCTTCTTAAAACGCCTGCACTCTTTCACTCTATTCACTCTTTCACTCTATTCACTCTTTCGGCTTCAGCATAAAATGTCACACCTGCTATAATGGGTTTATCTCTGTTTGGTCAGTTACTGTCACTGTCCCTTATTTTATCTTTGCCACAGTGTGTCTTTACTTGCTATCTCCTGCCCTGAATGCTAAGACAATGTAGAATTTGTATCCTTACACTGTTTCCTGAATGAATGCTGTTGCAGTATTGGATCATGAATACGCAGGTGTAATTGTGGTCAGGGAGCATTTTTTTCTTAATTGTACATTACTGGACAGAGTCTTGGTTTTCATGCGTTATAGGCTGGAACCTTTAGGTGATTGGACACTGCCAAAGCTTTTGAGAACATGTCCCCTGGTCGTTCTCCTATACGCCACTCTGTGGGTCCTTTGTTTTTGCCTAGTGTCTATAGGTAATGGACTTATGCAGAAATCACTCTTAAAGTGATTGTAAAGACTGAAGGTTTTTTTTTACCTTTTATGCATTCTATGTATGCATAAAAGTTCTATGTATGCAAGTAAAAAAACCTGTGTACAGCTCCCCCCCCCCCCCCCCTTTAGCCCCACTTTAATACTCACCTGAGCCTGATCTTGATACAGCAATGTGCTCGAGAGCCAACGCTCTCCTGAGCCTCTCCCTCCTCATTGGCTAAGATGCAGCAGTGGGAGCCATCTCACTGCTGTCAATTACAGCCAGTGAGGAGAGAGGGGGTGGGGGGGGGGGGCAGAGCTGCGCTCTGTGTCTTGTGGACACAAGCCACCTATGGAGCGAGCAGGCAGTTGCAAAGGGGCAGGGGCCCAGAGTGCCAGTGGGGGACCCGGGAAGAGGAGGATCGGGGCTGCTTTGTGCAAAACCATTGCACAGAGCAGATACAGTGCCTTGAAAAGTATTCATAGGTATTCATACCTCAGAAAATTTTCCACATTTTGTCATCTTACAATCAAAAAGTAAATGTATTCTATTGGGATTTTATGTGATAGACCAACATAAAGTGGTGCATAATTGTGAAGTTGAAGGAAAATGATAAATTCTTTTTTTTTTTTTTTTTTTTTTTTTACAAATATCTGAAAAGCGTGGCCTACATTTGTATTCAGCCCCCCTTACTCCGATATCCTAAAATCTAGTGGAACCACTAATTCATTCATTCTAATTAATAAATAGAGTTCACCTGTGTGTAATTTAATCTCAGTATAAATATAGCTGTTCTGCAAAGCCCTCAGGTTTCCTAGAGAACCTTAGTGAACAAACAGCATTATGAAAGCCAAGGAACACACCAGACAGGTCAGGGATAAAGTTGTGGAGAAGTTTAAAGCAGGGTTAGGTTATAAAAAAATATCCCAAGCTTTGAACATCTCAAGGAGCACTGTTTAGTCCATCATATGAAAATGGAAAGAGTATGCTACAACTGCAAACCTACCAACACATGGCCGGGCAAGGAGATCATTCATCAGAGAAGCTGCCAAGAGGCCCATGGTAACTCTCTGGAGGAGCTGCAGAGATCCACAGCTCAGGTGGGAGAATCTGTCCACAGGACAACTATTAGTCGTGCATTCCACAAATCTGGCCTTTATGGTAGAGTAGCAAGAAGCAAGCCATTTTTTTTAAAGAAAGCAATAAAAAGTCCAGGTTGCAGTTTTCGGAGAAGCCATGTGGGGGACACAGCAAACATGTGGAAGAAGGTGCTCTGGTCAGATGAGACCAAAACTGAAGTTTTTGGCCTAAAAGCAAAACTCTGTGTGTGGCCGAAAACACTGCACATCACATCACCCGGAACAAACCACCCCCAGCATGGCAGCATCATGTTTTGGGGATTTTTTTCTTCAGCAGGGACAGAGAAGCTGATCAGAGTTGATGGGAAGATGGATGGAGCCAAATACAGGGCAATCTTAGAAGAAAACCTGTTAGTCTGCAAAAGACTTGATACTGGGGCAGAGGTTCACCTTCCAGCAGGACAACAACCCGAAACATACAGACAGAGCTACAATGGAATCTTTTAGATCAAAGCATATTCATGTACTGGCATGACCCAGTCAAAGTCCAGACCTTAATCCAACTGAGAATCTGTGAAAGACTTGAAAATTGCTGTTCAGATTTTCTCTGTCCAATCTGATAGAGCTTGAGTTATTTTGCAGAAAAATGTCACTCTCCTAGATGTGCAAAACTGGTAGAGACATACCCAAAGAAGACTTGTATCTGTAATTTCAGCGAAAGGTGGAAGGTGGCTCTACAAAGTATTGACTCAGGGGGGCAGAATACAAATGCATGCCACACTTTTCACATATTTATTTTTAAACAATTTAGAAAACCATTGATATCATTTTTCTTCCACTTCACAATTATGTGCCACTTTGTGTTGATCTATCACAAAAAATCCCAATAAAGTACATTTACGATTTTGGTTGTAACATGACAAAATGTGGAAAATTTCAAGGGGTATGATTACTTTTTCAAGGCACTGCAAGTATGACATATTTGTTTTTTTTTTTTAATTTTCTTTTATAAACGCTTTTAACTTTTAAATAATTTTTTTATTTTAAAATTGGATTCCCCCATGTCCCGGAGTCCAGTTTTACAGAGTGGCTGTTAATGTACTTTAAGCATTGGGATTAAAGGGTCAGTCCTCAAAAGAGGGATATTTGATTATTTTGGTAGATGCTAGAGGGTTAAACCAGCAGACCATTTCTTTTAGTGAATGGAAACTCTATTGGTGAATAATCCTAGGTCTGCACATCTCCCGTGGATATTTTTAGAAGGTTTTACTTTCCCTGGTTGAGTTGGAGTATCTAAGATAATCCAGAGGCCGACTGCCAGCTTTCAAAATGACTACGGTATAAGTGAATAATGATATAATGATGTGTTATAATACGCCCGGCATGCCGATATGTTTGTTTCTTTAGATCTTTATAAAAGTATTTTGGAAACAACCCTTACACCATCTGGAATCGATACAGCCAAGCTCTATCCAATTCTTTTGTCCTCTGGACTTCCTCGGGAAACACTGGGTCAAATTTGGGCAACGGCAAACCAAACTACTCCAGGAAAGCTTACAAAAGAAGAATTATATATTGTGCTTGCCATGATTGGTATTGCTCAGGTAAGACTGTTTTTAAACCAGTGTTAGGATTCAGTAGAATGCATGACTTCTATTGTTTTTGACTTTTTTGTATAGTGTGTCATATTTTGTAATGCATATTAAATAACCAAATATTAAACCATTGTTAAAGCAAAACTGTGCTGTCCTTTGTGACTTTCAGTTACAAAGAACTCTAAAGAAATTCATGAAATACTTTATTTTTTTTGTCCTTTTTAGTTGTTCAAATTCTTCTGCTCTCTATTGCCTTTCACATGACTAGCGTCTGAGCATTGGTGATTTGGTCCATGCAAAAGGGACTCTAAAGACTTATTAATGCAGGTGTCTTCTGTCAAGTGCTGTTATGAATGAACCAACTGAGCCCATTCAGCCTAATGGCCTGCATATTTCCTCTGCCTAGACAGCCCAGTTGCAGGGTTCAACCTGCCATTGACGTGGATAGCAGTTTATGGCATAGCAGTTGAAAACACAGTTACAGGATCTGGAAAAAAAGAAAATTTTCTATATTTTGGATATGCCTGTATGTTGTACTTGTGTTTTATGATGGCACCGCACAGCCATTCATGTCAATAACAGGCTGTACTCTGCCCCTGGGTAGAGCAAATAAACTGCCAATTATGCTGAATGGTCTCAGCCGGTCCATGTGGAAGAGCCTATATAGCACTAGTTGCCTATTTAATTTTTTTTTCCACCAGTCTATACTGTATACAGGTCATATTTATAATACATTGCACCTTTTGTAAAGATGTTAGATTGATAAATGTGCCTCTCTATTAGTTTCTCTGTGTAACGCACATACATATTTCTTTGTTTTCATTGAAACAGAGGGGAGAATGTTCCTTGAATATGGATATACTGAATCAGTTTTCCTCAGCACCTATACCAACTTTAAGTAGCTTTCCAGTAAAGTTTCCTTCGGCTGTAGATCCGTTGCATGGCGTACATCCAAGGCCTGCTGCCTCTAAGCCTCTGGATGTAAGCCAGCCAGTGGTCAAGATGAAGAGTACGCCCGCTGCTGCTGCAGGAAATGTCACAATGCCGACTTTCATGCCATCCACCTTTACTCAGCCGGTAAGGACAGCCATTGTATCTGAAAGGCAGCCCTGCTTGATAAATAAAATAAATCTATTTAAATACTTAACAATAGTGAATCCAATAGCATTAACCTATAAACAAGCTCCATGGTTTTAGGGTACGTCTTCGAATTCTTTAATTTTAGCCCGGTGCATTACTATCGAGATTCTGTGATTTGTTAGCTCAGTGCTAACATACAGTCAGTACAATAGGCATTTACTAGCTTAATTTCTTATTAATAACATTAAAAAAAGATTGCACTTAAGAGTGTTGGATTATCCTATTAACTTGGGACCAGTCAGCCCAGTTGTTTTTTTAGCTGTGTTTTGACCATACAGTGTGTTTGATTATGCTTCTTCTACAACTAGACCTAAATGCTGTGATTAGAACCAATAGAATGTGATACTCGGTTGCCTTACTAGACAACTATGTGTACAGGGTCATGTCACCTAATTTATTTTTTGGCAGAATCTGCAGAGTTCAATAATCTGAATCTTTCCTATATTTCTCAGGAACCCTGAGATCTCTATGCTTGGGTTTCCGGGTCTAACATATCTGTTGTGGCCAGATGGGCAGGAACAAGTTAAACTCCCAGTGGACAAGAGTAGAATGGGAGTGATGTTATGGCTGGGAGACCTCTCTCTAAAGGCATCCATTATATATAACCTGGCCAAATGGGCATGCTGGAAAACCAGCATCTGATCAGAGATGGCCGAAAATGACTGAGTGGTGACCAGTGTGTTCTGTGTGGGGGGCAATCCTGCTGTCAGAACACAATACCCCAGCGGGGAAGTTTTCTGCACTAACATCAGATTGTTAGTACAGCTGCTCCTCCCAAGCTCCCCCATTTTTCTATTTAATTTTTTTTTTTTCGTACAGTCCGCTGAATGAAAAAAAAAATGGATAGTGTATACAAGGCTTTAGTCACCTCCAGCCATTTTACCTTCATCTGCTACTAGCTGTCTGGGTATCATGACTACTTGAGGCCTTAACTTGTACTCTGAGCCAAACTTTTGTCTTACAGCCATGAAGTAGTAACATGTCCTATTCATGACATGGGGGGCAGTCCCACTGAATTGGGTGCCCCCAGCTGACTCTCCACTAACCGCTCCAGTTTGAGTACGAATGGTACCATTATCTTCAAACTGGAGTCATGTTGCCCTCCAATTTTGGAGTCCATCCAATCCTCTTGATTCTCTTTAGCTCTGTTGAGTGTAGCTGGATCTTTGGCCCTTTTGGCAAGAATATTTGATCAAAATCACCTAGTTATTTGCTTACTCTGATCACAAAGTTCCCATGCCCTCTCCAATAGATTTTATATCCAGTTTTTCCTGCGCAGCACTAGCTGGTTCTGATCCATTGGCCTCAAGGACTCTTGCCTGTTCCTTAGTCGCTCCTTGCCCCTGAGGAGCTGCAGTCTGCTGCTGTTACTCCCAAATTGAAGGAGACCGTTTTGGATCTTATTGATGCAATGCACCCCACTCTGAAACAAGAGGATCCGCCTATTGCTGCTACCAGCGCTGTTTCCAATCTTGGGTCATTTTAAATCTGTTTTAAATCTAAAAGCAACTCATGTTATATTGCAGCTTACCAATTCTTAGGTGTGATGGCTGCATTTGTTTTCTTTTTTGTATTTTCATCTCGTGATCCAGCCAGTAAGTCAGCTGTTTTTCAAAAGGGCAAGCTTTCTTCCTGATGTATCAGTTTGGGGATGAGGCAAACCATCTAACGCTGGCAGGGGTGCTTACAATGATCAGTTTTTATTTATTCATGTAGAACCTTTATCCCAAAAGGAGAAAATCTGTTTGCTATAACTGATTATAAATTGTAATCTGCAGTTTGGCTTCAATTTGCTAGTATATTTATGTCTGGTAGTACATCTAACATCCCCTTCTCCCCCAGACTGAAAGTATTGCTGTGCTGCCTGTCTTTTATTCATCCAGAGTGGGGGCACTATAATACAGGAGGTGTCACTGACCAGATCACCAGGTGAAAACGGAGGGAAACGAGACAAAAAAGTAAAAAATAATGCAACTACTATTCTATGGAGATTGGAAGCACCCTGATTAAGTTATTTTGTTTTCCTTTGCCCTTATTCTCTTTTCATTCATTCATCTGTTTTGTGAAGATTTTGTACAGAAGTGGTCTATTCTTCTGACCTTTTCCCACCTTAATGAGTCCCTGTTTTTAATGATCCAGCTGATAAGCCTTTGGAAGCCCTTTCACCTCTTGCATATGCCTCATGTTAGCACATGCATAGGGCATTTTGGCTTAAAGTGATATTAAACACACTGTTTAATTTGCTTTATCCCTTCTCTGGCACTGATGGCACTGTATTCTATTTTAATTAAAAAAAAAAAATCTAAGTACCCTTTTTTTTTATCAATATAAAGCTGTCATGTGACCCAGCTCTTTCCCAGCCTGTCTGCAGGGAAATATCGGTGGGAGGAGCTTCTAGTCCTCTACTGGCTGGTACTTGTTCAAACTAAAAAAAAAACTGCCTTTGGAATACAAAGGCAAAATGCATAATTTAATTTTTAAATTATTTTTTAAATCATACAAATTGTATTTGAACTCAAATGTTTGTTTTTGTGCAAAAACATTCTGTAGGCTATCTAGGAGGAGGTTCTGCCAATCACAGCCTGTTTCACTCGCCTCCAGCCTGTGTCTATTCTTTGCATGTGCTTAGAATTACAAGGATGTGAAGGCTCCATCAATCAATCTTTAATATTCCACCCCCATAGTGTTTAGCTGTTTAGTGGGCATGGAGGAGTGAGGGAAGAGACTGTCATTTACCAGAGTGCATACACCCACATGTGTGACTCTATAGTCACATGGGCTGCACAGATAAGAAAAAGGAGGAAATGAACAGCTTAGAAGGGAACTGAAACTGGAGCATGCTCAGTAGATGTGTCAACGGCAGGTCTAGAGAATCTCAGGCTGCAAGGGGGGCACAGACTAGGAGGGAGGTACAGAGAACAGCAGGATCCACCAGGTTTTTTTTGTAGAATACAAAAAACGAATCCCATATTGAGTATGAACAGCGTGTAATACAGCATGCACTGACAGTTTTTAGTGATGTGGGTTTAATGACACTTTAAGTGCTGGACAACGGAACCCTTGTGCAAAAAAAACTTTTCCACATGACCTTTCAAGGACAAAATCTCTTCAAACTAGCTCTTGAGAATATGCAGGGTACCACTGATTTCTATAACGGAAGAGGCCAAAATAATAAACCCTGTGAAGTTTTCTCCCTCTCTGAATGTTAATACATATAGTTATATAGTTACATAGTAGGTGAGGTTGAAAAAAGACACAAGTCCATCAAGTCCAACCTATGTGTGTGATTATATGTCAGTATTACATTATATGTCCCTGTATGTTGCGGTCATTCAGGTGCTTATCTAATAGTTTCTTGAAGCTATCAATGCTCCCCGCTGAGACCACCGCCTGTGGAAGGGAATTCCACATCCTTGCCGCTCTTACAGTAAAGAACCCTCTACGTAGTTTAAGGTTAAACCTCTTTTCTTCTAATTTTAATGAGTGGCCACGAGTCTTGTTAAACTCTCTTCTGCGAAAAAGTTTTATCCCTATTGTGGTGTCACCAGTACGGTATTTGTATATTGAAATCATATCCCCTCTCAAGCGTCTCTTCTCCAGAGAGAATAAGTTCAGTGCTCGCAACCTTTCCTCATAACGAAGATCCTCCAGACCCTTTATTAGCTTTGTTGCCCTTCTTTGTACTCGCTCCATTTCCAGTACATCCCTCCTGAGGACTGGTGCCCAGAACTGGACAGCATACTCCAGGTGCGGCCGGACCAGAGTCTTGTAGAGTGGGAGAATTATCGTTTTATCTCTGAGGTTGATCCCCTTTTTAATGCATGCCAATATTCTGTTTGCTTTGTCAGCAGCAGCTTGGCATTGCATGCCATTGCTGAGCCTATCATCTACTAGGACCCCCAGGGTCCTTTTCCATCCTATATTCCCCCAGAGGTTCTCCCCCCAGTGTATAGATTGCGATAATATTTTTGCCACCCAAATGAATTATTTTACATTTTTCTACATTGAACCTCATTTGCCATGTAGTCGCCCACCCCATTAAATTTGTTCAGGTCTTTTTGCAAGGTTTCCACATCCTGCGGAGAAGTTATTGCCCTGCTTAGCTTAGTATCTTCTGCAAATACAGAGATTGAACTGTTTATCCCATCCTCCAGGTCGTTTATGAACAAATTAAATAGGATTGGTCCCAGCACAGAACCCTGGGGAACCCCACTACCCACCCCTGACCATTCCGAGTACTCCCCATTTATCACCACCCTCTGAACTCGCCCTTGTAGCCAGTTTTCAATCCATGTACTCATCCTATGGTCCATGCCAATGGACCTTATTTTGTACAGTAAACGTTTATGGGGAACTGTGTCAAATGCTTTTGCAAAATCCAGAACCACCACGTCTACGGGCCTTCCTTTATCTAGATGGCAACTCACCTCCTCATAGAAGGTTAATAGATTGGTTTGGCAAGAACAATTCTTCATGAATCCATGCTGATTACTGCTAATGATACCATTCTTATTACTAAAATCTTGTATATAGTCCCTTATCATCTCCTCCAAGAGTTTACATACTATTGATGTTAGGCTAACTGGTCTGTAATAAACATCACTTTTGATTTTCTACTTTTTTGTTCTTCGCTAAGCTTTGCTCACCATCCACAGGCAAGACCTGGCCCTCTGAGCCACATCTCCAGACTAATCCTCCTCTGCATGAAGGTGTGCCCCCGCTTTCCAGAATGGAGGGCCATCCGTTTACAATTGTGGATAGGACAGCTTGCATCTCAGATGTATGTAAGAGGTGCTATCCCAGGGTCACAGACTGGACTTTCACTCCCTGACCACTCCTCAGTTTCTTGCTAAAAAACCTTACAGTGTCACTGTACAGAACAGCGGCTGTCCATCGAACCCTATTGGGTCTTCTGGATCCAGGTGTCCATGCCCCAGAATGGTTTCAGGATCTTTTACTTTAATCTGTTCACTTTTTTTTAAACCCAAAGCAGGCATTTACTCCATCTTGAGTCTCAAGGTTTTGAATACGTCTTCAGTCAGGTTCTAAAATTCCAAATGAAATTTAGCAGGTCTGTTATCACCTCCCTTCATTAGGTATACTTTTTGGCTTCTATGGACATCAAAGATGCTTGCTTACATGTCTGTATCTTTCCAGTGCAACAGCAATTCCTAAACTTTGCTGTGGGGTTTCTGCAATAATTCATTTGGTGTAAGTCTCAGGGCTTCCACCCTAGGTGTTTCTCAGTGGGACAACTTCTCTCCTTCCCATCTAGGAACTCAGCCAATTTAGAGAGGAATTCACCGCTCCCCCAACCTGGAGCAAATTAGATCATGCTTTATTGGGGCGTTTTTGCCTTCTTCTGGATCAACTATATGTATAGGATTGTGTAATAACACCTCAAATGCAGATTGCAAATGCAGTTAGTTTGGGATCGCATGGTACAGTAGTATTATTCAGGTTTTATATAGCGCCAACAGTTTGCGCAGCGCTTTACAACATGAGGGCAGACAGTACACTTACAATACAAATCAATACAGGAGGGATCAGAGGGCCCTGCTCGTTGGAGCTTACAATCTAGAAGGAAGGGTCAAGTGGAAACAAAAGGTAATAACTGTGGGTTAGTATTTTGAATATAATTCTTTCTCTGAGCGGAAGCCAGTAGAAGGATTGACAGAGAGGGGTAGCAGAGACAGAGCGATGGGTAAGGTGGATGAGTCTGGCAGCAGCATTCATGATGTATTGAAGAGGTGATAGACTATGAAGAGGTAAGCCAATGAGAAGGAAGTTGCAGTGGATCTGGTTGCTGTGGTCTTTTTTAAAGTAGTGCATGCACTACTTTTGGTGCGGTCCAGCATGATTCATTTTGAATGGGCTGAAATCACGCTGCATCCGTGTCGCTTGTGAATCGCACATGAATGCACATCGCATTCCTGTGCAATTCATGGTGTGAACTGGCCATCAGTGGGGATCAAAGCAATTGCATGATTTGCATGATGTTTAACGTGCAGTATATTGCACGTTAAACATTCTTATGTATTATCCATTGTCCATTGAACCCCAGCACACATTTAGGGCTGGTTCACACCACAAAAAACGCACTCCAGGTCTGTTCCGCACTCATGTTTTTGATGCGTTCCAGTGCATTTTTGTTCCATTATGTATACGTTTTTGGCACATTTCCAGATGCATTTCAGATGCTTTTTCTTCTACTTTTTTTTTTTTTTTTTTCACCATACTTGGGTCCGGTGCATTTTTTACTGCATTCCAGTACAGTCCAGTACAGGAAAAATGCAGCATGCTCAACTTTTTTTTTTTGGAACTGACCTCACTGGTGTGAACTATGCCATTGAAAACCATATAACCTGATTTTCCATGCGTTTTTTTGATGCAGAATAAAAATGCACTGGACTGCATGGGGTGTGAATTGGCCCTTACAGTATGCTGCAACACAACTGAGCTATAGATCTTCACAGCAAACAGATGTTAATGCTCTGTGCATTGCAGTGCTTTAAGAGATTATGTGGTTTAGAAAATAGTGCAGAGCCTTTTTTGTGGTGTTGTCAGGCCATTTAAAATTAAATGCTTAACCCCAAGTACTTTCACAGATGAAAAGAATATGTTGCAGCTCACTGCTTAATGATCTCAGTGGGCCCTGAATGGCATTCCATTCCTCCTGATAGATAGAATGTGAACTGCCTTGCTTACCTAGGGGTTCTACAGAATTCCTTTTGTTTTTAGGCCCAGTGTATTTGTATTTGGTGGTGGTTGGTTCTATGTATAAATTTGCTGTAAAATTGGGGTTCTCATCAATGCCTGCAAGGAAAAGTTATAAGCGAGCAATAGGCAGGTTTTTATAGATCAGCGCTTCTGTAATTTTACTGAATAAAAAAAAAAAAAGATTTTGTTTGTCTAGTGAACAAAGCTTAAGTGGACTGAGACCTAAATGGGTCTTGTCTAGGTACGATCTTTATTAACTCTTCTCGTCATTATTCCTTGTGCAGCTTTTCAAGCCAGAAGAAGATGATTTCCAAGACTTTCAAGAGGCATCCAAATCTGGACTCATTGAAGACTCTTTCCCTGATTTCCAAAGTGATATGTCTAAAATGTCATCGTCATTGTTGAAGAGCAGGTAGTAAAATGTATCTGTTATATACTGCATTTCATAGAAATATTACCCTGTGTACAGTGCATCCAGAAAGTATTCACAGCGCTTAAATTTTTCCACATTTTGTAATGTTACAGCCTTCTTCCAAAATGGATTAAATTCATTATTTTCCTCAAAATTCTACAAACAATACCCCATAATGACAAGGTGAAACGAAGTTGAAATCTTTGCCATTTTATTTAAAATAAAAAACTCATAAGTATGAACAACCTTTGCCATGACAGTCAAAATTGTGCATCCTGTTTCCACTGATCATCCGTGAGATGTTTTTACAACTTGATTAAAGTCCACCTGTGATAAATTCAGTTGATTTGACATGATTTGGAAAGGCACACACCTGTCTATATGACATCCCACAGTTAACAGTGCATGTCAGAGCACAAACCAAGCCATGAAGTTCAATGAATTGTCTGTAGACCTCCAAGACAGGATTGTATTGAGGCACAGATCTGGGGAAGGGTACAGAAACATTTCTACAGCTTTGCAGGTCCCAAGGAGCACAGTGGCCTCCATCATGCCTAAATAGAAGTTTTGAACCGCCAGGACTCTTCCTACAGCGTGCCGCCCGGCCAAACTGAGCAATCGGGGGGGGGGGGGGCCTTAGTCAGGGAGGGGACCTGGAACCCGATGGTCACTCTGACAGAGCTCCTGTGTTTCTCTGTGGAGAGAGGAGAACCTTCCAGAAGCACAACCATCTGCAGCACTCCACCAATCAGGCCTCTATGGTAGAGTGGCCAGGCGGAAGCCACTCCTCAGTAAAAAGCACATGAAAGCCCACATGGAGTTTGCCAAAAGTCACCTGAAGGACTCTCAGACCATCATAAACAAAAATCTCTGGTCTGATAAAATAAAGATTGAACTCTTTGACCTGAATGGCAAGCGTCATGTCTGGAGGAAACCTGGCCACTACCATCCCTACAGTGAAGCATGGTGGTGGCAGCATCATGCTTTGGGGATGTTTTTCAGCGGCAGGATTCAGCGGCAGGGAGACTAGTCAGGATTGAGGGAAAGATGAATGCAGCAATGTACATAGACATCCTTCATGAAAACCTGCTCCAGAGCGCTCTGGACCTCAGACTGGGATGAATGTTCATCTTCCAACAGGACAACGACCCTAAGCACACAGCCAAGATAACAAAGGAGTGGATATGGGACAAAACTGTGAATGCCCTTGAGTGACCCAGACTTGAACCCAATTGAACATCTCTGGAGAGATCTGAAAATGGCTGTGCACCGACGCTCCCCCCACAACCTGATGGAGCTTGAGAGGTTCTGCAAAAAAGAATGGGAGAAACTGCCCAAAAATAGGTGTGCCAAGCGTGTAGCATCATACTCCAAAAGACTTGAGGCTGTAATTGGTGCCAAAGGTTCTTTAACAAAGTACTGAGCAAAGGCTGTGAATAATTATGTACATGTGATTTTGCAAATTTATAAAAAAAAAAAATTCAAACAAACTTCTTTCACGTTGTCATTATGGGGTATTGTTTGTAGAATTTTGAAGAAAATAATGGATTTAATCCATTTTGGAATAAGGCTGTAACAACAAAATGTGGAAAAGAAGCGATGTGAATAATTTCCGGATGCACTGTATTAAATTGAGTTTTTTCCTACAGGCAGTGTTGCGTTTGTTCTAGATTTACTTATTTCTGCAACATCATGTATGAACAAATCATTTTCCATGCTGGTAACGTGGATATACCAGCATGTAGGGTGTAGTAACCTCCTGTACCCAATTACATTTTTAGTTTACTATAACCACATCATTTATAGAGCATCTGCAATAACAGAAATATGTAGTCTGCCATTACTGACATCCAAAAAATGCTAGTGGCTTTGCTGTCTCTGGCTTCAGTACTTTCTTAAACGTTAATAGATCTATCCCCAGCTTGCATATAAGGGAAATTCTGTGACATTGCTTGATGAGCTCTTCTGTAACCCACTTGACCATCTTTTCATGGTGTTTTGAGTGTCTCTTTGTATGTTCCTTCTGCATTCCTGTGCCTCATTCTGGCATGTTGCCGATTCTGCAGATGTAGACTGCAGAATGCACTGCAGCTTTTACAGGGAGAGGAAAAAAAAAATCGGGAAGTACCTAAGTGAGCAGTTGAGAAAAACATGTCCAAACGTTCAGAGTTAGGTCAATGAATCATTTGCCTGTTAGGCAACTGGCATTTCTTTATTGTACATCAGGGGACACAGAGCAGCCATAATAACTAACTGGGTTATACACCACCTATTGGTGAATGGACACTGGTGAATCGCTCAAGAAGTCCTCCCCTATATAACCCCTCCTACACAGGAAGTACCTCAGTTTTTTCGCCAGTGTCTGTTAGGTGGATGGTCACTGATGTGACATGTGCTGCTTGGAGCATACTTGGAGGTCTGGACGGTTCTATTAGGAATCATGGACTTCAATCGGATCCATTTGAAAAAGCTATCAGCCAAAGTGGATGGTACCCGAGCCTCATTGGAAGGAGAGAAGATTCTTTGAGGTTTGCCTGTAATGCAGCCTTATGGCGCTGGACCCTGCTTAATGGAAATCTGTGCAGTGTTTATTCTGACCAAGGGGCTTTCCTGCAGGGTGCTATACAGATCCAGGGGAGTGTACCCCAGATTAAGGAGGACCCAGTCTCAAGGTCTTTTTTTATGACCAAGCTCGCCGTGATGGGTGAAGATTGGACTCCTGTTATGTTCAGAGTTCTGCAGCAATAATGGTAAGTCCTGCATTTTTGCAGTTTCTCTTTTTTGAAAAAAAAAGAGATCTGACTGTCTGTTCTCCCGGTGGCCACTGGGAGCAGTGTGCTATTTAATCATGCTATGTACTTCTTAGTCTTCTGGGCTGCTGTTTCTCCTCCAGCCACTAGAGGGCGCAGGTCGCTCAGTATGGCTTATTTTTATATAGGCAGGAAGTGGAAGTGCGGCCATGTTAAAGCCATGTGGTCCTGGGAATACCAGATGGGGCCTCTGGAGACATAACACCAGCCCATGGATACTAGTGAAGTGTGAGTACTTACTATGGGAGCAATATGTGGCAAGAAAAGTCATGATTATATATTGCTTACTTACTGCTTAAAATGGGGGGGGGCGCTGTACAACTGAAGGTCGATACACCCCTAGCAGTGCACTTTAAAGTGTTGGGTCTCCAGAATACCGTGTATTTAACACAAAAATAGTATGGGGCCTGGTGCAGTTGAACAGGTGCATACTTGCAAACTTCAGAATAATGTGCATTTGGTCTGCAGGAGCTTCATTTTAGGCTGAAGCAGGAAAGGGCCGTGTGGCATGCACATGTGCTAAACTAGTATGGGGCCAAGTACAGCATGGTATACATGCTTGCAAGCTTGTTGCCTAAACGCATGCTTGAATAAACACATGTTTTGCATAGATGTTGCATACATACATGTGACATAAACACATGTTTGGAAGACCGTGGGCATTGGTACACTTGAAAGAGTTGTGTCTCCAGAATAGCATACATTGGGTCTGCAGGGGCTTAGTTTTGGGCTCCCTTTTCACACTTGTGCGATTTGAAAGTCGCGCATTTTGGCCGCAACTTTAATGCGACTTGAGGATGCACGGATGTGAAGGGTACTCATTGGAAATCATGGGGTGGGACTTCTCAGGTACCTGCATACATACATACATACATACGTAAGGGATTGCATAGCAGTAAACCAACATTGTTTAGGCCTGCATCCTTGGAGGATTTTGTATTAGGTTGGCTAATATAGTTGCTACGTTATTTACCTGTTATACCAGTTAAATGGTTCCAGAAAGGAGAGGCAGCCGGGGGGAGACAGGTGCACTGCTCTCGGGTTCAGTGATCTGGCGGTGTCCACACCCCCCCACCATGGACAGTGGTGTCAGATGCATCTGAGCCACTGTGGTGTTTGGCATTGCAGCATTTTCTTGACGCATTCATTTTTCATTGCATGGACTGCGGCCGCATCACCTTGAATCATGCCTGATCTCTGTTGATTGAAGCCTAAGCAGGATCAAGCCTGGTTAGTATATGGATGTGAGACTGTCTGAGAATACCAGATGCTGTAAGCTTTTCCCCACCTGTGTGAGGGAGGCATCTGAGGCTGCTGTGTTTAACATATGTGCTCTGGCCTGGGAGTATCTCAGGCCAGAGGATAGGGCAGTCTCTGAGGTGTTTTTTGCTCCATCTTTAGCCAGCAAAAGCTTGGTAGGTAGGTACGCCTCTTTTGGCCTTCGGAGTCTGCCACAGAGTCGTCAGTCTTTAGCCTTGCATTTGACTCTTGGAGCAGAAGGTATGGGCTCATTATTTAAAAAACGAAAAACAAACCCTCAACCATTAGTGGTCCCAAAACCAAATGGGGACATAAGGCCTAGATTAGATCTTAAGCCACTAGACATCCTTCTGTTTCAGGTTCTGTCCATTTATTGTTGACCTCTGCGAGAGGTAGATTTTGGGGTCTATAGTTATAAATGACCCATATCTTCATGTGCCGGTTTTTCCAGGCTCATCAAGGGTTTTTGCAAATTGCAGTGCAAAGTCGTCTTTTTTTTATTTTTGTGACTCTGCTCTTCGGGCTGGCCATAGCTCCGAGGGTTCACAAAGCTCCCAGCCCAGTACTGGACTTGCTGAAAACGCAGATGTGCCAATCTCAGTTTACCTATATAATCTTAGTTCAGGAAGCAATCTGTTCCAGATTTTCCTTTTGATACATTTCTTCTGGAGGAAGTTGTATCTAGGTCAAGGCACATTCCCTACGTACAGTCCTACTCCAGGTCTTTAGTAGAAGATCATTCTATCTGTCTGGAACATAAAGTTCCAGGCAATGGATTGAAAAGGAAAAAAGTGCGCAAAACAACTCAACCACTAGTGATAAATATATAAAAATATATATATATATATATATATATATGAAAAATATGTCTGTATAAAAAATGATATATAAGAAACAAAATATATAGCACAAGATATCGGCATTAAGGAACTCCGTAATTCTACTCTGAGAAGGTGTGTAATAGCACACAAATATATATATGAATATTAAAGAAAGAGTCCGTATAATATCTGAAAAAGGTCAGCAAAGGGAAGTCCTTATGTAATTCTCCAGAAAACAGAGCAGAAACTTCTTCAATCCAACCTTCTGAAGTGAAGTGCAAGATGTAATAATGCAAACTGCTTACCAGATACGTAGGATCTCAAGCAATAGAGATCAGACACGCCTGTGCATTAGCCTGCCGACAGGTCCGCTAGTGATACTCTGACAAAGGGGAGATGTCCACCTGTCCAAAGGAGCCAACGAAAGAGAACCTCACTCCCGGGATCACTCTTTACAAGAGCAGAGATCTGGAAAGTCTCATGGAACGAGGAACAGAAGAGGACTTCATGGTGTAGTATGCTCTAGCAAAATCTTTATTTCTTTTCTCGGACATCACGGGACACAGAGCCACAGTAATTACTGATGGGTTATAGGGTATCACTAGGTATTGGACACTGGTCACACCCTAATCAGGAAGTTCAACCCCCTATATAACCCCTCCCCTTCCAGGGATACCTCAGTTTTTACGCCAGTGTCTTAGGTGTTGGACGTGCAAAGATGTCCTGTGCTGAAGCTCAAAAGGGAATATCCTAAGATCCTATACTGGGGCAAGCCAGGCGAACCGTATCCATTCAAAGTGTCTTTCATGGCCGAATTGGATGGTACCCGGGCCTCGTGTCCGAAGAAACAAGGTTTTACCTGTAACGCTTCTCTTTTTAGAGAGCTGTACCCGCAGATCAGAAAATGGCTTTAAACTTCCTAATTTCTGGCGAGGTGCTTTACAGGGCCAGAACTGAAGGATCCCCCTACTCGTAGGGGGCCCCAGTCTCTGACGGTTTTTCACAAACGGAGCCCACCGTGAGAGGTGAAGATTGGGTCTGTGTAAACTGAACCCTGCGACTGGATAAGGTAAGAGGAGATTCCACAGAATTTTAATTCTAGTGGCTTTTCTCCTTTAACCACTTCAGCCCCGGAAGGTTTTACCCCCTTCCTGACCAGAGCACTTTTTACAATTCGGCACTGCGTCGCTTTAACTGCTAATTGCGCGGTCATGCAATGCTGTACCCAAACGAAATTTGCGTCCTTTTCTTCCCACAAATAGAGCTTTCTTTTGATGGTATTTGATCACCTCTGCCGTTTTTATTTTTTGCGCTATACACGGAAAAAGACCGAAAATTTAAAAAAAAAATGATATTTTCTACTTTTTGTTCTAAAAAAAATCCAATAAACTCAATTTTAGTCATACATTTAGGCCAAAATGTATTCGGCCACATGTCTTTGGTAAAAAAAATGTCAATAAGTGTATATTTATTCTTTTGCGCAAAAGTTATAGCGCCTACAAACTAGGGTACATTTTCTGGAATTTACACAGCCTTTAATTTATGACTGCCTATGTCGTTTCTTGAGGTGCTAAAATGGCAGGGCAGTACAAAACCCCCCCCAAATGACCCCATTTTGGAAAGTAGACACCCCAAGGAAATTGCTGAGAGGCATGTTGAGCCCATTGAATATTCATTTTTTTTGTCCCAAGTGATTGAATAATGACAAAAAAAAAAAAAAATGACAAAAAGTTGTCACTAAATGATATATTGCTCACACAGGCCATGGGCATATGTGGAATTGCACCCCAAAATACATTTAGCTGCTTCTCCTGAGTATGGGGATACCACATGTGTGGGACTTTTTGGGAGCCTAGCCGCGTACGGGGCCCCGAAAACCAATCACTGCCTTCAGGATTTCTGAGGGCGTACATTTTTGATTTTACTCCTCACTACCTATCACAGTTTTGAAGGCCATAAAATGCCCAGATGGCATAAAACCCCCCCAAATGACCCCATTTTGGAAAGTAGACACCCCAAGCTATTTACTTTGAGGCATGTTGAGTCCATGGAATGTTTTATATTTTGACACAAGTTGCGGGAAAGTGACAATTTTTTTTTTTTTTTTGCACAAAGTTGTCACTAAATGATATATTGCTCACACAGGCCATGGGCATATGTGGAATTGCACCCCAAAATACATTTAGCTACTTCTCCTGAGTACGGGGATACCACATGTGTGGGACTTTTTGGGAGCCTAGCCGCGTACGGGCCCCCGAAAACCAATCACCGCCTTCAGGATTTCTAAGGGTGTAAATTTTTGATTTCACTCTTCACTGCCTATCACAGTTTCGGAGGCCATGGAATGCCCAGGTGGCACAAACCCCCCCCCCCCCCCAAATGACCCCATTTTGGAAAGTAGACACCCCAAGCTAATTGCTGAGAGGCATGGTGAGTATTTTGCAGCTCTCATTTGTTTTTGAAAATAAAGAAAGACGAGAAAAAAAATTTTTTTTTTTCAATTTTCAAAACTTTGTGACAAAAAGTGAGGTCTGCAAAATACTCACTATACCTCTCATCAAATAGCTTGGGGTGTCTACTTTCCAAAATGGGGTCATTTGGGGTTTTTTTTTGCCACCTGGGCATTCCATGGCCTCCGAAACTGTGATAGGCAGTGAAGAGTAAAATCAAAAATTTACGGCCTTAGAAAGCCTGAAGGCGGTGCTTGGTTTTTGGGGTCCCGTACACGGCTAGGCTCCCAAAAAGTCTCACACATGTGGTATCCCCGTACTCAGGAGAAGCAACAGAATGTATTTTGTGGTGTAATTTCACATATCCCCATGGCATGTTTGAGCAATATATCATTTAGTGACAACTTTGCGCAAAAAAAAATAAAAAAAATAAAAAATTGTCTCTTTCCCGCAACTTGTGTCACAATATAAAATATTCCATGGACTCGACATGACTCTCAGCAAATAGCTTGGGGTGTCTACTTTCCAAAATGGGGTCATTTGGGGGGGTTTTGAACTGTCCTGGCATTTTATGCACAACATTTAGAAGCTTATGTCACACATCACCCACTCTTCTAACCACTTGAAGACAAAGCCCTTTCTGACACTTATTGTTTACATGAAAAAGTTATTTTTTTTTTTTTTTTGCAAGAAAATTACTTTGAACCCCCAAACATTATATATTTTTTTAAAGCAAATGCCCTACAGATTAAAATGGTGGGTGTTTCATTTTTTTTTTTTCACACAGTATTTGCGCAGCGATTTTTCAAACGCATTTTTGGGGGAAAAAACACACTTTTTTAAATTTTAATGCACTAAAACACACTATATTGCCCAAATGTTTGATGAAATAAAAAAGATGATCTTAGGCCGAGTACATGGATACCAAACATGACATGCTTTAAAATTGCGCACAAACGTGCAGTGGCGACAAACTAAATACATTTTTAAAAGCCTTTACAGGTTACCACTTTAGATTTACAGAGGAGGTCTACTGCTAAAATTACTGCCCTCGATCTGACGTTCGCGGTGATACCTCACATGCATGGTGCATTTGCTGTTTACATTTGACGCCAGACCGACGCTTGCGTTCGCCTTAGCGCGAGAGCAGGGGGGACAGGGGTGCTTTTTTTTTTTTTTTTTTTTTTCTTTTATTATTTTTTTTTTTTTTATCTTATTTTTAAACTGTTCCTTTCATATTTTTTTTTTTTTTTTTTTTTTTTAAATCATTTTTATTGTTATCTCAGGGAATGTAAATATCCCCTATCATAGCAATAGGTAGTGACAGGTACTCTTTTTTTGAAAAAATTGGGGTCTATTAGACCCTAGATTTCTCCTCTGCCCTCAAAGCATCTGACCACACCAAGATCGGTGTGATAAAATGCTTTCCCAATGGCGCTGTTTACATCCGGCGAAATCTAAGTCATAAAATGCTCGTAGCTTCCGGTTTCTTAGGCCATAGAGATGTTTGGAGCCACTCTGGTCAGCTGGCTGAATCACCGGCTGCATTTTCAGGTTCCCTGTTGAGACAGGAGAGCCAGAGAAAAACACGGAAGATGGTGGGGGGGGGCATTCCCTCCCACTGCTTGTAAAAGCAGTCTAGAGGCTAATTAGCCGCTAGGATTGCTTTTACATGAAAGCCGACCGCTGGCTGAAAAGAATGATACCAAGATGATACCTAAACCTGCAGGCATCATTCTGGTATAACCACTCAAAGTCGTGAATGGCGTACCTGAAGACAAAAAAATGGTTAACAATAAAGCACAGTAAACGGTAAAGTATAAAAAATTGCATACCTGAAAAACAAACATGATAAAACATAATAACAATAAAACATTGCAGAATAGAATACAGTAAAAAAGAGCAGAACAATAGAGAGAGAGAATAGAGCGAGAGAGAACAATAAAATGACAACTATTTTTTTTTATTTTATATTTTTGTATGTTTTTTTTTTTTTACACTTTTTTTTGTAACTAACTTTTATAACTGTACCCGGTTCAAGGTTCGGGTCTCTCAAAATGCGATGGCATCTTGGGAGACCCTGTGAAAGTGTGCCTAGTCTGTGCAATGCTGTACCCTACGCTAATACTCAACTAGTGAATGGTAGCGTTCAAAACATTCACCAATGCAAAGACCAGGATTGTCAGGACAGGAGGGACAATAATAGCGGGTGTCACGCCTATATCCGCGCTAGCTGCAGACACAACATCTTTTTGGGGGGTGGTTCGCTGGGTAGGGGGACTCGGGAGGACATAAAAATGCCTCTCATGCAGCCGACTGCATTTGGTTGGGGATGTGAATGGGGGAAGTACGGGCGCTGCAGAAGTGGTGGGTTCCCAATTAGGATTGGCGAATGCAGCAGGAAGGGCACTATGGGCACGACGGGCCTGTGTTTGTCTTTTTGGTGGCAGCGGGACACTACTTGTGCTTGCCACCTCACCAGCTTGAACTGCACTTATGGGACTCGCCACGTCACCAAGTGTTACTGCAGTGCTGGTTTGACTACGACCGGGGTGTACTAGGCCGCTGGTGCTTGCCAGTTCACCAAAACGCTACAAAAAAAACTGTTGGCGATCGCAGGGATCAGGCCTGACTCTGCGAACGCTGCAGTTATGTGTTTAGTGTTTTGTAAGTGACAGTGATCGATCGATACTGCACTTGGGTGGGCTGGGCTGGGCCGGGCGGAGGGGCAAAACGCAGGTGCTAGCAGGTATCTGGGCTGATGCCGCTAACACTGCGTTTGTGGGAACCCTAAACTGCTGGGGACGCTAGTATAGATCTGATCGGATCAGATATTGGTCCGTTCAGATACTATACCACTAAGGGAGGTGTACGGTGCGTGCGTGGGTGTTAGCGCTACTGGCGCTAACCTGACGCTGCCTGGGGCTGGTGCTTGCCAGTTCACCAAAACGCTACCAAGAAAACTGTTAGCGACCACAGGGATCAGGCCTGACTCTGCGAACGCTGCAGTTATGCGTTTAGTGTTTTGTAAGTGACAGTGATCGATCGATACTGCACTTGGGTGGGCTGGGCCGGGCGGAGGGGAAAAACGCAGGTGCTAACAGGTATCTGGGCTGATCCCGCTAACACTGCGTTTTTGGGAACCCTAAACTGCTGGGGACGCTAGTATATATCTGATCGGATCAGATATTGATCCGTACAGATACTATACCACTAAGGGAGGCGTATGCTGCGTGCGTGGGTGTTAGCGGTACTGGCGCTAATCTGACGCTGCCTGGGGCGACGCATATCACCGCCGGGCGATCAGGGGGCTAAACCTTTATTCGGTAATAAACGGCGGGTGCCCTGACACTATAAAAAATAAACGAACTAAACCGCATCACCCGTAACACTTATACGGTGATCAGTGGTGAAAGGGTTAACTAGGGGGCTATCAAGGGGTTAAAACATTTATTAGGTAGTATATGGGGGTCCCTGACGCTATAAAACGCTGACAGCGAACCTAAATATTTACCTCCCTAACTAGCGTCACCAGCGACACTAATACAGCGATCAGAAAAATGATCGCTTAGTGACACTGGTGACAGGGGGTGATCAAGGGGTTAAAACTTTATTAGGGGGGTTAGGGGGGTACCCTAGACCTAAAGGGGGGTAACACTCACTGCCCTAACACTGTAACTGTCACAAACTGACACTATGCGGTAATCAGAAAAAAAAAAAAATACTGCTGGTGTCAGTTTGTGACAGGGGGGGGGGGGTAATTGGGGGGGGGGGGTCGGGGGGCGATCGGGGGGGGGGATCGGGGTGTAAAGTATGTCTGGCATGTTCTACTGTGTGTGTAGTGTTGTGCACTCACTTGTCTTCTCTCCTCGGCGCTGGAACGGAAACTGCCAAAGCCGAGGAGAGATGACATCACATCCTCTGCCTGTGTGAAACTACACACAGGCAGAGGAGGATTCCCATTGGCTGGGAGCGATCGCGAGGGGGGGGGCCACGATCGGATGGTCTCCCCCTCGCCTCCCGACGCTCCCAGTCACAAGCCGACCGCCGCTGGCACCGGGGGGGGGTCCGATCGGACCCCCCGCCCGCGGGAGGCAGGTCACGTATGGGAACGTGATTCTGCCTGCCCGTGCCATTCTGCCGCAGTATATCTGCGTTAGGCGGTCGGCAAGTGGTTAAGGTAAATGCATGCTATGCCTATTGTGACCACCGGGGGCTGCCAAGAACACTAACCTTCTCATGCTTGATTCTGTCTCAGCGTTCGCTGCACAGGCTCTCCCACTGGCTCCAAGGTAAGATGGTGGGGGTTTTTCTCTGCTGGGATGTTCACCCCCAGGCTAGGGAGAGGCTCAGGTATGCTGTAAGGCGGGTGGGACCGCACTGTCACAGCCGCCGCCGAAGCCGCCATTGCATTGCAGGGACCATCACTGCCGGCCTCCTCCTGATTCCCCCACCCCCAGCCTTCCTTCAGGCTTGTCAGGAAGGGTCGGCTCGCTCGGGAAGCACTCGTTTTTCAAAAAACGAGGGGGGGGTGGGGCGTCAGCTCAGCGTCAGCGTGCTCAGAGGCCCACAGTGCCACAAAGCATGGCTATTTAAAGCACACTGTACAGGTGCTCTGAGCCTTAGAGGGACACAGAGCTGACAGTCGCATGTAAGGTGGGACACAGGCATTCCCCTAGGCTGCATTTACTAAAGAACACCGGATTGGGCATTTGGTAGCAAGGCTTTTAGCCAGACTACATCGCTCAGCAGTCAGTGTTCGTTTATTGATACCTCACACCTTGTTGCTTTGCACTATGGGTAGAAGAGGTTCAAGCACCCCAAGAACCGGAGGCACTAGGGGGTCTCGTTCAGGTTCTGAGGACCCCCTGTCTGCTACACCATCCCCTCCTGAGGGACCAGGGGCAGCTGGACAGGGAGAGCCATTGGGGTTAGGGACTACACTTGCTGCCGGCACTTCAGCTCCTGTGTACATTACACAAGAAGTTTTTTCCTCAAGCATTACTGGATTAGAGAAAAGATTAATGGCCGTGATTACATCTTCACTGAGTGGAAGAAAACGCACAAGGCCTTCCTCTGCTCCCCATGACCCTCAGTCAGAGGAGCTCTGGGATAAAGGAGATGAATCCCTTTCAGAGGATCGGGATGGGACAGATGATTCCTCTTCGGAGGATTCAGGTGGAGAGGGACTCTCTGCGACTTCCCAAGAGGAGAAAGTCTTAGTGCAGATCCTTACTGGATTGGTCCGCTCCACATTTAAGTTGCCCTTACCTGAAACTGTTACAGAATCCTCTTCTGCTTTGGGGTCACTGAAACCTTTCCAAGCAGCACATGCTTTTCCTGTTCATAATTTACTTGAAAAGCTGCTTTATTCTGAGTGGGATCACCCAGATAAGCGATTTCTTCCGCCGAAAAAGTTTTCTACACTTTATCCTATGGAAGAAAAATTTATTAAGAGGTGGGGAATACCGGCCATTGATGCGGCCATTTCCTCTATAAATAGTAGTCTGACTTGTCTTGTAGACAACGCTCAGATGCTCAAAGACCCTGTGGATAAAAAGATGGACTTCTTATTGAAAGATGTTTTTTCCTTAGCAGGGTCAGTGGCCCAACCTGCAGTAGCAGCGATTGGAGTCTGTTAATACTTAAGAGACCATGTTAAGCAGGTCATCAAAGTATTACCTGAACAGCAGGCCCAGGGGTTTGTTAACCTTCCTGCGGCTTTATGTTATGCTGTTGACGCCATCAGAGATTCTATCGTGCAGACCTCTCGCCTCTCGCTTGGGTTGGTGCATATACGTAGAATCTTATGGTTGAAGAACTGGTCAGCCGAAGCACCATGTAAGAAGCTCCTGGCTGGGTTTCCCTTTCGTGGTGAAAGGTTGTTTGGAGAGGACTTAGATAATTATATCAAGAGGATCTCCTGTGGCAAAAGCACTCTCTTACCTGATAAGAAGAAGAGTAAGCATCCCTCTTTTAAGCGGACTCTTTCCCCAGCGCCAGGGGCATCAGCCTCCAGGCAGTCACGACGGTCTCCTCCGTCTGGGGCAAGAAACAAGAGTCAACCCCAGGGACACAAGAAATCCTGGGGGAAGAAGTCTTCTAGACAAGACACTAAGGCCTCTTCATGAAGGGGCGCCCCGCTCGCTCGAGTGGGGGGAAAGACTGCTGCAGCTCTCAGGGCCCTGGCAGAAGGACTTCCAGGACAGATTGGTAATCTCCACGGTAACCTTAGGGTACAGACTGGAGTTCCAAGAATTTCGCTCTCCTCGTTTCCTCAGATCAGGTGTTCCCAGAGAACCAGAAGAGAAGCAGTCGCTCCTTCTAGCGATAGAGCGACTTTTGTCGCAAGAGGTCATTGTGGGGGTTCCCACAAAAGATCAAGGATTGAGACTATTCCAATCTTTTTATGGTCCAAAAACCAAATGGGGACGTCAGACCCATTTTGGATTTAAGAGATCTGAATCGATTCCCAAGGATGCAGTCCTTCCGTTTGGAATCAATTCGGACAGTAGTCTCCATCCTGCAGGGAGGAGAATTTCTGACATCAATAGGCATCAGAGATGCAGACCTACCTGTGCCCATTCTTCCCGCTCAACTGAAGTGTCTGCAGGCAAAGATCACTGCTCTAAGGGAGCTGATTCTGACAGTCAGGACCAAGAAGGGTCCTTCTGTCCACCTTTGTATGAGGCTGCTGGGGAAGATGGTGGCTTCATTCGAAGCAGTTCCCTATGCGCAGTTCCAGTCAGGACTGCTGCAACACAGTATTCTGTCGGCCTGGAACAAGAAGGTTCAGGCATTAGACTTTCCAACGCACCTGTCGCAGGCGGTGCGTCAGAGCCTCAGTTGGTGGCTCATACCTGAAAACCTGCAGAAGGGGAAATCCTTCCTACCGGTTGCCTGGGATCCTCTTGCAGGCAGGACGGATGCGTGGGTGATTCCGTGGCATCGGTTCTCACCGATTTTATGCATTCCCTCCTATTCTGCTACTGCCACGGCTCCTTCGCAGACTCAGGCAAGAAGGGAAGTCAGCACTTCTGGTGGCCCCCGTTTGGCCCAGATGAACTTGATAGGCAGAAATAGCAGGGATGACGGTGGGTTCCCGGTGGACCTTACCGGTACGCCCAGACCTGTTAGCTCAAGGTCCAGTGTTCCATCCTGCCTTACAAACGCTAGATTTGACGGGTGGGCTATTGAGACCCACGTTCTGAAAGGTTGTGGGCTTTCAGGTCCTGTCATATCTACCTTGATCAATGCAAGGAAGCCAGCTTCCAGAATGATTTATCATAGAGTCTGGAAAGCTTATGTATCCTGGTGTGAATCCAGGGGTTGGCATCCCAGGAAATATGTCATAGGTAGAATTCTTGATTTTCTACAATTAGGATTAGAGATGAAGCTGGCCTTGAGTACCATCAAGGGCCAGGTCTCGGCCTTATCAGTGTTGTTTCAACGGCCGCTTGCTTCGCATTCTCTGGTCCGAAACTTTATGCAGGGGGTGATGCGTCTTAATCCTCCGGTTAAGGCGCCCCTAAACCCCTGGGACTTGAACTTGGTTCTATCGGTGTTACAGAAACAACCTTTTGAACCAATACGTCAGATTCCTTTAGTCTTGCTGACGAGGAAACTAATATTTCTGGTAGCCATCTCTTCTGCTAGAAGAGTGTCAGAAATAGCAGCTCTTTCCTGTAAAGAGCCTTACTTGATTATACACAAGGATAGAGTGGTACTGCGCCCTCATCCTAGTTTTCTACCGAAGGTGGTTTCAGAGTTTCATCTAAACCAAGACATTGTTCTGCCTTCCTTTTTTCCAGATCCCTGTTCTTCGGAAGAAAGGTCACTACATTCTTTGGATGTAGTAAGAGCAGTCAAGACCTATCTGGAGGCAACCGCTCAGATTCGCAAGACGGATGTCTTGTTCGTGCTGCCAGAGGGTCCCAATAGTGGACAGGCAGCGTCAAAAGCGACCATTTCTAAATGGATTCGACAGTTGATTATTCTAGCTTACGGTTTGAAACGGAAGGTTCCCCCGTTTCAGATCAAGGCACATTTCACAAGGGCTATTGGTGCTTCTTGGGCAGTACATCACCGGGCCTCTATGGCTCAGATCTGCAAGGCCGCAACCTGGTCTTCAGTTCATACATTCACCAGATTCTATCAGGTGGATGTGAGAAGGCATGAGGATATCGCCTTTGGGCGTAGTGTGCTGCAGACAGCGGTACAAGGTCCTCAGGTCTGATAGCACCCTACCAGGTTGTGATTCCCCCCCCCCCCCCCCCCCCCCCTCAGTTGGCATTGCTTTGGGACATCCCATCAGTAATTACTGTGGCTCTGTGTCCCGTGATGTCCGAGAAAAGAAAATAGGATTTTTTATTACAGCTTGATGTCCGAGAAAAGAAAATAGGATTTTTTATTACAGCTTACCTGTAAAATCCTTTTCTTTTGACGGACATCACGGGACACAGAGGTCCCGCCCCTCTTCTAATACACCTATATTGCTTTGCTACAAAACTGAGGTATCCCTGGAAGGGGAGGGGTTATATAGGGGGTTGAACTTCCTGATTAGGGTGTGACCAGTGTCCAATACCTAGTGATACCCTATAACCCATCAGTAATTACTGTGGCTCTGTGTCCCGTGATGTCCGTCGAAAGAAAAGGATTTTACAGGTAAGCTGTAATAAAAAATCCTATTTTACGAACGGGTCATACAGGTTTAAAAATCTATAAAGTTTCAGCAAGTAAAAAATGGTTTGAACTAGCCGCAGTGTAGACCAGCCAGCTGTTCAGCATGATGACGTCACAGGACAATGGATTGCCGGAGTGCTCTGTTCCCAGGATATTCCAGAGCTAAAATTGCTGGTTGATGGTTCAAGATCTGGAGAAGAGATGGGCAAGATGACCACTGATGCAGCTTCTCCAGTTGGTTTGAAGGTGGCTATAGTTCAGTGGACTTGGTCTATCGATCTGTTGGCCAGTACGCCTTGGATGTTGGGACAAACCAGTTGTAGGTGTAATCCAGTTATGCTTCTACAGGTATGTATGTATGTGTATATGTATATATGTGTGTGTGTATATATATATATATATATATATATATATATATATATATATATATGTGTGTGTGTGTGTGTGTGTGTGTGTGTGTGTATATATATATATATATATTATATTCTAAACCACCAGGAGTCACACGGCTCATGGAGGTGAACAACATTCTGTCTGAGACAGTACAAGGAGTGCTGTCTCTATCACTAGTACATACTCCAGGTATAATGGCAGGGGGAACTCTGCAGGTGGATCTACTAGATTCCAAGTTCCACAACAAGTGGGAACAGGTTGTGTCTGAGACAAAAGTCCCACCGGCAATAGGGGCAAATGCACTGGTAACATCTTAGGGACCAGTTCTCCCTTATTTGATGCTTTCCCTCTGTTTTGACTTCTCCCGCGTCTTTTGCGAACAATCTGGGAGGTGGTAACACTGATAATAGGCTGACATAGCGATTCTTGTGGGGGTCGCTCCTTTAACACTCCCTGTCCAGCGGGGGCCTAATGGTCTTGAGTTCTGTATCTCCACACTGTTGAGCCCTGCAATCTGGTTTCAGGGAACCTCTATTACAGGACTTGGAAATATGTTTTTCCTGGGGCAAACCAGGAAGTGGCACTCGCATGAATATGAGTGGGAGATTTTCTTATCTTTCTCCAATCAGTAGGGGAAAAATGATTGGCCTTAAGTACCATTAAGGGTTCATCCCTATCCATTTTTTCCAGAGGCCATTGTTTCTCACTCCTGGATTCATACTTCATAAAGCGTGTAGCGTAGATGGTCCCACATGTCAGGCCACTCTTGTGTCCTTGGGACTGGGATTCGCTCTTGGCTGTCTTTGCAGAGGCCATTTTTTTTAACCAATTGGGAGACTTAGTCCCTAAGCTTGGAAGATGGCTTCTTTGGTTGCTATCACTTCACTAAGTGGAGTGTCACAGCTGGCGGCTCTTTCATGCAAGGAGCTGTTCTTGGTCGCACATCGTAAGGTGATGTTGTGTCCTAATCCATCTCTATTGCCTAGAGTGGTTTCTAGTTTTCACTTGAATCAGGACAGCGTCTTGCTTTTATAGTTTTCTTCTAATCCACAGTCGGCAGGAAAAAAGTTCGCTACCTACTCTAGAGGTAGTTCAGACGCTCAGGGTCTACTTGAGTTGTTGGCACAGGTCAGGAATCCTGATTTGTGCAGCCGGAAGGGCAGGCGGCATCTAGGTTGAATGTTTAGCAGTGGATCTGCCAGTTTATCAATGATGCGGAAGACTGATGTTCTGATTGTATTGCCAGAAGGTCCCAAGAAGGGACAGGCAGCATCTAAGTTGATTGGATGGATTAAGGGGTAAGGCTCCACCTTTTCCAGTAAGGGCACACTCTCTACCAGAAGAGTGAATGCTTCATGGGCAGTTCATCATCAAGCATCGATGGCTCACATTTGCAAGGCTGCTACTTGGTCTTTGGTGCATACATTCACTAGGCTTTATCAAGTGAATGTTAGGAGTCAGGAGGTTGTTGCATTTGGACGCAGTGTACTGCAGGCAGCAATATAGATCCTGTTGTTGTTCTAATGGTGTTTTTTTGGTCATAATGGGTTCCCTTCCCTCAAAAGCATTGCTTGAGGCCATCCCAGTTAGTTATTATGGCTGCTCTGTGTCCCGTGATGTACGATAAAGAAATTAGGATTTTTTTCTACAGCTTATCTGT